>JAWHQI010000002.1:25515000-26115000 GCA_033032865.1 Dactylorhiza incarnata
TGGCATTTCCAATAGCCTCAAACTTCAAGGCAGCTTCAACTGCTTTCGCATCAGTCTCGGATTGGTAGGCGTTAGCAAACTGTTGGATGTTACCTTGAGGATCACCCAAGAAATTTCTGACCTTGCACTCCTCAGCAGCTATCAACTCAGGAGCGAATCTATTCGATTTACCGATCTCACTCTGGTATTCAACCAACACAGGAAACTACACACCAGGCTGCTGCCTCAAGGTGGCAGTAAGCAATGCCTGCAACTGCGTTTGCATTACAAACACCTGCCTTGACATTGTTTTAATGCTCTGATGCAGTTCATCTAGTATCGCTTCGATATGAGAATCCGAAGACTCACCCTCAAACTGGGAAATCGCCCCCATTGCAAAACGCTTTGGGGTCATCTTCTACAAATACAAACAGCGACTCATCAAGACCTAGCTTAAGACACCTAAGCTAGCAAACTCGACCGCGTCGCTCTCCTACGATACATGTCTACAAGATAGATGGACATCCACTCAGAAATAGGCTTAAGACGCTTAAGCCAAACAGACTCGGAAATATCCCGGATCAATTCGGAACAGGAAAGAAAACGACCTGCTATTGCTGTTACCTTGCTCTGGAATTTCATGAAATGATGCAATGATTAAACTTAGGATGATGCACCATCATCCTATTGACTCTTGTGCTATGACATGAGTGCATGAACATTTAAATTTCTTTTCAAATCATGTGTGTACATATGTCATCTGGTATGTCTTTAACTTGGCACACGTGCTTATGCGATGATATGAATACATGCAGTGCTATGCATTCTAGAAAGAGGCCTTAATGCATGTTATGAGCAGCGTACACATGTAATGTTATGCATCCCATACTACATAACATTACATGTAACGAAAAAATAAAACGTGTTAATGGGCATCCATGTAATGGTGGTTATGCATCCCATACTACATAACCGTCACATGTTGCCACCTATGGTGGATCCATATACGAACACATATTATGCATCCCATACTACATAATATGCCCCCATATACTTCTTATCATGCTATGAGTGTAGTGACCATGCTTCGGTCAAGACATACTGATGACATATTGGTGTGTGTATACAATGAAATGATCTTATGAGGTTCTGCTTAGGATAGCGGTCGTTTGGCTCACACGCCAAACCACCCAACTACCTTTTTCACAGAACCTAGCTCTGATAACAACTGTCACAACCCGCATTTTCCTAACATTTAAAATGCTATCAGAGTAGGTAAAGCTACGCGTTGTGATGACACGTCACGTAGGGGACGCCTACTGACGTTAAGGCAACTCATCCTCCTTCACAGTTCAAGCAATTATTTTTATTAGCACAAGGCGATTCAAATATAATTTATGCAGAAAATTAGCAAGCTGCGTCCCTCTGCTAGGTGGATCAACTAGTCCACGCTTTTAAAATATAGTTTTACGCAGCGGAAAATATTTGATTTAATTACTTAGCGGCCTAAGTGTACATGAAGACCAAGTGAGGTGCACCATGCATGATCGAATGTGTGGATTTACTATATATAAAAGTAGATTTATCACGCGCAGGAAGTAGTGAGATTAACATTTCAAATCATGATATGCAATGCTACAATTACCTTAGCATATCTAAGCAAGGGGCTATAAGCCAACCCACATCTAACTATTCCAGAACAAGTATTCAAAAGTAAACAACAAGTAACTGCAGCAGAGAAACAAAAGTCTAACCACACGGCACCACGGGCGTCAACACCTGACATGAACCCATGGGCCGACAAGTCCACAGAATACCCTACCTCAAGAGAGTCAGAAGACTGCAACTAAAGCAACTCCGCACTAACACCTGCTACTGCCCAGAACCCGAGGCATTCAAAGAAAGAACACCTCAGAAGCAAGTTACAAGTGGTGCAGAAAACAAGAAAGTAAGCAAACCTCCGCGAGACCGGAGGGAAACAGAAGCTGCAAGGATTAGTGATGACAGCATTAGCCATAAATAATCATCAGGAAAAGGAAACATGATAATCAACAGGAAAAAGAAGCTGCAAAAGTAACTGATATTCAGCAGAAAAACACTCACCAAACGAAGGTGTGAAAATAGGCAAAGTCAAAACTCGCCACAAGCAGATAACCATCAACTTTCAAATTATTAATCATGTTACTCTTGTTCAGAATTATAAAGACTAATCAGCTCATCAGAAAAAGGAGAAGCCGTGCGGGGATAATTCCATCACACATCATCACGACCCTCAGAGCACCGCACCGGTGGCACCGCCAACATCGTGTACGACCTCCAACAGAATTTATTAATTTAAAAGAGCATCGCACCAGTGGCACCGCCAACATCGTGTACGACCTCCAACAGAATTATTATATTAAAAAAAGCATTGCACCGGTGGCACCGCCAACATCGTGTACGACCTCCAACAGATTCACATTTTTCATATTTCTTTTAAAGGAAAAGGGGGCGAAGCCCATCAGAACATAAGGTAGCATTTTGTTTTGGTTAACAAGATGAGAAAAAGTATATTGAGAAGAAGGGAAAAAGGCAAAAATGAAGCAGATGATATAACTCTGCATAATACCAAAAACTGGAAGCAAAGGCGGGAAAAAGAGGTTTTAGCAAAGAGAAAGAGCAAGATCACCACTTGCCTTAGGTTTTGCTGGAAAAACTTTCCTTATCGCTCCACGTTGTAGATCGGGGTAAGAGAAGGCGGGAGGAGTCAAGATCTACAAGAGATCGGGCTAAAAAAGGTTAGGGCACAAAAGACCTAACGAAAAAGTTTCACGAAACGGAAGGAAATTACCACGAGGACGAAGCTCTCGTTGAGAGCTTTCCGAATCTATGCTCGGCTCACGATTTTGACCACCGGAGCTCCGTCGGCGGCGACCGGAAGATTCAAGAAAACGCCGCCCCCGTCGCTCGTTTTTCTCTCTGGTTCAGACAGAATGAGGAAGAAGAAAGGGGCTGGGTTCATTTTCTTTTTATGTAGCATAACATAATTTAATAATAATAATAATAATATCATTATTATTAATAATAATAGAAGGGCTAAAGTCGAACGGGAGAGATTTGATGAACGACAGATTTGTCGAACGAAGCTTATTTTTGTCGAGCGGCGCTGCTTTTGTCGAGCGACAGATTTGTCGAGCGGAGTGGAGGGGGGATCGACGAATGGAAAGGGGGCTGATTTGTCGAGCGGAGTGGAGGGGGGATCGACGAATGGAAAGGAGGCTGGTTTATCGAGCGCTGCATGCATGAATATTCATATATATGTATATATAAACTTTATAATATTAATAATAATATTATGATCTCATTCATCGAACGATGAACGACACATGCATGTATATATATATAATTTTTATAATAATAATAATATTATTATATTATCACTAAAATCTAAACGAACGCCGAACCCAGCGAAAATTTCGCCTAAGGTGAACGGCGGCGCTACGAATCCAACGGTGAAGTCGGAATAATAATCCGACGTGCCGTTCTCGAGATATAAATGGCCGAAGTTACGGCGAACTTTAAATACATACAAAACTTCAAAAATGCGCCGAGGCTCCAAAATGGCTCGGATCGCGACGAAACTTGACAGGCAAGTCTAAAATTAAATAATCTAATTTCCTAACATAAAAATTTTCAATTCTGGGTCGTCTCAAAAATTGGTCGACTTGACCCAAACAGATGCGAAAACGCGCAAACGGCGACGCGCCGCTAACTCGACGTTAAAAGTAATGCCCCGACGTCAAAAACACGCCACCACTGAATTAATTAAATACCGGAAAAATCAGGGGCGTTACAGGTAACGGGAGGTAAGTGGTTACCTAGTTTAGTTTAAAAGATGTCATGGTCAACAATAAGGATTATAGATGGTAAAGGCGTGCTTGGTGAGTTAGAGGTAAGTTGCACTCGGGGTCGACGAAAGATCGTCTTGGAAAGTCATAAGTCACTTAGGGTAATCCAAGTGTAATAACAAGGAGGGGGGTATCTTATGGGTAGATACCAACAACACTAAGTGTCTTGAGAAAGGGAACTTTGGGGTGTCATCCCATTATAGTTCCTAGTACCGTAGCGAGCTCCTTACAGGGTAATCCTCGGGAAGTCCAAGATTAACCATAAATTGTAGGGATAAGTTGATGTACAAGATGAACTTAATAACGCACACACGCACACCCCGTAGTTACGGGAGGTTAGTTGGTTTGGTTGTACGAGCGGTAGGCTCGGTGGTTGTAGCAGCAGACTAGTTAGTCTAGTGAGCTTGTGACTCAGTAATGTTGTTGGTGCAGACGGGTTGGTCCGGCGAGCCGGTGGCTCGGAAGGTTATGATGACGGGCAGGTTAGCCCGGGGATTTTATGGCTTGGGATATAGTAGAACATGTTGCATGTGCATGAAGGTGGTGGGTCTCCGGTATTGGACGGTCGTTCACACCGACGTCAATACGTTGACTCGGCAAGTGTGGAATTTGCACTTAACCTTGAAAGTCTGGTGGTCCAGCCAGTAAGAGTACGCAGATGCTCCGCGGTTTTGCGTTGAGGCGTACGATAGGTCTAGGTAGTGTAGTGTGAATACTAACCTAGAGGTGGGCGAGGCCTAACCCACCGCTTCCGTTTGCCACTACGGGAGTATCCTGGGAGTCTTGCTAGCTCCATTAAGGGGGAACTAAAGGTCTATGCGCATAGAGTCGAAGTGTGTGAGTTGCACTTGTATGAACATAGCATAAACTGCATAACTCTGCATGTCATAGCATCAACATTGCATTTCAACCCCTACCCCTATCGTATAAATTGGTTATGAAACTTTTTATACGATAGGCCTTGCTAAACGACCCCTTTGTCTATAAGTTTGTATGGGCATTCCTATTAATCAATGATTACTTTTCTATTTTATACATGTCTTTGCTTACTGCACTTTACTTATTTTTTACCTGCTCATACTATGCTCTTTTACTGCTTCAATTATATATATACACATGCGTAGTGTAGAAACATTTCCTGTAAACAAAATCCGTTGTCACCTGCTATTGTTTATACCCCTTGCTGTCCTCCGCTTCATCCTCCCACACGGTGCCTAGGAGCCATTGGGGGTGGGGTGGGGAACATAAGGCTTAGTCTTTTTGACTAACGGTCGATGGACCATATCATTTTAAGAGATCGAGGAGACGCAGCAGCACCAGAGGCCTATGCAGACGGAGGCGGGCCAGCCTATTACAGGAGCACCAGATTCAGGATCAGTGAGTGATTAGTAGTTAGCTTCCGCGAGTGATCTTGTAGTGAGGACATGATGTACAGGGCATGTGCCCTTTATTATTGTAATCTTTTATTCAATTATTATCTGTGGACATTTACCTTTATGGTTTTATATTTCATGTGATGTGGTCTTGAGCTTCTTTATTTGTTCTAGTATAATTTTCTTCTTCTGTGATCGATATGGCCGGCAGGATCGGTGTTTTGTAGTGGCGACCTTCCCGAGTGAAGGTGTCACCGCAAAGCGGTGGTTCTGGGAATAAGACCCGAGTTTTCAAATGAAAAAAGGGGTCTTACAAAGCGGTATCAAAGCGAGGTTGGTGATGAGAAGTGAAAGAACTATATAGTTAAGCGTGCTCGGGCTGGAGCAATTCTGGGATGGGTGACCTCCTGGGAAGTCCACGCGATGCTGCTTAACTGGCTCAATTCTCATCAAAGGGGGACTGCGGTCTCCAATAACCCGCTGTGCCCTATGGTGAGACAGAGAGGGATTGGGGTGCATGGTCTGCATACCATCTGGTTAGGATGAACCCTTCTGGTGCCAGTTGGGTCCCGTGTTAGCGGGCCTGGGCCGGGAGGGTGCTGGCGGTCCAGCTGGGTCCCGTGTTGGCGGGCCTGGATCGTTACAAAAAGTCAAATCCTAAGGATTGCACTTTTTATAACGATCCAGGCCCGCCAACACGGGACCCAACTGGACTGCCAGCACCCTCCCGACCCAGGACCGCCAACACGGGACCCAGCTGGCACCGGAAGGGTTCAGCCTAACCAGATGGTCTGCAGACCATGCACCCCAACACCTCTCTGTCCCACCATAGGGCACAGTGGGTTGTTGGATACCGCAGTCCCCCTTTGATGAGAATTGAGCCAGTTAAGCGGCAGCGCGTGGACTTCCTCCTCGAGCAATTCTGGGATGGGTGACCTCCTGGGAAGTCCACGCGCTGCCGCTTAACTGGCTCAATTCTCATCAAAGGGGGACTGCGGTCTCCAACAACCCACCGTGCCCTGTGGTGGGACAGAGAGGGGTTGGGGTGCATGGTCTGCAGACCATCTGGTTAGGCTGAACCCTTCCGTTGCTAGTTGGGTCCCGTGTTGGCGGGCCTAGGTCGGGAAGGTGCTGGCGGTCCAGCTGTGTCCCGTGTTGGCGGGCCTGGATCATTACACGGCGTGCGGATCGAGATCGAGAAGTTTGACGGAAGTCGATTCGATCTATGGAAGATGAAGATGGAAGATATGTTGATTGATCGAGATCTATGGTCTGCGATCGAAGATGATCGCCCCGTTCCTAAGGATGCAGAGAAGGATGCGAGTGCATCGAAGGGAAAATCTGCAGATGCGACTGCAGATGGTGCAACGGAGGCTGCGTCCTGGAAGAAAACCGATCGGAAGGCTAAGGGCTTGATCTGGTTATTCCTAGCAGATTCAATCTTGACTAACGTCATGGAGGAGACTTCAGCACGAAGTATGTGGCGTAAGTTGGAATCCCTCTGCCAGAGCAAGTCCCTGGTAAACAAATCTCTATTGAGGAAGAAGTGGTATAAACTTCGAATGCATGAGGGCTACTCATTTTTAGAGCACTTGACTCAATTCAACACCATTGTGAGTCAGTTAATCTCGATTGGTGAGAAGATCTCGGATGAGGACAGAGCCATCACCTTGTTGTGCTCGCTGCCAGATTCATGGGACAATCTGATTGTCGTGATTGGGGGGAGTGGAGACAAGGAACTGTCATATGATACTGTATGTGCAGCCCTGTTATCTGAGGAGACCAGGAGAGGAGGTTCTGAGGCGACAAGCAAAGGTGCTTTGAGTGTATCTTATTCCAATTCTCAACGAAGGGAGAACAAGCATGGTGGGTATCGAGATAAGTCTCGAGGTAGATCCAAGAGCCAGGAGAGGGAGAAGAGTAAGAAGCCCGTTCGGTGCTGGAAGTGCAATGAGACTGGTCATGTGAAGTCTAAATGTCCGAACAAGGCCGTTCAGAACAAGGAGACACCGACAACTTCTGGTACGAAGAAGGAGGGCGATGGCGGCGACATGTACATCGCTGCCGCGTGCGTTGCTCAGAGAGATTATGATATGTGGTATGTAGACACAGGAGCATCATACCACATGACCCCTCATAGGCACTGGTTCTGTGAGTATGAGAGGTTTGATGGTGGAGATGTCATGCTGGGTGATGATTCTGCTGTGCAGATTATTGGGCGTGGTAAGGTGATGTTGAAGTTGTCTAATGGGACCACAAGGTCTCTTCCAAATGTGATGCACATTCCTGGGATGAGCAGGAATTTAATCTCGGTGGGTTCCATGGCGGATGCAGGAGTGCACTTCAGCTGCGACAAGCAAACTTGCAAGATGTCAAGGGGGGCAATGGTGATTGCCAGTGGAGTAGGACATGGAACACTGTATACTCTGCTTACTGATACAGTGGTTCCAAGTGGGGCTCTTATCTCTGAGAGCCAGGAGGTTGACCAGGAGGAGGTGTCCAGGCTGTGGCATCATCGGCTTGGGCATATCAGTGAGAAGGGGATGTTTGCCATGGCATCTGGTTAGATGGTGGAAGGGGTGCCAGAGTGCTCCACAAGCCTTGGGTTCTGTGAACATTGCCTGCTTGGCAAACAGACCAGAGTAAGCTTTCGTGGGACGGGCACGAGGGCAACTGAAGTGCTGGAGCTGATACACAGTGATGTGTTTGGGCCAACTCCAGCTCCATCTCTAGGCGGCGCAAGGTACTATGTGTCCTTTACTGATGACCTCTCACGATATTCCTGGATCTATTTTCTCAGGTCCAAGTCAGAAGTTCTGGACAGGTTTAAGGAATTTAAGAACCTGGTGGAGAACCAGTTGGAGAGAAAGGTGAAGGTCCTCTATTCTTATAATGGAGGGGAGTATTGCTCTGATGCTTTTGAGCGGTACTGTGCTGAGCAGGGGATTGCACGGCAGAAGACCACACCGTATACTCCAGAGCAGAATGGAGTGTCGGGGAGGCTGAACAGGACCTTGATGGAGAAGGCCAGGTGCATGCTCAGTTGGGTAGGTTTGGGGAAGGAGTTTTGGGCTGAAGCAGTGGCGACTGCAAACTACCTGAAGAACAGGTCCCCTACATCTGTTATGGAGGGATGTACACCCTTTGAAGCCATCTCAAAGAGAAAGCAAAATTTGGCCTATGCTCGTGTGCTTGGGTGTGATGCATATGTTCACATTCCAAAGGAGAAGAGGGGGAAGCTTGATGTCAAATCTGAGAAGTGCATCTTTGTGGGTTACAAAGATGGCATAAAATGGTACAAGCTTTGGAACCCTGTGACCAGGAATGTAACATTCAGCAAGGATGTTGTGTTTCATGAAACCAGTCCACAGGCAGCCACACAAGCTGAGAAGGCCAAAGAAGCAGAAAAAGAGACAGTGGTGGTGGAAGGAAGTTTTGAGAAAGGAGCTACTACAGTTGGGGCTGAATCTAATTCTGAATCAGATGATTTGGAGATGGGGAGAAGTGATGATGAGTCAGAAGATGAAGCTGAGGAAATTCCACTTCTGAGGAGATCGACAAGGGAAAGAAAGGCACCAGTGAGATATCCCCAATATGCAGTGGCTACACAATGTTGCCTGAGTATGCTTGGTGAAGATCCAATCTCTGCTAGAGATGCTAGATCATGGGCTGACTCAAATCAGTGGGAGCTAGCCATGGTGGATGAAATGGAGTCTCTGAGGAAGAATCATACTTGGTGTATGTGTAAGATTCCAAAGGGGATGAAGGCCATTGGAAGCAAATGGGTCTTCAAGCAGAAGGTGAAGGGTGATGGCACTGTGGAGAAATACAAGACAAGGTTGGTTGCAAAGGGGTTCTCCCAGGTCGAAGGTGTTGATTATGATGATATTTTCTCACCGGTAGCCAAGATGACGTCGATCAGACTGGTTCTCTCTATTACGGCAGTGCATGATTTAGAGATCGAACAGATGGATGTGAAGACGGCGTTTCTTCACGGTGATCTGGAGGAGGAGATATACATGAAGCAGCCAGAAGGATTCGAAGCCAAGGGCAAGGAGGATCAGGTCTGCAGGTTGAAGAAGTCCTTGTATGGACTAAAGCAATCTCCGAGGATGTGGTACCAGAAATTCGACACCTACATGCTGGAGTTAGGTTTTGAAAGATCGAATTCGGATCACTGTGTGTACATCCAGAGAAAGGGAGAGCAGTTCATCTTCCTGACACTCTATGTAGATGATATGCTACTGGTGGGCAATAGTGTCAGGATGATCCAACATGTGAAGAAGCTGCTCTCAGCCAAATTCGAGATGAAGGATTTGGGGCCAGCAAGTGTCATATTGGGAATGCAGATTTCCAGGGATCGAAGCAAGAAGAAGCTTTGGTTGGGGCAGCAGAGGTACGTTGAGGAGATGTTGAAGAAGTTCAATATGACGGACTGCAAGCCAGTGGGAGCACCAATGGCAGTTGGGTGCAAGCTATCCGCAGAGCTGAGCCCAAAGACACAGGATGAGGTCGAGGACATGGCGAAAATTCCTTATGCTAGTGCTGTGGGAAGCTTGATGTACGCCATGGTATGCACTCGCCCTGAAATTGCTCAAGCAGTGTGAGTGTTGAGCCGGTATATGGCTATACTAGGAAAGGAACACTGGAACGCTGTGAAGCATGTGTTCAGGTATCTACGAGGCACTTCAAATTACTCCCTATGTTTTGAAGGAGCTGGTGAAGGAGGAGTCCTGGACGTGGTTGGACACGTGGACTCGGATTGGGGAGGTGATCTGGATAGCAGGAGACCACCAGTGGGTACGTGTTCATACTGTTTGGAGGTGCAATCAGTTGGATGAGTCGAAGGCAATGAGTGGTGGCACTTTCGTCGATGGAGGCAAAGTACATGGCTCTTACTCATGCGAGCAAGGAGGCCATATGGCTGCGGAGGCTATGTTTGGTGCTCGGGTTTGAGCAGGGGCCAGTGAAGCTGTGGTGTGACAGTCAAGGGGCAATTCAGCTAGCCAAGAATCCTGCCTTCCATGCACGAACCAAACACATTGACATCCAGTACCATTTCATCCGGGAGAGGGTGGAGAAGAAGGTAGTTCAACTAGAGAAGGTGGACACGATGGAGAACAGCTCTGATTTTCTTACCAAGGCGGTTCCTGTTGCCAAATTTCAGTGGTGTGCAACGGTCGTAGGGTTGAAGAAGAAGGTTGGAGGAGCAGCTCTCATCGGAGGAAGATGTTCACCAAGTGGGAGAATGTTGGAGTTGGGGAACACTTCTGGTCACTGTTCGTCGAACGACGTTCGACGAACAGAGAAGAGTTAGTCGAACTCTGCCTGCGCTTAACAAACGGAGAAGGGTTCGTCGAACGACGTTCGACGATCGGAGAAGGGTTAGTCGAACTCCTCCTGCGTTCGACTAACGGGTCCTTGATTACTCCCGCCTCAGAGTTTGTCGAACGGGAGAGGCCTGCGTTCGACGATCGAGGTCTGCGTTCGACGCTCGACGCCTGGTTTTCATGTCATCTCATTGGATGTTGCTGAACTGGTCTCAGCGAATATACATGCCATCTCAGCAGATGTTGCTGAACTGGTCTCAGCGGATATACATGCCGTCTCAGTGGATGTTGCTGAACTGGTCTCAGCGGATTTACATGCCGTCTCAGCGGATGTTGTTGAACCGGTCTCAGCGGATGTTGTTCTGAGCCCGGTTTGGCGCCCTATTTAAAGGGTGCGTAACCCTGGTTTAGGGTTAAGGTCATTAAGCCCAAGTGACTACAATAGTGTTTTTGCGCGGTGTTCCTTGGTGGCGGTTCCTCTGTTCTTGTCTGAAGAGGGTTAAGTGAGGTAGGATCGGATTTGATCCTTGTAACCTGTAATCCGTCTTGGTGAATAGAACAAAGAGAAGAGGAAGGGGAGAGGGGACGTAGCCCAGATTAGGGTGAACCTCTGTACATCTGTGTGTCTTCTGTGTTTTCCTGCGTTTTGTGTTTTGATTTCCTTCGAATTTCTCGTCTCGGCACACCGTATTTTCTTTACAAGTATGACCACCAATCCAAGTATTGCTAACTCAGATTCCGTTTGAACATTGCAAGTAAACCCGACTTAGTCTCTCCAATGATAACCACATTCAGGAGAATTTCCCTAGTGTTGAACAACATGGTGTGTGTTCGGTTCAGATACTTCCCTTGTTCAAGACATTGTTTAGCCAAATGTGGTGGGGGAACAACTTTACCTTGGCTCGTTCTCGATTAACCAAAAGCACGCTACGCACCCAATCCACTCGAGAGGACTTAGGTTTCACGATCACACTAGATATGTGGAGAAGGTTTGCATTCTCCCACCTCTCGCGATGCGATGACGCATTTAGCAGAGTAATTCTTCGGCACGCAAATTGCCAAACCGAGAATCACCGATTCACACCAACAGTCACGAATAGGCTTCACACAACATGTCTAAATCCACACATCAATCAGATTTCTATATGCAATATATGTTGGGGACGTACACAATCGACCCGGTGAAGGTCACGCACTTCACTAATTAGTAAAAGATATGATTCCTATGCAAGCATAAAATCACAATAATAAAGAACAAGCACGTCCTAAGACCGGAGAGAATGATCGTTACCCTTGACGATCGCTTCGGTGCCATAGTACAAAAATCCAATCGGATGGAAAGAACCGCACCGGGATGCACTCTGTGGATCTAATTGGCTTGCAAAACAAAGCTTTGGAGCTCCATTAATGGTCGAAGGAAGGTCTTCTTCTTCCTCTAACTTTTCTCTGATTTCCTCTTTCTCGAACTTGGAGAGAGAATGACTAAGGAAAAATGACCTAAAGTCTTATCCTCGGTCGTATATAACATCAGGGATAAGTCCTATCCAAAAAGGCACGAGTTTCAAGAAGATTTGACTGTGTCGTGACCGTAAAGACGAAACAACATTCTACCAATTTACTGTTCTTATCGACTAGAACTCTAGACGATAAAGTTGAGGCTTCCAAACAATAGGGCAAAGAAATCTTCTAGTTGATATTGGCTATGTCATAACCCACATTTTTCCCACGCATTTAATAAATATTATCAGAGCAAGGGGAAAATACGCGCTATGATGTCATGTCATGTAGGGGACAAATACAAACGCTCAGGCAACCACTACTCACAAAAATTTATAAAAGACAAATTTGCTTGAGTTAAATAGAGGATTTACATTTTTAGCTTGAGACTGTGTCCCTCGGTCCAGTGGATCAACTAGTCCATGAGTAGAAATCTATACATACGCAGCAGAAAGATAGTTTCATTTTATCCTACATGAGCATGAAGATCGAACATCCCAACAATGATATACCCATCTCTAGATTTAGTATAAGAAAAGAAGGATTTTTCTACGATCTTCAAAGTAGGTGACATTTATATAAAATCATGCCATGCAAAAATGCCTTTTGCGATACATAAAACAACCCATGCATCCTAACAAAAAACTTCCCAGAGTGCAGGTATGAGAAATAACCAACAAGTAACAACAGAAAAGCTAGCAAGTAATCTAACACTGGAAAACTAAAGCTAAAGCAAAAAGAAACAACTACCTCACAATAGTGAGGAGGAAACGGACAACTGCAACTAACTGTAGCTCTACCGTTTGCCGTAGCTATTGACCAGAACCTGAACCTGGGGCACTCAAAAGAAAAGAATGTCTCAGCCCAAAAGGGAGCAAGTAACAACAAGTATAAGAATGAAAGCTATTTCGCAACAGGAATAATTAACTAGCCAAGAGTAAGCATAGATTTAACATAATCAACT
Source organism: Dactylorhiza incarnata (assembly GCA_033032865.1). Lineage (NCBI taxonomy): Eukaryota > Viridiplantae > Streptophyta > Magnoliopsida > Asparagales > Orchidaceae > Dactylorhiza > Dactylorhiza incarnata. The sequence goes on from JAWHQI010000002.1 coordinate 25,528,031, forward strand.
TAAACAAGTACACAAGTTCACAGAAAAATAAGCCCATAAACAGGGGCATCAAGTAAAAAGAGTTGCTGTATAAGGGACTTCGCAGCCCAAAAGCATAAAAAGGCGACATGATGGTGGCCTCATTGTCCTACCAACCACTACTAAAAAAACTGCGATGGAGGACCATATTGTTCCCATTACCCATCCTTCCAGTTCAAAACAAATCCATCTTTATCCACTGTGGTGGGGGCTTGACATCCACCCACACTCTAGTCTAAAAAGAAGCCACTGTGGCGGGGGCCTGAAATACCACCCATACTCCAGTATAAAAGAAGCATACAAGAAAGAAGGAGAGGACTGAAATGAAGGACTTTCAGTCAGACAGCAAACAAGCCAAAGAGGACTACTACTCGAAGGACACAACTAACAAGAGAGCCTATCATAGCTAAACTTCAGGGAAAAAGGGTCTTCAAGGAGAAGGACTGCTATTTGCAGCCCAGAACCACAAATAGATCCTTTACAGTCAGCCAGATTACTAAAGACAGTGAGGAAGAAGCATTACTCCTCACTGAGAAAGTTAACATAACTTACATAGAAAACTGAGTCTAGAAGGGTTTAAATACTCAGAAATCAATGACAGATTACACATAAAACCTTAGAGTTCTGGACAGGAAGAGGGAAATGTATGGAAATACACAGAGAGAATTTATGAACAAGTCTATGCTACAAACAAGAATCAAAACACTCAGGAGGAAACCTGATTTCAGAGAATACACAGAAAATAACTTTTCTGAAAGAATCTATCAGAAAAACAAGAAAACCACAAACAAAACTGCACTTGCATTAAAGGGGATGAGAAACAAGACAAGGAAAAAGGCTCCAACAAGGGAAAAAGGGCAAAAATCGACGGGATTTCCCGTCAATCGGCGGGAGGTCCCGTCGATCGGCGGGAGGTCCCGTCGATCGGCGGGAGGTCCCGTCGATCGGCGGACGGTCTCGTCGATTCAGACTTAAGGAACATATAATAGCATTTTCCCAGCTAAGACCAAAGATCGACGGGATGGTCTCGTCGATAGATGGGAGGTCCCGTCGATTGATGGGAGGTCCCGTCGATCGACGGGATGTCCTGTCAATTTTGACTTAACACTCAAATTTTTCTCTTTTTTTTTTATTTTTTAAACAAATCCAACATACTTCTATCAAAGCCCAGCCCTGAACTACCAGCACAAACCTCAACTCCAACACTTCAATTAGGGTAAGTAATCCAATCAATACTCATTTACCAAGATACCAAAAATAAGAAAAAAGAAGTAAATTGGAGAAACATGCCAAAGGAAAAAAAGAAAGAAAATAACCATCACTTGCCTATAACTCGAACAACCGAAAAATGGCCTCTCAAGCCCTCCACATCAAGGATCGACTCAAACACGACCTAAGAACAAAGAATTTACGAAGATTTGGATAAAAAGAGGGTTAGGGCCACTAACCCTAGCGTCAAAAATCTATGAAATGGATAAAACTTACCACGCACGCGAAGAGCACGGCGAGAGCTTTCCAAATCTATGCTCCGGCGAAGATTTCGTGCACCGGAGCTCAAGCGGAGGCGGTCGAAAGCTCCACGAAAGCACGCTCTTCTATCTCTCTGAGCTTTAGGCTCGACAATATATATATGTATATATACATATATATACATATATATATATACATATATATACATATATATATATATACATATATATATACATATATATATATATATACGGTTTTATGTAAAAATGCGTCACGCGTTTTTAGGTAATGTCCGCGCGAGTTCGGGAAAATGGAAAATACACCTAGTAGATGGCATTTTTAGGAAAAGTGGTCAACATGAAAGTTGTAGATCTCGACGAGATCTACAACTTTCATGTTGACCACTTTTCCTAAAAATGCCATCTACTAGGTGTATTTTCCATTTTCGCGTAACGGGGCGGAACTCAATAGTTCCGCCCTGTTACGCTATTGAGTTCCGCCCCGTTACGCGCCTTTTGAAAATACACCTAGTAAACGGCATTTTTAGGAAAAGTGGTCAACATGAAAGTTGTAGATCTCGTCGAGATCTACAACTTTCATGTTTACCACTTTTCCTAAAAATGCCGTTTACTAGGTGTATTTCCCGTTTTTTCCGAACTCGCGCGGACTTTCCTTAAATATGCGTGACGCGTTTTTCCAGCAACCCCATATATATATACATATATATATATACACATATATATATACATATATATATACATATATATACATATATATATACATACATATATATATATATACATATATATACATATATATACATATATATATATATGATGGATAGTTAATGGACGAGATCTTGCTGTAATAATAATAATAATAACAATAAGAAGAAGAAGAAGAAGAAGAAGAAGAAGAAGAAGAAGAAGAAGAAGAAGAAGAAAAGAAGGGCCGAACCAAAGGTCGCCGATTCTAACGAAATTCGCACCGGAGACAAAAGTCGGCGCTACGAATCCAACGGAGAAGTCGAAAATAAGATCCGACGAGCAAATCTCAAGATATAAATTTTTGAAGTTACGGCGAATGATAATTATACAAATCTTTGGAAAATCACCGGGGCTCTAATATCGCTCGGATCGCAACGAAACTTCGACGAGCCTTTCTAAAATTAATTAATTTAATTTTCTAACAAAAAATCTTCCAACTCCGGCACGCTCCAAAATTTGGTCGACTTGACTGAATGGACGCGCAAATGAGCAAACGACGGCGCACTGCTAACTCCACACTAACGCAACGCTCTTACGTCATAATGACGTCAAAGATGGATAAAATAATTTCTGAGAATTCAGGGGCGTTACGGTCACCCTACCAAAAAGAAAGTTTTGTCCCGAAACTTAGAACCGAAACTTAGAACACAAACGAATAAAAAGGGTCAAAGGGGGAGATAAGCTCACACTCGCTGGACAGAAAAGCTAACCGATGAGGGCTAGGAGAACAGATGCGGATAAGATTTCGTCTTAGGATTCAAAATAGATCACCCAAAGTGGAAGCATCCAACAACTGCGGTGGGAGATATCTCCGCCAGCACACCAGCAGTAAACCAACAAACCTAGGGTAAAATCCCGCAGGGTATCAAATCTCAAAATACAGGGCTCTGTGGAGGTGGTTTAATCAACTAACACACAGCCCCAAAACAATACCCTATTAAAAGTGTACATTGTACCTATGAGAGTCCTCTAGAGGGGGGGGGGGGGGGGGGGGTGAATAGAGATTTAAAATTATTTCTAACTTAACTGTGCAAGTACAATAAAAACCTAAGTGTTATGCTCCAACAAATACTTATCCAGAATAAAACAATGCTAAAATATAAAGCAGGAAAATAGTAAAGTAATCTATGCTATGAGGGACAACACAGAAAAGATTTTTATAGAGGTTCCCCAAAATGTGGGTAGTCCTCTCTTCTACCACCTGGTAGGATTGCACCAACTATGCCTGAGTCTTTGACAAGGAGACTCTCAGAACTACTGATCTTTTGATAAGGAGATCATGAACCACCAGATCTTTTGATAAGGAGATCTTGAACCACTAGATCTTTTGATAAGGATATCTTGAACCACTGAATCCTTTGGAAGAGGGATTCTTAAATCTCTTTTACAGTTGGGAGTGAGAAGGAGAAAGAAAGAAGGGGAGAAGAGGAAGAATTCTGTTTTCAGAATTCTTATGAAGACTATATGAATAACAGCTTCTTGAATCTTTCACTGGATCTGCTCTTGATTAACTCCTGCTTATGATAGTGTTGTATTGCAGGAGCTTATGAATATCAGATCTTTTCTGTTTCTACTTTCTGATTGAACTCTTGGCTGCTATAAGATTGTGATGATGAGCAGCCTTGTTCTGTTCTGTTCTGAGAGAGAGGGAGAGCAGTAGTTATTTCTTCTTTGTATATGCTCTATTAGGGTTCCTGAGAGAGGAAGGAGAAGAAGAGGAAAGCCCCAATAGAACAGTATAGCCGATTGTGATGAATGCTCACCTTCTCTTTCTTCTATTACCTTTTTATTGCCCCCCTTCAGATTTGAATTTGTTTCCCTTTCTAGTAAGACCTGAAAAGGTATTCTGCTTTGGACAATCTCTTTCTTTCCTTCTTTAATTCCCGACCCATTCACCAACATTAAGCATATTTCCAAGAAAGCTTTTTGTCCTCTTTTAGTTTTTCTTTCTATTTGAGGCAATTAATGAGCCGTTGGAGAACGGTCTTGAGTGAGGTGGGTCATGAGAGAGGGTCCAAAATGACAGATGAAAAGGTTTCCCTTTTCAGACTATATTCGACGTAGTGTCAAGTTCTCTTCCTCTCTTATCGATGCGGATTCGAGTTCTTGTAGGAGCAGCTTCAAATTGATCCTTGCTCTGATTGGACTTTGCTAGTCGACGTTGTGCCGATACCTTATCGACGTAACCATCGAGTTGATGACATGACTCTGAACTTCATTATCTGCGTCGAGATGAAGTCAACATTGCGTCGACTTTAAATAGCTTCGACCGATACTTCCTTTTGCCCTGAGTTGAAGTAGAAGCTGCGTCGACTTCTCAAGATACTTCGATAGGTCCATGGCCTCTATGTCGATATCTATTCGACGTAACGTCGACTTGAGTTACTTCGACAGAAGGGTTTAACCACTTGGACTTCTAGTCAGAGTAGCGTCGATATTAACTCGATGTTGCGTCGAATTCGATTCGATGCAAATGTTAACTTTGTCCAAATTATGCTTCTCTTGATCTGGCCTTGACACCCTAGGTTGAGTGTGACATCCTAAGATATCTAATGACTAGATTACCCTCACTATACAATGGGTAACTCAATCCTAAGAGATAAAATCACTTTTAGGTAATTTGTTAAGTTAAATCAAAGGGTTTTTTCCCAACATTCTCCTCTATTTATCTCAACAAATTTTACATTTTGTTTAAAGTGATTTTACACAGTTTTTGCATAACCAATACATACAGGACAATATAGACATTAAATGAACACGCTAGATAAGCTAAAAAGCATAGAAGGTATCTGATTAATGATCAGCATAAGTTTATCATAGATTACCAAAGAAAATATCACTTCCTTTCTTTGAGAAAGATGAATAAGTCCTCATATACCCTTCTGTATTTCTTTTCCACATATCTGAAGTTTGCTGGGTTAGCTTTCTCTGGGTTCTTTTGTATTCTTCCATGACCCTTGAATAGTTTTTCCAGGTCCATTTATGTATTAGGATGAACATCCTTTAGTGTGAAACCAAGACCAAAGATTTTGGTTGTCATCAGATTTATGATTTCTAAATTTAGATCATCTGATTCAGGTTCTTTGTCAGGATTTGATTCATCAACCATTGCTTGTAATTTATCAACAGTTGCTTCTTTATATCATTGAAGAAAGATATAAAGCCTTTAGCAGGCACGACTGCCGATCGCACTTCCCTATCAAAATCCGTGAGTTCAGATATAAGGTCTTGCAACCTTTTGTGTTGGCGGCTTAGTTTGCAATAACAATCCATTGAGAAGTCAAGATAAAGTGAGCCGAACTTGGATAACACAGTCTCGAGGGCAAGATCGACGACCTCAATAATATCTTGCTGAATTGACGGAGATGCCATTGGGATGCCGCGAGAACCTGCACTGAAACAAAGAAAAGAGACGAAGAGATGGAAGAAGGAAGAGAGCAGGATGAGGAGAATTCGAATAGCACATTGGAATTAAACGCAAAAGTTGGTTTGAGTAGATGAATCATCGCAACTTAAGGTTTTATTCAAAGCGACATCGAGAAGAGCAAAATTCAGCGCGCCAAAATATGTCAATGCGCGTGATCTATCAAATCGACGGAGCGTCGAGTTGATGTCGACGTGGCGTCAAAATATAGTCATCGATGATGCTGTCGATGTAAGTGTCGACAAGTATTTGACATTACGTTGATTGGTCTTCGAAGGATCCATCCCAGAGAGCTCTCGAAGCTGGCGTCGAGTAGAAGTCAACGATACGTCGATTTGAATTCGACGCAGCTTTGATTTTCTTTAAGATTTTTGCTGTTTTTCCCAGCAATAAATTTCTATAGAAAATAGATCTTTATACATAATAAAAGGGGACCTACAAAGCTTCATCAAGCATTCCCAGTGCATTGATGAAGAACTTGTGCTTACTTTCATCAAGAGGCTTAGTGAAGATGTCAGCCCTTTGAGTGTCAGTAGATATGTATTGAAGGTTGATCTTACCCTTCTCTACATTGTCTCTGAGAAAGTGGTGCCTTATCTCTATGTGCTTAGTTCCGCTATGGAGAACATGATTGGAAGCAATTGAAATTGCACAAGAGTTGTCATAATAGATTGTGGAATTGGCAAGGGAAATGTTGTAGTCTAACAACTAATTTTGCATCCACAAAATTTGTGAACAGCAGCTTGCTGCATCTATATGCTCAGCTTTAGCTGTAGAAGTGGAGACAGTGGTTTGCTTCTTGCTAAACCATGATATCAGTCTAGCACCCAGAAACTGACATGTTCCTGAAGTGCTTTTTCTATCAAGCTTGCATCCAGCATAGTCTGCATCTGAATATCCAATCAATTCAAATCCAGATTCAGCTGGATACCATAAGCCAAGCTCAGGAGTACCCTTTAGATATCTGAGAATTCTTTTGACAGAACTCATGTGGGATTCCTTTGGGTCAACCTGAAATCTTGCACAAATACAGGTAGCAAACATTATATCAGGTCTGCTAGCTGTTGGTAGAGAAGAGAGCCGATGGCTGCTCTGTAAGTCTTCTGATCAATGGACTTACCTTGTTCATTTCTATCTAAAACAACATTATTAGCCATGTGGGTTTTCATAACAGATGCATTCTCCATTCCAAACCTTTTAATGAGTTCTATGGTATATTTGGATTGGGATATAAAAATGCAATCTGGATTTTTTTAACTTGGAGACCAAGGAAATAGGATAATTCCCCCATGCTACTCATCTCAAATCTTGATTGCATTAGGTAAGCAAACCTTTTGCATAAAGATTGATCTGTGGATCCAAATATAATATCATCTACATATATTTGCACAAGTAGTAGCTGATTCTTATGTGCTCTTGTGAAAAGGGTTTTATCCACCTTTCCTCTTTCAAAGTTGTGTTCCAGGAGAAAGATGGATAAGGTCTCATACCAAGCTCTTGGAGCTTGCTTTAGACCATATAGTGCTTTATCTAATCTATACACAGAAGAGGGAAAAGTTGGATTGACAAAACCTGATGGCTGCTCCACATATACCTCTTCTTGTAGTTTCCCATTGTGAAATGCACTCTTTACATCCATCTGGTATACCCTGATCTTCATGTGGGAAGCATATGCTATGAACATTCTGATTACCTCCAGCTTTCTACTGGGGCAAATGTCTGGTTGAAGTCAATGCCTTCCTTTTGCCTGTACCCTTGGGCTACAAGTCTAGCCTTGTTTCTGATTATGGCCCAGTTAAGTCCATTTTATTTTTGAACACCCACTTGGTGCCAATCACTGGGTAATTCTTTGGTCTTTCAACCAAAGTCCAGACCTTATTCCTTTCAAACTAGGTCAGTTCCTCTTGCATAGCAGATATCCAGTGAGGGTCACTGCCTGCTTCTTCAAACTTCTTTGGTTCATATTGTGACAGGAAGCACTGCAGCATTGTCTCACTTGTGAGTTGGTTCCTTGTTTTGACTCCTGCTGTCAAGTTTCCTATTACTTGAGTTTGAGGATGATCTTTTTGAGTCATTCTAGATCTTGTTGAGTGATCTAGGATCTGGTCTTCTTCCTGAGCTATCCTTTGCTCAGTGACAATGGGAACTTCAGCCTCATATACTGGAATAATGTCTTTGGCTGGTAGTCCAGGTGCTGCTATTTTCTCTTCATCTGTTGCAGAATCCCTATCAGAGTCAGTGTCAATATCTTGTTGTCCTTTTTCCTGACACACAGATGTATGGTCCACTATGCTCATTCTTTCAACTTATTCTGCTAGTTGATCTTCTTCCTGCAGAATAGAACTGATGGAAGTTTCCTTCCCCTTGTAAACCATATTAGTTTCATCAAAGACCACATTCATAGACTCCTCAATTTTGAGAGAGCTTTTATTGAAGCACCTATAGGCCATGCTTGATGATGAATATCCCAAAAAATATCCCATCATCAGCCTTTTTGTCAAATTTTGCAAGATGGCTCTTCCCATTGTTGAGGATAAAACAAGTACACCCAAAGATTCTAAAGTAAGTGACTGAGACTTCTGTTCAGAACATAGTTTGCTGTATTCACAGCCTCAACCCAAAAAGATTTTGGCAAGTTGGATTCAACTAATAATGTCCTACCAAATTCAATTAGGGTTCTATTTTTCCTTTCAGCCACCCCATTATGTTAGGGGTTCTAGGAGATGAAATGCATTGTCTGATTGCTTCATCCTCACATAATCTACACATTAATTGATTTTCAAACTCAGTGCCATGATCACTTCTGATCATAGCAACCTGGGTCTTAAATTCAGATTGAATATGTCTAATGAATCTTGAGAGGATCTTGAAAGTGTCTGACTTTGCTTTCAGAAAGAACACCCAGCTGAATCTAGAAAAATCATCCACAATGACTAGTGTGTAAGACTTCCCTGCTAAGCTTTGAGTGGAGATGGGACCAAACAGATCCAAGTGCAGCAGGAAAAAGGTTCTAGGGGAATCATTATTACCAATTGGTTTGAATGATGCTTTGATCTGCTTTCCTAACTGGCAGGCTCTACAAGGATGGTCCTTATTGAATATACCAGTTGGTAAACCCCTAACTAGATTGAGTTTGGAAATAGTCTTAAAGTTTAGGTGACAAAGTCTTCTACGCCACAGCTCACTATTTTCTACTTGGGAATTGAATAAGCAGATCTCAGACTTTGTGTATTCAAAATCTACAACATAGACCTTACCCTTTCTGAGACCAGTCAAAAATGTTTGATCAGTCTTAGAGCTAACTATATGTCACAAAGACTTAGTGAATACAACTTTGTATTCACCATCACACAACTGACTAATGCTGATCAGATTATGTTGAAGTCCTTCAACATAAGCTAATTTAGAAAAGGAGATTTCTCCAATCTTGAGCAAACCATATCCTTTGGTTTGACCGGAGTGGGAGTTCCCAAAAATTTCCATGAACCCTTTCTTGGCTTTGAAATTTTCCAGCAAATCTTTTGCTCCAGTCATATGCATGGAGCATCCACTGTGCAGATACCACTGCTGGTTTGTGGTTGAACAGCCTTCCCTCTACACATTGAATTTAAACATTAGTAAAGACCCTCTCATGTTGGGGTCTCTTTCTTCTATCATCATATGGAGATATGAAAGAATGAGATGGTCTTCCACCAGCAATATTTGGCAATATGTCCTTGTTTGGAGTAGCAAAAACATCTTGGAATAGAAACAAAAGAATGTTTTGATGCTTGGTGATTTTGTGCAGAAAATATGCGTCGAGAAGAAATCGACGTAGTTTTAGAGTTGCGTTGAGAGAAATTCGACGTACCTGCATAGTCCCGTCGATAATCATTCGAAGTATGGTAATGGTTACGTTGAGTGTAATTCGACGACCCACATAGTTGCTTCGAGATGATGTCGATGCATATGCTGGAGTTTGTCGAGATGCATTCGACGCATTCAGTGTTTGTGAATTTGTTCTTATAATTTTCTTAAGCAAGCTGATTTCTGATCTTAATTTATCATTCTTGATCATTAAATCATGTCTAGCTTTATTGTAGGCACTTGTGCTATTTTTAAGAGTGTAAATGATAGAGTCAATATGAGCTTGGTAATCATTTCTATACTCCTCAAAAGTTTCATCCATCTCTTCTATTTCAATTTTATAACTTCTGCATGTAGCACACTCATTCTTCAAATCTAAATTTTCTAAGGGTTGTTTGCCTAGGATTCCCGGTTCATCACTAATGTCTACCCTATTAAATGTGGTGAGTTTATTAGGGTTACTTTTCTCATGTTCTTCACATGATTCTGAAAAATTATCAGGTCTAGACCTAAAAGATGCTACTGGTTTATCACAAGCATGTTTGCCAGTGAGTGATTGTGATTCCTGATCAAGATGATCAAATCTCTTGGAGAGATTTTGTGAGATATTTTTGATCTTTTGGATCCTTCCATTGAGGGAGTCTTCAAAGGCTTTTGCCTTTGAGAGTTCTTTCCTTAGGTCTGAATTTTCATTATCTAAGTAATTTATTTCTTTTTATTTCTTAAACAGTTCACATTTTAGATCATAGTTAACTGAGAATAAATGACCTTTACTAAGAGCTTCTAATTCAGATTTGATTATTTCAAGTTCCTTATGATTGTTAATGTAATCTTGGCAAAACTCTTTAAAGCATTCTTTAAAATCTTTTGAAGGAAAGTCAAAGTCTTCAAAGATGCTTACCTCAGTTTCATCAGTGAAATTTTTCAGAGCCATTAAACAGGCTTCTTCTAGTCTACCATCTTCAACATCATCAGATGAGGAGGAGTTTGATTCATAATCTGAATCACTCCAGGTCTCAGCTATGAAACCTTTCCCTCCTCTCTTATCCTTTCTCAAGAAGGATTTCTTCTTGTGCTCCTTCCTCTGCTTGTTTTTCTTGCTCTTTTCTTCCTCAGGACATTCAGTAGAAATATGTCCCGGCTTTCTGCAGGAAAAACAAATTATCTCCTGTTTAGGAGTTTTATTATACCTTGGTTTGCTTGAGCTCCTCTCTCTCCTTCTGGAGTCTTCTGTCCTGACCCACTTTTTGAATCTCTTAGCCAAGAGATTAAAAATTTCTTCTTTAGTGGCGGAGGACTCTGCTTCTGCAGTTAATGCAATAGTCCTCTCTTTAGGAGTTAGTGTCCTTTCTTGGGCTTCTAAATCAGCCCTGCTTTTCAGTAGAAGCTCATAGGACTTGAGCTTTCCATGAAGAGCATCAGTTGATATCTCTCTGAGGCATCTAGAATCTCTGATAACCCAGATTCTAGAGTCCCATGTGCTTGGGAAGCACATGAGGAGCTTGTCATTAATTTCTGTCAGAGAGATTTCCTTGTCAAGCCCTCTCAACTCATTTATGATGAGGCTGAATATGTCATACATTTATGTAATGCTTTCATCAGCCTTTTTCTTGAAATTCTCATATTGATATATGAGAAGAGCCTTTTTGTCTTTTCTCTCATTAAAGCTTCCTTCAACTAGTCCGGAGAGAGATTCCCAGATCTCTTTTGCAGAGTTGCAATCAGCAACTTTCTGGAATATGTCATTAGACATAGTTGAGACCAGTATGTTCATATCCTTGGCATCACATGCCTTGACCTTCTTCTCATCATCAGTCCATTCTGCTCTGAGGACTGAGGTTTGTATGACCTTTCTAGTGGATTCTTTCCTTATTGGGACTGGAGGACCTGTGAGGATGACATTGAAAATTTCATCATCAATAGAATTCATATATAGTTTTATTCTGGCCTTCCAGAGTTTAAAATTATTTAAATAACACACTGGAGGTCTTTTTGATTAAGGTGTTAACCTTTTAATGATCAATCTCCCTCTGATACCAATTGAAAGTGCGCAGTGTGCCTCTGAGAATCCTCGAGAGGGGGGGGGGGGGGGGGGGGTGAATAAAGTTTTAAAATTATTTCTAACCTAACTGTGCAAGTACAATAAAAACCTAAGTGTTATGCTCCAGCAAATACTTATCAAGAATAAAACAATGCTGTACTATAAAGCAGGAAAACAGTAAAGTAATCTATGCTATGAGGGATAGTACAAAAAATAAGCAATCCAGAAGTCACAGATTTTTATAGAGGTTCCCAAAAATATGGGTAGTCCTCTCTTCTACCACTTGGTAGGATTACACCAACTGTGCCTGAGTCTTTGACAAGGAGACTCTCAGAACCACTGATCTTTTGATAAGGAGATCATGAACCACTAGATCTTTTGAGAAGGTGAAAGTGAGGTTAGATCTTAGATTTACTCTAGAGGGCGGGGGGGGGGGGGGGGGGGGGGGGGGGGGAGGGTGAATAGAGTATTAAAAACTTTTCCCTTAATTTTATTAGCGGAATTAAAATAGTGATATATATATATGTGTATTGAGTGAGTTATAAAAACTAAATAAAAACAAATCAGCACACAGCACAATCAACACAGAAAATCACAAGCAAAGAGACACAAGGATTTTTATAGTAGTTCCCCAATAAACTTGGGTACGTCTACTCTTCTACCACACTTGGTAGGAACCACTAGGTTTTTGATCAGGTGCCCTATCACCAAGGTGTTTTTTATCAGGTGTCCACACACCAAGTGAGCTTTTGATCAGGTGCTCTAACCAAACCACAGGTTTTTAATCAGGTGCCCTGCCACCAAGAAGTTAACTTTTGAAGGGAGTTATAACCATGTACAAGAGGGGATAAGAAGGGTTAGAATGTTCTTCTCTGTCAACAATCTGAGAGAAGACTCTAGTGGATGTTGATGTAGAAAAGCTCCCTCTGTCTGATATGAAAGTGTTTGATAGTAGATGGCTGGTAGCTTTCTCTTGAATGAAATGATCTTCATGTAGCTGATGAATCTGGAAGAATAAGTTCTTCAGATTTTTGTTGCTCTTTTGAAGATCTGATCTTGCAGCAGAGACTGGGAGATGGTGTTGATGATGTTCTCAGTGAGATTGAGTAGGTGCTGCTTGAGGAAGAAGATGAAGATCTGTTAGCTTTTTGTTCTTCTGTTTCTTCCTGTAACCATCTTCTTTCTTTTTCTGTACAACTATTTCGTGATATGTTCTGTAATAATCCTGTCGTGAAAGCTGTGAAGTAATACAGTATATCTTCTTCCTTATTCACTTTTGAAATCTCTGACAGGTTTTTAAATGCAAATCCCTTAAATTAAGGAATATAATATTCTGAAGAGATATACTGGGAACTATAAATCTGACACGCCGTTTACCTTTTTCATTTTCCATGGACATGTCCTTTTCCAAGAATATGTCAACGACTATAATCTTGGAATAATAAAAGAAATATATTAATCTTAGTTATCTGGAAGAATAGAGCCGTCGCAGAAGAGATCTGAGTTCAGAGAAATAGAATAACTGAACTTCTGAAATAAATCTACTATCATTTAATTCATCGAACAGAATTGGATTCGTCGATCTCAGAGCTGTGTTCATCGATCTGAAGATATTCATCGAACGCAGACTGAGTTCGTCAAATGGAAGGATTCGTCGACCGCTGAGCCGCTGAATAAAATCGTCGACCGCTGAACTGAGCAAATTCGTCGACCGCTGAGACTGAATAATTTCGTCGACCACTGAGACTGGATAATTTCGTCGACAGCTGAGACTGGATAATTTCGTCGACTGCTAAGAGCAAGCCGTTCGTCGAATGCAGAGTGTAAGCCGTTCGTCGAACACAGAGAGCAAGCCGTTCATCGAACGCAGAGTGGAGTTCATCGAACGCAGGACCTGAATATTTTCTTGAGTTCTAACAGCCTAAACCCTTGACCCATTGACTGTTAAAATTTTCTGAATTGAATCGTTTAGGAGTAAGCAGGAGTTGCATCAACTGAGTTATAGCTAAACAACCACAATGCCACACAGCAACACAAGAAACTTTATTGAAATACAAACTTCATTTACAGTGCGAGGTATACATGGCGAGACATGATTCATAAGAATTACGACGAAGAGAAGAGCAAAACACACTAAAACAAATCTGGCGGCTAGACAAGTTGAGACCGCACAGACCGCTCGACTCCAGAGATCGCCCGGCTTGACCTGAGACAGCGCGAACAGAAAATAGACAGACCGCCTGTACTGCATGACCGCCACCTCAGACCGCACGAACTAGAGCTTTATTGAACTGAACAAAGAACTGAAGCTGTCGCCAGATCGCAACTCAGATCGCCTAACCGCTGAAGGTCGCCTGATCGCTGAGCTCGCTGCGAACAGCACAAGAACAACATAAACCAGTTCGCAGACAGACCGCTGTCAAACTATTTATTCAAGCCGCTGGGAATCACCAAGAAAGGATACCGCAACCTGCTGACCGCAAACAGTTCTCGTTTTGAATGACGGGCCATGCACCCCTATTTATAGGCGGTAGACAGATGTCGTCAACGCACAGGAGAGATACAGTCACCACCCATCAGATTGCCAGCGGTCTCACAAGGCAGACCGCGCGATCACACCGCTTGGACAGCCACCCGACCAAGACCGCAGATCAGCAGGCAGATCGCGCACAAGTCGCACGAACACGAGACCGCACACAAGCCGCGCGGACACAAGAACGCTCCTCCCTTAGATCACCAGGAGCAAACCAAGAACCATCTGGCCGACTTCAGACAAGTCGCCAGATTGCCGGAACAAGCCGCCCTGACAGGTGGTCACATAAGAACAGACCGCCCGGTCTTCCAACAAAGAAGACATGCCAACCAAGCAGAACAACTCGGGAACAGACCGCAGCAAATGGAACAGACCGGCCAATCAGCAGACCGCCAGAACAGACCGGCAGAGCCAGACCGACAGATCACAAACACAGACCGCGCAGTCTCTGCGGTCACCAAAATTCAGACCGGCAATGACACCTCCACTTCACTTCAACAACTTCAACACTCCCCCTTGAAGTGGGAAGTGGAGACTAGCCCGAGTAAACTCCGCAACCGTGTAAATGGTCCCTTCGCCAGCAGCTTTGTGAAGATATCTACAACATTATCCGCACTTCGAACATGCTCGACCATAAGAGATCCTCCCAACACCTTTTCACGAATGAAATGGTGCTCATTCTCAATATGCTTGGTCCTCGTGTGACAAACTGGATTATTAACCAGCTTGAGAGCACTCTCATTGTCCCCGCGTAGCATAGTGGGACCTCGAACCTCCTCATGGACGTCCTCCACCAACCTCCTGAACCAAACAGCTTCCTGAGCTGCCATGGCCAAAGCCTTGTATTCCGCATCTGTGGTTGATACGGACACCGAGTCCTGCTTTTTGCTACACCAAGAAATAGCTGTGGGGCCCTTCATAAAGACAAAACCAGACGTTGATCTCCGATCATCCACGTCTCCCCCGTAGTCAGCATCCATGTATCCATGCAACTCCAAGCTAGACCCTCTCCTAAATAGGAGACCCAAATCAGAGGTCGACTTCACATATTTCAGAATACCTTTTGCCGCCAGAAGATGAGGCTTCTGTGGCTCCGCCATGTACCGACTCACTTTGCCAACTGCATAAGCAATATCAGGCCTCGTGATGGTCAGGTAGATTGATGAGTAATTTATTTACTCATCTTTTAGTTTAGGTTTATATTGTTTCTAATATAAAATTATGTTATTTATAGGAATTTTATCATATAAATACTTCCATTTATTATTTCATAAGCTAACTTGAGTCTATTTTGTGTTTTCAGGTTTGCTGGGCTGTCTCGAGCAAAAAGTAAAATTACACACCCCAGTTCACGTGCGTGACCCATGGGCGTGTAACCTACGAAGTGTTCCAGACAAGTTTCCGCCACCCGGAGTCGTTCTGTGAAGAATTCGCCAAGTACACGCCCTAGGTCACGGGTGTGACCAAGGGCGTGACCCAATATCACGGTCGCGACCCGCCACAAGCACCCAGAGCCAGCTGCCACGTCAATTAAAATTACACGCCCCCGGTCACGGGTGTGACATCAAGTCACGGACGTGACATTTGAGGCGTGACATCAAGACAAGGGCGTGACTCTTCTCGCGCCAATTTCCCGCCGAAGTTTCCCGCCAGCAGCGAGTTTTAAGGATTACACGCCCCAGGTAACGGGCGTGACCTAGGGCATGACACGTTCGTAACGCCTGCATTGAAGACAGAACGTGCCCTCTCCGCCAGCAGCGATCACACCCCTTACACGCCCCTTGGTCACAGGCGTGACCAAGGGCGTGTAACACCAAAATTTCAGCTATTTAAGGGGACCTTCTCCAGATGTTCAAGGACGAAGTTTTGGAGTTCTAGCCTATCTTCTTGCACTAGTTTTAATCTTGTATGTCCTTTTCTTCTTGCACTTTTATTTCCAAAGCTTGTAACTCTAAATTTTCTAGTTGTAATTTCTTTTGCTAAGTAATAAAATAGTTCTTTTTCTCTTACTTTTCCTCTTATTTTCATCATGCACTTCTTTCATTTCATCGTTTCCTCCATCTCTATGAGTAGCTAAATTCTATTAGTACTCGACCGAGATGATCCAAGGGAAATATAATTCTTGATTTAAATTCTAGCTTCTCTTTCTCTTCCTTAGAACACTTTAGATTTATTCTTGAACTTTTTTTGAATTGAGATTATATTATCGATATATAATTCTCATCTTTGTTTTCGCAATCTAATAACCGAGAGTTTTTGATTTTGAATCGATCATTTCAAGAATAAAGAGAGTTGAATGCACTCCTCAAGCGAGGATGACATAATTTTCCCGGATTGGAGTCAAATCCAATAGAGGGGTTCACTACGATAAGACGAGTTTTAGATTTTGATTCTAGAACGAAAGTTCGTTTGATCAACTAAACTCAGTTGAGCGTATCCTCGAGAGAGGTGTGTTCATAAATCGGGAACCTCCACGGTCAAGTATTCTCTTAAGAGATTTAGAAGTTGTTCTTTTTATATTTTATTTTCCCAAGGTGATTCAAGGTTGAGTACTAACCTTTAACTCATCAATTTAAATAAGCTATTTCTCTTTCTCGCAACCAACCAACCACAAGTTTTATTCGATAAAATAATAGAGATTTTCCGAAGTAAGAGTACTCAAACGCCCCGAGTCTAATACGACCTTGTTTTAATAACTTATACTACATTCGATACGGTACACTTGCCGTTATCGTTTGCAGATATAGTTTTGTCCATCATAGATCAAGCTCCCAACCAGAGCTCGGAACACCAACGGATCAGATAGAACTCTTCCCTCATCCTTCCGAAGTTTATGATGTTGTTCCAGAGGTATAAAGTTGCTCTTCCCTTCCTCCATTCCGAATCGTTGAACGATCCGCTCCGCATATCCTGCCTGAGAAACGAGCACTCCGCTCTCCCGCCTCTGAACCTCGAGTCCAAGGAAATGGTGAAGCTCACCCAGATCCTTCATCTCAAATATAATAGCAAGTTCGACTCTCAGCCTTGCTACCGCCTCCTTCGAGTTCCCGGTAACAATCATGTCATCCACATACAGCAAAACAAAAACCCAAAGCACCCCCTCCTTCTTGACAAATAAGCTAGAATCAGAGTCTGAAGCAAAGAACCCGCAAAATAGAAGATACTCCGCGATCTTCCCATACCACGCCCGAGGCGCTTGCTTCAAGCCATACAGGGCCTTCTTCAGTTTGCAGACGTATTCCGGACATTCCTCCAAAATGAAACTTGGCGGTTGGATCATGAAGATATCCTTGTCAATCTCTCAGTATAGAAAAGCATTCTTCACGTCGAGCTGCCAAATCTCCCATCCACTGGATGCCGCCAAAGCAATAACAAATCGAACCGAGGTCATCTTTGCCACTGGACTAAACGTCTCATCATAATCTTCTCCATACTACTGTGAGAACCCGCGAGCCACAAAGCGAGCCTTGTATCGCTTGATCGTGCCGTCAGCTTTCTTCTTGAGTTTGTAAACCCATTTGCATGTCACAGGGGTAATGCCCTTGGGCCTGGGCACTAGAGACCAAGTCTCATTCTTCTTGAGAGCATCCATCTCCTCTTGCATAACAATGTCCCACTGCTTCACGCCTTTGGCTTTTTCAAAGCTCGACGGCTCCCTCTCATCCAAGGGACCAGCGAAGAAACATGAGACGAAGCTCACCATGTTTCCTCCTGTGTATCGATCCGGTGGCTTGATAGTCCTCTTCGATCTCCTAAGTGGTTGCTCCTGACTAACCACCTCCTCAGCTGCTTCTTCTGTGCAAGCTCCTCTTCCAGATGAACTTGGAGCATCGCTCCCCCTGCTTCTAGAACCTGAAGACAACTCCACTTGAAGACTTCCCGCATCTTTCCCTTCTTCAACCCTGCTCTCCGGTAGTTCAACTCCTGAACTCCCCTTGTAGGAAGTCACTTCATCGAAAACCACATCCCGAGATACCACTGATCTCCGTGTCTCAGGATCCATGCATCTCCATCCTTTCTTCCGCTCATCATACCCAACAAATACTAGCTTCCTTGCTTTCGCATCTAGCTTTGTTCGAAGAGCATCAGGAATATGCACATAGCAAGTTGACCCGAACACCCAAAGGTGTGCAACACTCGGTTTCTCCTTGAACATCAGTTCGTGAGGGGTCTTCATGTTGCTAGGACTTAGAGGCATCCTGTTGATGTTGTAAGCTGCACAAGACATTCCCTCCGCCCAAAAGGACTTTGGGAGACTCTTGGCATGAAGCCAGCATTTGCAGGTTTCCGTCAGATGACGGATCTTCCTTTCCGCAACGCCATTTTGTTGTGGAGTATGGGCACAAGTGAGCTCTCTCCGGACGCCGTGTTTCCTGCAAAAACTTGAGAACTCACTAGAGGTGAACTCCCCACCATTGTCAGTTCTCAATTTTTTCACCCGCAGGCCTAACC
This sequence comes from Dactylorhiza incarnata, assembly GCA_033032865.1. NCBI lineage: Eukaryota > Viridiplantae > Streptophyta > Magnoliopsida > Asparagales > Orchidaceae > Dactylorhiza > Dactylorhiza incarnata. The sequence goes on from JAWHQI010000002.1 coordinate 25,546,582, forward strand.
GACCTTCCACCAGCTCCTTGAACTCCATGAACTTCGCAAAGGCTTTCGACTTCTCTTTCAGAAAATACACCCAGACATATCTGGTGTAATCGTCAATCAACACCAACATATATCTGTTGCCTACAAGGCTTGGAGTGGCAGTCAGTCCCATCAAATCACCGTGAATACACTCCAACGGCGCTTTGTATCTTGTTTGCGATTTATCAAATGGAAGTCGATGAGACTTACCAAACTGACATCAGGCACAAACATGACTGTCTCCATAAGGGGACAAGCTAGGCAAGCCCTTGATAAGGCCCCTTACTTCCATAGCCTTCAATTTGTCCATGCCAACATGCCCCAACCTTTCATGCCAGATAGCCGCGCTATCGTTGGTCTTCATCTTATCAACATAGGTACTTGTCGATAAAACGAATAAGTCCTTCACCCGCTTTCCAATATGGATAACATCTCCCTTTATCTCCGGCTGAGTTTTAAGAAACTTCACTTCTGTTGGGCCAAACAGAACGTGATAACCGACATCAACCGCATTGGTCACAGAGAAGAGATTCTTCCTCATGCCAGGCACAAGATAAACACTCCTCAGTGTGAGTGGACCCTTATCACTACTCAGGGAGACAACACCTTCTTGTTCGACAGCATGAACAGAATTATCAGCCGTAATGATATCATCGTTACCTGAGTAAGGCGCCAAAGAAGAGAACTTTGATTCATCCCCGGTGAGATGATGTCCACACCCTGAATCAACAATCCAATCCTCTTCGAAGTTGATGGCAGCCAAGGACTTAACGGGCATCGCCGTCATATTAGCCGTAAAGGCTCCTCCCCATCCAGCTTCATCAGACTTTGGCTTCTCCTTCTCCGCTACATGTCGCGACTTAAGATTAACCCGACACTCCTTCTTGAAGTGGCCGGTCTTATTGCACCTGAAGCACCTTGGTCCCTCTCCCTTCTTCTTCCCATCAGGCTTAGAAGCATAACCTCTATCCTGCTGTCCTGAAGTAGAGGGTCCATCCTGACCTGGCTTCTTCTTCTCCCACTTCTTCTTCTTCTTCCCAGAGAACAACACATCACTATCTCCCCCAGAGATAGAAGTCCCCGCCATCTGTCTTACCAAACTTTCCTGCGAAGCAAGTAAGTTCTCCAGCTCCAACAGAGATGGTTGATTTGCCCAACCCTGAACTGAAGTCACAAAGCCAAGATACTCCTTTCGTAACCCGCGGATGATATTCCTCTTCAGTTTTGCCTCCGAGATGGGCTCATCAGGGTCCAATGCAGAAATCTCTGCTGTGAGGTTCTTCATCTTGAGAAAGAAGGTAGAAATAGAAAGATCACCTTGAGAGGCCTTCGCCAACTCATTTTCAAGAAACTGTAGCCGATCTACGTTCTTCTTATTAAACAACCCGTCCAAGGACGTCCAAATCTCAGCAGCAGATTTACATCCAATGATGTGATCAAACTGCTCCGGTGAGTTAGCCCTCTTGAGTGTGAACTCTGCCTTAGCATTAGTCCTCCTCCAAAGTCTCACCTCTGCCATATTATCTCCTGCTAGAAACACCTCTTGTGTGTCTTCTCCTCCAACTATCTCCCATAGATCCTCGCCAAGTAAGTAGCTCTCCATACATGACCTCCATTTCTTATAGTTAGTCGATGTTAAGAGTTCAATACCAAGCCCTCTTGCGTATCCACCTTCCATGGCAATCTGTGTGGTCTCTTCTTCACAAAGACGATGGCAACTCAAGTTGATCACTGCTTATCCACTCCAATAACCTTGCTCTGATACCATGTTAAAATTTTCTGAATTGAATCGTTTAGGAGTAAGCAGGAGTTGCATCAACTGAGTTATAGCCAAACAACCACAATGCCACACAACAACACAAGAAACTTTATTGAAAAACAAACTTCATTTACAGTGCGAGGTATACATGGCGAGACATGATTCATAAGAATCACGGAGAAGAGAAGAACAAAACACACTAAAACAAATCTGGCGGCTAGACAAGCTGAGACCGCACAGACCGCTCGACTCCAGAGATCGCCCGGCTTGACCTGAGATCGCACGAACTGAAAATAGATAGACCACCTGTATTGCCAGACCGCCACCTCAGACAGCACGAACTGGAGCTTTATTGAACTGAACAAAGAACTGAAGCTGTCGCCAGACCACTACTCAGATCGCCTAACCGCTGAAGGTCGCCTGATCGCTGAGCTCGCTGCGAACAACACAAGAACAACATAAACCAGTTCGCAGACAGACCGCTGTCGAACTGTTTATTCAAGCCGCTGGGAATCACCAAGGAAGGAGACCACAACCTGCTGACCGCAAACAGTTCTCATTTTGAATGACGGGCCATGCACCCCTATTTATAGGCGAGTAGACGGATGTCGTCACCGCACAGGAGAGATACAGTCACCACCCGTCAGATCGCCAGCGGTCTCATAAGGCAGACCGCGCGATCACACCGCTTGGACAGCCACCCGACCAAGACCACAGATCAGCAGGCAGATCGCGCACAAGTCGCGCGAACACGAGACCGCGCACAAGCCACGCGGACACAAGAACGCTCCTCCCTTAGATCACCAGGAGCAAACCAAGAACCATCTGGCCAACTTCAGACAAGTCGCCAGATCGCCAGAACAAGCCGCCCGGACAGGTGGTCATATAAGAACAGACCGCCCGGTCTTCCAACAAAGAAGACATGCCAACCAAGCAGAACAACTCGGGAACAGACCGCAGCAAACGGAACAAACCGGCCAATCAGCAGACCGCCAGAACAGACCGGCAGAGCCAGACCGGCAGATCAGAAACACAGACCGCGCGGTCTCTGCGGTCTCCCAAAATCAGACCGCCCGGACACCTCCACTTCACTTCAACAACTTCAACACTCCCCCTTGAAGTGGGAAGTGGAGACTAGCCTGAGTAAACTCCGCAACCGTGTAAATGGTCCCTTCGCCAGCGGCTTTGTGAAGATGTCTGCAACATTTTCCGCACTCCGAACATGCTCGACCATAAGAGATCCTCCCAACACCTTTTCACGAATGAAATGGTGCTCAATCTCAATATGCTTGGTCCTCGTTTGACAAACTGGATTATTAACCAGCTTGAGAGCACTCTCATTGTCCCCGCGTAGCATAGTGGGACCTCGAACCTCCTCATGAACGTCCTCCACCAACCTCCTGAGCCAAACGGCTTCCTGAGCTGCCAAGGCTGAAGCCTTGTATTCCGCTTTTGTGGTAGATACGGACACCGAGTCCTGCTTTTTGCTGCACTAAGAAATAGCTGTGGGGCCCGTCATAAAGACAAAACCAGACGTTGATCTCCGATCATCCACGTCTCCCCCGTAGTCAACATCCATGTATCCATGCAACTCCAAGCTAGACCCTCTACTAAATAGGAGACCCAAATCAGAGGTCGACTTCACATATTTCAGAATACCTTTTGCCGCCAGAAGATGAGGCTTCCGTGGCTCCGCCATGTACCGACTCACTTTGCCAACTGCATAAGCAATATCAGGCCTCGTGATGGTCAAGTAGATTGATGAGTAATTTATTTACTCATCTTTTAGCTTAGGTTTATATTGTTTTTAATATAAAATTATGTTATTTATAGGAATTTTATTATATAAATCCTTCCATTTATTATTTCATAAGCTAACTTGAGTCTATTTTGTGTTTTCAGGTTTTCTGGGCTGTCTCGAACAAAAAGTAAAATTACACGCCCCAGTTCACGTGCGTGACCCATGGGCGTGAAACCTACGAAGTGTTCCAGACAAGTTTCCGCCACCCCGGAGTCGTTCCGTGAAGAATTCGCCAAGCACCCAGAGCCAGCTGCCACGTCAATTAAAATTACGCGCCCACGGTCACGGGCGTGACATTTGAGGCATGACATCATGACTCGGGCGTGACTCTTCCCGCGCCAATTTCCCGCCGAAGCTTCCCGCCAGCAGCGAGTTTTAAGGATTACACGCCCCAGGTCACGGGCGTGACCTAGGGCGTGTCACGTCCGTAATGCCTGCATTGAAGACAGAACGCGCCCTCTCCGCCAGCACCGATCACGCCCCTTACACGCCCCTTGGTCACAGGCGTGACCAAGGGCGTGTAACACCAAAATTTCAGTTATTTAAGGGGGCCTTCTCCAGATGTTCAAGGATGAAGTCTTGGAGTTCTAGCCTATCTTCTTGCACTAGTTTTAATCTTGTATGTCCTTTTCTTCTTGCACTTTTATTTCCAAAGCTTGTAACTCTAAATTTTCTAGTTGTAATTTCTTTTGCTAAGTAATAAAATAGTTCTTTTTCTCTTACTTTTCCTTTTATTTTCATCATGCACTTCTTTCATTTCATCGTTTCCTCCATCTCTATGAGTAGCTAAATTCTATTAGTACTCGACCGAGATGATCCAAGGGAAATATAATTCTTGATTTAAATTATAGCTTCTCTTTCTCTTCCTTAGAACACTTTAGATTTATTCTTGAACTTTTTTGGATTGAGATTATATTACCGATAAATAATTCTCATCTTTGTTTTCGCAATCTAATAACCGAGAGGTTTTGATTTCGAATCGGTCATTTCAAGAATAAAGAGATTTGAATGCACTCCTTAAGCGAGGATGACATAATTTTCCCGGATTGGAGTCAAATCCAATAGAGGGGTTCACTACGATAAGGCGAGTTTTAGATTTTTATTCTAGAATGAAAGTTCGTTTGATCAACTAAACTCAGTTGAGCGTATCTTCGAAAGAGGTGAGTTCATAAATCGGGAACCTCCACGGTTAAGTATTCTCTTAAGAGATTTAGAAGTTGTTCTTTTTATATTTTATTTTCCCAAGGTGATTCAAGGTTGAGTACTAACCTTTAACTCATCAATTTAAATAAGTTATTTCTCTTTCTCGCAACCAACCAACCACAAGTTTTATTCGATAAAATAATAGAGATTTTCCGAAGTAAGAGTACTCAACCACCCCGAGTCTAATACGACCTTGATTTAATAATCTATACTACATTCGATACCGTACACTTGCCGTTATCGTTTGCGGATATAGTTTTGTCCATCATAGATCAAGCTCCCAAACAGAGCTCGGAACACCAACGGATCAGATAGAACTCTTCCCTCCTCCTTCCGAAGTTTATGATGCTGTTCCAGAGGTATAGAGCTGCTCTTCCCTTCCTCCATCCCGAATCGTTGAACGATCCGCTCCGCATATCCTACCTGAGAAACGAGCACTCCGCTCTCCCGCATCTGAACCTCGAGTCCAAGGAAATGGTGAAGCTCACCCAGATCCTTCATCTCAAATCTGATAGCAAGTTCGGCTCTCAGCCTTGCTACCGACTCCTTCGAGTTCCCGATGACAATCATGTCATCCACATACAGCAGAACAAAAACCCGAAGCACCCCCTCCTTCTTGACAAACAAGCTAGAATCAGAGTCTGAAGCAAAGAACCCGCAGAATAGAAGATACTCCGCGATCTTCCCATACCACGCCCGAGGCGCTTGCTTCAAGCCATACAGGGCCTTCTTCAGTTTGCAGACGTATTCCAGACATTCTTCCGAAATGAAACCCGGCGGTTGGATAATAAAGATATCCTTGTCAATCTCTCAGTATAGAAAAGCATTCTTCACGTCGAGCTGCCAAATCTCCCATCCACTCGATGCCGCCAAAGCAATAACAAATCTAACCAAGGTCATCTTTGCCACTAGACTAAACGTCTCATGATAATCTTCTCCATACTGCTGTGAGAACCCGCGAGCCATAAGGCGAGCCTTGTATCGCTTGATCGTGCCGTCAGCTTTCTTCTTGAGTTTGTAAACCCATTTGCATGTCACAGGGGTAATGCCCTTGGTCCTGGGCACTAGAGACCAAGTTTCATTCTTCTTGAGAGCATCCATCTCCTCTTGCATAACAATGTCCCACTGCTTCACGCCTTTGGCTTTCTCAAAGCTCGACGGCCCCCTCTCATCCAAGGGACCAGCGAAGAAACATGAGACGAAGCTCACCATATTTCCTCCTGTGTATCGATCCGGTGGCTTGATAGTCCTCTCCGATCTCCTAAGTGGTTGCTCCTGACTAACCACCTCCTCAACTGCTTCTTCTGTGCAAGCTCCTCTTCCAGATGAACTTGGAGCATCGCTCCCCCTGCTTCCAGAACCTGAAGCCTCCATCTCAGAGCTTGACACAGCTGGAGCTCCTGGTGAAACAGACAACTCCACTTGAAGACTTCCCACAGATTTCCCTTCTTCATCAACCCTGCTCTCCGGTAGTTCAACTCCTGAACTCCCCTTGTAGGAAGTCACTTCATCGAACACCATATCCAGAGATACCACAGATCTCCGTGTCTCAGGATCCATGCATCTCCATCCTTTCTTCCGCTCATCATACCCAACAAAGACTAGCTTCCTTGCTTTCGCATCTAGCTTTGTCCGAAGAGCATCAGGAATATGCACATAACAAGTTGACCCGAACACCCGAAGGTGTGCAACACTCGGTTTCTCCTTGAACATCAGTTCGTGAGGGGTCTTCATGTTGATAGTACTTAGAGGCATCCTGTTGATGACGTAAGCTGCACAAGACATTCCCTCCGCCCAAAAGGACTTTGGGATACTCTTGGCATGAAGCCAGCATTTGCAGGTTTCTGTCAGATGACGGATCTTCCTTTCCGCACCGCCATTTTGCTGTGGAGTATGGGCACAAGTGAGCTCTCTCCGGACGCCGTGTTTCCTGCAAAAACTTGAGAACTCACTAGAGGTGAACTCCCCACCATTGTCAGTTCTCAATTTTTTCACCCGCAGGCCTAACCGACCTTCCACCAGCTCCTTGAACTCCACGAACTTCGCAAAGGCTTCCGACTTCTCTTTCAGAAAATACACCCAGACATATCTGGTGTAATCGTCAATCAACACCAACATATATCTGTTGCCTACAAGGCTTGGGGTGGCAGTCGGTCCTATCAAATCACCGTGAATACACTCCAACGGCGCTTTGCATCTTGTTTGCGATTTATCAAATGGAAGTCGATGAGACTTACCCAACTGACATCCCGCACAAACATGACTGTTTCCATAAGGGGACAAGCTAGGCAAGCCCTTGATAAGGCCCCTTACCTCCATAGCCTTCAATTTGTCCATGCCAAAATGCCCCAACCTTTCATGCCAGATAGCCGCGCTATCGTTGGTCTTCATCTTATCAACATAGGTACTTGTCGATAAAAGGAACAAGTCCTTCACCCGCTTTCCAACATGTATAACATCTCCCTTTATCTCCGGTTGAGTTTTAAGAAACTTCACTTCTAATGGGCTAAACAGAACGTGATAACCGACATCGACCGCATTGGTCACAAAGAAGAGATTCTTCCTCATGCCAGACACATGATAAACACTCCTCAATGTGAGGGGACCCTTATCACTGCTCAGGGAGACAACACATTCTTGTTCGACAGCATGAATAGAATTATCAGCCGTAATGATATCATCGTTACCTGAGTAAGGCGCCAAAGAAGAGAACTTTGATTCATCCCCGGTGAGATGATGTCCACACCCTGAATCAACAATCCAATCCTCTTCGAAGTTGATGGCAGCCAAGGCTTTAACGGGTATCGCCGTCATATTAGCCTCAAAGGCTCCTTCCCATCCAGCTTCATCAGACTTTGTCTTCTCCTTCTCCGCTACATGTCCCGACTGAAGATTAACCCGGCAATCCTTCTTGGAGTGGCCGGTCTTATTGCACCTGAAGCACCTTGGTCCCTCTCCCTTCTTCTTCCCATCAGGCTTAGAAGCATAACCTCTATCCTGATGTCCTGAAGTAGAGGGTCCATCCTGACCTGGCTTCTTCTTCTCCCACTTCTTCTACTTCTTCCCAGAGAACAACACATCACTATCTTCCCCAGAGATAAAAGTCCCCGCCATCTGTCTTACCAAACTTTCCTGCGAAGCAAGTAAGTTCTCCAGCTCCAACAGAGATGGTTGATTTGCCCAACCCTGAACTGAAGTCACAAAGGCAAGATACTCCTTTCGCAACCCACGGATGATATGCCTCTTCAGTTTTGCCTCCGAGATGGGCTCATCAGGGTCCAATGCAAAAATCTCTGCTGCGAGGTTCTTCATCTTGAGAAAGAACGTAGAAATAGAAAGATCACCTTGAGAGGCCTTCACCAACTCATTTTCAAGAAACTGTAGCTGAGCTACGTTCTTCTTATTAAACAACCCGTCCAAGGACGTCCAAATCTCAGCAACAGATTTACATCCAATGATGTGATCAAACAACTCCGGTGAGATAGCCCTCTTGAGTGTGAACTCTGCCGTAGCATTAGTCCTCCTTCAAAGTCTCACCTCTGCCATATTATCTCCTGCTAGAAACACCTCTTGTGTGTCTTCTCCTCCAACTATCTCCCATAGATCCTCGCCAAGTAAGTAGCTCTCCATACATGACCTCCATTTCTTATAGTTAGTCGATGTTAGGAGTTCAATACCAAGCCCTCTTGCGTATCCACCTTCCATGGCAATCTGTGTGGTCTGATCTTCTTCACAAAGACGATGGCAACTCAAGTTGATCACTACTTATCCACTCCAATAACCTTGCTCTGATACCATGTTAAAATTTTCTGAATTGAATCATTTAGGAGTAAGCAGGAGTTGCATCAACTAAGTTATAGCCAAACAACCACAATGCCACACAGCAACACAAGAAACTTTATTGAAACACAAACTTCATTTACATTGCGAGGTATACATGGCGAGACATGATTCATAAGAATCACGGAGAAGAGAAGAACAAAACACACTAAAACAAATCTGGCGGCTAGACAAGCTGAGACCGTACAGACCGCTCGACTCCAGAGATCGCCCGGCTTGACCTGAGACCGGGCGAACAGAAAACAGACAGACCACCTGAAGTACAAGACCGCCACCTCAGACCGCACGAACTGGAGCTTTATTGAACTGAACAAAGAACTGAAGCTGTCGCCAGACCGCAACTCAGATCGCCTAACCGCCGAAGGTCGCCTGATCGCTGAGCTCGCTGCGAACAACACAAGAACAACATAAACCAGTTCGCAGACAGACCGCTGCCGAACTGTTTATTCAAGCCGCTGGGAATCACCAAGGAAGGAGACCGCAACTTGCTGACCGCAAACAGTTCTCGTTTTGAATGACGGGCCATGCACCCCTATTTATAAGCGGGTAGACGGATGTCGTCACCGCACAGGAGAGATACAGTCACCACCCGTCAGATCGCTAGCGGTCTCACAAGGCAGACCGCGCGATCACACCGCTTGGACAACCACCCGACCAAGACCGCAGATCAGCAGGCAGATCGCGCACAAGTCGCGCGAACACGAGACCGCGCACAAGCCGCGCAGACACAAGAATGCTCCTCCCTTAGATCACTAGGAGCAAACCAAGAACCATCTGGCCGACTTCAGACAAGTCGCCAGATCGCCAGAACAAGCCGCCCGGATAGGTGGTCATATAAGAACAGACCGCACGGTCTTCCAACAAAGAAGACAGGCCAACCAAGCAGAACAACTCGAGAACAGACCGCAGCAAATAGAACAGACCGGCCAATCAACAGACCGCGAGAATAGACCAGCAGAGCCAGACCGACAGATCACAAACACAGACCGCGCGGTCTCTGCGGTCACCCAAAATCAGACCGCCCGGACACCTCCACTTCACTTCAACAACTTCAACATTGACTATACATTGGGGTCAACTTGATCCTAGTCAGCAAATAGTGATCCTAGCCCAAATCAGTAATAGGGTTGTTCCAACAATCTCCCCCTATATGGGTTAGGGTACTATTTGACAAAAATTGAAACAAACAAAAATAACAGCAGAACAACAGAGCATATATATATATCTGATATATTTTAAATATTTCATAAGATATATAAATATGATACTCTGAGTTCAGAAACATTACATTGAAAATAAAACTGATAAAAACACAATCAGAACCTTTGATTTTTTTCTGAAATATGCTTTCTGAATTCTGAAATCTGATATTGCCTTTCTCTGATTTTTCTGAATTCTGATTAGGTGAGATTGTATCTGCTATATTTCAGCTTTCTGAATTTGTTGATCTGAACAACTTTTATAATCTGAATATGCAAATACTGCATCTAAAATTACAACATATGTAGCTTCTTCATGCATCATTTCTCCCTTGAGAGCATCTCCCCCTGAGACTGGAGCTTCTTCAACTTTCTCCCCTTGCCTAGTTCATAGAACATCTCCCCCTGAGCAACTACATCAAATGGATCTTGTTCATAGAACTTCTCCCCCTGCCACTTTCAGGAAGGCCTGAAGCTAGGCCCCTTGAAGAAGGGACATTTGATGGAGGTAGGGAAGGATGCAAAATGATTTCCAGATATTTGATCTTATAATGTTGTTACATTCTTTGACTTAAGGACGTGTACCCATACCTTTATTACTGCTACTGGGAGTTTGATTCTGACACCAATTTAAAGGGTAAGCTTTGATTATGATACCAATAGAAAGTCCTGGTTTTCTGATATTGAACTTGCAATTTCATTTGCATTCTCGGACTTGAGAGTGTAAACCCTTTCTTTTATTTCTGGAACAATTGAATACCAATTGAAAGTGTCCTCTGGTATCAGTTGATGTCTCTAATATCAAAAGAAAAATGAGTTTGATCCTGGAGGTCAATTACTTCTTAAGTTGGTGTTCTTCAAACAGTTGAAGAATATCTTGGAACAAATGACCTGAATGAGATAGTGATCCTGTACCTGCAAAATGTCTCTGGTAGAGGTGGTGAGCCTCTCCTCATTTAATAGGTTAGTTCCAACAATGCATGGACTCTTCTATTTAAACGGAGGATTTTTTATAAACCCTATATGCTTTATTAGAAGGAAAAATATCCTAGATTTTGCTTTAATAGGATTCCATAAATATGATGAGTTTCTACAACTTTTAATGGATTCTAAGGAATTTTTAGATAAAAAATTTTTTTATTAGCTTTGAATTGCTATAGCTGTTAATGGATTCTAAGGAATTTTTATCTTCTCAAAAATACATTGCATGATACCTTCCTTCTTACAGAATTCTCTTATCAGAAGAGATTCAAAACTCAGTGCCATGATCATTTCTGATCAATGCAACTAGAGTAGAATACTCAAATCTTGATGATCCTGAGAAAGTCTGTAGAAAAATGAAGTTATCTGACTTTGTTTTTAAGATAGAAAATTCAATTGAATCATATAACTTTTTGTTGATTACAATAGGAGTTAAAAATATTTTCAATAGGTTTAAGCATTGCCTTATAGTTAATTATATAGCCTTATCTGTTAAGGTATTACCAAATTGAAAATTCCTTTTACCAATTGAAAATTTGATTTCTGATACCATTTAAAATTTTTAAAATCTGATTTCTGATACCAATTAAAATCTTTAAAATCTGATTTCTGATACCAATTAAAAGTTTTCTTTTATGAACATTAAAATATATGTTTGATACTAATTTAAATTTTTCTTGATAATCATTAAGATATATGTTTGATAAACTATTCTGATTTTGTCGATCTTGAGTTGACAAAGTGCATTGATTTCGTTGATCTCTGATTAAGGAATAGTTATATATATTCTCTGTGTTCAGAGTTTGTTGAAATTTGATTCGTTGAGCTCTGATTATAAGAAAATAATGTTTTATTTTTGTGTCCAGCTTTCGTTGATCTACGTTCGACGAAGTCATTTGATTTCGTCAATCTATGTTTGAGGAAAGAGCGAGGAGAAGGCTAAGCCTCAAACCACCTTTCAAAAGGTGCTACTTCCTTCCAACAGGTATGACCATGAAAGCATTTATGGTCACTGTAAGAATGTGAGTTCCTATAGGAAGGAAAATACTCCTTCCCATAGTGAAAGAAAGGGCATGGGATTCAGTGCAATGAAAGCTCCCCATGAGGAAATACAAATGGACCAATATGGACCATTTGTGTTTGGTGCTTCAGCACCTTCAGTCAAGAACAAGGAGGCAAGCACTTCCAAATCAACTTCTGCAAAAAGCAAGACTGCTGCCAAATCTGTTGACAAGGCCCGCTGCCCAGTGTATGATTCCATCAGATCTTGTATGGCTTCCAAGCCAAAGCAAGCTGAGGCCATCGGGACAAAGAGAAGCAAGACTGTCCACAGATTATCCTTCAGTCAGATTATTGCTGAAAGAAACAGGAAGAATGCTGCAGTCTCTTCTGTTGAACATGTGCACAGTGCTGTACCAATTCAGAAAAATGTTCAGAAAAGGAGATACAATATTCATGATTGTTGGTGCTGTGGCAAGGTGGGACACTTTGCCATAGATTGTTGGTACAATCCCAATGTACCTAATGCAAAGAAGAGCTTTCCTGCTAGGAGTGTAGCAAGTGTGAGATTATCTTATCAAACTAACAGGCACCTAGGACCCAAAGCTTTTTGGGCTCCTAAGGATAACTAAATCATTCCTTGCAGGGTAGTTCAAGTACCAGTTTCAACCAAATATGGTACTTGGACAGTGGGTGCTCAAGGCACATGACTGGAACTAGGAGTCTTCTACAGGATTACAAGCCTGTGAAGAATGGACCCAAAGTTATATTTGGGGGAGCTAAAAAAGGAGTCACCAAAGGCTATGGTATGATCTCCAATGACATAGTTACAATCACATGGGTAGCTTATGTTGAAGGGTTGCAACACAACCTAGTAAGCATAAGCCAACTATGTGACTTAGGCTATGTCATTGAATTCCACAATGACAAGTGCTTGATCAAAAAGTCAAATGACTTAGAGACTATTCTCTCAGGCACTAGGAGTGGAAATGTTTATTGCTTAGATTTCATTTGCAGTAATTCTCTTACTTCTGTTTGTCTTGTAGCTAATGAGAATGAGTCTCTTTGTGTTCAATGGCACAAGAGACTTGCTCATATTAACTACAAGACAATGTATAGACTTTTCTCTAAAAATCTTGTTAGGAATAGTCCAAATTTAAAATGTATTATAGATGGTCCCTGTCATGCATGCCAAATGGGTAAGAAAACTAGGGCCACCTTTAAAAGTATTGGCTCCAAAGACACTGAAAGATGTCTTTATCTCTTGCATATGGACTTGTTTGGTCCTTTGCCAATTCAGAGCCTATGTGGGAAGTTGTATACTTTGGTGATTGTTGATGATCACTCAAAATATACATGGGTATTCTTCCTTAAGAAGAAATTTGATACTTTAAATGTCTTTATCAATCATGTCAAGGCAATTCAGAATGATCTACAATGTGTTGTGGTCAGGACTAGGACTGACCATGGCACAAAATTTCAATCTGATGCAATGACAAAATTTTGTCAAGAATTTGGTATCACCCAAGAGTTCTCCTCCCCAAGGTCTCCACAACAAAATGGTGTGGCTGAGAGGAGGAATATGACCTTAATAGAAGCTGAGAGAACACTGCTTAGTGACTCCTCACTCCCAGAATATTTCTGGGCTGAGGCAGTCAATACAGCTTGTCATGTTCTCAATAGAGCTTCTATCAATAAGGTTCATGGGATAACCCCCTACGAAATTCTGAAAGGCAAACGACCTACAATTTCATATTTTAGAATCTTTGGCTCCAAATGCTACATTCTAAATAATGGAAAATCCCAATTAACAAAGTTTGCAGAGAAATGCAATGTAGGTGTTCTTGTTGGCTATAGCTCACATAATAGAGCTTATAGAGTATACAACAAGAAAACTCATGTTGTAGAGGAGTCTATGCATGTTGTTTTTGATGAGACCAACCTAATATATAAAGGCTGGTCTAGATCTTCTATTTTGACAGGAAATGAACAGGAATTGGAAAGGATGTCTATACAAGACACTCCCAGCTGCAGCAAAACTATTTTTGATGCTGCCATCCCTGAAGAGGAAGAAGTCAACCTTGATGAACAAAACTGCTGAACCTGCAGAAACAGCACAACAAGCTGAGAACATAATGACTGCGACTACCAGACATCTAAGGGATCATTCCATAGAGCAGATAATAGGGAATGTTCAGAAAGGTGTGACAACTAGGAGTAGGGCTCACAATGAGGCCTTGTTCCCTAGTTTTCTGTCACAGGTAGAGCCTAAAAAGTTTGAAGAGGCCACCTTGGATCCATTCTGGATTCAGGATATGCAGGAAGAGCTTGTGCAATTCAAAAGATGCAAAGTATGGAAGTTGGTGCCAAGACCAGAAGGACACAACATCATTGACACCAAATGGATATTCAGAAATAAGTTAGATGAGAATGGGACAATCATCAAAAACAAAGCAAGGCTGGTTGCAAAAGGGTATAGGCAAGAGGAAGGAATAGACTTTGACCAAACCTTTGCCCCAGTTGCAAGGTTGGAGGCCATAAGACTATTCCTTGCATATGCTGCTCATAAGGGCTTCAAAGATGTCAAATCAGCATTCCTGAATGGAAATCTGAAAGAGGAAGTATATGTAGAGCAGCCATCAGGTTTTGTTCATCCTACTCTTAAATCTCATGTCTATTTTCTTAGAAAAGCCCTTTATGGTCTCAAGCAAGCTCCAAGAGCTTGGTATGAGACTTTGTCCAGCTTTCTCTTCAAGAACAAGTTCATGAGGGGAAATATTGATAGCATATTGTTTCTCAGGGAAACAAGGGGCAAGTGTCTCTTAGTCCAAATTTATGTTGATGACATAATTTTTGGGTCTACTTATGACAACCTCTGCAAGAGATTTGCTAATGTAATGCAGGGGGAGTTTGAGATGAGCAGTATGGGTGAGCTTAAATATTTCTTTGGGCTCCAAGTGAAACAGTCTGATGATGGAATGTTCATTTCCCAGACCAAGTACACCAAGGAGCTCATCAAGAAATTTGGGATGGAATCAGCCTCCTCCATGAGAACACCCATGGGATCTAATGCATCATTAGGCAAGGATGAAAAGGGGAAGGCCTTTGATGAGTCCATGTATAGGTGTATCATTGGGTCCCTATTGTACTTGACTGCTAGTAGGCCAAACATTATGTATTCTACATGTGTTTGTGCTAGGTATCAGGCATGTCCTAAGGAATCTCACTACACCTCTGTCAAGAGGATTTTGAGATACCTCAAGGGCAGCCTAAATCTTGGCCTTTGGTACTCTAGGAACAATGACTTTGAACTAATAGGCTATTCAGATGCATATTTTGCAGGGTGCAAAGAAGACAGGAAAAGCACAAGTGTTACTTGTCAATTCCTAGAGAGAAGGCTGATCTCATGGAGCAACAAAAAGCAAACCAGTGTGGCAATGTCCACAGCTGAGTCAGAGTACATTGCAGCAGGTAGCTGTTGTGCTCAAATTCTGTGGATCCAATATCAGTTGGAAAATTACAACATCAAGGTAAGACAATCTCCCCTGGTGTGTGACTCATCCAGTGCAATTTCTATTGCTAAAAATCTTGTCTCCCATAGCAGGACCAAGCACATAGAAATTAGGTATCATTTTATTAGAGAGCATGTAGAGTGTGAAGATATCATACTTCAATATGTCCCTACAGACAATCAAGTAGCTGATAGCTTCACTAAGCCACTGGATGAGGCCAAGTTTAATTCTTTTAAAATTGACTTAGGCATGCTGAATTTAGAATGAGTTCGTTTCTGAATATATGTTCTCTGTGTTAAACTGCTTATGCTTTTATCTGTTCAATTTATCATAAAATATAATGTTATGATAGATTAATATGTGAATTGATCTTCCTTCAATAGGCAAAATCCACTGATAGGGTAGATAATCTCCCTAAGTTGTTAAATGTAGAATAGTTTAAAATGATCAGTTGGGTCAGAAACATCTGGATCAGTTGAAATTCTAGTTTTCTTTTAATCAGCAGGGAAATTTCTGGGTCAATACAGGTGCTCCAATTCAGGGGGAGCAAGCTCCTTCTCAAATTGAGGGGGAGTTGGCTATAAGTCGAGGGGGAGATAGCTAATGCTCAGTAGGTCAGAGAGGATGTAGGTTGTCCTAAAAGAGGATTTAGAAAATGCTTTCTAATCTATCTTAGGATTTGTTAGAAGTATCCAGAAAAGGGTAGAGGTTGAAGAATCCTATTCCCTAATGGGAAAGAGGTTGAAGAATCCAGAAAGGGGGAGATGGCCAATGCTAAGACAAAATTTGGTCTTGCTAGATGCAAATAGGAGATGGAATGCTAGTTGCTAAGACCAAAGTAGTGTTAGCCCTCTAAGTTAGTTATCATGATATGCTATTCAATCTGAGTTAGAAAGGGGAGATGCCCTCTAAGCTAGTCAAAGCTTTATATAATCTGTCATGAAGTTGTTAGCTTAAACAATGTTGTTATCTAGAAGCTATGTTATCATGATTATCTTATAGATCATTTACATAATATGTCCTTCATGTGGTATCATGATATGTTTTTATTGGCTATGTACCTTAGCATTGGGGATGTTCTGCCTTCTTCAAATAGGTGGAGATTGTTGGGAATATAGCCCTCAATGTTCCCTTGATTTGAAGAGGCATCACTTCCAATACTAAGTACATATTGTATTTGATAAAGTTTTGTTTTTGTAAGTTAAACATGCTTAGGTGACTCAAGAGAAAGGGTTAATCAAGACCTAAGGTTAGGAGAAATCTTCTCCCAAGTTGATGAATTAATGTCTCAGATGAACCGCTGAGACAGGAAAGGAGCAGCGTGCAGATTGGAAAGAATGGCGTGTTCGTCGAACGCAGAGAGCCGTTCGTCGAACGCAGAGCTCAGTTCGTCGACCGCTGAGATGAGACCAGAGAAGGAGCCGCTGAGAAGGCACAAAGGGCGTGCTCGTCGAACGTAGAGAGCTATTAGTCGAACGCAGAACTCAGTTCGTCGACCGCTGAGACGAGACCAGAGAAGGAGCCGATGAGAAAGCACTGTTGGGTATTGTGTCCACAATCACCTAGATTTGAAGATGTCCCCTAGTGAACTAAAATGAATTGAGTATGTATTTGATGATTTCTGTTTAGATGTGTTATGATAGGTCATAATGCTAAGTGCACACCAAAGTCAGGTTGCAATGGATCACCAAACACAGTTCTGGACAATGTAATCCCTCATTGTGTAGAACAAAGTGTTGGTCCATGTGTAATCTCTCTTTTGGGGTGTACTTCATATACTCATAACTGAAGGTTTTCAAGGTTGAGGAGTGGAGCAGGTTTTCAGAAGAAAAGAAAGTTTTGCTAAGTTAATTCGTCGAGATGTCTCGGGACATTCTGACGAATCCCGACGAATCAAGACAGAAGCCATTTGTCTTGTGTAAAGAAGAAAAATCTGCAGCTAAGTCCATTCGTCGGATGTTCTCGTGAACTCCCGACGAATCCCGACGAATCGAGACAGAAGCCATTTGCCTTGTGTAAAGAAGAAAAATCTGTAGCTAAGTCCATTCGTCGGATGTTCTCGTGAACTCCCGATGAATCCCGATGAATCAAGACAGAAGCCATTTGTCTTGTTAAAGAAGAACAATCTGCAGCTAAGTCCATTCGTCGGATGTTCTCGTGAACTCCCGACGAATCCCGACGAATGAAAACAGAAGGTGTTTTTCACGGGTTGTTCAGTGTTTTTGTGTGGCCAAGTCTTTTCGTCGAATGTTCACGTGAAGTCTCGACGAATGACGGACAGACGGATTTCAAATCTTTGTTTCGTTTTCGAAAATTAGGGTTGGCCGCCATGTACAGTACACGTGTCGTTCCTCCCTTCTTTGTCGCACGAGCCGTTGAAGTCCTCCCTATAGATAATCCTTTATTTTTAGGGCAAACAACACATCTCTCTTCTTCACCCGATTGTTCAGAAAAGAAAAGCCGTTTTCTTCTTCCTTTGCTGAACAAGTATTCTGAGACCTAACATCTGCTGCTCAAGATTTATTCTTCATTGTTGTTAGAGGTTTCACAGATAAGAAGGCCTTTGATCTTATTGCTGCACTCTATATTGAAGATTCTTTCGAGTAAATCAAAGGGCCTATTCAGATCAGGTTAGCCAAGTCTATTTTCTTCCAAATCTTTCAAGATTCAAGCTTTCTCTCTCAAGGAAGAAGAAGACTCAGTTTTCCCAAGATCTGAAGTTAATTTCTGTTGAGGTTTAGAAGAAGTATTTTATTTCTCTCTCTATTTGATTTCTGTAGGAGTTTTTACTCCGAGTTGTAGGAGTTGTTCTACTCTGAGTTGTAGGAGTGGTATACTCCGAGTTGTAGGAGTTTTGACTCCGAGGTGTAAGATTATTCATAATATGAGATTGGTGAAGTAGCTGAGTCTAGCCTCGAAGTGCTAGATAGGCGAGGCGGGAAAGAGGACTACCCACATCAGGGAACCTCTATAAAATCCTTGTGTCTGTGCTGTGCTTTATTGTGTTCATTTCCGTGTTATATTTTAATTCCGCGTAAAGACATATAATCCACCTATTCACCCTCCTCTAGGTGATTTAGGCCGCAACTAGACACTTTCAATTGGTATCAGAGGTAGGTTGTTCGCTATAAGGCTAACACCTTGAACAAGACTCCTCATCTAGTTGCTGAAGCAAGTATGTCTGGAATGGATAAAGCCAAGGATTCCGTCAAGCTGCCAGTCTGCACCAAAGAAAACTTTCCTATGTGGAAAGAAAGAGTAAGATTCTACATGGAAGCCGCTGACCCAAGAATCTTTCAGATTGTGGAAGAGGGTACCCATGTTCCAATGAAACCATCTTCAATAAACTCCGCCATCATGATTCCCAAGAAGATGTTGGAACTAACCAAAGATGAGATCGCTCTTGTGGCCCTAGATAAGAAGGCAAAGAACATCATAGCAGGTGCAGTTGATGATTCCATGTTACAAAATCTGCTTCACTGCAAGTCTGCTAAAGAAATGTGGGATTCTCTAGTCGTTCTGATGGAAGGGACCGAAGAAGTGAGGGATGACCGAAGATCGTTGCTGAACCAAGAATACGAAGCTTTCAAGCAAGATCCAAGAGACTCCATTTCTGACACCTACGAGAAGTTCTTCAAGATCGTAAATGGTCTTAGGAACTATGATCGAGAATTCACAACTGGCGAACTAAATGACAAATTCTTGAGATCCCTGACGAAAGAATGGGACACCAAGGTTATAGCCATTAGAGAATTCGGAAAGCTAGGAACCACGGAGCCACAAATGCTGTTTGGTAAGCTCTTGTCCCATGAGTTGAAGTTGAACTCCCGCAAAGCTGAAGAAGAGGGGATCAGGGCTTCTGGAAGGGAGAAGTCCTCCGCTCTGAAAGCTGAAAGCTCAAGAAAGAGCAAGGCTCTCCCACCTGTCAGGAGATCATCTTCTGATGAGGATGAATCTGGTGCTAGCCCCTCAGGTTCAGAGATGTCTGATGGAGAATTTTCTTTGCTCTCCAAGCAATTCAAAAGACTTCTGAATAAAAGAAAGCAGAAGAGAGGCCAATCCTCTGCTTTTGATCACAGAAGATCAAGACGTGATGGTGATCATCACAAGAAGGACTACAATAATGACAGGTATAAATCTAAACCGAACAAATATGATTCCACTGACATTATTTGCTATTGCTGCAATAAGCCAGGACACGTGATAGCCGAGTGTCCATACAAAAAGAAAGAAGGATCAAAGAAGGAAGAAAAGAAATCTTTTAAAGGAAAGAAGAAAGAAAAGAGCCTCCTCGCCAAAAAGGCCAAGACTCTGAGCGACAGTGACTCTGATGCGTCAAGCTCAGATGAAGAAGCCTACTTTGGGCTAATGGCACATCTAGACGAAGAAATAGGTGACTCCTCTTATAAGGGGAAGGTAAACTCTCATACCCCTCTGTCTGCTTCTGAAGATGAGACTGCATCTGTAGCAAATGAAGGCTACTCATCAGAGGAGGACTCTGATTTAATAACTCAGTATAAAGCCCTTGTGAAGGGATTGGACAAGTGCCGCAAGGTCGTCAAATCCAAGTCAAAAGAAATTGAATCTCTCAAGACAGTGGAATTAGCTTTGAGGGAGGAAGTTGAACAATTAACTCCTCTCAAAGATGAAATCCAACTCTTGAAAGACGAACTGAAAAGCTTCACTGAGTTGTTGAATCTAAAAGAGAAAACTATAAATGAACTAGAAGATAAGTTGAAGGCGGAAAGAAAGCTTGTAGAAAGCTTCTCGAAGCCGAAGACTATTCTTCCAATCATTGGTAGGTTTTCTGCTCCTGCGAAGGGTAGTCGAATTGGTCATGAGGCCGAAAGTAGTAAGGCTGCTGAGAAAAGAGCCGTGAAAGGGAAGGGAGCTGCTAATCAAAGTCAATCTTCATTCAGGAAGGTAATTTTTCCATCAAACCTGTTTGACTTTGATTCATCCTACGGTCATTTTGCTAGACCAACATATGTTGAACCTAGTAATAGATATCAAGGATGGAGCATACCCCGAAACTTTGATGTCTCTCCATTCAAATCTCCTCATGAAGAAATAATTCTCAAAGATCATGGTCCGTTTGTTCACGGATCAGCTCATAAGAAGGCACCAAAAATTAAAACGATTGCACCCAAATCTGTTGAGAAGAAGTTGGAGCCATGTGTGTGCTGTCACCATGAGGCCCCCACTTCTAAGAAAGCTCCTACTAAGAAAGTCACTCCTGTTGCACCTCCCGTTCAAAAAGTAAAACAGGAAACAAAGAGAAGGTACAATCGGTTCGATTGTTGGTGTTGTGGAAAGGTTGGTCACTTTGCCATAGATTGTTGGTTTAATCCAAGAAATGTCTCGACTCCACGGATTAACAATGCAAGAATGACCCCTCGCAATGTTAACTTTCCAAGTGGCGGTCATCTAACAAGAAGCCAAGGACCCAAATCGGTTTGGGTTCCTAAGGGCAATTGATTATGGACTGCAGGTATGTCCAAAAGCCAACTCAAATCCCATATGGTACTTGGACAGTGGATGTTCTCGGCACATGACCGGAACAAGAAGTTTATTACAAGAGTATACCCCGGTGAAAGATGGACCAAAAGTTATTTTTGGCGGATCTGATCGGGGAATCACGAAAGGCTACGGTATGATTACCAACGGTATAGTCTCTTTCACAGATGTAGCTTATGTTAAAGGATTACAACATAATCTCATTAGCATAAGTCAATTATGTGACAAAGGCTGTATGGTTGAGTTCTACAAGGACAAGTGCTTCATAAAGTCAACTGATTCGTCAGAAACTATTTTAACAGGCACTCGGAGTAGAAATATTTTCTGCTTAAATTTTCTATGTTTAGACTCTTCTACACCAGTGTGTTTTTTAGCAAAAGATAGTGCATCTCTCTGTGACCAGTGGCACAAGAGACTAGCACATATAAATTTTAAAACGATTAGTATGTTATTTTCTCACAATTTAGTTCGTGATGCTCCTGATGTTAAGTGCATTAAAGAAAGACCGTGTCATGCATGCCAAATGGGTAAGCAGACTCGGGCAACCTTTAAAAGCATTATTGGCAAAGATTCTAACAGATGCTTATATCTGCTCCATATGGACTTGTTTGGTCCCATGCCAATCCGAAGTTTAGGAGGTAAGTCTTATACGTTGGTTGTTGTTGATGACTACTCACGTTTTGCTTGGATATTCTTTCTGAAACACAAGTCAGACACCTTTGCTTCTTTCACCACATTCGTCAAGCAAATCCAGAATGAGTTGGAATGCTCTGTGGTCAAAATCCGAAGTGATCATGGTACAGAATTCAAGTCTGGAGCTATGACCGAATTTTGTGAAAGCCTAGGTATCTTTCATGAGTTTTCCTCTCCCCGTACTCCACAACAAAATGGAGTAACTGAGAGAAAGAATAGAACACTCATAGAGGCTTGCAGAACAATGTTGAGTGACTCTTCACTACCAGAATACTTCTGGGCTGAAGGCATCAACACTGCTTGCCACGTGCAAAACAGAGCACTGATCAACAAGAATCATCATAAGACTCCTTATGAACTTCTAAAGGGCAAGAAACCAACCCTGTCTTATTTTAGATTTTTTGGTAGTAAATGCTTCGTACTTAATAACGAGAAATATTACAAAACTAAATTTAGTGAAAAATGTTTTGAAGGTATTTTTGTAGGTTATAGTAGCCATAGCAAGGCATATAAGATTTTCAACAAGAAAACCCTGGTTGTAGAAGAAACTTATAATGTTATATTTGATGAGACGAGTATGCTTCAAAGCAGCTCTTCTAGTGTTTTTGTTGAAGATGCAGATGCAAGGTTCAAAGAACTACACTTAGAAGAAGTTGTAAAGGAAGACGTTCCAAAATCTATTGAAGTAAATGTTCCTTCTACATGTGAGGAAGATGACCCTCAGGAAGATGAAGACGTACCTGAAGTGCAGGAACCTCATGGTCATCTAAATGCTGGAATGATCAGACATTTAAGAGATCATCCAGCTGATCAGATTATCGGAGATCCTTCAAGCAAAGTTCTAACGAGAAGAGGTACAACTAACGAAATTTTACATTCAAGTTTTCTTTCACAGATTGAGCCGAAGAAGTTTGAAGAAGCAAACACCGATCCCTCTTGGATCCTTGCTATGCAAGAGGAGCTCAACCAATTCAAGAGATGTAAAGTTTGGAAGTTGGTACCAAGACCCAAAGGACAGAATGTGATTGGAACCAAATGGATCTACCGGAACAAGCTTGATGAAAAGGGCATCATCACAAAGAACAAAGCAAGACTGGTTGCACAAGGATGCAGGCAAGAAGAAGGGATTGACTTTGATCAGACCTTCGCACCAGTAGCAAGACTTGAAGCCATCAGATTATTTATGGCTTATGCTGCATATAAGGGCTTTAAGGTTTTCCAGATGGATGTAAAGTCAGCCTTTCTGAACGGAGACCTTAAAGAGGATGTATATGTAGCTCAGCCTCCAGGTTTTGTAGATCCTAACTTTCCTGATCATGTATATTATTTACATAAAGCCTTGTATGGTCTCAAACAGGCACCCCGAGCCTGGTATGAGACATTGTCTAAGTTTCTTCTTGAGAACAAATTTACAAGAGGAACAATAGACAAGACTTTGTTTCTTAGGGAAGTTAAAGGCGAGATTTTGCTTGTGCAAATCTATGTCGACGATATTATTTTTGGCTCTACAGATGACAAACTTTGCAAAAAGTTTTCTAACTTGATGCAAGGTAAGTTTGAAATGAGCAGCATGGGAGAGCTGAAATATTTCTTAGGACTCCAGGTGCACCAATCTGAAGATGGAATTTTCATCTCTCAGACGAAGTTCACCAAAGAGCTTCTTAAGAAATTTGGAATGGAGAGTGCAACCTCAATGAGGACTCCAATGGGCTCAAGCATGTCTCTGGACAAGGATGAGAAAGGGAAACCTTTTGATGAAACCAAGTACAGAAGCATAATTGGGTCCTTGCTCTATCTCACTACTACTAGGCCTGATATAATGTTTTCAACATGTGTTTGTGCCAGGTATCAGGTGAACTGTAAGGAATCTCATTATGCCGCTGCAAAGAGGATTTTGAGATACCTTAAGGCTACACCAAATCTCGGCTTATGGTACCCAAGAAGCAATGATTTTGAACTAATTGGTTTTTCAGACGCTGATTTTGCAGGTAGCAAAGATGATAGGAAGAGAACTTCGGGAACTTGCCAGTTCTTAAGAAAAAGGCTTGTTTCCTGGAGTAGCAAGAAGCAAAATTGCGTTGCAATATCGACTGCTGAATCGGAGTATATCTCTGCTGGCAGTTGCTGCGCACAACTTTTGTGGATGAAAAATCAGCTTGAGGACTATAACTTAAAGCTCACAGAAATCCCCATGTTCTGTGACTCCTCAAGTGCTATTGCCATAGCAAATAATCCAGTCTCCCACAGCAGAACGAAGCATATTGAGCTTCGCTACCACTTCATCCGGGAACATGTTGAGAGTAAGGATATAAATTTGTTATATGTTAATACTGACAAACAAATTGCAGATATTTTTACGAAGCCTCTGGACGAAACCAAATTCAATTTCTTCAAAATGGAACTTGGAATGCTTAACAAGGAAACTTGAAGACAGGACTGTTGGCATTTCACGAATTTGCTTGGAATTTCCCGTAAAATTTGAGACTTTTCTCAAGCAGATTACACGGGTTTTCACGGGTCAAATATTATTATTCTCAGATCGCCTCCCGTGGAATCCTATTCTTATTAAATGCGATTTAATCTTCATTCAGGTACGCGCCTCATTTCAATATATATATATAAATCAAAGAAAACGCGTGATTCCACGAAATCTTCCGTGAAACCCTTCCCGACCTTTCGTCTCTCTCGCGATTTCTCTGTTCTTCTTCCCCGACTTCGACGAGCTCAATGGCGCCCAAGGCTGGATTGCATTCAGGTGGAGAGCTTGTGCAAGGTGCATTTCGCACAGCTTCAGATGAGTTCCGAAATGTTATCTTGATGCTTGATGTCGTCGGGCTCAGTTTTGTTTTGGAGGAGCCGGCTAAAATCCTAGAACAGGACGTTCTTGAGTTCTTTAGAAATGCAAAAATCACCAATCAGGGTAAGAAGATCAAAAGCTCAATTAGGTCATGCAAAATCATCCTGAAGGCTAGTGGCATCAACAGACTTTTGAGGATGCCTGAAGTCGAAACTGAAGAACTGTTTGTTGAAGATATTCTCAGAGCCAGGAGATTCTGTGGTATTCTTGATGAAAGCTCTAAAATCAGAAGGAAATTTATGAATGATGGAGGTAAGCTTCTGTGTGACATTTTAGGAAAAGTCTTATTGTGTGAGGTAGGCTCTCATGACTACCTCTCTGAAGAAGCTTTCAAAATTCACACTGCTATAATCTGTCGGAAAAATTTTAATTTTGGTGAAGTAATTTTTGAGAAGATTAAAGAGAGTTTTCTTGCTCCCAATTTTGGAAGAATTCTCAGTCTGCTTCTAAATGGTAGCAATCCAGATTTTTTTAATCTTGGAAGAGGTATCCCCATCCACCACACCAAGAAAATCAACTCTTCCATTTTCTCCAAATGGGAAAGGGTCATTCCCAAGGGTTTAGGGAATGTTGGAGTTAAGGCTGCTGTTAGTGATGGTGAGGACCCTCTGCATAATGAGAATAGGACTCTTGAAGCAGGTCAATCCTCCAGGGGTAGTGGACTTAGTCCAGCTCCTGATCAGGAAAGAGATGAACATGTTGAGGGGGAGTTTCCAACCCCAAGAGACATTGGTGCAGGTGGTGGTGCTGCAGAAGAATTTCCTCCCAATGAAGCTGATCAAGCTCCTCTTGATCCTATTAATGATGTTGTCCCTGATGCTGGTCTTGAACTGGAGGGTCCAGAGAATGTTGCTGATGTAGATGAGGCTGCTCAGCTGGATGATTCAAGGAGATCACCTGCAATGGTTGATTCTCATTCTGAAGATCATGAAGACTTGCCAGATTCTCCTTCTGTTCCCTCTGGGAAATCTGACTCTATGGAGAAGGGCAGTTTTGGTGCAAGGTTGGAGTTTGCCAAGAAGATGTCTCTAGCTGAGGGGGAGAAAGACCAGGAAGATATTTTCAAGGCTGAATCTGCTTTTCCTGAGGTCTTTCCTTCTGTGTTGTTTTTGCCCCCTCCAGAAGTTCTTGTAGCTGGTAGCACATCTCCAAGAGTAACTGTGCTTGATAAGCAAGCACAATCTACAAGTTTTGTGGCTGATAAAATCTCTCCTGAAGAGTTTGAGACTGGTGATAGCTCTCACTCTTCTATGCTGAAGTCAATTGCAGGTTTGCTGAAGGTTCAGACTGAGCACTTAGATCAGTCTATCAAGCAAGTTTATAAGAAAATAGATTCAGTTGATAGTGCTTTGAGGCAAGAAATAGCTGAAATGAGATGTGAGATGAGCAAATTCAAGAATGATCAAGAAGCTTGGATGATAAAAGCAGGAAAAGCTTTGGACCACACCAATCAAGGAGTTGGGCATGCTCTAAAGAACCTGCATCAGGTTGGTGAAGATGTTGTAAATCTGAATGCTACTCAAACAACTCTCAACACTGCTCATGATCAAGGGCTTGCTTTTCTGGATGATCAAATTGAGAGGCAGTTGAACAAACTCTATTCCCTCCTACATGAAGATGTCATAAAGGGGGAGGAGAGTATGGTTACAAAGTTAGAAGAGAATGCAAGTAAGTTGAATGACTTAAATGAAAATGTATCTTCAAAAATGCAAGAGCTCAAGGAGAACATTTCACAAAATGTTAAGGATGTGAATTGGTACACTCAAGGAGCACAAAGCTGGCTGTTCAAGGAAGTTGCTGGAATGCTTGGATTTTCTGTTGTAAATAAAGGGTCAGATGTTCCTTGATCAAGTGCTCCAGGACCCAGGGCTCCAAGCTTTTCTCCAAATCCTGTTGAGGATCTTTATTCTGATGAAGAAGACATCCCTGCCTCCACTTATCAAGATTTCTGGGATGATCCAATTCCTGCTCAAGAGCCTGACAGCTCCACTGTTACTGAACCCTCTGAAAAGTCTTTGAAAAGAAAGCTATTTGATGACAAGCCATCTGTAAAGAGATCTAATCCCTATAAAAGGATTAGAAAATTTTATGATAGGCCTCCCACTAGAAACTTCCAAGAAAGCTGGAGCCCCACCTCCAAAAGTATTATTCTCACAGCCTTCAATAAAGTCAGTAATCAAAATGAAAAAGTCAGTGATCACTACAGTTCAGAAGAATGGAGTAAGTTTGAGAAGAGGACAACTGAAAGAAGAATTCATTTCAAGACAGGTGGATCTAAAGAGACTGCTCCTGATAAATATTGACCTAAGCCAAAGGCATTCTTTGAGAGAATGGAATCTGAACAGAAGAAGAAAGCTGAGGCAGTGGAAAGATTGTTTGCAAAGCAGAAAGGCAAAGATCATGAATGAGCTGAGCTAGTCTGGAATCATGATGTTTTCTTTGCTTATATATATACATTTCTTTTGTGTTAAGTTAAACATTCGGTCTTATTCTATTTTTCTTTAAATATTACTGCTTGGGTTGTGCACTTCTTATTGA
Source organism: Dactylorhiza incarnata (assembly GCA_033032865.1). Taxonomy (NCBI): domain Eukaryota; kingdom Viridiplantae; phylum Streptophyta; class Magnoliopsida; order Asparagales; family Orchidaceae; genus Dactylorhiza; species Dactylorhiza incarnata. The sequence continues at coordinate 25,573,499 of JAWHQI010000002.1, forward strand.
TGATATTTTCTGTGCAATTCAACTTAGTGCATAGGGTTATGACATCTTCAAATAGGGGGAGATTGTTGGGTATTGTGTCCACAATCACCTAGATTTGAAGATGTCCCCTAGTGAACTAAAATGAATTGAGTATGTATTTGATGATTTCTGTTTAGATGTGTTATGACAGTTCTTAATGCTAAGTGCACACCAAAGTCAGGTTGCAATGGATCACAAAACACAGTTCTGGACAATGTAATCCCTCATTGTGTAGAACAAAGTGTTGGTCCATGTGCAATCTCTCTTTTGAGGTGTACTTCATATACTCATAACTGAAGGTTTTCAAGGTTGAGGAGTGGAGCAGGTTTTCAGAAGAAAAGAAAGTTTTGCTAAGTCAATTCATCGAGATGTCTCGGGACATTCCGACGAATCCCGATGAATCAAGACAGAAGCCATTTGTCTTGTGTAAAGAAGAAAAATCTGCAGCTAAGTCCATTCGTCGGATGTTCTCGTGAACTCCCGACGAATCCTGACGAATCAAGACAGAAGCCATTTGTCTTGTGTAAAGAAGAAAAATCTGCAGCTAAGTCCATTCGTCGGATGTTCTCGTGAACTCCCGACGAATCCCGACGAATCAAGACAGAAGCCATTTGTCTTGTTAAAGAAGAACAATCTGCAGCTAAGTCCATTCGTCGGATGTTCTCGTGAACTCCCGACGAATCCCGACGAATGAAAGCAGAAGGTGTTTTTCACGGGTTGTTCAGTGTTTTTGTGTGGCCAAGTCTTTTCGTCGAATGTTCACGTGATGTCTCGACGAATGACGGACAGACGGATTTTCAAATCTTTGTTTCGTTTTCAAAAATTAGGGTTGGCCGCCATGTACAGTACACGTGTCATTCCTCCCTTCTTTGTCGCACGAGCCGTTGATGTCCTCCCTATAAATAATCCTTTATTTTTAGGGCAAACAACACATCTCTCTTCTTCACCCGATTGTTCAGAAAAGAAAAGCTGTTTTCTTCTTCCTTTGCTGAACAAGTATTCTGAGACCTAACATCTGCTGCTCAAGATTTATTCTTCATTGTTGTTAGAGATTTCACAGATAAGAAGGCCTTTGATCTTATTGCTGCACTCTATATTGAAGATTCTTTCGAGTAAATCAAAGGGCCTATTCAGATCAGGTTAGCCAAGTCTATTTTCTTCCAAATCTTTCAAGATCCAAGCTTTCTCTCTCAAGGAAGAAGAAGACTCAGTTTTCCCAAGATCTGAAGTTAATTTCTGTTGAGGTTTAGAAGAAGTATTTTATTTCTCTCTCTATTTGATTTCTGTAGGAGTTTTTACTCCGAGTTGTAGGAGTTGTTCTACTCCGAGTTGTAGGAGTGGTATACTCCGAGTTGTAGGAGTTTTGACTCCGAGGTGTAAGATTATTCATAATCTGAGATTGGTGAAGTAGCTGAGTCTAGCCTCGAAGTGCTAGATAGGCGAGGCGGGAAAGAGGACTACCCACATCGGGGAACCTCTATAAAATCCTTGTGTCTGTGCTGTGCTTTATTATGTTCATTTCCGTGTTATATTTTAATTCCGCGTAAAGATATAGAATCCACCTATTCACCCCCCTCTAGGTGATTTAGGCCGTAACTAGACACTTTTAGGCACAAAGGGCGTGTTCGTCGAACGCAGAGAGCCGTTCGTTGAACGCAAAACACAGATCGTCGAACGTAGAGTTTGGCAAGATGGTCGAACGCAGAAGGCTGTTCATCGATCAGCCTTCTGAGAAGGCATCTGGGAAAGTTGGGGTGCAGATAGAAGGAAATAATGCGCGTTTGTCGAACGCAGAAGACAGTTCGTCGAACGCTGAGACGGGAAAGAAGCAAGCCTTGAGACTTGGAAATTAGTCAAACACTGAACGGAGAATGAGTTAGTCGAACCCAGAATGAAGCGGGTTCGTCGAACTCAGGACTTAGTGAGTTCGTCGAACGCAGGATGCAGCGGGTTCGTCGAACGCAGAGTGTAGCGCGTTCGTCGAACGCAGACTTTCTCTACAGATAGGCAGGGCGACGGGTCCTGCGGCTAGGGCAAGTTGCAGAAAAGCTACAGGGGACCACCAATGTCTCCCATACCTCTTGAGAGATCAACTTAGAGCCGTTGAAGATAAAAGAAGTATAAAAGAAAAAGTTAGGGCACTTTTTAAGGGCCAGTTGCTTGCTGAATCTCTTTTCTCCATTGACGCCTGCTACTCTCATTTTTCTTCCTGCTCACTGAAAAAGAAGAAGAAACTGAGAGAAAAAGTTAGCTCCTTTGCAAGAAGGGGCAAGGAGATCTTCCAAACTTCATCTGAAGAAGAAGATCAGTTAGTAGTTGCCATCAACATCACCAGCTATAGGAAGCACAAGTTGTGCATGAACTACATGGGACTTGCTGTCATCTCTAGTAAGTTTAATACTCACTTTTCTGTAGGGCATTTTGCCTGAGCTGTAGGACCTTTTGGTCTGAGATTGTAGGAACCTGAGGGTTCTGAGTTGTAGGGCTGAAGGCCTGAGTGTACGATCTGTTGATCTGAGTTGTAGGCCTTCATATCCTGAGCTGTAGGAGGAGGAATCCTCTAAGTTGTAGGACCTGGAAGGGGTATGAGCTGTAGGATCAGGTGCTGATCTGAGGTAGGGCTGTTTAGCCTGAGGTAGGGCTGTTTAGCCTGTGTGGTAGGACCAGGAGGTGGTCTGAGCTGTAGGAGGTGTATTCCTCTGAGTTTGTAGGGCAGCAGTGCCTGAGGTAAGAGCTGGTGATACCTCTGAGTTGTAGGGACTTTTGTCCTGAGGTATGATCATCTTTGATCTAAGAAGTTCTGAGGAACTTGTGTTGTAAGCTCTTGGAGCTGAGATTGGAGGAGTTGGCCCTGTCTAACACACTGTTAGAAGGGTGAAGGGGGACAGTGGACTACCCATAGACACACTGTCTTGGGGAACCACTATAAACACTTGTGTGTTTTTCTGTGTTGCTTGATTCTCTGATTAGAATAGTTTTAACATGCCATAATTATCAAGTAAAACTCAAAAGACCTATTCACCCCCCTCTAGGTGAATTAGTTAGCATACTTATATTCTTTTAGTGTGCAAGGAAACTCATTTCGTTCCAATCCGATATCATTCGGTTAAAGTGGCAATTTTGAGTACCGTAGCGCTTCACGACAATGCTATTTTAGTATAGTGAGCATACATGCTCTGAATTGACTTCCGTCAGTTGCATTAGACTCGTATGGTCGACACGAGTGCAACATAAATTTCATTCCAATCCGAGGTTGTTTGGAGAAAACAACTATTGTGAGTAATATCGAGCGTCGCAGCAACGCCATCTTAAAATATTGAGCCAACGTACTCAGAATCGAATCCTGTCAGTTATATTAGACTCGTATGGACAATACGAGTACAATAGAATTCGTTTCGCTCAATTCCGGCGTCGTTTTGTCAGGTAAATAAAAATATTGCTCGCAAAATTATACGAAGCTTTGAGATACGGGGAACACTTTCTTTCAACCCCGTCACATCAACGATGGCTTGACACTCGACGACTGGGACCCTTAATGACTTTGACCCACATGGGGGACCCATTTATGGTTGACTTGGGTCAAACCCTTCTCTTAAAAGGTTTTCTTTTTATAAAAAATTCACTACCCCCACTCAAACCCACTCAGCACAGGCTCAACCCCACATCTGATTTCCAAAGACCCTAATACTTAGGCGGCTAGTGGTTTAATGCCAAGGCTAACCCATGCTTATCCTAAACCATCACTAACCTCCACTTAGCCTAAAACCAAGGTGGTGGCCTTGGATATTTTGGGAGCCTAACCCATGCCACTAACCCAAGAGGTACAAACACCCAATCAGGTGCTGCCATCAGCCCTCCCCCACCCAACCATGGTAACCCGGGTAAGAGAGAGAGAGAGAAGGGAAAGAAAGGGAGGGGAGGGGCTCGAGTGGGCTATAAAACAAGCCCCAACCTTTTCTTCAAGAGGGAGAAAAAAAGAAAAAAAAAACTACCTCCAGAATGGTCCCCTTCAGAAACAAAATTAGCCATGCTTGTTTGAGATCTCGCCGGCGCCGGAGAAGACAACCAAGCTCCACCGCCACCTCCACCACCACCTCCACCACCTTCCCATGAAAACTTCGCTGGAGGGCTCACGGAGGACCCCAAACAAGATGTGATCTCCTCCTCTCCTCCCCCTAACTTTTTGATGTCTCGCATGTGAGCTCCGACGGCCGGAGCGCCGCCGCCGTTTATCCCCTCTCCTTCGTTCGAAACTAGGAAAAGATAGCTCCGACGGCGGCAGACCACCAGACCACTGCCGGAGGGAGCACCCTCCCTTTGGGAGTCGACCGAGGGCGGAGCCATGGCCGGCCGGCGGCGGGGAAGGGCCGTAAGGCTCGCGACCATGCAAATTACTATTCAAAATTTTTATAAATATTATTATTTTCTTTATTTAAGTGTTTTGATTTTCTGGAGGGTGATATAGAGCTCTAATTGAAAAGTGATGAAGATGAAAAATGTTCGTTTTAAGAATATCTACCCCTCATAAAAATTTGGGATTTTTCTGACGCTATTTGGTATTTTACTTAAATTAAATTGAGCTATTTTTCTAGTTTTTGAATTATCTGAGAGATGTAAATAAAGTAGAAAATTCTGACAAAAATTATAGGAGATGACCAGAGACTATACACACTATTAGTAATTGATTGGGAATTTTCCTTATTAAATTGCTATTTTAATGATTTAATCAAAATAACTCTTATCGATAAATAAATCACAGAGGACAATCTACTTTATCAAAACTCATTGAAATTTAATTTAATGTTTATTATATAATGATATATCCTCTGGATTTTTACTGGAATTTATTAAGCATTTCTGGTATTTATACAGATCTATATATGACCAAGTTTACTATTTGAAAAATAGTAGAGGCTCTTAATTTTGAGATAAAAATCTGAGTGATGGATAGAGACCTCATACATTCTCAGAATTATTTTGAGTTTTTGCTTTAGTTTTGCATTTTTGAAGAAATTAAAAGTGTTGAAGTTTACACTTGAAAATTTATGGAGGTGGAATGATCCAATCAAAAGGCTTTATATATTTACGAGAGGTCTTTAATGGCCAATTACATGTGCTGAAAATGTTTGGGAATTTTTGAGGCATTCCTGATATTTTAAGGTTTTAATACAATGACCCGAGCCTACTTTAAAATTTCTAGAGGCTATGTAAGACCACAAAAAGATCTAAAATATTTTGAGAAGATAATAAATTGCTTTGAAACCCACTGCCATAGTTTGGTGATTTTGATAGGTGGGCTTATTTTTAAATATAAAAATAAGAGCTTATTCGAGGCAAACAAATCATCGAGCTACATTTAGAAAAATACTCGGACATTGAAAGTCGTCTCTTTTCATAGAATTTAAGGGACTCATAATAACGTTCCTCTAATCCGTTCATGCCCTATTTAAAAGGCATAATTAAAACCTATGATCAGACTGTAATTAAAGAGGCAAAATTTGGAAGAAACTCTTATGAATGGAGAAAGAAGAGGACTTTCCTCCTACGAACGGAGTTGGAACCAAAACCTCATAAATATGGAGTGAAGGACTACCAACCCCTTTCATTTTATTGCAATTGTTGTTACTCTAGTTCAGTACTGGTCCAGTTTCTTTCAGCACTTTATTCCATCATTTCAGTTCAGCATTTACTTACTGCAGTTTATTCCATTACCTCATTTAAGTACTTCAATTTTGCAGTTTGTTTAGCAGTATTCTCTTACCGCACTTATTTATTGCAATTTACTCTTTTTCATCTTTAAGCTCGGGCCCCGCTCTAACGAGTGTTTGACTTTTTCTTCATTATTGCCTATAATTTAGAGTTGACGTGAAAATAAGATGTTGGTACAAAAAATTGTAAGACCCCATTTTTTTTGCTACAAAACTGGGTCTTATGCCCAGAACCGCCGCTTAGCGGTGACACCATCACTCGGGAAGGTCGCTACTACAAAACGTCGATCCTGCTGGCCATATCGATCACAACAGAAGAAAAGTATACATTTGGATATGTAGAAATCAAGTCCATATCACATGAAATAAAATATCTTAGGATAAAAGAGGTCCACATAAAGTAACTGAATAAAAGATAACGATAATAAGGTCTCCTGCCCGATACATCAAATCCTCTCTATAATGTCACTCGCGGAAGAAAATCAACTAGTAACACTCACGGATCCTGAGACTGGTGCCCCTGTGCTAGACTGTCCCGCCTCCATCTGCACCGGCCTCTAGTGCTGTAATGTCTCTACGCTCCCTTAAAATGATAAGGTCCACCGACCGTTAGTCAAAAAGACCAATCCAATCCACCACCCCTCCACCGGTGACTCTTAGGCACCGAGCGGGATGAATGAAGCGGAGGATAACAAGGGGTATAAACAATATCAGGTGACGGTGAATCTAATCTACGGGAAATGTCTACCACTACGCAACATGCGGTATAGTGAGCAAAGCAGTAATAAGTAAAAGAGTAATAAGTAAGGAAATAACAAGTAAAACAGTAATCAGTAAAACAGTAATAAGTAAAACAATAATAAAAAAGAGTAACCTTGATTTATAGGAATGCCCATACAAACCTATAGACCAAGGGGTCGTTTAGCAGGGTCTATTGTATAAAAAGTCCCACAACCAATTTATACCATAGGGGTAGGGGTGAGATGCAATGCTTATGCTATGACATGCAGAGTTATGCAGTTTATGCTATGAACATACAAGTGCAACTCACACACTTCAACTCTATGTGCACAGACCTTTAGTTCCCCCTTTTTGGAGCTAGCAAAACTCCCAGGATACTCCCATAGTGGCAAATGGAAGTGGTGGGTTGGGCCTCACCCACCTCTAGGTTGGTATCTGCACTACCTAACCTAGACTTATCGTATGCCTCAATGCTATGAACACAACAACGGAGTTCCTGCGTACTCTTACTGGCTAGTCCACCAGACTTTTCTTTGGCAAAGTGTTAACCACACTTACCGAGCCAAAGTATCGACGTCGGTGCGATGACCGTCAATAATAAAGACCCACCACCTTTATGCACATACAATATGATTACCATCTATCTACGAGCCATAAACTCCCCGGGCTAACCCGCCCGTCACCATAACCTTCCGAGCCACCGACTCGCCGGACCAACCCGTCCGTGCCAATAACCATTGAGCCTACCACTCGTAAGTCCAAACCAACTAACCTCCTGTAACCACGGGGTGTGGGTGTGTGTATTGTTAAGTCAATCTTGCATAACGGTTAATTCCTACAATTTAGGGTTAATCTTGGACTTCCCGAGGTCTACCCTGTGAGGAGCTCGTAGCAGTTCTAGGAGGTGCGATGGGATGATAGCCCAAACCGCCCTTTCTAAGAAACTTAATGTTATTGGTAACTACAAATAAGAATACCCCTCTTATCGTTACACTTGGATTAACCCTAAGTATTTTATGACCCACTAAAGGAAGGACGATCTTTCGTTAATCCCGAACACAACCTTCCCCTTTAGCGTATCAAGTACACTCAACATATAGACTCCTATTGATGACCTCAAATCTCCTCAACCAGGCTAAGTACACTATCTACCTTCCATTCCCATCTAATGGTCTACAATTTACTCAAGTTTCACAGTTTTACTATACGCAGACCAAACGAGCTATATGAGGTACATGAGAGGAGGTACTCCATGTAATCATGCAAGTGACTCAAGATTATTACTGGGAGTCTATCATGATATTATAAGACTAAATCCAAAAGGTCATAAATTTTCTTATTTATTTGGCATTTACTATAATTTCTCCAAAGTTGGCCAAGTATGAAATTGAACATGAAGTGTAAGGTCTTCTTATGATATGGCCTACACAAATTAATGGAAAATATATGATATCAAAATACCAGCAAACACAGAATGTCACAATTTTACAGTAAGGTATTGGCTTCTAATTATAATATTGAGTAATTATCCAAAATTGGAGGCTAATGAAGGAACCACCAAACATACTTATCCAAAAATTATGGTAAAATTACCAGACCTCTATAATGATCAGAAAAATTTACTTACTGAGTTTTATAATTTTTCAAAATCATTTACTCACACAATTTAATATTTCAAGAAAATCCAAACTAGGGCACATTGTGAAGTAACCTACTGATAAATACTTCCAAAAATCATACAAAAATTCACAGAGCTTTCTAATGCCCTAAAATGTCCTATTACCAAGTTTCATACTTTTCCAGAAAGGTTTTGACCACCAAGTAGAATATTTACTAAACAATCGAGATCAATGATTAACAAAGAAGCTACTAGAAATTCTTATTAAACAATTACAAGAAAATTAGCTAATGTCCAAAATGGTCAGAATAGTCCACTTGTGGAGTTCCATAATTTTCTATTTAGTTTTGACCATGTAATTTCATTATTTAAATAATCAAGCCCAAGGGCACTTTAAGAAGGAAACCATATATATATTGCTCCAAAAACTACACCAAAATTTACAGGTCACATTATTGCCATAAAAAGTCCTATCACCAAATTTCATGATTTTTCAGAGAATAATAAACCCTTATTAATCTTTCTCACAAATAGCTCACATAAAGGGTTTGTGAATGAAGTGCCACATAGATTATCCTAAAAATCACAACAAAAATATCAAGGAACATAAATACTAACACAAGCTACCTGACAAAGTTTCATAACCATCCTAGGTTATATGAACATGTAATTTCCTTTAGTAAGGAGGTGTTCTAAATAATTCTTTATTAACTTTGAGGGAATAAAAGTCTCCAAAAAGCCCAAATAAATTTCCTAGGGCTTGAAACCACCCTATGAACCCCTCTACCAAATTTTAGGTCAATCCAAGGACATATGATCCTATGCCCTTCAATGGATTCAATATATAACCCTAAGGTTTGAACTAGGGTTCTAGGGCTCAACTACTCCAAATCACCCCAAATCTTGGGAGGAGGTGTTTTGATGTGATATTAAATCAGTGGCCAAGGTCTCACACCATTTTGATGAGATTTGACAACTTATTTCAACAAGTGCACTTTTGACCTAAAATCACTTGGTTTGACCAATCTTGGGTTAATTAATTGCCCAACCAAATCAATCCCAAATGGGATAAAATTTTTACCAGAGTCATATCATGACCCTAAGGACCTCCCACCAAAATTTGGAAGGGCTTGGAGGTAATTAGACCCTATAATTAATTATTAAATGTATTATTAAATGTTTGCAAAAACCTTAGAAAAAGGTTCCTTGAAAATTCTAATTTTTGAAAATATGTTAAGTGTGTGGGTATATGCAGGCTATGTTCTAAATTTCAAAACATTTGGATGGCTGGTTTAGTGGGGGCACACAAATCAAGCTCTGGTCAACCCTTATGACACCTTGCACCAAAATGAGTGCTGAGGTCAAACTAGTAGTCTAAATATCTTCAAACAAATTTTAAAATAAAGTTAACACAAAGGACTAACTTTTTCATGTTGGGTACTTTGTAAGATTATGAGTGCACGATATTAAAAAAAATAAAGGAAGACACAACAGTTTATTTGATGCATAAATAATTAAATAGAATAAACCTTATATCAAATCCTGTTGATCAGATCAGACAGTTGAGGGGTTTCGTCCCCATCATGCTTGTGGACAGAAAAAGCTCGTCCTGGGCACCCTTCTAGCCCATTTTACTGGCCACCAAGCCCCCTCCCCAGCCGGACAATGCCACCACCACCTTCGCCGAGGTGGTGGCCGGCGATTGGGGTGGTTAGCCGGCCCGGGGGTGGCCGGAATAAGCTTTTTAGGGAGGTAATAAATGGCTTGAAACCAGCCATTCATGGAGCTTGATCCGAGCCCGATTTGGCTCGAATCAAAGCCCATTTTGATGTGGATCTATGCACTAGGGAAGGAGAAGGGGATCAGTCCTGAATTGGGGCAGAATACCTTGTGGATATTGGGTTCACCATAGGAGCTCAAGAAGCTTTTGGAGTCATGCCAATCCGAGCCTAGAGTGCACAATCCTTTCGGGAAAGTTGGGGGTTTCACTCCTCTCACTATTTTGAAGATGTTAAAAGCCTTGATTAGGAGAGGGGAAGGTTACAACTTTGAATGCCATTATTGGCCATCAAGGTGATTTCGGTTTTGGCTTGGGGGAGATGAATAGGGCCTCAATTCGGCCTGGAGAAGGCTGGAAACTCCTCTATCCAAGAGGAGATGAATGTGGCCATTAATGGGGGAGATTGAAGGTTTCTTCTTCCTCCCCATTAATCACCCCTCTCTCTTTCAAATTGGGGTTTTCTCTCTCCTGGCCGAATTTCCTGAAATTGAATGACCAATTTAGTAGCACCCAACCCGATTAGGTGGTGGACCACCTTAATTGAGTCTAGCCCAAGTGGATTGGGCTTGATTAAGTCAAAATAGGTCATATTGACCTAAATTTAGGGTTAAGTTGATTTTGGTCAATTTGACCATTTGGTTGACCCCAATGGGTGCCTAATCACCTTGGCCTCACTTAAGGGTTAGGATGGTCTAGGAAGGGTCCATTTGGCAAGGTGAGGGTCAATTGACCCTTAATAGGCCACTTTGACCTAAATAGGGCTATAGTTGACTTAGCTCAAATTGGCCAAATTGGTGGCCCCATGATGGAGCTTTTTGGTCCATTGGGTCCATAATATCCTCATAAGGGTAGGGGAAAGGTCAATTTGGCATGGTGGAGGCTAATTGACCATAATTAGGCTACTCTGACCAATTTAGGGTTAGGGTTGACTTTGGTTAAATTGGCCTCCTTGGTTGACCCCAATGGGTCCTTGGTGCTCCAAGGGGCCCCTAATGGGTTAGGGATGCTATGGTGGGGGTCTAAGGGTTAAGGTGAGGCCATAAAGTCCAACCCTAGACTTGGTATCTGGAAATTTCTATTTGCAGACCAATATGGTTTTCCTCCTTCTTTCCTAAGCTCACATGGTCTCTTGTGCTTCCTATGGTTTTATCATGACCTGGTCATGACAAAAGCAACTTATGGGTCTAGTTGTTTGAGGAATGTTACAAATCCCAATACATAAAAATAAAAATTTCGTCCATGAAATTCAGGTCAGGCCTGCGGAGTTCCTACCATAAGCGATTAAATGTAACATCCCAAAAATTAAAATTGTACCTGTCGTAAAGAGCTCCGGATACTTTTGCTACATCAAGTACAGTGGCTGCCAGGTGTGCTCCTCCTGTCCATGATTTCTCCACAGGACTTTGACCAGCAGGACCTTCTTACGTCACATGACTCGCATTTCCGTGTCGTCTATCCTGACCTGCTCTAGGTGAACCGAACGATCAGTAGCTACTGGCCCCTCTGTAGTAGATATTTGCTGCTCTAGCCATAATAGATACCTCCTAAGTGAGGAGACGTGGAAGACATTGTGCAATCCCGCTAACTCTGGCGGTAGTTCTAGCCTATAAGCCAAGGGGCCGATCCGCTCCAGGATTCTGTAGGGCCCCATATATCTCAGACTGAGCTTCTTCCGCCCGCGTACCCGCAAGACTTCATGCATCAGACGTATCTTCAAGAATACTCGATCTCCCACCCGGAACTCTACCATACAATGTCGCGCATCATAATACTTGGCCTGCCTATTCTGGGCCTCCAACATCCTGTCTCGAATCAGCCACACTTGAGCTTCAGTATCCTCCACGAACTCTGAGCCGACTGCCTTGGGATCCTCATCCTGGATCCAAGACAATGAGGTCCTGCATCTCCGTACATATAAAGCCTCGTAGGGTTCCATTCCTATGCTATGCTGGTGGCTGTTGTTGTACGAGAACTCGACCAACAGAAATAGTCGCTCCCATGGCTCGCCGTGGTCCAAAATACAAAGGCGTAGAAGATCCTCCAAGGTCCGGTTGGTACGCTCTATTTGCCCATCCGTCTGGGGGTGGAATGCAGTGCTGAATGTCTATCATGTGCCCAGGTAAGCCTGCACCGCTCTCCATTCCCTCGAAGTAAATCGTCCATCCCGATCCGACACGATCGTCTTAGGCACGCCATGGTATCAGACAAACTGCTCCACGAACTTCCGTATCAAATCACTGACCAGAGCGTCTTTCCTGACTGGAATGAATCTGGCCACCTTCGTCAACCTGTCGATGATCACCCATATCAAATCATTCCCCGCATGTATTCGGGGGAGGCCATGTATGAAATCCATCGCAATGTCGTCGAACTTCCACTCCGGCACCGGGAGTGGTTGCAGTAGCCCAGCTGGGTTCTTGCATTCTGCCTTCATGAGTTGGCAAGACTCGCAGTGGGTCACAAAATAAGTGATATCCCTCTTCATGCCCGGCTAGTAAATGGTCCTCTTCAAGTCTGCCGTCATCTTGGTGATACCCGGGTGCACCGAATACCTACTGCAGTGAGCCTCGGTCATAATGTCATCCCGAATCCGGCCCCCTGCCGGTATATATACTCGGCCTCTAAAACTCAACAGCCCGTCCTTCAATAAATAATCTTCGGCCGTGCCTGCCTCCAAGGCCCTAAATATTGGCACCAACTTGGCATCCTGCCTCTGCCATTCCCTGATACGGTCTCGTACATCATCTGTGGAACTCATCGCCGCCAGGTACTCCTCGTATAGCTTCGGATCATCTTCGGATACTAAGGATATCTACATGTCCTCGAGCATCCATACCAGCTCTATGGCTATCAACTGGGGCTCTGTTCCCGACGTGGTAGCTCTCCCGTTCAGTGCGCCCGCTACAACATTTTCCTTTCCCAGGTGGTAGTGCATGGTATACTGATAGTCCGATAAGAACTCCACCCATCACCTCTGTCGGATATTCAGCTCCTTTTGTGTATCCATGTACTTCAGATTCTTGTGATCTGAAAATATGTCGCAGTGGACGCCATAGAGGTAGTGCTGCCAGATCTTCAGAGCGAATATGACCGCTCCCATCTCCAAGTCGTGTACTGGGTAGTTCCGCTCAAGATTCTGCAACTGTCGGGAGGCATATGCTATCACATGCTCATTCTGCATCAGAACGACAACCATCCCCTGGTAGGATGCATCCGTATACACCTGGAATCCTTCCTTCCCCGATGGAAGGGCATGGATGGGAGCCAACGTAAGCTGAACCTTTAGCTGTGGAAGGCCACCTCGCACTGCGACGTCCAAATGAATGCACTATCCATCTTCATCAAGGATGTGAGCAGGATGGCTATCTGGGAAAACCCCTATACGAACTTCCGGTAATAATCGGAAAGTCCCAAGAAACTCTGCACGTCGGTGGTCGTCTTCAGCGGTGGCCAATCCCGTACTGCCTGGATCTTTGCTGGATCCACTGCTAGTCCAGCTCTACTGATAATGTGTCCCAGGAAGGCCACCTCCTTCAACTAGAATTGACACTTGCTGAACTTCGCATAGAGGCTGTGCTCTCAAAGTTTCTCCAAAGTCAGTACCAGATGTCATGCATTCTCCTCCTCCGTCCTCGAATAGATGAGGAAGTCGTCGATGAACACGATAATGAAGATGTCGATATAAGTGTACAACCCCGATATTCGCCAGGCAAGGAAATGGAGCTCGCCTCCAGGGCGAGCGAGAAGGGTCAGCGAGATAGGCGTTCGGCGGAATCATCTGAGGTCGACGAAGAGATATGCTCGTTGAAGCCAAAGGGACGGTCTCGCAACAGGAATTGCGAGATCCAGACCTCGCCGAGATTGGCCCCCATCAGACAAGACCTCGGCAGATATCGCCAAAATGGGCCAGCGAGGCCCTCGCAAGGCGATCGCCTAGAAGAGGCGTCGCGAGCAGGGTCCGCGAGAAGGCCCGCGAGAGCTCCGGCAGTAAGGTTCTCGCAGTCCCTTATCAATAAGCCAATAGGGCCAATTTACCCTTTCACCCTTGGTGGTCTGCTTTTAGCCTCTCCAAACAGCGGAGTTTGGCTGTTCGCAGACCCATTTGGGGTGCGGATAGAAAAATCAAAAGGCAGAATCCTGCTATTTGCAGGCCAGATCAGAAAATCTATAAATAGGACCTCAAGGGCACCTTTGGAGAGGAGTTCACTTCAGCTTCCCTCTCCTTAGGCTTTCTTTGGTTGGCATTTCTAGAGCTCTCCAAGGTTCCCGAGTCTCAGCTTAGGCTTGGGAGAGGAAGCGCTCAACGATCTTCCGGGTTAGTGGAGGGACCTCCTCGCTAAGACTAGGGTCTTTGTTCTTTGTCTGAGTTATCTGCCCACCTCTTCCGAGGGACCAGTAAGGGCTAGCTGCCCCTCAACTCGTTGAGGGCCCCGAGCTCCACAAGAGACCGAGAAATCGGTTTCAATATTTTGGTGCGGTGAGCGTGGAGCGTGGATGGTTCAAGAAAGTTCCAGAGAAGGGTTATGGCTGGAGATGTAGAGCAAGGTGAGGAGTTCGGCGAGACACCTCAGGTGGCGATGGCCAGGATGCTCGCAGATTTCAGAAAGGAGGTGCTCGACACCTTGGGGTTGATAATCACAGCTCTGCGAAGCAAATTTGCGACCCCAGCACCTCAGGTGATCCCTCCCCCAACGACGGTCGGCGAGAATGCCCCGGGGGGAAGGGCTGGAAAGGAAGTTGCCGTTGGATCAGGGCAGGACAGGGAGGGGCGAGTAGTGTTCGCCAGTCCGGCGAGCCCGATGCAGGCGAGCTCCGTGCCAGCGAGCTCCGGGCCGGCGAGCTCAGTGCCGACAAGCTCTGTCCCAACGAGCGCGGCGCAGGCGAGCGCACGCCAGGAGGATGCGACGACGGTCGGGGTGGTTAAGGCGAGCGTCTCCCTTGAGAGCGCAGTCCCGGCGAGCTCAAGTTTGGCGAGGGAGCTTGGGGGGCGAGTGGAGCCAGAAAGGGTGGCAGGAGGGGGAAGCCCCTTTTGCGAGCTGGTGCTTTCCGCACCCGTCCCGGGGGGGGGGGGGGGGGGGTTCGGGGAGTGGGACCGGGTATACTACAACGGTAGGGATGACCCTATCCAACACCTGCAGAGTTTCGAAGACCCGGTCTCCATCAGGCCGATGTCAGATGCCTTCAAGTGTCGGCTCTTTGCCGTCACCCTCAAGGAGAAAGCCAGGGACTGGTTCCATCAGCTCCCTGCAGGATCAATCTACGCATTCGAGGATTTGCGCCGAAGTTTTTTGCTGAGGTTCTCGACCTCAAAAAGGAGGAAGAAGGACGCTGATTCCCTCTTCAAAGTGAAGCAGGAGCCCAGGGAGTCGTTGGCTCAGTATGCGGATCGGTTCCAGGATGAAGTGCAGCTTATTCAGGAGATGCCGGGGTTTTTACTCCAACTCGCCTTCACGGTCGGGTTGAAAGAGAGTTTTTTCAAGATGGCGTTGAAGAGGAAGGCCCCCGTCTCCTATGAAGATCTGATGGAGAGGGTGGCGGAGGAAGTCGCGAGTGAAAAAGCCAACCCGGAGCTCACCAAGAGGCTAGCAAAGCTCAGTGAGCCGGAGGTGAGGAAGTAGGAGGTCAGGAGAAGGGAAGAGCCCTGGGCCCCGGAGGGAGGATGGAGGCCGCACGACGGAGGAATGCAAGGGCAGGGAAGGGGTTACGGCCCAGGAAGGGGTAACCATTTTGGAGGTCAAGGGAGACCCCACCAGTTAGGGTGGAGGCAGGGTTCGATGTAGATGCCTCCCCCACCTCAACAGGCCATGGCAATTGGCCGAGGAAGAGGAAGAGGAAGGAGAGGCGAGGTGGAAACAGCAGCCGCTAGGAGGAGAAGGAATAGAATGGTGGAGACCAAGGCGGGGGAGGTGACGTTGCCATATTGTATCTTCCATGATGAGGAAGGTCACTCAATGGACACCTGCCCGGAGTTCCTGGAGGTGAAAAGGGGCCGAGTCCCCGCGCCAAGGCAACAAGTGAGAATTGAGGAAGTCGAGCCTCGAGGGGAGGAGGAAGAAAGGTGTGAAGACAGAGTGGATGTGGGAAGTAGAGGAGGGATCAGGGTGATCCATGGAGGGGGGGGGGGGGGGGTAGGGGTGGAGGCAACCCGCAAGGCTAGCCTTCATACCGTCTATCGGCGGAGCGTGGCCTCAACATCCACGGCTCCACCCCCGGCGGAGAGAATCACTTTCTCCCAGAAGGACATGCCGAGCTACGAGGACCCGTTCTGTGATGCGCTGGTTATCCAGACCGCCATCGATAACTTCACCGTCTCGCGAATTCTAGTCGCTAACGGTAGCTCGGTCAACGTCGTCTTCAAGAAGGCATTTGATGGGACGAAGGTAGAATCCAAGAGGGTGTTGGCCTCGGATGGCCCCCTATTCGGCTTTTCAGGAGAAAGGAAGGAAGTAGAAGGTGGAGTTGGGCTCCATGTGACCCTCGGAGGGCAGTCCCGGAACTGCCGCTTCGTGATAGTGGATGCCCCGAGCAACTATTGCGCCATCTTCGGACGGCCACTCATCAGCGCGTTTAGATGCGTCCCTTCCACCAGTGTCTCAAGTTCAACACGGGTGGAGTCCAGGTCCGGATCCGAGGAGACCCCAAGATGGCGAGACAGTGCTATGTGATGGCTGTCAACACCATCACCTGGATGGGAGAAGCGGAGGAAGGGGATAAAGTGATGGAGGAGGCGGCCGAAGTCGGAGGTGAGGGGGAAGTCGAGGAGCAGGTGGAAGAAGAGGAAGTCCATGCCCAGGAGGGGGTTGCTGAGGGACCCCGGGCGGAGGAAGGAGAGGAAGAGGAAAAAGGAGAAAAGACCCTGGTAGGAGGAGCAGAGGAGCTGATGGTGATAAGGGAGGAGGTAGAGGAAGGAACCCAGGCGCTCGCTTGTGGTGGAGAGGAGGAGAGGGCTTGGGGGGAGCAATCCTGGCTGGAGGCCGTGGACGAGATCATGGAGCTTGAGGTCACCACCCAGCTAGGGGTGGTGGAGAAGGTCCGGGTCAGCGGAGAACTCAATCCAGAAGAACAGGCGGAGATCCTGGCCTGCGTGTAGGAGAATGTGGATGTCTTCGCTTGGAGCGCCGCGGAGATGCCTGGGATCGATGCGGATGTGGCTTGCCACCGCCTCAACCTCGACCCCGGCACCCGCCCCATCCGCCAGAAGAGGAGGGCCATCGCCGACAAGCTGGAAGGGCCCATCCGCGAGGAGGTGGGCAAGCTTCTACAGGTAGGCTTTGTATCGGAGATCCAGTATCCAGGCTGGGTCTCCAACGTCGTTATGGTGAAGAATGGAGGAGGTAAATAGAGGATGTGTATCGACTTTTCTTTACTTAATAACTCATTCCCTAAGGATTGTTACCCCCTGCCTAGGATCGACGCGCTGGTTGACTCAGCCATCGGTTTTCCTGTGATGTCTTTCTTAGATGCTTTTTCAGGTTACCATCAAATCCGCATGCACCCCCCGGACATCAAAGATGTCTCCTTCATCACGGGGGATGGATGCTACTGTTATAAGATGATGTCGTTCGGGCTCAAGAATGCAGGTGCCACATACCAAAGGATGATGGACAGAATCTTCCGCGAACAGAAGGGAAGAAACTTGGAGGTTTATGTTGATGACCTCATGGTAAAAAGCCAAGACCTTGGGTCTCACCTCCGAGACCTTGAGGAGACGTTCAGGACCCTGCGGCGGTACAAGATGAAACTCAGTCCCTTGAAGTGTGTCTTCGGGGCAAGCCGAGGGAAGTTCCTAGGCCACTTGCTCACCCCCGCGGGGGTGGAGCCTAACCCGGATAAGGTTAAGGCGGTAATGGAGTTGGGGTCGCCGAGGAATCCGAAGGAGGTTCAGAGCCTTACAGGGAAGTTGACTGGCTCAGCAGGTTCCTCTCCAAGGCGGGAGAAAAGTGTTCGCCTTTCTTCAAGGTGCTACGGGGCAACAAGAAGTTTGAATGGACCCCGGAGTGCGAGAAGGCCTTCTAGGCTCTGAAAGAACAACTCGGCCAGAACCCTCTGCTCTAGGGGCCGAGTCCAGGAGAAGACCTATCCTTGTACCTATGGGTAGGGTCCGAAGCAGTATGCTCCGTGTTGATCCGATAGGAGGGGAAGAAACAATTTCCTATCTACTACGTCAGCCGAGTGCTGAGGAAGGCGGAGCTCCGGTACCCGATTCTGGAAAGGTTAGCCTTCGCATTGGTGGTGTCGGCCCGGAGGCTCCGGCCTTACTTCCAAGCCCATTCAATCAAGGTAGTGACGGACCACCCGCTCCGTAAAATCATGGAAGGGGTGGAGCACTCAGGAAGGTTGGCAAAGTGGTCCATGGATTTAAGTGAAATCAATGTCACGTTCGTGCCCAGGACGTCCATCAGGGCTCAGGCGGTGGCAGACTTCATGGCCGACTATGCGACCGAGGTGGGGAAGCACGAGCCACCTCCCCCAGAGGCATGGAAGATGTTGGTGGACGGAGCATCGGGAAAGTACTCCTATGGAGGGGGGATAGTCCTGGTGAGTCCCCAGGGGACCCGGATTGAGCAAGCCTTAAACATCCATTTCCCAATTACCAACAACCAGGCTGAGTACGAGGCAGTGATAGCGGGCCTTCGGCTGGCCTGAGAACTAGGGGTGCAGGACGTGGAGGTCTCAACGGACTCCATGGTGGTAGCATGCCAAATCAAGGGAGAGTTTGAAGCGAAGGACCCGACCCTCCTACTATACCCGGAGAAGGTCAAGGGGGTCATCGGGCAGTTCCGCACCTTCTCCATCAAACATGTGCCAAGGGAGGAGAGCACCCAGGCGGACCTCTTAGCCAAGTTCGGTCCCCGAGCGGGAGGGACGGCTTCGGAACTCTTCCGGCCCTCCATCGAGGAAGGAGAGTTGATGGAGGTGGATCAATGAGCCTCGTGGATGGATCCATTCATCACCTTCCTATCCTCCGGGCAGTTCCCTGGAGAGGACGTGGACAAGAGGCACTTCAGGTATAAGTCCGCTTATTACTCCTTGCATGCAGGAGGGCTATATAGGAAGACTCTCTCGGGACTCCTGGCCCGTTGTGTTTCCGAGGAGGAGGTTCTGAGAGTCGTGGAAGAAATCCACTCCGGGGAGTGCGGCAGTCACTCCGGGAGCCGGACCCTGGAGGGGAGGGGGTTGAAGCAAGGCTACTTCTGGCCCACTCTCAGCAAAGACGCGGCGGAGTTCGCGAGGAAGTGTCTGAAGTGCCAGCTCTACGCTCCGCTCCAACTCCTCCCAGCTCAAAGGCTCCGGACCATCACGGCTCCCTGGCCCTTCGCCATATGGGGGTTGGACCTGGTCGGTCCCTTCCCCCAAGCCAGCGGCCAGAGGAAGTTCCTGCTGGTCATGATCAACTACTTCTCCAAGTGGGTAGAAGTGAAAGCACTCGCTAAGGTAACCTCTCAGGTTGTAAGGAATTTTGTGTGGGGGGAGATAATTTGCAGACACGGGCTTCCTCTAGCTATAGTGACGGACAATGGGCCGCAGTTTGCTAGTGAAGAGTTGGTTAGCTTCTGCACTCAGCTCAGCATTGACCTCAGGTTCGCATCGGTCCACCACCCGAGGAGCAATGGGCAGGTGGAGGCGGCAAACAAAATAATTGTTAACCTATTAAAAAAGAAAGTGGAGAACCTTCGGGGGAACTGGGTGGAACAACTACCCTCCGTCCTCTGGGCCATGAGGACTACTCTGAATACCGCCACCAGGGAGACTCCGTTCAAGCTCTATCACGGGTCCGAGGCCGTTCTCCCCATAGAGTTTGAGGTAAAGACCCCGCGGGTGATCGCTGCGAGCGAGGGGGATGAAGAGTGGCTAGAAGATAATAATGCAGAGCAGAAGCTGTCTTTGGACCTGGTAGAAGAACTTCGGGACTTGGCCACCATCAGGCAGGAAGAGGTCAAGCGGCGGATAGCTCGATACTTTGACAAACATATCCGGATAAAGCACTTTCAGAAAGGAGACCTAGTCCTGAAGAAGGTCGATGCGGCTGACAGAGGAGCCGCGGTGGGTAAGCTTAACCCCAACTGGGAGGGTCCATATATTATAAGCGAGGTGCTCAAGTCGGGGGGGGGGGGGGGGGTATCACCTCCAGGATGTGGAAGGGGTGCCCCTCGACCGAGCCAGGAGTGGGGATGATTTGAAACAATTTTACCCTTGAAAGCTTTATTATGTTGTTTACTGAATGTCTTACTCCTTTTTGTGATGCTTATAACTACTGCCATGCCGGGGTGATGAAGGTTGGATATGTTGGTGCTGGAATGCCCCAGATCGATTCCGCTCCCGGGCTCTCACCTAGACGGGGGGTTCAGGTTGATCTCTGGAGAGGCTTGCAAGGTTGGATATGTTGGTGCTGGAATGCCCCAGATCGATTCCACTCCCGGGCTCTCACCTAGACGGGGGGTTCAGGTTGATCTCTGGAGAGGCTGCCAAGGTTGGATATGTTGGTGCTGGAATGCCCCAGATCGATTCCGCTCCCGGGCTCTCACCTAGAAGGGGGGTTCAGGTTGATCTCTGGAGAGGCTGGCAAGGTTGGAAATGTTGGTGCTAGAATGCCCCAGATCGATTCCGCTCCCGGGCTCTCACCTAGACAGGGGGTTCAGGTTGATCTCTGGAGAGGCTGGCAAGGTGACAAGTTTTATGCTGGAATGTCCCAGATCGATTCCGCTCCCGGGCTCTCACTAGACGGGGGGGAGTTCAGGTTGATCTCTGGAGAGGCTGGCAAGGTGACAAGTTTTATGCTGGAATGCCCCAGATCGATTCCGCTCCCGGGCTCTCACTAGACGGGGGGTTCAGGTTGATCTCTGGAGAGGCTGGCAAGGTGACAAGTTTTATGCTGGAATGCCCCAGATCGATTCCGCTCCCGGGCTCTCACCTAGACGGGGGGTTCAGGTTGATCTCTGGAGAGGCTGGCGAGGTGACAAGTTTTACGCTGGAATGCCCCAGATCGATTCCGCTCCCGGGCTCTCACTAGACGGGGGGTTCAGGTTGATCTCTGGAGAGGCTGGCAAGGTGGCAAGTCTTATGCTGGAATGCCCCAGATCGATTCCGCTCCCGGGCTCTCACTAGACAGGGGGTTCTGGTTGATCTCTGGAGAGGCTGGCGAGGTGACAAGTTTTACGCTGGAATGCCCCAGATCGATTCCGCTCCCGGGCTCTCACTAGACGGGGGGTTTAGGTTGATCTCTGGAGAGGCTGGCAAGGTGGCAAGTTTTATGCTGGAATGCCCCAGATTGATTCCGCTCCCGGGCTCTCACTAGACGGGGGGTTCTTGTTGATCTCTGGAGAGGCAGGCAAGGATGACAGGTCTTTATGCTGGAATGCTCCGTCTCGCTCGGCGGGTCGGCTCGCTCGGCAAAGAGAGATTTCGCACGATACTATGCATGTGGCGAGAATCGATCTTATGCGATTCAGAACATCCAGTCCTCGGCAGAAAGGTTGCCGGCTCCGGGTAAGAGGCGAGCTATCGCCAAGAGGAAAAATGCCTTGCGAAACCTAGAGAAAACGGAAAAAGGCCTGAGCAGCCAAAGTATCCTACACCTACCTATGCGACGACGTGTGCGCGAGAACAATCATCGCGAGAATAACCTCCGCGAAGGCGGATATCGAGATAAGCGAGAACGAGACATCCAACACAGAGCAAAACCGGAAAGGGAAAACGCAATAAACAAAATAGAATTTGCATTCATTTCAAGGTTTGATTACAATTCATGGCGATCTCGGCGATCAAAAGTTACAAAAAGAAAAAAGAGGGGGGAGGGGGGGGGGGGGGGGGGGGGGGGGCGGTGAGCTTCAGGAGTCGCTCGCGAACCCCTCCTCGTCATCGTCGCTACTCTTCACTGGCGGAAGCGGGAGGAAGAGCTCGGGGACGATGTCTTCCAAAGTCAGATCGGCCGCTTCGGCGATTAGGAGTCCGGCCCCCTTCATCATCTGGAAGATGTAGCGAGCCGATTCTGTGGACTCCATGCGGACTTCTTCATCTCGCGCTCGCTTCTCTTCCTTCAGACGGCTAGGTGATGGGGGAACGACGACACAGACGAGCTCACAGTTTAAGGCCTTCAGCCCGGCCACCTCACCCTCCAAACCCTTGATGCGAGCGTCGGCTCTCCCGGCGGCCTCGACATCCTGCAAGTAGGTCCAATTAAAAAAGCAGAACGGCCAAATAAAAGGAAGATGAGAAAGTCAAGTAACTCACGACACTACCCTCCGCGGCGAGCTGCTTCTCTTTCAGCTGCGCGTTCTCGGCAAGAACCCCTGGGAGGCCCTCGCGAGCTCCACATTCTGAAGCTCCAGCTGTAAGCAGCGCCTCCCCGACATGTGGGCAAGCTCGGCGGAGCGCAGTTGGGACCTCGCACTCTCGTAAGCTAGGGTCCTCGCGGTCTCATCCTTATAAGACCCCGTGTCCTCGCGACCATAAAGAGCGAACGCGAGGTCGAAGGCGTGACCGCTGACGGTCTCCTTCTCCACCCAGGAGGGGAGGATGGAGGAGATATCCACCCTGTTGGTCTCCGGCTTCCAAGTGACGAGGGGCTCGCCAGTCTCGTCCCGACGCCTCTGGCCTAGGCCGAAGTTGTAGTGGTTCACCGGGATGGGGAGGGCGGAGGTTCGGACCGCCTCCTGGCAGGGCTCTTCGTCCTCACCCCCCGCGGAGAGGCCGGTGAGGTCGAACTCGTCAAAGGCGGCCTCGCGGGGATCCTTACCCTTCGAGGGAGCGAGCGAGACCCCGCTCTTCTTGCTCTTCTTCTTTGGCGGAGATTTGGAGGGAGCGACATGACAGCCAGAAGCTCCCGGTCTCTTGCGAGAAGAGGGCTCAGCTGGATTGACGGTGCCTCGGCAAGCTTTCGCCCCCATGGTCGCGAGGTCCAGGGTAGCGTCGGTTGTTCGGTTGCTGGCATAGGGAGGATGGAGGGGAAGATCTCGCTCGCCTGGAAATAAAAATTGAAGTCTTGATAAGGTGTGACAGGGAATAGTCGCAAATGCTAAGCGAGATCCTTACCTTCCCCGGCGAGAACCGGGGGCAGCGAATCGAGATTGCGGCGAAGATAAATGACCTCGAAGTTCTTCTTACAGAAGAAGTACTGATGGAGGAGGGCGTCGTGGCCGCCAAGGGCGGTAGGCCGGTAGGTGGTCTCGCTGTGTTGAACCGGCGAGAGGGGGATATTGTCGAAGTTCTCCTTGACGACGAGGAACTTCTGGGCCCAGAAGTGGGCCTTGTTGACGGTCTCGACAACCTTCGGACCCGTGCCCACGAAGTAGGCCGTCCCGTCCTTGAAGGCGCGGAACGAGAACAGCTTCCGGAAGACCGGGAGGCTGAACTCGATGCATTCCTCGCGAAGATAACAAGCGAACGTCGTAATCACCGCCATGGCATTAGGTGTGAGCTGGCCCGGAATGACGCCATAATGCTTGAGCACCTGGCGAGCAGCGAGAAAAAGATTAGTCCATATGACGAGCGAGACTTGAACAACAGAACATAGGAAGCAAGCGAGAGCGATTATTACCTGGCGAACTTCCGGCCACAGGGGAAGGCGCAGACCGACCGCAAAATGGGCAGTGGGAATGGACAACTCGTCAACCAGCGGGTCGTTGATCACGTCATCCTCGTTAGGACGGCATGCCTCGAAGGGAGGGGTGACATAATCGGCGACCGCGCTGAGATAGTCCTCGTCGGTCAAGTTGCAGTGGTAGAAGGTGTGCTCGGCGAAAGCCTTCGCAATCTTTCGCCGACCCTCTGACTCATTAGCGTCGCCGCCTATCTTAGTAACCTGCGAGAAAGGGAGAGAAGCGAGAACGAGAAGGAGCGAGAGCTCTGAAGCAGAGGAAGAAGAAGGACGAGAGTAAATGCGGTGGTTGACTCAGTTATGACCTCCTATTTATAGCCAAAGCAAAAGGGCGGGAAGAAGTCCAAGCGTCGGCGAGCACGAGTATCAACAAAAACATCACATCACATACGCGGGCGAGGGAGACCTGCGGGGTTAGTGCAAACAACATTTCGGCAGGATGCGTTCAGCGAGAACAGAGGGTCCTCGCGAGCACAATATAACAAAAGTAAAATGGATCTATTGACAGCGAGCGAGAAAGCATAAAAGATAATGATACTTATTGTCGAGAGAAATAAAAGCCAGCGTGAGTGGCGAATACGCGAGTCACGAAACGTAGCGAGATTGTTCAAAAGCGATGACAACTGTTACAAATAATTTCACGATATAACCGCTAGCGAGAATCGTGGGGTAGCCATTTCCACCAGCCCCCACCCCGCGACCCGGACCTCGGCGACACCCTAGAGTTATAATATTCCTAGGCCAAGCGGCCCTCCCGGTTCATGAGGTATGCGTAGTCTCTCATCCTAGCTATATGCACCTCCGGCGTCGTAGCGTTCTCTTCCCGATCACGCCGTCTCGCCTGCCGGAGCCTCACACATTCTTCCATCAGGACCGCGTGTCTGTCCTCGGAGGTTTCTCTATCCCGTCTCGCCTGCTCGTTGAGATCCATCAGCATTCGCCCATGTTTCCTCAACAACTCCGCGACTCGTTGTTTCATCATGTCAGGATCTCGCGGATCCCCTAAAAAGTCCTCCACCTGGTCAGGTAGAGGGGACATCTCGTCGTCGCCCAATTCGGAATCAGTGGGAGGAATTTCATTAGTCTCTGCGAAACATCGTGAAAAAGTTAGGCGGCGAGCTTGAGCCCGCGCAAGGCTTCAGCGAGGTCAGAATGCCTACCAAGCGGAGGGCGAGAAGTCGAGGGACGGCCCTCGAACACGTTGCCGTAGTGAGGGTAGAGAGATTTGCCCAGGCCGGCAGGGTAGGCTGCGCTGTTGACAGGAGGGACCTTTGGCGGCACAGAACCGCCGGTCTCCTCGCTCGTCAAGAGCTGGAACCCGGGTTTAACTTTGATTTTGTCTGAAGGAGGTGAGGCGGAGACGGCGACCGCGATGTCTGGCGGGCCGGAGACTTCACGGGCGAGACTGTAAGAAGTAAGGAGCGACGGTCAGTTGACGAAAACCATTCTGGCGCGCGAGGTTCAGATCATACCGGTGGTGTTTTTCTCGACAAGGTTCGTATCCGTCTGCGGGCTTTTTCGAGACCCCTCAGCGAGTTCTCCAACGTTCTCGCTCGGCAAAGCATCCTGCGAGCGGAAATGAATAAACAAACTTATTGACGTGAACAGGAATAGCTCGTACCTTCTCGTGACGGCGATCGTCGGGGAGGAGTCCAGCAGTACGGAGTCGTCCCCGGTGCGACGAGCCGCTTTCGCCTTCTTGACTTTCGGCGACTGAGCAGGTGGCGGGCGATTCCTCTAGGCGGGGACCCTGGTCGTGGAGGGTAGCCCGCGATTCTCATCACCTTCAGGCGAGCCTCGGCTTCTTCGGAAAGAGGCATCTCCAGGCAGCTACAATATCAGGCAAAGGGAAAGGAAGAGAAGTAACGACGCATGCCACCGGAGGCTCGGGACAATATTTATAGCCCACAGGGTGGGTCCCACCAAAGATTCCCGACAGGTCATCAAGGAGCGGGCGAATACCAGGGGTTGGATGATTCTTCGCGAGCACAAATGTCCTCACGAAGAGCGGGGATTGTGTACAACCCCGATTTTTGCCAGGCAAGGAAGCGGAGCTCGCCTCCAGGGCGAGCAAGAAGGGTCGGCGAGACAGGCGTTCGGCGGAATCATCTGAGGTCGACGAAGAGATATGCTCGTTGAAGCCAAAGGGACGGTCTCGCAACAGGAATTGCGAGATCCAGACCTCGCCGAGATTGGCCCCCATCAGACAAGACCTCGGCAGATACCGCCAAAATGGGCCAGCGAGGCCCTCGCAAGGCGATCGCCTAGAAGAGGCGTCGCGAGCAGGGTCCGCGAGAAGGCCCGCGAGAGCTCCTGCAGTAAGGTTCTCGCAGTCCCTTATCCATAAGCCAATAGGGCCAATTTACCCTTTCACCCTTGGTGGTCTGCTTTTAGCCTCTCCAAACAGCGGAGTTTGGCTGTTCGCAGACTCATTTGGGGTGCGGATAGAAAATTCAAAAGGCAGAATCCTGCTATTTGCAGGCCAGATCAGAAAATCTATAAATAGGACCTCAAGGGCACCTTTGGAGAGGAGTTCACTTCAGTTTCCCTCTCCTTAGGCTTTCTTTGGTTGGCATTTCCAGAGCTCTCCAAGGTGCCCGAGTCTCAGCTTAGGCTTGGGAGGGGAAGCGCTCAACGATCTTCCGGGTTAGTGGAGGGACATCCTCGCTAAGACTAGGGTCTTTGTTCTTTGTCCGAGTTATGTGCCCACCTCTTCCGAGGGACCGGTAAGGGCTAGCTGCCCCTCAACTCGTTGAGGGCCCCGAGCTCCACAAGAGACCGAGAAATCGGTTTCAACAATAAGGCTCGAACACCCGGTTCATCAAACCCATAAATGCTGATGGTGCATTCGTGAGCCCGAAAGGCATCACTGTGAACTAATACAGTCCATATCGGCTGCTGAAAGCCGTCTTTGGAATGTCCTCTTCCTGAATCCACAGCTGGTAATATCCTGACCTCAAATCCAGCTTCAAGAAGCAGTGGGCTCCCTCTAGCTGGTCAAATAGCTCATCTATCCTTGGCAATGGGTACATGTTCCGCACCATCAGCCGGTTCAGAGCTCTGCAGTCAATGCACAGTTTGAGGGTTCAATCCTTCTTCTTCACGAATAGCACCAGAGCTCCCCAAGGCGAGGAACTTGGTCTAACGAATCCTGCTTCCACCAGCTCCTACAGCTGGCTCCGAAACTCTGCTAGCTCCTTCGGGGCCATCCGATAAAGAGCTCTAGATACCGGCTTAGCCCCCGACACCAGTTGGATCTGAAAATCCTTCTCGCGGTCTGGTGGAAGTCCTGACAACTTCTCCGGGAATACGTCGACAAAATCCCGCACTACCGGAATACTAGCCACAGAGTCCTTCGCCTCGATTGCCTCAAAGAAAACCTGATATACCTCATCTCCCTGTAGATGGGCCTTGGCGGCCTGAATAGATGAAAGAAAATAACGGGAGACCGGGGTTGTACCTTTGAAGGTCGCGTAGGTGGTGTCGTATCTCAGCACGACCTTCCTTGTCGGGAAGTCTATCTGAGCAGTTCCAGGAGATCCATGTCATACCCAAAACCAGATCAAAGTCTGACATACTCAATATGGTTGCCGGAGCATCCAATGTCAGACCGTCAATGGTCACATTTAGGACGCACTTTGTTGTGGACTGCATCTCTATGCCGTTCGGAAGACGCACCCTCCTGGCGACTCCCTCGTAGAGCCGAAGCTAGCCGAAAGTCCTCCGATACAATGTTGTGGGAGGCTCCCGTGTCGAACAGAGTGTGGGCAGGCTTGCCACACACCATCACCACCCCTAGATTATTGTATAATCTTAGCTAGTTTGTTTGCGGGTTTTCTTTCCTAGTCCTACAAATTCTATATCAATTCTACTGCTTGGGAATGAAAAGAATTTAAATTTTTCTGGTGTACATGCTATCACATTTTCCGGGTACGGGGCTGTGTCAGGTCCAGGGCGTACATTTGATCCCTATTCTGTCTCCGGTCTTCGTCCTGGAATCCACAACCTCATCCACGTCCTCGGCCCTCGAAGGGCTGGGCTGGTGGGGTATCCTGTAGTGCTAGTGGTGCATTCCTCTGAGGGCAGTTCCTCCGGATGTGGCCTGACTGATGACACTGGTAGCACTCCTGTGGTGGACGTGACCCACTTCCTCCTATCCTCGGCACCTACCGCATCTGTAGAGGCTGAGGATCCAACAATGCTGGCTCCCTCTGCTCCTGTCTCTCTTCCTGGCGGGGTCGATCCTCCGTTCTTCTTTCCCCAATGTAATGACCCCTCTCCTGGTCCTCTGTCGCCTTTTCCTACCTCGAACAATGTGTTGGTCGGCCTCCATCTTCTTAGCCATCTCCAAGACCTTGGACAGGATGCCGTCAGAAACAAAGAGGAGGGCCTGCCTCAGATCATCACGGAGGCCCTTATAGAACCTCTTTGCGCAGCCCACGTCATCCAGTTGATAAGAGTACGCAAACTGGGCTAGGTGTGTGACCTCCCGGTGATACTCCACCACTGTCCTGCTACCCTGCCTCAACTGCAGGAACCTATCTTTTAGCTCATCTATCGCAGACTCCGGTATGTAGTGCTCCAGCAACACAGTCTTGAATTCATCCTATGAGAAGTCACCCGCCTCCAATACAGCATAGGTGTTGTCCAGTAGTGACTTCCACCACCTCTTCGCATGAGATTCCAAGAATGAAACCACCAAGGGTTCTGCCATGTACGCCGGGCACTGAATCCCTGCCAGCATCTTGTACATGATGTCTACCCACTCCTCAGTCCGAACAACTGTCTCCGTCCCGAGGTATGATGGAGGTGAAAGACCTCGGAAGGCACTAATCCAGTTGGCCATGGGGTTTGGCTGGGGAGACGGTGCCTGTTGTGCCCTGAATACCTCCAGCATGGCAGTCAATGTCTGTCCCATCTCCAT
This sequence comes from Dactylorhiza incarnata, assembly GCA_033032865.1. Lineage (NCBI taxonomy): Eukaryota > Viridiplantae > Streptophyta > Magnoliopsida > Asparagales > Orchidaceae > Dactylorhiza > Dactylorhiza incarnata. Next base: position 25,601,885 of record JAWHQI010000002.1, read on the forward strand.
TTGCTGGAACAGAGTAGGAGTCTGTGGTGGTGGGACGACGTCTGGATTAGGAGGCACTCCATGCTGTGGGGTAGGGTTCGTCACAGGCTACAAAAGAAAGTTGTCAATCGTAAGGCAATCTGGCTAAAAGGAATTCAGTTAAAAGTAGACTTTTTCATGTGATTCCCAACATGTCCACACCATTGCTTCCACTGCTACTTTGTCCTCAAACTAAGCTCGCGCGGGGTGGTCCAGGGTTTGTGGACTTCTTTTCTTTGGATCGAGGTTTCCTCTGATACCAGTTTGTAAGACCCCATTTTGCTACAAAATCGGGTCTTATGCCCAGAACCGCCACTTTGCGGTGACACCATCACTCGGGAAGGTCGTCACTACAAAACGCCGATCCTGCTGGCCATATCGATCACAACAGAAGAAAAGTACACATTTGGATATATAAAAATCAAGTCCACATCACATGAAATAAAATATCTCAGGATAAAAGAGGTCCACATAAAGTAACTGAATAAAAGATAACGATAATAAGGGCTCCTGCCCGATACATCAAATCCTCCCTACAATGTCACTCGCGGAAGCAAATCAACTAGTAACACTCACGGATCCTGAGACTGGTGCCCCTGTGCTAGACTATCCCGCCTCCATCTGCACCGGCGTCTGGTGCTGCAGCGTCTCCTCGGTCCCCCTAAAATGATAACGTCCACCGACCGTTAGTCATAAAGACTAAGCCAATCCCCCATGTAACACCCCTATCCGTTCGAAATCATATAGCAGAAGGTCCGGTCGGGGCCCCACGCCATATACTATAAAACAAATGGGAACGTTACTTAATGGAATAACAACAACACTATACCACGAAGCCTAACTCAGAGCATTCTATGCGGAAGTAAAAGAGAGAGAGACAGAATTATAAACCACAAGACCCGAACTCAGGTATGTCCACTTCTATTAACTTGGAATAAAATGTTTTAAAACACAAAAGAGGCACGACGGCCTTACAGTTTACCAACATCGGCGCGCAGGCCAGCCATACATGAAAAACAGAAGGAACATCAAAGGCCTTCAAGGGCTGCAACAGCGCAGGGGCTTCAGCCCGCCAAGTTGCCGCTCGGTCCAGCACCTGTACAACAAGCCCACCAAAAACTGTGGCAAAACAGGGCAACGGTCAGCTAAAGCTGACCAATTTATAACGACCCCACCCCTTCGAGGGGGTGGCAGTGCTAACCGTCCCTGCAAAAAGTCTCAACAGCATATACATATCTAAGAGCGCGACTAGACGAGCCCACAACATTTCATACATATGCAACAACACAAACGTGGGAATGACCTCCACGTCTCGTGCACTCAGGCACTCTTTGGTGTACTACGCCTTCCACCACCATCCACTCTTGATGGTTTTGCCCTTCGAGGCTAAAGTTGGCGGCCCGAATACCAGGGCTCCCCCGTGCTTTAATTGTGAACTTACGCAGTCCAAAGACTCTTCCCCGTCGCCTCCCGACATGCTATTCGAGCCTTACTAATCAGGTGCTGCAATGGTTCGGGTGTAGGTACGCCAAATGCCCGTTGTTCACACACTCGTTGTACGACACGAAATGCGGGTATGGCGTCCCCTCAGCCCAGGTATTCTCAATTAGCTGGCTCCACGGGCCGCTAAGTCATCCACCAGGACACCCTTACGGGTCGGGCATGCCGACCACAGGTCCCCTCAACAGGTGGGCACAACAAACATCACCAGACCCATGTCTGGGAGCTGTCGCCGGGGCGACAGTCACTGTCGCCTAGCGAAGTGGACAACATTCCACTTTTAGTTTCCAGCTGTGGGTGCTTCCCGGGGCACACCCTCAGGCGTTGCTGCGCATGCAGTAGCACTCCCACTGCCTCAGAACACCAAACAGTCACCAGAACCAATTCCGGGAGCTGTCGCCGGGGCGACAGTGAGCAGAACTCATTTTCTGGATCCAACTTTGGGTGCTTCCCGGGGCACACCCCCAAGCGTTGTTGCGCATGCAGTAGCACTCTCTAGTACTATGAAGCAGGATAACAACACGGGGTTTTCCCCGAGCACGCACAATACCACAAGGCATCACCAATCCGGACGAACCGTCTCGGATGGGCTTCACACAGCGCGCCTACGTCCGTATTATGCACAGACTCTATATGTATGCAAGCTTTGACGGGGATAGCACAAATCGACCCGTCGGAGGCCACGACCTCTCCCTTTTGGGTAGGTGCCTCAACGATGCGTGGGAAAGGACTAGAACATGTCCAAATGGGGTTAGAAGAGTTCGTTACCCTTAAACGCTGCTTTGAGCCCATGGCTCGACTTTTGGCACAGATGGAAAGGAGCGCATTGCCCCCCTCTACGCGTAGCCACCAACGTTGAAGGGATTGGATGAGTGTAGCTCCTCCAAACCCAAGCTACAAGCTAGGGTTCACTATTCCTTCTTCTTCTCCAAGCTCTCCCTCTCTCTCTCTTTCTCTCTCCTCCTTAAACACTTAAGGAAATAATGAGAAAGAAGGGGGATTTCGGCCTTCTAAGCTGCCACTGAGCCCCCTGATGCGTGTCGGCAAGTGCACCGGTCGCTGTCAAGTAATAAATGTGGAGAGTGGCCTCCCCGAATGTCGGTCTCTTGAGGAATGCAGGTTGGGTGAACGAAACGCGTAGCGTGACTCTTGTTACACAAACGAAACACACATGAAAAAGGGGGTTTTTGGTTGGTTTGTACTAATCTTAACAACAGTAAAAGAGATGCGGGTCGAAAGCACCGCTTCGCAAAGTGAGATGGATGCAACGGCCGTGATGCCGTGCTTCGTGAGGCGGATGGAGTGTGTTCTAGCGCGGAAGGGTGAGGGTCGTAAACACCTCTTCACAACCGTCGTTAGCTCTTGCTAACACGGAACAAACACCTTGCGTGCGCGTGCGAGTGAGTGAGTGGAAATGGAGTGAATCACAACCGAACCATGAAGAACAACAAGGAAACATTCATTTCAACAAACATCATCATAATATTCGAGTTTACACGGTTCAACGAGTACAATGGAGGAAAGAGGAAAGAAATAACCGATGGTGAAGACTAGCGGCCGTTCACGGCCGGAATGGTAGGTTGTCGGGCTACCTCCGGACTCGGGCAGACTATGCTTCCGGCGTAGAGAGCTGTCACGATCTCCCTACGTAGCTCCGTCGTCTTCGACTTCAGGTTCCTTCTTCTTCTCACCAGGCGGAATGAGAGAATGGTTGCTTGGAGGCTTGCGGACGATGGAGAACACTCACGGACAATGAAGGAAGTCTTGGAATGAGTGGAGGAGGCTTCCCCTTGCGTAGAAGATGAAGTGGAGGCGTCCCACGGTGGAGGTCGGCGGCGTACGGAACAGGAACTCCGCTCCCGACGGCTGATAATGCCCTAAAAATCGCAACAGGCGTTTAAATAGGCGCTGGAATAAATACTGCGCACGGTCATTGGCGCACGACCAGTGGTCGTGCGCACTGGAATTCTGCGATCGTGCGCACTGCCTGGGTGGAACCTGCAAGATACGAAATTATAAAATAAAATGTTCGCACGACCAGTGGCGCATGACCGGTGGTCGTGCGCACTGGAGTTGATGGTCGTGCGCGCTACAGCAAACAGAACTCGGAAATTAAATGGTAAGTGCGCACGAGCAGTGGCGCACGACCGGTGGTCGTGCGCACTGGCATTGATGGTCGTGCGCACTGCACCAAACAGAACTCATGAAAAAGGCATTAAGCGCACACGATCAGTGGCGCACGACCAGTGGTCGTGCGCAATAGAACCGGCGATCGTGCGCAGTGTTCCTGTGCAGAATTGCACCGGGAACACTTGCACGACTCCTATTCCAGCACAACCACAGATCTAGCCACTGAAAGTGGCACTTGACAGCACATGAATACTACTAATGACAATAAGCACGAAAATCACACCAAAGTGGGCCTAGATGTGCACCTAGCATGGACTATCAAATATACACTATAACAAGGCTAAAGTGCGGAGAAATGACTAAATAACGGCCCGGATGAATCCATAAATGTGTATATGATCAGGACTCATCACACCCCCAGACTTAACTGTTTGCGCGTCCCGAGCAAACGAATCCGGCGGAGTGTGAAAACGATAGTTAATATAGAGAATTACACAAGGGAGTACGGTGCGAAGTAACATACGCATGCGAGTAGAGATTCTAGCAGAAGGAGATTCTAACTGTGCTAACTAATTTACATGAGTATTAAAGTGTAAGTAAAGATTTAGTTATACTCAGTTGGAGAATTATGAAGAATTTGACGATCATGCCCGGTGTGAAAGTGACAAGATACTGAGGCGGGTGTTGCAAAAGATCGGGCTTAGGAATAACTCCGCTGAAATCCATCAACGTCGTGAACCATACGCTTGCCCGGTCACACTGTCTCCACGGCGCTAGCACTCTCGCAAGTCAAATCAGTAGGGCTTTTAGGATTAAGACGGGGCTTAGGTTACGGTATGATATTCAAAGTTAAACACGATGGCTACGCAACCCAAGTGAGCAAAAGAACGCTGCACCACTCAAGACCAACAAACAATGCTTGTGTGACACACCCCCAGACTCATCATGAAAACCAGGTGTGCACACAGCCTACTTCACAAATACCAACAGATTTTTTTTTATTTAGCTCGGAAGGATTTTTTTCAAAATACTCTTTTTTTTTCTTTTAACATCTTTTACTTCTTTTAAATATCCTCCGGTTGGTTCAAAATCAGCAGATAGACTTTATTTTCTCTTCATAACACAAAGATTCCACACACCACACAAGTTGAGAATTATGAGCGTAGTTTAAAACAATTTGGTTGCGGGGGTAGGATAGGCTTCAGGCTTTGGTTGATGAAGAGGAGCTGAACAAAGGATGGGTAGGCACAAATTTGGCTTGCAACGGTGAACGAAATGGACATGGAATAACAAAGCTCAAACTAGCCAAAGGGTGGCCTACATCATGTTTAACTCGACGAGTCGCTCTCACCCATGCTTCGAGAGTCGCTTGGGGCAAGTTCTTAGCCCCCGAGAAAGGTAAACCTTCCTCCCGACTCGAGCAACACACGACTAGTAATCGCACACACACAACATCGGGTTATCGTCAATTCCATACAAATTCACCACTTGAGTATATTAAATCTAAATTTACGCAGAAATACTAAACATAAATTAGATGCATAAAGAAAATCTAGTTCTACTCAAATTCTACCATAGCATGCGAAGTGACTAGAACACTACATGAGTCAACATCGCACTCCAAATAATAATTCCTACGTTAACAATCTATTTCACATTCCGACCAAAATAGTTTAAACGGAACAACGACAAAAAGGTAAGCACGCACTCGAGTGGGTGAAGTGGTGTGTGAAGAATGAAAACAATGATAATGACTGGAATAAATAAGAAACAACCTTCTAGTATGCAGTGCAACTCGTGCACAGTGGGTGACAACATACGCTCCCCCAGACTTAAGCTAAACAATATATCTAGAAATTTGAAGCAAAAAGAGGGGAGAAAGTGTTACCCAATGCTCAGAATTGAGCATACCAGACGATTGGCGTTTACGATCAAAAGCAATCCGCAACATCCGCACCATCGAACACAAAACCTGCAAGCACAAAACTCGAAACAACAAAAGCAAAAGCAAAAGCTGAACTAAAAGAAGTTAGATAAAGAGAAAGACGAAATCAGGAAATCTGGGTTGTCTCCCAGTAGCGCTTTCATTTAACGTCCTTAAGCTGGACCAAATACCTGTATTAGCATTGTTTAAAGAGTGCAAAACTTAAAAAGAGGAGTTCTCAAAAATAGAGTTTCGCAGAAATAAGAAACAAGAAGGGAAAATCAGCTGCCGGTGCTTGTATGATGTCCATCTCCCAATGTCAGCAACTGACACTCCTTGTTTATAGTGGCGCCATCGTATAACTTCAGCCGATGTCCATTGACCTTAAACTTGTCCCCCTTATCTCCAGATATTTCTATGGCACCGAAGGGGGAGACATCGGTCACGGAGAAAGGACCACTCCACCTCGATTTTAACTTCCCTGGGAAGAGGCGGAGACGAGAGTTGTAGAGCAGCACTTGGTCCCCAATTTTGAACTCCTTAGGAATGATATGCCGATCGTGCCATTTCTTCGTTTTCTCCTTGTAGATACGAGCATTTTCATAAGCGAAATGACGGAGCTCCTCTAACTCGTTGAGTTGGGAACGACGCACCTCGGCCGCGGCTCCAATGTCCATGTTCAACAGTTTGGTTGCCCATAATGCTTTATGCTCTAGCTCCATAGGGAGGTGGCATGCCTTGCCATAGACCAATTGAAACGGAGTCATGACGATGGGTGTTTTGAACGCAGTCCGGTAAGCCCATAATGCATCGTCGACCTTTTTAGCCCACTCCTTCCTATTTGAGTGTATTGTTTTCTCAATTATTCGCTTGAGCTCGCGGTTGGAAACTTCGACTTGCCTGCATGTTTGGGGGTGGTATGCCAAAGAAATCTTATGATGGACCCCAAACTTTTTCATTAGCTGCACAAACTGCTTATTGCAAAAATGACTACCGCCGTCGCTGATGATAGTTCTCGGCGTCCCAAACCTGGAGAAGATATTCTTGTGGATAAAATATAGCACTGTGTTGGCATCATTCATTGCAACCGCCTCAGCTTCCACCCATTTTGAGACATAATCAACTGCCACAATAATGTAATGCTTACCATGAGACATCGGGAAGGGACCCATGAAGTCTATTCCCCAGACATCAAAGGGTTCGCAGACCAGCATGTTATTAAGGGGCATCTCGTCACGCCGGGAAATATTTCCGGTCCTCTGGCATTCGTCGCACTTGGTAACATAGGCATGAGCGTCCCGGAAGAGGGTCGGCCAAAACAATCCACATTGCAGGATTTTTCGTGCTGTTCGAACGACCCCGAAGTGCCCGCCAGCTTCTCTGTCATGGCAGTGCTGTAATATAGAATGAAACTCAGCTTCCGGAATGCAACGCCTAATAATCCCATCGCTGCACGTGTGGAATAAGAGCGGATCTTCCCAAAAATAGTATTTTGAGTCAGAGGCAAGCTTCCATCTTTGCTGAGGAGACAGACTCGGGGAGAACGTTTTGCAAGCCAAGTAATTAGCAATATCTGCGTACCAAGGTGCGGTTGGGGGGGGGGGGGGGGGGGGGACGTAGTAATTGCGAATAACTTTTCATCCGGGAAATAGTCGTCCGTTTCCTCCACAACGCTGTTGGGAGTGTCGTACTCCAAACGCGAGAGATGATCAGCAATCACATTCTCCACCCCCTTCTTGTCTTTGATTTCTAGATTGTATTCCTGCAAAAGTAAAATCCAACGAATCAGACGCGATTTGGATTCTTTCTTACTGAAAAGATACCTGAGAGCGGCGTGGTCCGTGTACACGATCACTTCGGAAAGTACCAAATATGAGTGAAACTTTTCAAAGGCGAAGACCACGGCTAGCATTTCTTTCTCCGTGGTGGTATAATTTGCTTGTGCGCTGTTGAGAGTTCGACTGGCATACGCAATAGTGTGAAAGGTCTTATCTTTCTTTTGACCGAGCACAGCACCTACGGCCACATCACTTGCGTCGCACATGATAATAAAAGGTAAAGTCCAGTCGGGTGCCACCAAAATTGGGGCTGAGATGAGTTGTCCCCGTAAAGTTTCGAAGGCTTGCATGCATGCTTCGTCGAAGTGGAAGGGGACGTCCTTAACCAGCAGGCGAGATAAGGGCTTTGAAATGGAGGAAAAGTCCTTGATGAACCTTCGATAGAAGCCCACATGACCAAGAAAACTTCGAATGCCTTTCACTGACATGGGTGGAGGGAGGTTTCTGATGACACTTACCTTCGCTTGATCTACTTCGAGCCCTTTGCGGGAAACTTTATGCCCCAACACAATTCCTTCGCGCACCATAAAGTGGCATTTCTCCCAGTTCAAGAAAAGATTGGTGTCTTCACACCGCTTCAAGGTCTTGGCCAAATTCGCCAGGCAAATGTCGAAGCTACTGCCAAATAGAGTAAAATCATCCATGAAGACTTCGAGGAAGTCCCCCACCATGTCAGCAAAAATAGCGAGCATACAACGTTGGAAGGTTGCGGGGGCATTACACAGTCCGAATGGCATTCTTTTGAACGCAAAGGTACCGGAGGGACATGTGAATGTCATCTTGTCTTGATCAGATGGGTCAATTAAAATCTGATTGTACCCAGAGTACCCATCCAAAAAACAGTAGTAATCCTGCCCCGCTAACTTTTCTAGCATCTGATCAATAAAGGGGAGCGGAAAATGGTCCTTGCGCGTCGCATCGTTCAGCCTGCGATAGTCGATGCAGACTCTCCACCCGGTGATCATTCGGGTCGGTAACAGCTCGTTCTTTTCATTGGCAACGACAGTAATCCCTCCCTTCTTCGGTACCACCTGGACTGGACTGACCCATTTGCTATCGCTGATTGGGTAAATGATGCCAGCGTCTAAAAGCTTTATCACTTCAGCCTTTACTACCTCTTGCATTTTCGGGTTCAGCCGCCTTTGGGGCTGTGCTGTCGGTTTGTACTGATCTTCAAGGAGGATCTTATGCATGCAGACCGTGGGGCTGATTCCCTTAATGTCAGCAATAGAACGTCCGAAGACCTTGTGGTACCTTCTCAGCACGCCCACTAATGCAGTTTCGTTGGCGGCGGACAGGGCTGCGGAAATAATCACCGGATGTGTGTTTTGTTTTTCTAAGAAACACGTACTTTAGAGAATCCGGAAGTTGTTTGAGAGCCGGACATGGGTTTGGATTAGCCGAATCGTTGGAGGGCTCTCTGCTTGAATGTGACAAATCAGGGTGATTTGAGTGTGCACCCCCTTCTTCCTCGTCTTCGTGCTGCCAGCACACCTCGCGGTCATCCAACTCCACATCGTTCTGACCATCGAATTCTTCAAGCGCCTCTGCTGGTTCACACTCTGTAATTTCAAAGAGTTGCGACGGGCTGTGGACGTTGAAAGATATAGCATCCTCCCCCAGTCTTAGTGTGAGCTCCCCCTGCTCCACATTAATAATAGCACGAGCAGTAGCGAGAAAGGGCCGCCCCAAGATAATGGGAACATTTGTATCGACCTTCATGTCGAGAATGATAAAATCAGCTGGAAAGGTGAGACCGTTTACAACTATTGTGAGGTCCTCGACGATTCCCGATGGCTTCTTGATCGACCGATCAGCAAGCTGCAGCATTACCTGCGTTGGCTTCAAGATCCCAGCACCAAGTTCACGAAAGATAGAGAGCGGCATCAAATTGATTGATGCCCCCAAATCACAGAGTGCCTGGCTGAAACGATGATGGCCGATCCTGCAGGGAATCGTAAAACTGCCCGGAACCTTGCACTTAGTGGGCATATTGGAAATGATGGCGGAGCACTCCTCGGTGAGGTCGATAGTTTTGAGACCCTCCAACTGCTTCCGCTTTGAGATCAAATCTTTCAAAAATTTGGAGTAACCCGACATTTGAGAGATAGCTTCAATCAGTGGTATGCTCACTTGCACTCCTTTCATTATTTCCAAAAATCTGCGGAATTGCTTCTCGGATTTCTCGTTTCGCAGCCTGTGGGGGAATGGGGGGTGAACAACACTTTTCGAGGTTTGTGCCTCGCTCATGGGATGCGGCTCAATATGAATCTGAGTCAGCTTCTCGGGAGTGTCTTCATTATGCTTGTCAGTGGAACACGCAAGAGGTTCCTGTCGAGGAGGGTTGTCTACACTTCTCCCACTTCTCAATCGCATGGTGTTCACTGACTCAGGATGCTGACTTGCAAGCCCAGAAACGACATCGGACAGAGTCCCTATAGTAGAGCGAAGCTGTTGGATTGCGGCCGATTGGTCATTCATTTTGTTCAATACCCCGACCACCAAAGTTGCTAACTGTTCTGGTTGCTCTGGCGGCGAAAAATCCGCTGCTCCTTTGAATGTCACGGCATTAACTGCAGCAGTACTTGGGGAGCGAATGATATGACTCCAGTGCTGACTGGTGTGAACAACATTCACGACCACTTCCCACGCGTCATTCCCCGATTTATTAAACAGGGCCCCTCCAGCTGCCATATCAAATAGAAGATAGAAATTATCCCGCACTCCGAAATAAAAAATCTGAATTAAGAAAGCTTCTGAAAGATCTTCACGGTAGCATCCCCTATGCAAGGATTGGAAACGCTCCCAAGCATCAACTAACGTCTCCTCCTTCCCCTGTCCAAAGGTTACAAGTTCCCTGTACTTGTCCAAGGCTTGGGTACGATGTTGAAACTCTTGCAAAAATCTCCCTTCGAATTGTTTCCATGTGATCACCTCTCTTTTCCGGATATCCCAATACCAGCTTTTGGCTTTTTTATGCAAGGAGAATGAAAATGCCAGAATCTTTTGCAGGTCGTTTTCAACTCCACTGAATACACATGTGTAATAGATTGCTAAAAAGTCCTGCATGTGTTGCACCACGTCTTCATGCTCATCCCCGCTGAACTTGCAGTTCCCAGACATGTACTCAATGACGTCGGGGGAGATCCCGAAGTCATGATTGTTTCTTTCTGCTTGATCCCTTAAATCATTTAAGCTTCTCTGATAGATGCATTCCTGAATGGAGGTCATGCTGCGACTACTTGCAAACAAAACGATTAGCGAACGATGGAAAAGGCAAAAGTAATCAGAAGCGCGAATCGAAAAGAAATGGAGATACCAGGTGTGAACAAGAGAGGTGAAAGAAAAGAAAATTCTCGTGCAACAAATCTTCACGCAGACGAATTCATCACGTCTGCAGTCCCCGGCAACGACGCCAAAAACTTGATGCGTGTCGGCAAGTGCACCGGTCGCTGTCAAGTAATAAATGTGGAGAGTGGCCTCCCCGAATGTCGGTCTCTTGAGGAATGCAGGTTGGGTGAACGAAACGCGTAGCGTGACTCTTGTTACACAAACGAAACACACATGAAAAAGGGGGTTTTTGGTTGGTTTGTACTAATCTTAACAACAGTAAAAGAGATGCGGGTCGAAAGCACCGCTTCGCAAAGTGAGATGGATGCAACGGCCGCGATGCCGTGCTTCGTGAGGCGGATGGAGTGTGTTCTAGCGCGGAAGGGTGAGGGTCGTAAACACCTCTTCACAACCGTCGTTAGCTCTTGCTAACACGGAACAAACACCTTGCGTGCGCGTGCGAGTGAGTGAGTGGAAATGGAGTGAATCACAACCGAACCATGAAGAACAACAAGGAAACATTCATTTCAACAAACATCATCATAATATTCGAGTTTACACGGTTCAACGAGTACAATGGAGGAAAGAGGAAAGAAATAACCGATGGTGAAGACTAGCGGCCGTTCACGGCCGGAATGGTAGGTTGTCGGGCTACCTCCGGACTCGGGCAGACTATGCTTCCGGCGTAGAGAGCTGTCACGATCTCCCTACGTAGCTCCGTCGTCTTCGACTTCAGGTTCCTTCTTCTTCTCACCGGGCGGAATGAGAGAATGGTTGCTTGGAGTCTTGCGGACGATGGAGAACACTCACGGACAATGAAGGAAGTCTTGGAATGAGTGGAGGAGGCTTCCCCTTGCGTAGAAGATGAAGTGGAGGCGTCCCACGGTGGAGGTCGGCGGCGTACGGAACAGGAACTCCGCTCCCGGCGGCTGATAATGCCCTAAAAATCGCAACAGGCGTTTAAATAGGCGCTGGAATAAATACTGCGCACGGTCATTGGCGCACGACCAGTGGTCATGCGCACTGGAATTCTGCGATCGTGCGCACTGCCTGGGTGGAACCTGCAAGATACGAAATTATAAAATAAAATGTTCGCACGACCAGTGGTGCACGACCGGTGGTCGTGCGCACTGGAGTTGATGGTCGTGCGCCTTACAGCAAACAGAACTCGGAAATTAAATGGTAAGTGCGCACGAGCAGTGGCGCACGACTGGTGGTCGTGCGCACTGGCATTGATGGTCGTGCGCACTGCACCAAACAGAACTCATGAAAAAGGCGTTAAGTGCACACGATCAGTGGCGCACGACCAGTGGTCGTGCGCAATAGAACCGGCGATCGTGCGCAGTGTTCCTGTGCAGAATTGCACCGGGAACACTTGCACGACTCCTATTCCAGCACAACCACATATCTAGCCACTGAAAGTGGCACTTGACAGCACATGAATACTACTAATGACAATAAGCACGAAAATCACACCAAAGTGGGCCTAGATGTGCACCTAGCATGAACTATCAAATATACACTATAACAAGGCTAAAGTGCGGAGAAATGACTAAATAACGGCCCGGATGAATCCATAAATGTGTATATGATCAGGACTCATCACCCCCCAAGCCAAAACCAGCCCCCAAAGTCAAAGTGCAATCAATGCCCTTGATTTCGGCCACAAAGTCCAACTTTGAGCTGTCGCCGGGCGACAGCCACTGTCGCCTGGGCGACAGCGTTAAGAACCGACTTTGACCAGTCAGCCACACTGCTGCATGACCCCAGTCACCTTGTCGCCAGCGTTAGCCGCCACCCGACAACGCTATCGCCGGGAAACAACCACTGTCGCCCGGGCGACAGCGCTAAGAACTCCAGAAATTTACCTGCCTGAATTGGGGTCTTACAACCCTCCCCTCCTTATATATATTTCGTCCCGAAATTTGTAAAAATAGGCATATATACAAATATCCAAAAAGTCTTTACATACAGGGGGAAAAGAAGAGATAAGCATCACTGAAACAGCTCGGGGAACTCCTCCAACATGGTCTGCTCACGCTCCCATGAGAGCTCCTCGCGACCGCAGTTGTCCCAACGGACCTTTACCATACGGATCGCCCTGTTCCGCAGCTGACGCACCTCAGCATCCTCGATGCTAACGGGCCTGACCGCCGTCGTAAGCCCGCTATCCACGGGCACCTGATCCGCCGCTACCACCTGCGTAGGCTCTTGCACTGCCTTCCGCAACACGGAGATGTGGAATACATCGTGTAGCCCACTCAGTTCCGCCGATAGTGCAAGCCTATAAGCCGCCTCACCGACGCGCTCGATGATCTAAAACGGTCCAAGGTATCTCGGACTCAGCTTTTTCAAGCGTCGAATCCTGGATACACCCTTGAACGGCCTGATCTTCAAGTAAACCCAATTGCCAACGTCGAACTGGATGTCGCGGTGCTTCGCATTATAGTACTTCACCTGCCTATCCTGCGCAACCAAAAGCCTCTCCCGGATCAACCGCACCGTCGAAGTCGCCTCTTCGACGTCTTTCCTCTTGAAGAGCTTCGTCTCGCCCGTTTCCGCCCAAGCTAAGGGAGTGCGACACTTCCTGCCATAGAGGGCCTCGAAAGGCGCCATCTGAATACTCGCCTGATAGCTGTTGATGTACGCGAACTCAACAAGAAAGAGGTGATCTTCCCACCCCTTGCCAAAATCCAGGACGCACATCCGGAGCATGTCTTCCATCGTCCTGTTGGTACGCTCAGTTTGGCCATCCGTCTGAGGATGAAAGGCCGTGCTAAACTGCAGCTTCGTACCCAGAAGACAGTTGACTAGCCTCCAGTCGCTTGAAGTAAAGCGTCCATCACGATCACTGACGATGCTACGGGGCACACCGTGCAGTCGCACTATAGTATCAACATACAACTTCGCCAATTTCTCCACCGAGTCATCCCTCCGGTTGGGGATAAAGTGCGCCACCTTTGTCAGCTAGTCTACAACTACCCAGATGTCATCGTTCCCGCGCTGCGATCTCGGCAGCCCATGCACGAAATCCATGGAAATGTCATCAAACTTCCACTCCGGAACAGGCAATGACTGCAAAAAGCCACCGAGCTTCTGACATTCCGCCTTCACTAGCGCACAAGTGTGGCACTTGGCCACGTAGTGAGCGATGTCCCTCTTCATACCTGGCCACCAGAAAAGGACCTTCATGTCCTTGTACATCTTCGTGCTCCCCGGATGAACTGAATACCTAGTACGATGTGCCTCGTACATCAACTCATTGCGCAGCTCACCCACCTTGGGGACGCACAAACGGTCGCCTCTCCACAGCAATCCGTCTCGAACCTGAAACTGGGCATCTGGCCCACCACTAGCATCCTCCGCGTAGCGCTTCAAACTCGAATCGAGTTCAAAAGCCTGGCGGACTCTCTCTGCGAGGTCGTACTGCACCTCAAACCAACTCAAACAGGCACCGACACTGCACCTCTTCTCTACGCAAGAAATATCCAAGGCCTCCAGGTCACGTATCAGGTGCTCATCATGCATCTGAATCCAGTTGTCCTGCGCTGGATCCCTGCGACTGAGTGCATCCGCAACAACATTCCCCTTCCCGGGAGTGTAGTGGATCTCGAAGGTGAAGTCCCCCAGGAACTCCATCCACCTCTGCTGCCGCATATTCAGCCCTTTCTGCGTCAGAAGGTACTTCAGGCTCTTATGGTCCGTGAAGATGTTGATCCTCAAGCCATACACATAATGCCGCCATAGCTTCAGGGCAAATATCACGGCCGCCAACTCCAAGTCGTGGACCGGATAGTTCCGCTCGTGCACCTTCAGCTGGCGAGAGCCATACGCTATAACCTTGCCATGCTGCTGCAGAACGCAGCCAAGGCCGCTTCCAGAAGCGTCGGTGTAGATCTCGTAGCCCTCCGTGCCGCAAGGCAAACATAAGATCGGAGCCTTCGTAAGCCTCCGCTTCAACTCCTCGAAAGCCTGTGCACACGCGGGCGTCCAAATGAACTCCTGCATCTTCCGTGTCAGCGTCGTAAGAGGCAGCGTGATCCGCGAGAAGTTCTCCACGAAGCGCCTGTAATAGCCAGCCAGCCCGAGAAAGCTACGGACCTCCGCTATAGTAGAAAGAACAGGCCACTCCCTAATGGCCGAAACCTTCACCGGATCTACCGCCACACCCGAACCACTAACCACATGGCCCAAGAACGCCGCGGAAGGAAGCCAGAACTCGCACTTCGAGAACTTGGCATACAACTGGTTCCTCCTCAGAACCTCCAAAACTACTCGCAGGTGATCACCGTGCTCCTCCTCGGACTGAGAGTAGACTAGTATGTCATCCAGGAAGACAACCACAAACCGGTCGAGGTACTCTCGGAAAGTCCGGTGCATCAAGTCCATAAACACCGAAGGCGCATTAGACAGCCCAAACGGCATCACGGTGAACTCATACTGCCCGTACCACGTACTAAAGGCAGTCTTCGGGATATCGCACTCCCTGATCCGCACCTGATAATAGCCGGACTTCAAGTCCAGCTTCGAGTATACTGTCGAACCAACGAGCTGGTCGAAAAAATCATCTATCCTCGGAAGAGGATACTTGTTCTTCTCCGCCAGCTTGTTCAGCTCCCGATAGTCGATGCAAAGCCGCAGGCTACCGTCCTTCTTTTTGACAAAGAGGACCGGTGCACTCCAAGGTGAGGAACTCGGACGCACGTAGCCCTGCTCAAGCAGCTCCTGCAACTGCAGCTTCAACTCTGCCAACTCTTTCGGAGCCATACGATACGGCGAGCGGGCCACAGGCTTAGCGCCTGGCACCAACTCAATCGTGAAATCAATCTCCCGCTTCGGTGGAGCACCGGGGAGCTCGCTCGGGAACACATCGGGGAACTCTGCTACTACCGGAACATCCGCTAGGCTGGGCCTCGGCGTTGAAGCCTCCACAAGAGCAAAGAATAACTCTGCTCCCTGTCGCACTACCTTGGACACCTGGAGAGCAGACATCAGCGTCTTGCTCGATCCACGCATGCCCGCAAAGACCGTCTCCCGATCGGCACCCAGCCCAAACCTCACCTCCTTGGTGGTGAAATCGATACACGCACGCTGTTCCGACAGCCAGTCCATACCGAAGATAACATCGAACTCAACCAGGGGGAGTAACGATGCCTTCATGTCATACTCCCGACTACCAACTAGAACCTTTACGCAACAACTCCTCTCCACACGCATCGAATATCCATTCGGCAGTAGGACCTCCAGTCCATCTGCAGAAGCAATCGACGGCGCACCAATACGTTGGACGAAGTCCGACGATAAGAAGTAGTGCGAAGCCCCAGTATCGAAAAGCGCTCTCGCAGGGACGCCTAAAACATTTACATAGCCTACGCCGCCAACGAGTTAGCATGAACATTAAAACAGGTGTATAAAACAGTAAAGACTGTATCTTAAATTATACCTGTCACGAAGTCCTTGGCTTTGATAGCCTCCTGCTGATCGAGACTAAAGACTCTGGGCTGCGGGGGAGCCATACGGGAAGCAGTGGACTCAGCTGCCTTCCCCTTCTCAGAATAAGCTGGCCCCGCCTTCTTCTCTGGCCTTGGAAGCCCACTGCGGCAATCCCGCGAGAAATGGCCAGGCTTGCCACAAGTGAAACAAATAAGAGGGCCACGTCCAGATGACGCGCCCGAAGCAGAGGGAGCTGGCCCAGATACTCGAGCCTTCTTCCAGCGACTCAACCTCCGCAACTATGCCACACTCGGCGCTTTGCCCTCCGGCACTGCCTGGACCACAACCGCCTTGCCCTTTTCACTGAGCATGTCCTGCTCAAGGGCTCGGGCTGAACCAACGAGGGTCGTGAAACCCTGCGTCAACGGCCCTGTCAGAAGATGCCGCAACTCAGTACGCAAACCTCCATAAAACCTGTTCACCCTTCTCTCCTCTTCATCGAAAGAAGTTCCAGCATAGCGCCTGAGGCGGGTGAACTCATGCAAGTAGTCATCAACCAGTCTACCACCCTGTGTTAGGGCCAAGAACTGGTTCTCCATCGCGATCTGCTGCGACTGAGGCACATACCTTGCGAGGAAGATTCTCGAGAACTCTTCCATCGTCACATCAACCAGTCGCCTTCCCGCAAACTAGCGCCTCTCGACCTTATCCCACCACCGCCTAGCTTCCTTTTCTAGCAAGAAAGAAGCAAAGGTCACCTTCTGCGCTTCCTCCGACTGTGTCGCTGTCAGAATTCGCTTCACATGCGACAACCAGTCTTCGGCCTCAGCTGGGGATTCAACCCCGGTAAACGGAGGAGGTCGAAATCCCAGAAAATGCTCCAGCTGCTGCTCAGGAGCATGCCTCACTGGGACTTGCTCCACTCTTAGTGGCTCAGGGGCCACCTCTTGCACTGGCGGTTGGCCTTGCCTTTCAGGCTGGCCATTCAACGCAGCTAGAACGGCTTCAGTAACTAGCCGAACCAACTCAGCAGACGGAGCTGTAGGTGCCTCAGCAGACCCACTACTCTCATGCACATCACGGGGACGCGATGGTCCCGCTGCACTTCGAGTGCCCTACACAAGTGCAACACACAGTCTCAACAGCCCACCAAAAACGGTGGCTTCAGCCCGCCAAGTTCCTGCTCGGTCCAGCACCTGTACAACAAGCCCACCAAAAACGGTGGCAAAACAGGGCAACGGTCAGCTAAAGCTGACCAATTTATAACGACCCCACCCCTTCGAGGGGGTGGCAGTGCTAACCGTCCCTGCAAAACAGTCTCAACAGCATATACATATCTAAGAGTTAGACTAGACGAGCCCACCGCATTTCATACATATGCAACAACACAAACGTGGGAATGGCCTCCACGTCTCGTGCACTCAGGCACTCTTTGGTGTACTACGCCTTCCACCACCATCCACTCTTGATGGTTTTGCCCTTCGAGGCTAAAGTCAGCGACCCGAATACCAAGGCCCCCCCGTGCTTTAATTGTGAACTTACGCAGTCCGAAGACTCTTCCCCGTCGCCTCCCGACATGCTATTCGAGCCTTACTAATCAGGTGCTGCAATGGTTCGGGTGCAGGTACGCCAAATGCCCGTTGTTCACACACTCATTGTACGACACGAAATGCGGGTATGGCATCCCCTCAGCCTAGGTATTCTCAATTAGCTGGCTCCATGGGCCGCTAAGTCATCCACCAGGACACCCTTACGGGTTGGGCATGCCGACCACAGGTCCCCTCAACAGGTGGGCACAACAAACATCACCAGACCCATGTCTGGGAGCTGTCGCCGTGGCGACAGTCACTGTCGCCTAGCGACAGTGGACAACATTCCACTTTTAGTTTCCAGCTGTGGGTGCTTCCCGGGGCACACCCCTAGGCGTTGCTGCGCATGCAGTAGCACTCCCACTGCCTCAGAACACCAAACAGTCACCAAAACCAATTCCGGGAGCTGTCGCCGGGGCGACAGTCACTGTCGCAGTGAGCAGAACTCATTTTCTGCATCCAACTTCGGGTGCTTCCCGGGGCACACAACCAGGCGTTGCTGCGCATGCAGTCGCACTCTCTAGTCCTACGAAGCAGGATAACAACACGGGGTTTTCCCCGAGCACGCACAATGCCACAAGGCATCACCAATCCGGACGAACCGTCTCAGATGGGCTTCACACAGTGCGCCTACGTCCATATTACGCATGGACTCTATTTGTATGCAAGCTTTGACGGGGATAGCACAAATCGACCCGTCGGAGGCCACGACCTCTCCCTTTTGTGTAGGTGCCTCAACGATGCATGGGAAAGGACTAGAACATGTCCAAATGGGGTTAGAAGAGTTCGTTACCCTTAAACGCCGCTTTGAGCCCATGGCTCGACTTTTGGCACGGATGGAAAGGAGCGCCTTGCTCCCCTCTACGCGTAGCCACCAACGTTGAAGGGATTGGATGAGTGTAGCTCCTCCAAACCCAAGCTCCAAGCTAGGGTTCACTATTCCTTCTTCTTCTCCAAGCTCTCCCTCTCTCTCTCTCTCTTTCTCTCTCCTCCTTAAACACTTAAGGAAATAATGAGAAAGAAGGGGGATTTCGGCCTTCTAAGCTACCACTGAGCCCCCTAAGCCAAAACCAGCCCCCAAAGTCAAAGTGCAATCAATGCCCTTGATTTTGGCCACAAAGTCCAACTTTGAGCTGTCGCCGGGCGACAGCCACTGTCGCCGGGCGACAGCCACTGTCGCCTGGGCGACAGCGTTAAGAACCGACTTTGACCAGTCAGCCACACTGCTGCATGACCCCAGTCACCTTGTCACCAGCGTTAGCCGCCACCCGACAACGCTATCGCCGGGCGACAGCCACTGTCGCCCGGGCGACAACGCTAAGAACTCCAGAAATTTACCTGCCTGAATTGGGGTCTTACACCCCACCCCTCCCCCGGTGACTCCTAGGCACCGAGCGGGAGGAATGAAGCGGAGGACAATAAGGGGTATAAACAATAGCAGGTGACGGTGAATCTAATCTACGGGAAATGTCTACCACTACGCAACAGACGGTACAATGAGCAAAACAGTAATAAGTAAAACAGTAATAAGTAAAACACTAATAAGTAAGGCAATAATAAGTAAAGCAGTAATCATTAAAACAGTAATAAGTAAAACAATAATAAAGAAGAGTAACCTTGATTTATAGGAATGCCCATACAAACCTATAGATCAAGGGGTCGTTTTGCAGGGCCTATTGTATAAAAAATTACATAACCAATTTAAACGATAGGGGTAGGGGTGAGATGCAATGCTTATGCTATGACCTGCAAAGTTATGCAGTTTATGCTATGAACATACAAGTTCAACTCACACACTTCGACTCTATGCGCACATACCTTTAGTTCCCCCTTTTTGGAGCTAGCAAAACTCCCAGGATACTCCCGTAGTGGCAAACGGAAGCGGTGGGTTGGGCCTCACCCACCTCTAGGTTGGTATCAGCACTACTTAACCTAGACCTATCGTACGCCTCAATGTTAAGAACACAACAGTGGAGCTCCTGCGAACTCTTACTGGCTAGTCCACCTGACTTTTCATTGGGAAAGTGTTAACCACACTTACCGAGCCAAAAGTATCGACATCGGTGGGACGACCATCAATACTAAAGACCCATCACATTTATGCACATACAATATGATTACCATCTATCTTCGAGCCATAAACTCCCTGGGCTAACCCGCCCGTCACCATAACCTTCCAAGCCACTGCACACCGGACCAACCCGTCCGTTCCAACAACCACCGAGCCTAACGCTCGTAAGTCCAAACCAACTAACCTCCCAAAACCACGGGGTGTGGGTGTGTGTATTGTTAAGTTAGTCTTGCATAACAGTTTATTCCTACGATTTAGGGTTAATCTTAGACTTCCCGAGGTCTACCCTATGAGGGTCTCGCAGCGGTACTAGGAGGTGCGATGGGATGATTGCCCCAACCGCCCTTTCCAAGACACTTAATGTTATTGTTAACTACCCATACGAATACCCTTTGGTGAGTTCAATATATATAACCTTAAGGTTTGATTAGGGTTGTTGGGCTCAACTACTCCAAATCACCCCAAATCTTGAGAGGAGGTGTTTTATGTGATATTAAATCAGTGGCCAAGGTCTCACACTATTTTGATGAGATTTGACCACTTAACCCAACAAGTGAACTAAAGAAAAAACCCAACAAGTGCACTTTTGACCTAAAATCCCTTAGTTTGACCAATCTTGGGTTAATTAATTGCCCAACCAAATCATTCCCAAACTGGATGAAATTATTACCAGAGTCATATCATAACCCTAAGGACCACCCACCAAAATTTGGAAGGGTTTGGAGGTCATTAGACCCTATTATTAATTATTACATGTATTATAAAATGTATGCAAAAACCTTAGAAAAAGTTCCTCCAAAAATTCTAATTTTTGGATATGTTAAGGGTGTGGGTATATGTAGGCTATGTTCCAAATTTTAGAACATTTGGATAGCTGGTTTAGTTGGGGCACACAAATCAAGCTCTGGTCAACCCTTGTGACACCTTCCACCAAAATAAGTGTTGAGGCCAAACCAGTAGTCCAAATGTCTTCAAACAAATTTTAAAATAACGTTAACACTAAGGGCTAACTTTTTCATGTTGGGAACTTTGTCAGATTATGAGTGCACAATATTTAAAAAAATAGACGAAGACACAACAATTTATTTGATCCATAAATAATTAAATAGAATAAACTTTATATCAAATCCTGTTGATCAGATCAGATTGTTGAGGGGTTTCGTCCCCATCACGCCTGTGGACAGAAAAAGCCCATCCTGGGCACCCTTCCAACCCATTTCCCAGTCACCAAGCCCCCTCACCGGCTGGCCAATGCCATCTCCACCTTCGCCGAGGTGGTGGACGACGATTGGGGTGGTTGGCCGGCCCGAGGGTGGCCGGAATAAGTTTTGTAGGGAGGGAATAAATGAATTGAAACCAGCCATTCATGGAGCTTGATCCGAGCCTGATTTGGCTCGGATCAAAGCCCATTTTGATGTGGATCTATGCACTAGGGGAGTAGAAGGGGATCATACCTGAATTGGGGCGGAATGCCTTGTGGATCTTGGGTTCACCATGGGAGCTCGGGAAGCTTTTGGAGCCATGCCAATCAGAGCCTAGAGTGCACAATCCTTTTGGGAAAGTTTGGGGTTTCACTCCTCTCACTCTTTTGAAGATGTTAAAGGCCTTGATTGGGAGAGGGGGAGGTTACAACCTTGAATGCCATTATTGGCTATCAAGGTGATTTTGGTTTTGGCTTGGGGGAGATGAATAGGGCCTTAATCCGGCCTGGAGAAGGCTGGAAACTCGTCCTCTATCCAAGAGGAGATGAATGTTTCCATTAATGGGGGAGATTGAAGGATTCTTCTTCCACCCCATGAATCCTCCTCTCTCTTTCAAATTGTGGCTTTCTCTCTCCTGGCCAAATTTCCTGCAATTGAATGACCAATTCAGTAGCACCCAACCCCATTAGGTGGTGGACCACCTTAATTGAGTCTAGCCCAAGTGGATTGGGCTTGATTAGGTGAAAATAGTTCATATTGACCTAAATTTTGGGTTAAGTTGACTTTGGTCAATTTGACCATTTAGGTTGACCCCAATGGGTGCCTAATCATCCATTGGCCTCACTTAAGGGTTAGGATGGTCTAGGTAGGGTCCATTTGGAAAGGTGAGGGTCAATTGACCCTTAATTGGCCACTTTGACCTAAACAGGGCTATAGTTGACTTAGGTCAAATTGGCCAAATTGGTGGCCCCATGATGGAGATTTTTGATCCATTGGGTCCCTAATATCCTCATAAGGGTAGGGGAAAGGTCAATTTGGCATGGTGGATGCCAATTGACCGTAATTTGGCTTCTTTGACCAATTTAGGGTTTGGGTTGACTTTGGTCAAATTGGCCTCCTTGGTTGACCCCAATGGGTCCTTGGTGCTCCAAGGGGCCCCTAATGGGTTAGGGATGCTATGGTGGGGTCTAAGGGTTAAGGTGAGGCCCTAAAGGCCAACCCTAGGCTTGGTATCTGGAAATTGCTATTTGCAGACCACTATGGTTTTCCTCCTTGCCTAAGCTCACATGGTCTTTTGTGCTTCCTTTGGTTTTGTCATGACCTGGTCATGACAAAACCAACTTAGGGGTATAGTTGTTTGAGGGATGTTACAAAATGTACCTCTAAGTATCAAACTAAAAGAAAAGGGAAGGAACTGTGGAGTGCAGGTTACTTAGGACGAAGAATGCAAGAGAAGAGATCTCTGAGAGAAACTTCTTTGATTGATCTCAAAAAGGGATTACAGAGGGGGTCTAAAACAGACCAGAGGGAGAGGTAGAAAAGAGACAGAATCGAGACAGCTTACACAGGTTGTATGCCGGAGGCTCGAAGCAAATGTCCCTTTTCAGGTACCCCTACCCCTCCAATTATTAACACGGAGTTTGCCCAAACGGGCAGATCCAAAAAATACGAGCTGCCCCGGGCTCTATAAATAGGGATTCAGTGCTTCAGAATTCATAATTTTCTGAAAAGAACAACGAGCTTGAACCTCAAGCGATCACCAGAAACCATACAAAGAACGTTCTTCGCAATGGTAACTGTGCTATCTAAGCTGAATAAGCGATCTCTAGGAGTGGCTTCTCCCAAGAAAAAGGAGACCGACAGTCAGAAGAAGAAAATGGATAAGGCTCCCCAATCTTTGGCTGAGGAGGGCACATCGAAAGAGACCGCTCGGTTTTCTCCGAAGAAACAACCCTACTTGCCGGAGAGCACGGTTTTGCCGGTCTCTACTGTTGTTGATTTGTCCAGTAGTTCTTCGAGTCCTCCCGTGCTGAACTTTCCTGATCTCTCTATTTCTTTTGATTTACAGAAAATCGTTGAGGTCCTTAACCAGACCGCCATCCTATCTGGAGAGACCACTTCAACCGAAGCTATTATGGCTGGCATGCGTGAGAAGAAGGTTGAGGATGAGAGAATTAAGCAGAAGATCATTTCTTCTGAAGAAACAACGAAAACAAAAAAGAGAAAGAACTTAAGTTCCTCTGCTAAAACTGTCAAGAAAAAGAAGAATGAAGAAAGTAAAGGTGTGACCGCTCCGGAGGCGATCACCCTTCCTGAGAGCAGCGGTCTTAAGCATCCTGAGGATGTTCCTGGGAAGACTAGTGAGGTCGGTCTCTATTTCACTTATGCGATCTCAACATCTTCAATAGAAGCGGACTCCGAGTTGATGACTTATCTTGATGAAGATTCTTCTAATGATTTCTCTTGTTTGATCTTGCAGGTGCTTGACGCTTTTGAGTCTGAAAGTCTTCGGGAGTCTGTTGCAGAGAAGGAGATCGCCGAAAGGGAAAAGGAGACCGCCGCAGAAGCGGCCAGATTATGTTGAAAATGTTGAAGTGGAAGTTTGTGGAGTTGGCGGTCTGGTCTGACCGCATGGTCTTGCGGTCTCCTCTAGCGGTCTGACCTCTCTGGTCTAGCCACAGGCTATTCGGCGTGACCGCCGTTCTTCTGTCCAAGGGTGCCAAGGTGAGGTCGCGCGGTCTGGTCGTGTGACCGCGTGGCGGAGAAGGTTTCTGCATGATTAGGCCGCGCGGTCTAATGCTTGTGACCGCGTGGTGGGGGCAGTCCGCCCTGGTGGCTGTCCGGTTTCTTGTTAGTGCACGCGGACTAAGGTATTCTTAGTCGCGCGGTCTCCGGTGTGTGTTCGCATAGCTGGTCCTTCGGCGATCAGCTGGTATATGCATTCACCGGTGTTTGGTTGACTTGGCGGGCTGTTGTCCTAGTCAGCCTAGTGTGTTCACGGTCTCTGGAGGAGGTCGGATGGTGAACACAGGTGGTGAGCATCATGACCGGGCGAGTTGTCATGATCGCGCGGCTTCTGTCTAAGTCGGCGAGCTCATGGCGCAGATTGATCTTTTGCTGATCGCGTGGGTTGGCCGATCTGGTCGCGCGATCAAGGGTGGTGACCCTATCTCATAGGGTGGTGACTGGATCAGGTCTCACGCCTATAAATAGGAGCCACTGTAGCAGCAAACATATAGCACCAAGTGTAAGCTGAGCTCGCGTTTCTTTCTTGCGACCTATTTTTGTGACCGGCCGGTTAGTTGATCGAACTTGTCTTGTGCAGCTTCTGTGGATTGTGCGGGTAGTAGTGGTCACCTCCTCTTCTGAAGGTGTTCGGGTGGTCTCGCGGCTTGCAGTGTGGGTTGCTGGATTTCGGGAGGATCAGTGGAGTTCGGGAGTTCGCGGGGTTCTCAGTTGGTGTTGTTCAAGTCGCAGGCAGGCAGTTCGGGCGGTCTTGTTCTCTAGTCGAGCGGTCAGGCGGTCTCGGTTGGCAGACCGCTGGTTATCCTTTCAGCTTGTTTTTCTCCTTTGTTTTTGTGTACTGGCAAAATCATGTCTCACCATGTATACCTCGCCCTGTAATGAAGAATTTTGCTTGATCAGTAAAGATTGTGTTTGCTTCATGTGCTTCTGGTTGTTGGCTTGAACTTTGAGTTATACTATTCCTGCTCACTCCTAGATCTACGGAAAATTTCACATGGTATCAGAGCCAGGTTGGAGTGGATAGAGCAGTGAATAACTCATAGTTGCCATCGCCTTTGTGAAGAAGGAACCAGTGGTAGAGCCATGGAAGCAAGAGGTCTTAGAATTGAGATGCTCAACTCGACTAACTTTAAGAAGTGGAAGTTGTGTATGCATAGTTATCTTCTGGGTGAGGACCTCTAGGAGGTGGTTGGAGGAGAGAGCATGAAGGAAGTTATCCTGATTGGGGACAATGGTCATGAGGTGAGAAATTGGAGGCAGAGTTTGCTCTGAAAAGGGCAATATCACCTAACATATTTGATCACATCTTGGGGTGTGGATCAACTGCTGAGATCTGGAGAGCTCTAGATGGGCTGTTTAACAAGAAGAATGTGGCTAGACTTCAATTCCTGGAGAATGAGCTGGCTAGGTCAGCTCAGGGTGATCTTTCTATTTCTACGTTCTTCCTGAAGATGAAGAACCCGTGCGCTGAGATTTCAGCACTGGATCCTGATGAGCCAATTTCTGAGGCGAAGCTGAAGACACACATCATTCGTGGCTTGCGGAAGGAGTATGTGGCTTTTGTGACATCGGTGCAGGGTTGGGCAAATCAGCCGTCTCTGTTGGAGCTGGAAATTCTGCTTGCGTCGCAGGAGAGTCTGGCAAGGCAGATGGCGGGGGTGTCCGTGTCTGGGGGAGATGGCGAGGTTCTCTTCACAGGAAAGAAGAAGAAGTGGGATAAGAAGAAGACTGCTAGAGGCAATGAGCCTTCAACTTCTGGACATCAGGATAGGGGTTATCCTCCTAAGGCTAAAGGGAAGAAGAAGGGGGAAGGACCCAAGTGCTTCAGATGCGGGAAGCTTAGCCACATAAGGAAGGATTGCTGGGTGAATCTTCAGTCGGGGCATGCTGCTGCAGGAAAGGAGGAAGCTGAGGCCAGGCAGAATGATGGAGGATGGGGAGGAGCCTTCTCAGCTTTTGTTGGAGCTGCGGATCCTATCAACTATCAGGAGGACTGGATCGTGGACTCGGGGTGTGGTCATCATCTCACCCAGTACAAGTCGAAGCTTACTTCAGCGCAACCTTACTCAGGTAACGATGCCATAATAACTACTGACAACACCGTGCATAGTGTCGAGAAGGTGGGGGTTATTTCCTTGGGCAGTGATAGAGGGCCACTAACGTTGAAGAGTGTCTATCATGTGCCTGGAATGAGGAGAAACCTCTTCTCCGTGACCAACGTTGTAGACGCTGGGTATCACGTTCTGTTCGGCCCAACAGAAGTGAAGTTTCTACTAAATGTGGAGGCGGTGAAGGCTGAGGTCGTTCATGTGGGGAGAAGGACAAAAGACTTGTTCGTTTTATCGACAAGTTCTTATGTTGACAAGATGAGAACCAATGATCGTACCGTCATATGGCACGAGAGGTTGGGGCATGTAGGGATGGACAAGCTGAAGGCTATGATGGTGAAAGGTCTGGTCAAGGGCCTGCCTAGTCTATCTTCCTACTGAGATGGTCATATTTGTTCAGGATGTCAGTTCGGCAAGTCTCATCGACTACCATTTGACAAATCGCAGACAAGGAGTAGTGTGTCGTTGGAGTGCATCCACGATGACTTGATGGGACCGACTGCTACCCCAAGCCTCGGAGGTAGCAGGTATATGCTGGTGTTGATCGATGATTACACCAGATATGTCTGGGTTTATTTCCTGAAGGAAAAAGCGGAGGCGTTTGCCAAGTTCGTTGAGTTCAAGGAGCTTGTCGAGGATCGGCTTGGCCTGCGGGTTAAGAAGTTGAGGACTGACAACAGAGGGGAGTTCACCTCTGGTGAGTTCTCTACTTTTTGCAGGATGGAAGGCATCCAAAGGGAGATTACTTGTGCGCATACTCCACAACAAAATGGAGTTGCAGATCCGAAGATCCGTCATCTGACGGAGACCTGCAAGTGTTGGCTGCATGCCAAGAGTATCCCAAAGTCCTTCTGGGCGGATGGAATGTCTTGTGCTGCCTACGTCATCAACAGGATGCCTCTTAGTCCCATCAACATGTTGACCCCGCATGAGATGATGTTCAAAGAAAAGCCAAGTGTGGCACACCTCGGGTGTTTGGTTCCACCTGCTATGTGCACGTTCCAGAAGCGCTTTGGACGAAGCTAGATGCGAAAGCAAGGAATCTAGTCTTTGTGGTTTATGATGATCGGAAGAAGGGCTGGAAGTGCATGGACCCGGAGACGCGGAGATTTGGTGTATCTCGCGAAGTCGTGTTCGACGAGGTTACATCCTACAAGGGAAGCTCTGGTGTTGAGCTACCAGAAAGCAGGGTGGAGGAGCTGGAAAAAGCTGTGGAAAATCTTTAGGTGGAGCTGCCTGTGTCACCAGGCGGCCCATCAATATCTAGTTCTGAGGTGGAGGCTTATGGATCAGGAATAAGGGGGAGCGATGCTCCGAGTACGTCTGGAAGTTGATCTAGGGAGGAAGCAGCTGAGGATATTGCGAGTCAGGGGAAGGAGCTGAGGAGATCGAAGCGAACGATCATTGCCCCTGATCGCTATATAGGAGGAAACCGTCTTTGCTGGTCCCTTGGATGAGAGGGAGCCGTCGAGCTTTGAAAAGGCCAAAGGCGTTGAACAGTGGGATTCAGCTATGCAGGAAGAGATGAGTGCTCTTGAGAAGAATGAGACTTGGTCTCTGGTGCCCAAGCCCAAGGGTATCACCCCTGTGACATGCAAGTGGGTCTATAAGCTCTAGAAGAAGGCAGACGACAGCATCGAGCGATACAAGGCTCGCCTTATGGCTCAGGGATTCTCACAGCAATACGGTGAAGACTATGAAGAGACATTCAGTCCGGTTGCAAAAATGACTTCAGTTCAGTTTGTGATTGCCTTGACGGCATTTTGGGGATGGGAGATTTGGCAGCTCGACGTAAAGAATGACTTCTTGTACGGCGAGATTGACAAAGATATCTTCATGATGCAGTCACCAGGATTCGTATCTGAAGATTTTCTGGACTATGTCTGTAAGTTGAAGAAGGCCCTGTATGGGTTGAAGCAAGCGCTGAGGGCGTGGTACAGGAAGATTGCAGAGTATCTCTTATTCTATGGATTTGTTGCTTCAGACTCTGACTCGAGCTTGTTCGTCAAGAAGAGCGGGGAGCTTCAAGTCATCGTGCTGCTCTACGTCTACGATATGATCGTGATGGGGAATTCAAAGGAGGAGGTAGCAAAGCTTCGGGCTGAGCTATCTATCAAGGTTGAGATGAAGGACTTGGGTGAGCTTCACCATTTCCTTAGACTCGAAGTGCAGAGGAAGGGAAGTGGAGTGCTGGTGTCCCAGGCTGGATATGCGGAGCGAATCGTGGAGCGATTCGGCATTAAGGAGGAAAAATGCATCTCTACACCTCTGGAGAAGGCCATGAAACTTCGGAAGGATGAGGGGAGGATTCTGGAAGATCCGCTAGTGTTCCGGGCTCTGGTTGGGAGCTTGATCTATCTGACGATTACCAGGCTGGATATTGCGCATGCAGTTGGCAGGGTGAGCCATTTTATGGCGGAACCACGGATGTCTCATCTTCTAGCGGCCAAGAATATATTGAAGTATGTCAAGGCGACTTCGGATATGGGTTTCCTTTACAGGAGGGATGCGGGCTTCGAGGTGCATGGGTACATGGATGCTGATTACGGGGGAGATTCGGATGATCAGAAGTCGACGTCTGGATACGTCTTCATGGCTGGCCCCACGGCTATATCATGGTGCAGCAAGAAGCAGGATTCCGTGTCTGTCTCAACCACGGAAGCAGAATACAAGGCTTGAACCTTGGCAGCTCAAGAAGCCATCTGACTTAGGAGGTTGGTGGGAGACGTCCATAAGGAGGTTCGGGGTCTGACTCTGCTCCGCGGTGACAATGAGAGTGCTCTCAAACTGGTTACTAATCCAGTTTGTCACGCGAGGACCAAGCATATAGAGATCGAACATCATTTCATTCGTGAGAAGGTGCTGGAGGGGTCTCTTTCAGTCGAGCATGTTCGGAGTCAGGACAACATTGCTGACATATTCACAAAGGCGCTGGCGAAGGGGCCATTTACTAGGCTAAGGAGCTTACTTGGACTGTTTTCAACTTCCCACTTCAAGGGGGAGTGTTGAAAATATTGAAGTGGAAGTTTGTGGAGTTGGCGGTCTGGGGGGAGACCGCGCGGTCTGGTCTGACCGCACGGTCTTGCGATCTCCTCTGGCGGTCTGACCTTTCTGGTCTAGCCGCGGGCTATTCGGCGTGACCGTCGTTCTTCTGTCCAAGGGTGCCAAGGTGAGGTCGCGCGGGCTGGTCGTGTGACCGCGTGGCGGAGCTAGTTTCTGCATGATGAGGCCGCGCGGTCTGGTGCTTGTGACAGCATGGTGGGGGCAGTCCGGTCTGATGGCTGTCCGGTTTCTTGTTGGTGCGCGCGGACTAAGGTATTCTTAGTCGCGTGGTCTCCGGTGTGTGTTCGCATAGCTGGTCCTTCGGCGATCAGCTGGTATATGCGTTCACTGGTGTTTGTTCGACTTGGCGAGCTGTTGTCCTAGTCATCCTGGTGTGTTCGCGGTCTCTGGAGGAGGTCAGATGGAGAACAAAGGTGGTGAGCGTCATGACTGGGCGAGTTGTCATGA
The DNA here is from genome assembly GCA_033032865.1 of Dactylorhiza incarnata. Taxonomy (NCBI): domain Eukaryota; kingdom Viridiplantae; phylum Streptophyta; class Magnoliopsida; order Asparagales; family Orchidaceae; genus Dactylorhiza; species Dactylorhiza incarnata. The sequence goes on from JAWHQI010000002.1 coordinate 25,631,283, forward strand.
TCGCGCGACTTCTATCTAAGTCGGCGAGCTCACGACGCAGATTGATCTTTTGCTGATCGCGCGGGTTGACCGGTCTGGTCGCGCGATCAAGTGTGGTGACCCTATCTCATAGGGTGGTGACTGGATCAGGTCTCACGCCTATAAATAGGAGCCACTGTAACATCAAACATATAGCACCAAGTGTAAGCTGAGCTCGCGGATTGTGCGGGTTAGCTGATCGAACTTGTCTTGTGCAGCTTCTGTGGATTGTGCGGGTAGCAGCGGTCACCTCCTCTTCTGAAGGTGTCCGGGCGGTCTCGCGGCTTGCAATGTGGGTTGCTGGAGTTCAGGAGGATCAGTGGAGTTCGGGAGTTCGCAGTGTTCTCAGTTGGTGTTGTTCAAGTCGCAGGTAGGCAGTTCGGGAGGGCTTGTTCTCTAGCCGAGCAGACTGTCAGGTCGAGCGGTCAGGCGGTCTCGGTTTGCAGACCGCTGGTTATCCTTTCAGCTTGTTTTTCTCTTCAGTTTTTGTGTACTGGCGAAATCATGTCTCGCCATGTATACCTCGCCCTGTAATGAAGAATTTTGCTTAATCAATAAAGATTGTGTTTGCTTCATGTGCTTCTGGTTGTTGGCTTGAACTTTGAGTTATACTATTCCTGCTCACTCCCAGATCTACGGAAAATTTCACAGATTAAAGGCGGAAGCTGACAAAGAAGAGAGGGAGAAGAGAGAGAGAGAGAGAGAGAGAGAGAGAAGCGCGAGTTGCTGAAAAGAAAAAAAGAAGAAAAGAAAGATGCTCTGCTCACCGCAGAGAAGGAAGAAGAGAAGAAGGCTGCTCTGCTCGCTGCAAAGACGAAGAAGGAAGAAGAGAATAAGGCTTCTCTGCTCGCTGCAAAGAAGAAGGAAGAAGAGAAGAAGGCTGCCCTGCTCGCTGCAAAGAAGAAGGAAGAAGAGAAGAAGGCTGCCCTGCTCGCTGCAGAGAATGAAAAGAAAAAAGACTTCTAATGAGGAGAGAGTTTGTCAGATTGAAAAGGAGAAAATTGCACTTTCTGGTGGTCTGACGAACCCCTCTGCTGCTCAGGTTGACAAAATAAAGAAAGCGACGACAGATCGTGCATCGGCGGTCTCTGCCTTACGGACTGGTAAGACAACGATGGTTAGAAAATCGTTGGAATTCCTTCCCCTGCCAGTTATTCGACCTAGATCTCTAGAGAGAAGGTGTGAGATCGTCATCATTGAAATGGATGACATTCTTGTTAGCAACGCAAAGCTAAAAAGGAGGAGAAAAAAGGGAGAGAAATCGCAAAAGAGGGAATTGGAAAGAATGGACCTTGAGCACTTAAGGGGATCAGACCGCCTTTTGCTGACCGCAGAATCCGCGGTCACAAAAGATATCGAAAGTACCTTAAATAGTTGCGGTCTTGATTTCTTTCCAAGTATTCTCTTTACGCAAAAACTTCTATCTTTGAACTATTGGTAGTTGAACTAACTATCGATCTTTTCTGATCGCAGGTGATGAGGTCGCGGAGGTTTTTGAGGAAGGAGAGCTCCTTCCGCAAGAGATGGTGGTTCCACCTCAGCTTGCTGACATCCTTATGCCAATGTTTGAGGATGTACGCTCCATGCTGATTCGGGAACGATCACAAAATGATAAACTCCGGGCGCGAGACGATCAACTCTTGGTTCAGACCACCGACTTTGAAGAAAGGCTGCACGCTAATGAAAAGCAAGTCTGCGAGGAGTGCGATCAGAAGAATGTTGAGCTCGTTCGGGCGCTTTGGAAAGCTGAGAAGGACGCTGAATACTATAAGAGAAAAGCCGCAACTCTGTCCGCTGAGGTCGCCATCCTGAGGGGTGGTCCTGCAAAAATGACAATGAGGTTGGGGACTTCTGGCGATCACGCGGAGGAGAGTCCTGCTTCAGAAAATATGGTCATCCCTATGGAGCAGGTGGACAGAGAGATGTCCAAAATTCATCGAGCTGCGATGTCTGCTAATCATAGCCTGGCGTCTGTTCTGACTGCCGTGAATGAGATGCAAGACATTGCAACTTTTGTAGGAAGAAAGCGTCCGAATAGGAGATAAATTATTTCTTCATGCGGTCTTGAACTTTTAAAAACTTGAACAATTTGATCGTGTTATAATACATATGCTGACAATAATTTTATTTATATGCGATCTCCGTGATGTAGTGATGTTGATCTCTTATCATCGTGTGCTGCTTGCCTTTTATTTATATACCTGTCATGCTTTGGGATTCAACGGTCTCTCTTCAATGAGACCGAATGTATAGCAATATTTCGAATCCTATGCAGGTATACCATCGGTCTGAGCAATTTTACTAGGCGATCTCAGAAGCAGTCATCATTACAAAAATATCATTGGATTTCTATAAATAGCTGGCCTTGGAATTTTCTTTTCATACTTTACGCATGCGCCCTAAGCACCAGTCTCAGTGAACTTCAATTATGGTGTCTGCGCGAGCTTCCTCTGCCGAAGTCTTCTTGGAGGCTGATCACAAACCCAGTCGTCTTTCCAAGGATGAATACCTGTCCTTTCTTGCAAAACTCATGATCCAAAACCAGATTGTGGTGAGACCGCCTAAAGAAGGTGAAGGATTAAATTTTGGAGAGGAGAAAAAGTTTGTCATTCCCATCGATCACTTCGATTATGGGCTGAAGCTTCCTCTTCCTTGGGAAATTCTCGAGGTGATGGAATATTACGGATTTGTGCTCGCTCAGCTGCCTCAAAACTCGATCGGTCTCATCAATGTTTTTATTAATTACCTGAGGTCGGAAAGAATTAAGTTCACTATGGCACTCTTCCGAGCGACCTTTACTGCAAAAGTATTAAAAGAAGGACCAAAGAAAGAGGAGTTCAAGGGGTTGATCTATTTTTTATGTGAAGGTGTAAAAATCCTAAATCTTCCCAATAAAGTTCCTTTCTGGACAGAAATGTTCCTTATTTTTGAAGGCGACCTTGGCTGTCTCAGTGAACGACCATCTCCGAGAGAAGAAGGCGTCTTTAGGAAAAATAAGATGATCTCAGGAGAGGAGCTGAAAATTTTGGCCTTTTTAGTGGGAACGAGACTGGATCTCCTTCATTATCTGGCGATCTGGCCTGAGATCGCTGAGATTCTTACGGAAGAAAGTGAGTATTTTCCCTGCGGTCTTATGTATCCTTTCCATAATTTCTTGATTTTCTAACACCTTCTTCTTCAGCGGCCTTTGTGATCCCTGCAGCCGACCCAATGGCACCAGATGAAGAGGTGCTCACCCAGAGAGAAAGAAGACAAAGAAGAGAAGAAGAACGTGTGACCGCTGGAGTTGGTGGTGCATCTGAGACCGCCAGCGACCAGTTTCCTATATCCGATTTCATGAAAAAGCAGAAGGACATCAAGGGAAAACCTCTTCTCAAATGGGGTGCGAAAGGGAAGGCCATGAAGGTATCCACCGATCTCCCTCTTTGGAGTGGAAAATAATCTCACCATGCTTATGCGGGCACCTCAGCCCTTTATGGAAAGAAGAACCTTAAAGAGGCATATAACTTTGAGACCGAGATGCTTCCTGATGCCTGCGCTCAAGCGACCGCTAGGAGCACGGTCTTAAATCATCATATGGGGCGGTCTCTCCGAAGGGCCCTGAACGAGATTGAGATCCTGCACGAAGAGCGAAAGTTAAAATAATTTTACCTGAGGTATCCAACTCTCTTTTATGTGACCGCGCGATCTTATTATTTTCTTCCACATAAATCAAAAGAAGCAGCATATGATCCAGACAATCGTGAATTTCAGAACGCTCTAATGCAACACATAAAAGTGACCGCAGAGCAGGTGATCTCAGAAATTCGTGACTGCAGCGGTCTTACTGAGGAGTTTAAAGATATAAAATTTGCCGATCTTTTCGACGATGCTGTGAGGGTAATAGACGAACAGTCGATCACGACTGTTGAGGTCCCTGCCGAGGGAGAAGAAGAAGGAGCAGATGTTGATATTGAAGGAAATGATGACGAAGCGAGTGGAAGCCAGTATGTTGCAGGTCATGATACAAGCTCTCCTGCAGACTCAATCTCTAGATCTAAAGTTTCTGGAGAAGACTCAGAAGAATCTTCAGATGAGACCGACCCTTCGTCATCGGATGAGAGATCTCCCAAAAGATCAAGAAGCAAGTAGATCTAACTGTAATCTTTACTTTTTGTGTCTACGGATTTCATGACCGTACGATCTGATGTAATGAACATTGAAATAGAAAAATAGATACTTGGTATACCTTTGTCTTTTCTGCGAATGAATGTTTTTCTTGTATTTTTCTTTTAAATGTTGATTGTACTACTCACAACCTCGTTATAGGGAGATAGAACTGGCATTTGATCTCAATGCCTTATATGTTTACCTAGATCGGGATAATTACCTTATACATTTTATATTGAGCAGTTCAATAAAGGTGACTTCACACTTTTCAGATCGCATTACTAGGAGGTGAAGTATCCGCTTTAATTAAGCAAGAATGAAATCACGAGATAGCTAAAGATGGGCAAGATGTAACATCCCCCAAACAACTAGACTTCTAAGTTGGTTTTGTCATGACTAAGTCATGACAAAACCATAGGAAGCACTTAAGAGCATGTGAGCTTAGGTAAGAAGGAGGAAAACCCTAGTGGTCTGCAAATAGCAATTTTCAGATACCAAGCCTAAGGTTGGACTGTAGGGCCTCACCTTGAACCTTTGACCACACAATAGAATCCCTAGCCAATTAGGGGTCCTTTGGTGTACCAAGGGCCCATTGGGGTCAACCAAAGTGGCCAATTTGACCAAAGTCAACCCTAACCCTAATATTGGTCAAAGTAGCCTAATTAGGGTCAATTGGCCTCCACCATGTCAAATTGACCTTTCCCCTACCCTTATAAGGATATTAGGGACCCAATGGAACAAAAAGCCCAATCATGAGGCCTCCAATTTGACCAAAGTCAACCCTAGCCCTATTTTGGTCAAAGGGCCTATTAAGGGTCAATTGACACACACCTTGCCAAATTGACCCTACCTAGACCTTCCTAACCCTTAAGGGAGGCCAATGGGTGACTAGCCAACCATTGGAGTCAACCAAAATGGTCAAATTGACCAAAGTCAACCTTATCCTAAATTTAGGTCAAAATGACCTTTTTTGACCTAATCAAGCCCAACCCACTTGGGCTAGACTCTATTAAGGTGGTCCACCACCTAATGGGGGTTGGGTGCTACTGAATTGGCTATTCAATTTCAGAGAATTCAGCCAGGAGAGAGAAAACCCAATTTGAAAGAGAGAGAGAAAGGGGGAGTTAATGGGGAGGAAGAAGAAACCTCCAATCTTCCCCATTAATGGCCTCATTCATCTCCCCGTGGGGAGAGGAGGAGTTTCCAGCACTCTCCTGACCTGATTGATGCCCAATTCATCTCCCCTAAATGAAACTGAAATTCTCCTTGATGGCCATTAATGGCTTTCGGGATTAAAGCCTCCCAAGCCTCAAATTGAAACCCTCGCCACCATCAGTGATCAGAGAGGAGAGAAAACCCCAACTTTCCCAGAGGAATCATACACTGGAAACCAGAGGAGGCATGTCACCAAAATCTCTAGCTCCGGCCATGGCAACCCGCCGGAATTCGCGACATCATGCCACCACACAGGTCCGATCCTCCAATCCTCCCCTAGTGCTAGATCTTCATCTGGTTTGGGGCTTGATTCAAGCCAAATCGGGCTCGAATCAAGCTCCCGAAAGGTCTCATTCTGAGCCCTTTTTCCCCCGCTAGAACACCCTGTTTCGGCCACCTCCGGCCGGCCAACCACCGCTAATCGTCGGTCACCACCTCAACGGAGGTGGCGGTGGCATTGGCTGGCCGGGGCGGCGCTCAGGTGGCCCGGAAAACAAGGTTCAATGCAGCCCAGGACGGGGCTGTAAGACACCCCATCCCAAATCGGCGGTCCGACCGGGGGATCTTATCCCACACCACCTTTTACACGACGTCAAAGCGATCCCAAAGGGTGGAGGTACTGGCTTCCCCAACCCCCTTCCTTGAATACTCCGTTGTCATGCCTAGGGGTGGTGTTAAGCGAAAGTCACTACACACCAACGGAGTAGGGAAGCAGTATTTTAGTGGAAGACATTATCACAGAGTGCACATTATAGCACTTGGGGAAAGACGTAGCATATAGCGGAAGATTAATTATCACAGAAACTCTTATATTTAAGACCTATAGGAGTAGCGTCATCCTCTCTGCCGTACAAAAACTCCAGCGCCACAGTATATATATTTATATACCATGAAAAAGGGGTACAAAAGAAGATGCGGCTTAACAAATATGTACCTGAAGTAGCCTGCTCTATGGCTTCCTCCACACTTGGGTGTTGTCCCTCACCCGCACCTGTCCCTGTGCTAAAGATAAGTTATTAGAACCACGAACATAATCCAACCCTTACTAACAAACAAATATAATATAGCATTTATAAGGGAGGGGATATCTGGACTCTTATTGGGCCGAGGTAGTCTTCCCACGACTATCGCCTACGTACTCCGTATCATCCTGCATATGGTCTCAGACCCTTGTAGTTCTATTAGTTTCGCACGGGTTGCCCTCCCAGACCGTCCATCGTGCGGGTTGCCTTAGAGTAAAACTCATCCGCCATCCGACATTCTCTCAAGGCACATTTTCCGAAGGAACATTTATATTCCCGTAGGAATGTTTCTCGAAGGCACAATATATTCCCGTAGGAATATTTCTCGAAGGCAACATTTTATTTTCATAAGATGAGAGAAGAGAAACTCTTTTAAGCTTAACAATAATTCTATCCGAGAGTGTATAGAGGGAGAGAAGAGAAACTCTTTTTAGGTTAACAATAATTCCATCCGAAAGTTTATAGAGGGAGAGAAGAGAAACTCCTTTTTAAGCTTAAAAATAATTCCATCCGAGAGTTTATAGAGGGAGAGAAGAGAAACTCCTTTTTAAGCTTAACAATAATTCCATCCGAGAGTTTATAGAGGGAGAGAAGAGAAACTCCTTTTTAAGCTTAACAATAATTCCATCCGAGAGTTTATAGAGGGAGAGAAGAGAAACTCCTTTTTAAGCTTAACAATAATTCCATCCGAGAGGAGCAATCATTTCAATCAGGCTTTTGTCGATCTTTTGGATTGCTTGGAAGTCAAACCCAAGTCATCCTCATATGGCCCATAGGCTTTCATCAATCATTTGGATGCTTGGCGATCAAGCCCAAGCCATCCATTTAAGATGCATGCATTTCCTAGTTACCAGAGGTTAGAGAAGGAGAGTTTCCAACATCCAGATTATTTAAAATCAGGCTCCCCTCGATCTCTTTGCATGCTTGGCGATCAAACCCAAACCATCCATACAAGGCTCATGTATTTCAGTAAGCACGTACTTCCGATAAGGCACAAAGTCTACATTATGGCACATGACTCCCAATGAGGCATAATAATCAAATAACGACACACGTCCTACCTCTTTTATACCTTAGGATTACTTGGGTCATTACGTCCAAGTCATCCTTAAAGGAAAACAATAGCTATTAACCCGAATACAAATTGACATAAGAGCATGATCTGCTACTAGAGACAAGCAAAACATCAATTAACCCCTTAATCTAACACATGTGCAGTACTAATGTGCCGCCGAAAATAATGGGCAAGATTAGCCCCATACACTTGGAGTACGACCCACTATATAGATCCTTCATAAAATGCTGGACTAAATTCAAAACTTCAAGGTTTAAGTATACCACCATTCTAGTATGATGATCAAGGAGGAGGTTATGACACCATACTCAGATTTGGGGTAGAAATCAGCGCACGAGAAAGCAAGTGCTAAAGCTCCCAGCTCCCATTTTCTAACACTAGGAAACAGTAAATATAGAGCAGCAAATAAAAGAAACTATGTCGCATGGGTTGCCGGAGCAAGAGCTCAGGTCGTCCCCCATGCGCCCATATTTAATCTAAATAAAGTATGTTTATTCCCACAACCAAGAGGAGGCAGCATGGGATGAGCAAAGAACCTGGGATAGGCCACTAGGACTAGGAAGGATAGGATGGTTTCACCCTCTTCTACTTCATCATCCAGGAAAACCTCAAGTGGTCATAAAAGACTTACCCCAATAATCAAGTGAAAAATGATATCATACCAGAAATGAGAGCAGAAGATGCAGATGATTTGCGCCTTGAATCCACTGGAAACCTGACTAACCGCAAGCCCTCCACAATGAGAAAATGCTACCACACCTAGCATTCTCCAGAAGACGAATTGGTCGACTCTGAACTTTTGCCTTCAGTCTAGATATGAATCAGATGATGTTATAAATGAATTACAAAACTAGTAGTGAAAGCCACATAGGCACCCTCTCTATTTCCAAAATAGATTAAGCTGCATTTTATTCCTTCCCAAAGTCACATTTTGATGGATGTATCACATCCCTGCCGAGCTCGATAATCGAGAAGTGTTGAAGGAGATCCTTCGAAACTTCCAAAAAATATGATATGCAATATATCAGAATGCAACATAACTGAATGGAATTAGGCAGGTAACTAGCATGATGCATGAAAGGCTCCGAGACATTCATCAGGCCAAGAACCTTGAAACGTTAAAGCAATATACACAAGTGTAGTGAGCATGGAAAATAGTGGTTTGGTGAACTTGAGAGGCTTTTGATGTTCCCATCCCACTTGTGTGTGTATAGCATTTTTGGAATGAATAATGCTGCCAAAATCATTTCCAGCTCTTATATACTCAAATTATTTATCAACATCAGAGGGGGGAAATATTCTAATAGAACACTTGATATCACCCTTGCAGAAAAGTCACTTATTAAGCACACCAACTTTCCCAAGTGAGGCCCGAAGATAGTGTCTCTTATGTACGTGCATATGCATGAACATATGTAAATATATATTAAATCCTGCACAGATAGAGAAAGAGAGTGAGGGGGAGAGATGGGGTTAGAGCAAACCATTGATCCCCTTTTGATAAAATTCTCTTAAGTGAGCCGCACTAAGATTTCATATTCATCAACCTTCTCATTCAATCCCCAAGACATGCCCTCTCTTAAGCAAGCTTACAACTCATATATATAAACATATAAGGGCTTGCATGGACAGAGAGAGAGAGAGAACGATATTAGTACATCAATCATATGCAAAGCTCTTAGAGGGAGAGTAGAGCACATGAAACATCCAAGGACTGCACTAGAGCCTTTGCTCATCCACCTTCTCCTGTGCAAATATATTTATATATATATGTGTGTATATATATATATATATCTCCATCCAGATTTTTAGCTAATGAGTTATGCAGAATTAGCCAATCAAATATAGGAAATATGCAGAGTCTAGCAAGCAACATGATCAGGAATGTCAAAATGAACCAAGCCTGTAATCTTGTTAGCATGAAACCAAGAATTTTGTTAGTATAAAACAAACAGCCACCAACCCCTATTTCCCACAAAAGGAAAAGAACATTTTCAATAATGAAATTCCTGGAAGGATAAACCAACAGCCACCCCACCAGAGTAGGAAATCCAGGATTTGTTAGCATAAGTTCCAAAATCTGTTAGCATATATATTCCCAGAAATTTGTTAATACCAGCCAGGAATTGGTTAGCATAAATCGGGAACAATTTGATAACATAAGCTAGGAAATCTGCTAGCAAAACCCCCCAAAAGATTGTTAACAGGAACTAGGAAAATCTGCTAGCATAATTATATACCCAGAACTGTTAAATACCAGCCAGGATTTAGTTAACATAATCAGGAAAAACTGCTAATATTACTAAGAAATCTGCTAGCATAAACTCCCCAACATGTCAGGGCCACGATCGGTAAAGCAACAGAGAAGTGATGAAGGGGAAAAGGAGGAAGAGCTCCCGGGCCTAAAGAAGAACACCAAACCAGCCCTATTTATAGCCATGGATAACCAATCCATTGCCACCAACGAGCTTAAGAGGTCAAAATATCTAGGCTATCGTGGCATTCTTTCGATGGATCGAGTCCCCTCGCCATTGAATTTCTCCCAAAATCCAGCCATGTGGGAGATCTGATTCCTCCGATGAGCTTCTTCTCCCGCCCATGGTTTTTCCGCCCATGGTTTTTCCTCCCATGGTTTTTCCGCCCATGGTTTTTCCGCCCCTGGAGATAGTTCGTCGATCTCCCGACCATTCATCGAACGAAGAAAGCAAGGCTTTCGTCGAACCCAGAAAGGAGTTCGTCAAACTCGATGTGGAGTTCGTCGAACTGAGAAATAAACTGAAGACTTTCTGGAGAACTTGATTCGTCGAGCTGAGAAGAACTTTCGTCGAACTGAAGCACGCCGTTCGTCGAACTCAGGATGGAGTTCATCGAACGGAGATTGAAGCACATTGTTCGTCGAACTCAGGAGGGAGTTCGTCGAACGCATATTGAAGCACGCTGTTCGTCGAACTGAATATTTGACTTTCGTCGAACCCAGAAAGGAGTTCGTCAAACTCGATGTGGAGTTCGTCGAACTGAGAAATAAACTGAAGACTTTCTGGAGAACTTGATTCATCGAGTTGAGAAGAACTTTCGTCGAACTGAAGCACGATGTTCGTCGAACTCAGGATGAAGTTCGTCGAACGGAGATTGAAGCACGCTGTTCGTCGAACTCAGGAGGGAGTTCGTCGAACGCAGATTGAAGCACGCTGTTTGTCGAACTGAATATTTGTTACTGATTCGTCGAACAGAAACAAGACTTTCGTCGAACTGAAGCACGCCGTTCGTCGAGGGGATTTGATACGGGTTCGTCGATCGAAGCTTATTCGTTGATCGTGGCGCTTCGCCGTTCGTCGATCGCCCGTCAAAACAGCGTGTATCCCCAAAATGAGCCAGTATATATATATATATATATGAATATATATATATATATATATACATAAGTTCATGTCATATCTATGTACATATATACATACGTGGCGAGCTTGATTCCCTCAAAATGTGATTTTACATAATTGTAGTTATGGTTTTCCTGAAACCAATCTCTGAAAATGTATTCTTGTATATGTCAAGTTATGCCCAAGCCCTGAATATACCTTAACCAGAATATGTCAACTTATATGGGACCTTATATAATTTTGGCGTCTTAAGCCCTGTATATTTTTATAACCATAACTTCTAATATAAGCGCAGAAAAATTGCATGGATGGTGTCATTGTGTTTGTATCAACCATGCGAAGCTAACGAAATCATCTGAAGTTTATTCCGGGTCTGTTTGCTCATAATTATTTGCTTGAGTTGGCACGTAGCTCAAAATAACTCATTTCGACTAACTTTCTCAAATGCCATCGGATTAGAACGAGACGAGTTCTGTTGCACTCGTATCGACCATACGAGTCTAACGCAACTGATGAAAGTTGATTCGGAGCACGCATGCTCTATATTCTAAAACTGCATCATCGTGATGCGCTACGAAACTCATGTAACATCCTGATTTGCACCGCTCTGTTCCCGTCTGCCGCTCGTTTGTCTCTGTTACTACCGCTTGTTCCCATCAAGTTAGTTTAAAAATTAAAATAATTTTCTAAACTATTAAATTAGTTAACCTCAATTTGAGGTTAACTATAAGTATTTAATTCACATACTATAACAACTATATTTTGCTTCTAGTGCCCAAGCCCAAAACATCTCTTCTTGCCTGGTGTTATCATCATATAGTTCAGGATGTTGATTAGCAGAGAAATGTGCTTTAATAGCTTTTATTGTTGGAACAAGGTCTTCCGCATCTCCTAGGTTTGAGAATAACAAATCCTATGTGTTTAAGTGTGCAGGATAACCAAGTTCACATGACTCAAGGATTACATAGGAAGGTTGACCCCAAAGTTGAGCCATCAAATCCAAATCTCCCACTAGCGCTGGCGGTAGTACTAGCGCAGGCGCTAGCTGCGTTCGAAGAACTGTTAGAGGCTCTCGACGAAAAGCTCATAACGGCGTTCGACGAAAATTTGCTCGGCGAACTCTTTGCTCCGTTCGACGAAATTTCGATAGACGAAATGGTTTGCTTAAGCGCAATTGCCGGGAGAACTTATAGAAGGAGATAGCGCCGGCGATAGCGAGGAGCACAGTTGGCAAGGGAAAATTGTTTCCTCCGATTGAAGATTCTGCCGCGCTGAATGTGTCCTAATATGGCATAGCGCCGGCGGTAGTGCTAGCGCAGGCGCTAGCGCTGAGGCTATATAATGAACCCTTCTCTGCTCGTGTGGGTGCTGATTTTGGAGAGAGGTCTTGTGCCAGAATTCCAAATCCTTATATGACCGAGAGTTGATCTCCCACCAAACGCTTAGAGAGTTTCTGAAGGAGGACTTCATCACGCTACATCCAAAGAGGGATCGCTTCAACCTCGCTTATTCTACACTGATCGTTCATCTCCGACTTCAGAAGTCTCTTGGAGGGAGTTTTAATATTATTATTGTCTTTTCATTTCATATCTTTTCTGTATTCGTTTAGTGAATTCGCCTCGTGTTGGCGACTAGGTCTGGGTAGGACTTAGGGCAGAAATTCGCCTTGTGTTGGCGACTAGGTCTCGGGAGTAGGTCTAGGGGGTGCTCGAGGCCATATCCGGGGAAGGGTTGGCTAGAGCGGCTTGAGGCCGTATCCGGGGAAGGATCGGCTAAAGCCAACCGGTTCGTGGGGATACGAGTCGGTATAGAAAACAAAAAGAGTCTTTCTATTAGCTTTGATTTCTAGCTTCAAAAAGAGATCAAGTTTTGTAATCATGCTTCTAAAGTTAATAAAATCATGTCTCTACTTTTACTTCACTTGATTTGTCTTGATCTTCTCTAGTTTAATTATCAAAGCTTTTTCAAAGTTATTCAAAATATAATATAAGTTTTTAAAACCCTTATTCACCCCACCCCTCTAAGGGCGCCTACCGATCCAACATTTATAATATTTGAAGTAGTAGTTTTTGAATGGCAATACCCCATAAGATATCAACATTTAAAGTAACACCTCCTCATTAGGCTCGGAAGGATAATCTCTGGTTGGATGATATTTTTGAATAATTATATTGACCGTTCGATGATCGTCGAAGGGGAAGCGTTTGACGAAAGTTGTTGCAGTTCGACGATCGTCGACCGGGCAGCCGATCGGCATTTGACTAAATATTGAGCGTTCGATGATCGTCGAAGGGGAAGCGTTCGACGAAAGAGATCGTCGAAGGGGAAGCGTTCGACAAAAGTTGTGCCGTTCGATGAAATTGCGCCGATCGGCGATCGACTAAATATTGAGCGTTCGACGATCATCGAAGGGGAAGCGTTCGACGAACGTTGTGCCGTTCGACGAAAGTGTTGCTGGACAAATTTTTTTGCCGTCGTCCGGTAAAGCATAAATGCTTATATTTTAGGCTAACAGTGGAATTAATGTCCAATAAGGAGCTGACACCTAACTTTGGAGTTCCAAGGCATGGCATGGAAAATTGGGTTGCATTTAAAGGCCTATTAATGCAAACTCTCTTCTCTCTTATGCCAAAAGGGATGCTCACTTCTCAGACTCTTCCTCTTCTTCCTCTTCTTCTTCATCTTCTTCTTCTTCTCCTTCTTCTTTTCTTCATCTTCTCCATCACACCTCAAGGTTTTAACTTAGGGTTCTTGAAGGAGCAAGCTTGGAGAAGGATTAGGAGCTTGGCCGACCACCACCCGGATGCCATGAAGATGAGCTCCAACCATGGCCAAAATATAAGTTGACTTCCAACCCTTCTCCCTTGGTGCTAGATCGTAGAGAAAAATTAGGAGAGGTGTTGAGCTCAAAAGAGCTTGGCTTGTGAGTTAATGGAGTTTCCTAGGAAAAGACCAAATCGGATCTTTCTTTTTAGGGCACCGATTGCCGCGAAAGTTCCTTCAATCACTTCTTCTCTCCAAAAGGAAGAGATAGGATTTGGTTTCGTTGAAATCCATGGTCTATGGAGGGAGTATTGGATGAGAGAAGTTGTAATGACCTAACCCTTTGTTTTTGGGGAAGATGATGAATAGTTCCCGGTTAAGTAGGATGTTAATTTATTATTAGGTGAAAGGATGAGGAGTAAATTCCCTGTTAAAAACCCCTTGTTAAATAGGGTTGTTAACTATATAATGGTGTGATAAAGGTGATGATAGCCCCTTGCTAAAGAAGTTCAAATTATATCATTTCAATTGGTTATTAATGGGGTAAAATTGTGCGCAGCTGGGTTCGAGCCAATTTTTAGGCTTGATCCCACTGGAATTAGACTTCGGGCTCAACACAAAAGCTGTAGCCCTCGGAAAGAGCTTTTCGACGATAGGTTACTCGTTTTCTGAAGTGACCTGTAGCTCCCTATGAGTCCAGTCGAGTGGACTGTCCAGAAAGTTGGGAGGTGATAAGTGCATGCTGTTTTGCTGTCCAGATTTCTGCAGTTGACTTCAGAGCAGATTTTAGGTAGGACCTGTGAAAATTTCTGTTGATCTAGGATTGAGCAGGAATAGAATAACTAAAAGTTTAAGCCAAACAACCAGAAGCACATGAAGCAAAACGCAATCTTTATTGATCAGCAAAGTTCTTCATTACAGGGCGAGGTATACATGGCGAGACATGATTTCGCCAGTACACAAAAAACAGAAGAGAAAAACAGCTGAAAGGAAAACCAGCGTTCTGCCAACTTGAGACCGCCTGACCGCCCGACCGCCCGACTAGAAAACAAGACCTCCCGAACTGCCTGCCTGCGCCTTGCACAACACCAACTGAGAACCACGCGAACTCCCGAACTCCACTGATTCTCCCAAACTCCAGCTACCCGCACTGCAAGCCGCGAGACTGCCCGAACACCTTCAGAAGAGGAGGTGACCGCTGCTACCCGCACAATCCGCAGAAGCTGCACAAAACAAGTTCGATAAGCTAGCCGGCCGGTTTCAAAAAACAGACCGCAAGGACAAGTCGCGAGCTCAGCTTACACTTGGTGCTATATATTTGCAGCTACAGTGGCGCCTATTTATAGGCAAGCGACCTGATCCAGTCACCACCTTATGAGATAGGATCACCACCCTTTGACCGCGCGACCAGAATGGTCAACCCGCACGATCAGCAAAAGATCCTCCTGCTTAGTGAGCTCGCCGACTTCAACATAAGCCGCGCGATCATGACAACTCGCCCGGTCATGATGCTCACCGCCTGTGTTCGCCACCCGACCTCCTCCAGAGACCGCGAACACACTAGACCGACTAGGGCAACAGCCCGCCAAGTCGATAAACCACCAGTGACCGCATATGCCAGCTGATCGCCGAAGGACCAGCCATGCGAACAGAACCCGGAGACCGCGCGACTTAGAAGACCTTAGTCTGCGCGCACCACAAAGAAACCGGACAGCCTCCAGACCGGACTGCCCGCACCACCTAGTCACAAGCACCACACCGCGCGCCGCCCTTACCAGGTAGAAACCTGCTCCGCCGCATGGTCAGACAACCAGACCGCACGACCTCACCTCGACACCCTTGGACAAAAGAATGGCGGTCACGCCAAGTAGCCCGCGGCTAGACCAAAGAGATCAAACCACCAGAGGAGACCGCAAGACCGAGCGGTTAGATCAGACCGCACGGTCTCCCCCCAGACCGCCAACTTCACAAAACTTCCACTTCAACTTTTTCAACACTCCCCCTTGAAGTGGGAAGTTGAAAACAGTCCAAGTAAACTCCTTAGCCGAGTAAACGACCCCTTCGCCAGCGCCTTTGTGAAGATGTCAGCAATGTTGTCCTGACTCCAAACACGCTCGACCAAAAGAGACCCCTCCAGCACCTTCTCACGAATGAAATGATGGTCGATCTCGATATGCTTGGTCCTCGCGTGACAAACTGGATTAGTAACCAGTTTGAGAGCACTCTCATTGTCGCCGCAGAACAAAGTCGGACCTCGAACCTCCTTATGGACGTCTCCAACCAACCTCCTAAGCCAGATGACTTCTTGAGCTACCAAGGCCGAAGCCTTGTATTCCGCTTCCGTGGTGGAGACAGACACAGAATCCTGCTTCTTACTGCACCATGATATAGCCGTGGGGCCCGCCATGAAGACGTATGCAGACGTCGACTTCCGATCATCCGAATCTCCCCCATAATCAGTGTCCATGTAACCATGCACCTCGAAGCCCGCATCTCTCCTGTACAGGAGACCCATATCCGAAGTCGCCTTGACATACTTCAATATATTCTTGGCCGCTAGAAGATGAGGCGACCGTGGTTCCGCCATATACCGACTCACCCTGCCAACTGCATACGCAATATCCGGCCTGCTAATCGTCAGATAGATCAAGCTCCCAACCAGCACAAACGAATCTTCCAGAATCCTCCCCTCATCCTTGCGAAGTTTCATGGCCTTCTCTAGAGGTGTGGAAATACATTTCCCTTCCTTCATGCCGAACCGCTCCACAATTCGCTCCGCATATCCAGCCTGGGACACCAGCACTCCACTCTCCTTCCTCTGCACCTCGAGTCCAAGGAAATGGTGAAGCTGACCCAGATCCTTCATCTCGAACCTGATAGATAGCTCAGCCTGAAGCCTTGCTACCTCCTCCTTTGAATTCCCGTCACAATCATATCATCGACGTAAAGCAGGATGATGACTTGAAGCTCCCCGCTCTTCTTGACGAACAAGCTGAGTCTGAGTCTGAAGCTCCAAACCCGTAGAATAAGAGATACTCTGTTATCTTTCCATACCACGCCCTCGGTGCTTGCTTCAACCCATACAGGGCCTTCTTAAGCTTGAAGACATGCTCCGGAAAATCTTCAGATACGAAGCCTGGCGGCTGGACCATGAAGATGTCTTTGTCAATCTCGCCGTACAAGAAGGCATTCTTTACGTCGAGCTTCCAAATCTGCCACCCTCAACATGCCGCCAAGGCAATCACAACCCGAACTGAAGTCATTTTTGCCACTAGACTGAATGTCTCTTCATAGTCCTCACCGTATTGCTGCGAGAATCCCCGAGCCACAAGGCGAGCCTTGTATCGCTTGATACTGCCGTCAGCCTTCTTCTTGAGCTTGTAGACCCATGTGCATGTAACAGGGGTGATGCCCTTGGGCTTGGGCACCAGAGACCAAGTCTCATTCTTCTCAAGATCACTCATCTCTTCCTGCATAGTTGAATCCCACTGTTCCACGCCTTTGGCCTTTTCAAAGCTCGACGGCTCCCTCTCATCCAAGGGACCATCAAAGAAACATGAGACAAAGCTCACCATGTTTCCGCGTGTATAACGATAAGGGGCAATGATAGTTCGCTTCGATCTTCGCAACGCCTTCCCCTGACTCGCAGTATCCTCAGCTACTTCTTCCCTAGCTCCCCTTCCAGACGTACTCGGAGCATCGCTCCCCCTGCTTCCTGATCCAGAATCCTCCGCGTCAAAACTAGATATTGATGGACCACCTGGTGACACAGGTAGCTCCACCTGAAGATTTTCCACATCTTTCTCCGGCTCCTCCACCCTGCTTTCTGGTATCTCAACACCAGAACTTCCCTTGTACGACGTCACCTCGTCGAACACGACGTCGCGAGATACAACAAATCTCTGCGTCTCCGGGTGCATGCACTTCCAGCCCTTCTTTCGATCATCATAACCCACGAAGACTAGCTTCCTTGCTTACACATCTAGCTTCGTCCGTAGCGCATCTGGAACGTGCACATAGCAGGTGGAACCAAACGCCCGAAGGTGCGCCATGCTTGGCTTTTCCTTGAACATCAGTTCATGTGGGGTCTTCATATTGATGGGACTGAGAGGCATCCTGTTGATGACGTAGGCAGCACAAGACATTACCTCCGCCCAGAAGGACTTTGAGATACTCTTGGCATGCAACCAACACTTGCAGGTCTCCGTCAGATGACGGATCTTCTGCTCTGCAAATCCATTTTGTTGTGGAGTATGTGCACATGTAAGCTCCCTCCGGATGTCTGCCTTCCTGCAAAAAGTAGAGAACTCACCAGAGGTGAACTCCCCTCCGTTGTCAGTCCTCAGCTTCTTAACCCGCAGACCAAGCCGACCCTCCACAAGCTCCTTTAACTCCACGAACTTGGCAAACGCCTCCGCCTTCACCTTCAAGAAATATACCCAGACATATCTGGTGTAATCATCGATCAGCACCAGCATATATCTGCTGCCTTTGAGGCTTGGGGTAGCAATCGGTCCCATCAAGTCACCGTGGATGCACTCCAACGGAACACTACACCTTGTCTGCGACTTGTCAAACGGTAGTCGATGAGACTTGCCGAACTGACATCCTGCGCACACATGACCGTCTCTGTAGGAAGATAGACTAGGCAGGCCCTTGACCAGACCTTTCACCGCCATAGCTTTCATCTTGTCCATTCCTACGTGCCCCGACCTCTCGTGCCATATGACAGCACTATCATTCGTCTACATCTTGTCAACATAAGAACTTGTCGATAAAACGAACAAGTCTTTAGCTCTCCTCCCCATATGAACGACCTCCGCCTTTACCGCCTCCACATTCCGAAGAAACCTCACTTCTGTTGGGCCAAACAGAACGTGATACCCATCGTCTACAGCGTTTGCCACAGAGAAGAGGTTTTTCCTCATTCCAGGAATATGATAGACACTCTTCAACGTAAGCGGCCCCCTATCACTGCCCAAGGAAACAACCCCCACCTTCTCTACAACATGCACAGAATTATTAGCAGTAATAATGGCATTATTACCTGAATAAGGCTTTGCTGAAGAAAGCTTCGACTCGTCCGCGGTGAGGTGATGACCACACCCCGAGTCCACGATACAGTCATCGTTATAGTTGATAGGAACTGCAGCTCCAATAGAATCCGAGAAGGCTCCTCCCCATCCTCCATCAATCTGCCTGGCTTCAGCTTCCTCCTTACCTGAGTAGCATACCCCAGCTGAAGATTCACCCGACAATCCTTCCTGATGTGACCAACCTTTCCATACCTGAAGCACTTGGGACCTTCTACCTTCTTCTTCTCTTCAGCCTTAGGAGCATAGCCCCTCTCCTGCTGTCCAGAAGTTGAAGGCCCATAGCCTCCTCCAGCGGTCTTCTTATTATCCCACTTCTTCTTCTTCCCTGTGAAGAGAACTTCGCCATCTCCCCCAGACACTGACACCCCCGCCATCTGCCTTGCCCGACTCTCCTGCGAAGCAAGCAGATTTTCTAGCTCTAGAAGAGACGACTGATTTGCCCAACCCTGCACCGACGTCACAAAGGCAACATATTCCTTTCGCAAGCCACGGATGATGTGCCTCTTCAGCTTCGTCTCAAATATTGGCTCATCAGGATCCAGCGCTGAAATCTCGGTGCACAAGTTCTTCATCTTCAAGAAGAACGTAGAGGTAGAAAGGTCACCTTGAGCCGATCTGGCCAGCTCATTCTCCAGGAATTGAAGTCTTGACATATTCTTTTTGTTAAACAGCCCATCCAGGGCTCTCCAGATCTCTGCAGCTGATGCACACCCCAAGATGTGATCAAACAGGTCAGGTGATATTGCCCGCTTCAGGGTGAACTCTGCTTTGGCATTGATCCGCCTCCAGTTCCTCACCTCATGACCGTTATACCCAATCAGAATAACTTCCTCAGTGCTCTCTCCTCCAACTACCTCCCAGAGGTCCTCACCCAGAAGATAACTTTGCATACACGACTTCCACTTCTTAAAGTTGGTCGAGTTTAGCATCTCAATTCCAAGACCCCTTGCTTCCATGGCTCTACCACAGGTTCCTTCTTCACAAAGGCGATGTCAACTTTAGTTATTCACTGCTCTATCCACTCAAACCTAGCTCTGATACCATGTGAAAATTTCTGATAATCTAGGATTGAGCAGGAATAGAATAACTAAAAGTTCAAGCCAAACAACCAGAAGCACATGAAGCAAAACACAATCTTTATTGATAAGCAAAGTTCTTCATTACAGGGCGAGGTATACATGGAGAGACATGATTTCGCCAGTACACAAAAAACAGAAGAGAAAAATAGCTGAAAGGAAAACCAGCGGTCTACCAACTTGAGACCGCCTGACCACCCAACTTGACAGTTCGCCTGACTAGAAAACAAGACCGCCCGAACTGCCTGCCTGCGCCTTGAACAACACCAACTGAGAACCACGCGAACTCCCGAACTCCACTGATCTTCCCGAACTCCAGCAACCCGCACTGCAAGCCGCGAGACCGCCCAAACACCTTCAGAAGAGGAGGTGACCGCTGCTACCCGCACAATCCGCATAAGATGCACAAAATATGTTCGATCAGCTAGCCATCCGGTTACAAAAAACAGACCGCAAGGACAAGTTGCGAGCTCAGCTTACACTTGGTGCTATATATTTGCTGCTACAGTGGCGCCTATTTATAGGCAAGCGACCTGATCCAGTCACCACCTTATGAGATAGGATCACCACCCTTTGACCGCGCGACCAGACCGGTCAACCCGCGCGATCAGCAAAAGATCCTCCTGCTTAGTGAGCTCGCCGACTTCAACATAAGCTGCGCGATCATGACAACTCGCCCGGTCATGATGCTCACCACCTGTGTTCGCCACCCGACCTCCTTCAGAGACCGCGAACACACCAGACCGACTAGGGCAATAGCCCGCCAAGTCGATCAACCACCTGTGACCGCATGTGTCAGCTGATCGCCGAAGGACCAACCATGCGAACATAACCCGGAGACCGCGCGACTAAGAAGACCTTAGTCCGCGCGCACCACAAAGAAACTGGACAGTATCCAAACCGGACTGCCCGCACCACGCGGTCACAAGCACCAGACCGCGCGCCGCCCTTACCAGGTAGAAACCTGCTTCGGCACACGGTCAGACAACCAGACCGCGCGGCCTCACCTCGGCACCCTTGGACAAAAGAATGGCGGTCACGCCGAGTAGCCCGCGGCTAGACCAAATAGATCAAACCGCCAGAGGAGACCTCAAGACCGAGCGGTTAGACCAGACCGCGCGGTCTCCCCCCCAGACTGCCAACTTCACAAAACTTCCACTTCAACTTTTTCAACAGGACCCACTTGGATCTGGGTTTAGGACTCAACATAAATGTTGTAGCCCTTGATGTTAGCTTTCCAAAATGGGGTGGATCATAATTTTTGGACAACTGAAGCACCCAGAAATCCAGTTTTAGTAAACGGTGTCATAACACTTCCGATCTCAGTATTTTGTGGATTCCTCTTAATATATTGGTTGGATGCTCATTAAAATTGGTGGAGACATAGGTGATAACAATATGTAGATCCCTGTTGAATTTTATAATTTTTGGATAAGTAGTATTAAAGTTATTGCTGTTTCGTTTTATAATTTGAAGGAGATATAAATGCTGAATGTGAAGCCCGATTGGGCCGAAATTTTGTATGAGTCATGCATCTGCTAGTATGGACCTGTGATAATAATTTTCAGATTTAATTATGTTGAGATGTCTCCTTAAATGAACCTTTAATTGCTAATCATATGTGGAATGGTAAAAAGGGCATGTGTGGTTGATGGTGAAGGTAAATAACATTGATTATGGGTGAGGTCTAAGTGTTTAACATTGTTTATAATGGTCATATAAATGTAGAGCACCGTAAATACGTATTGCATAATACAATAATTTCGAAATTTGGTGGTAATGATTCCGGCATTAATTACGACTTATAGTAGAAGTTTCAGTGGATTTGGTTTTAGAATGAATCCATAATTAAACGTGCCGCTATAAATTATTATGCTGAAAAGAGAGCTTAAGGTGCTCATCTGGACCAGGATCCAGTAAGGTAATCTCCATGTTAAACACACGCTACTGCATAGAGTCATGACAACTCGGTATGAGTAGCATTGATGGATTGGTGTGGATTATAAGATATGGTTATATCTTGTGGTGAAATGTTAAGGACCCGGTTGTTGGGGGCCTGGGATGCTAATTAGCATCGGTTGAACTGGTATGATGTGAAAGGTAAGAAGGCTCCATCCGTGAGCCCCTGGGTGCTTGATAGCACGGGTGTGCATGGGAATTACATGGGTTGCAAGGCTTGCATAATGGTGGTGTATGGATCCTGGTTGGAGGATTACTTGTGGCGGGTCTACCGGCTTGCTAGTCGTGACACCGACAGAAGCCGGCAGTTAGACTCTAGAACGGTTGGGTTGGACTCTTGGTGCTCATCTACCCAAGTTCCCTTCTATGTCCTTGAAGGCTCAGCATGATGAGAGCAGTATGCAGGGTCTCCACTGTGTGTTCTTAGCGTCGAGGCGTACAGAGGCCTAGGGCTGGTAGTGTTCATACCCTCCTAGTAGTGGAGGAGCTCATTCCACTGTCTCCGTCTGGCCATGACGGGAGATGCCTGAGTGGTTAGCTAACTCTCAAAAAGTGAGAACTGTAGGTCTATGTCGACATAGCAACATTGCATGGGTGAGTTTCATTACATAATCATTGCATTGCATTCATCATTACATAATCATATCATTGCACCGCATCAGAACTCATCATATAAACTTGTATGGGCACCTTTATATGATGGGTTACATTATGCTCAGATCCTTAACTTATAAGCTTGTATGTGCACCCTTATAAGTTAAGTTCAAATTCTGTTATTATATGCTCAACTGCTTATACACTGTCGTTGATCCTGCTCTCTTTTGATGTACTCTCTTATACATATGTTATAACTGCTCTCTTTTGATGTACTTTCTTATACCACGATATAACTGTCATGATTACATCTACCCTTGTCACCTATTTTTGCTAGTACTGATTATATTACAACTCCCCGTTCTTCCCTTCCGCCCGGTGCCTTGGAGTCGCCGGGGGAGAGGATGTGAAACCACTTAGTCTTTATGACTAACGACTGTTGCACCCCTCTTTTAGGAGCGCACCCTGGAGCAGTAACGCACAACGCTGGAGGAGGATCGCCAGGTCAGGACGACAGGGACGGAGACCACGATACCCTCAGTACCGTCGGTGATAGATGTGCGCGTAGTTTGGGATGTAGCCCTTGGGGACTTTCTTTTGATACTCTGATATAGTACATGAGCTCTCGGAGCAACCTGTCTAGTAATTTTGTGACACTTACTTATGTGAATATATATATATATATGGCTTCTTGCTTTTACAATATTGATGGGTTGGCGCTGTTCAGTTGGTTTGGCCGGTAGGATAGGCGTCTTGTGGGGGAGGCTAGCTCGTGTGCTGGCACTTCCGCAAGGCGGCTGTCCTGGGCATAGGACTCCCCTCGGCCGTGTCTTGTGTTTCGGGAGGGGGGTCTTACAAATGGTATCAGCTTGCAACGATCCTGAGATAAAGAAGTCCATTAAACCACTAGGCCACCCTGTTAGCTAAATCAATTTGAGGACAAACTGATGCAGCGGAAGCGGTGGTGTGCCCATGTGTGATTCACATTAAGTATGTCCACTTTTTCCTATAGGAAGTGCCAACCTAAGCCAAACTCATACCCTTACGTATAGATGCTGGCTCATTCCGAGACAGTAATTGGTATTCCCATTACAACAATTAGAGTTGGTTTGGCATAGGATTATGCCAACCTAACTAGGATACCACTTTGGTCGACTTAGCAGGATATGTCGTGACATACCCTTACCTTATACCAATCTCAGGGATGATGTGACCAAGCAAAAAGTGACCTCAAGTGACTAAGGGAAGAGTTTAACGTGAGTATAGATGCTAGAGACTCACACCCTGAGATTTCTATCTCATATATGGAGTAATATTATCACCTTACCCAAAACATTAGTGCAATCTCAATGAGATTGGTGCCTGTAGTCTATTATCAGCTTAGTAAGAGACCACCAAGCGTGTCATTTATACTGTATGTGGATACCTCTCACTTCTATTTATGTAGAAGGTTTCATATGGAGAAGATATGATAAGTATTCGGATCCAGAGAAGGCTCATTTTGGGGTGAATGTGTTATATTGGTGGTAGAAAAAACTCAATCAAAGAGATACGTGGGCTTATCTCTTCATTTATTGGGCTAGTTATGTACCGTCTTGGGTTCCTTGAGGATTTAAAATCGTTGTAATTTTTGACATTAGAAGTGGAGACCCTTGAAGAGTTAATTCACCTTAAGCAAGGCGGACTGCTAAGGCCATGTTTGGGTTGATAGGAATTTTATTAGCGGAATAAGAGAAGAAATCATTTTGAGGATGATAATTTTCTCTATATTGTCCCAAAATTATGTGGATAAGTAACGAGGAGAGTAGTAAACTAACACGTTGGGGATATGCAGCTATGTTGTGATAACATTATTACTGAGAAGTTAATGAAATTTTGTGCATGCATTGCTGGTATGATGATACACTACCCCTGAGTTTGGAAATTCTTGGTGAACATTCCCTTAGTGTTGTAATTACTTGACATTGGGAAATTAATAAGTGCTAGGCGGTGTAGTCAACAAGATTAATATGAATTGATTGATGATCTAAAATCCTAAAAGTTTTTATAAAATAAACATGCCATGGATGATCGTTGGCAGGGATGGTAGGGCGCTTGGAATGGATTTGATTTAGTTTATCATATTGTGAAGTATGCCCTACTTTTGGTAGTCTGCATAACCCGTGTCGAAGGAAAATCATCCCGAGCCTTGCACCTTGGTTCATGTTAAGTTCAAACATATATAAATGTACCGGGTGGTTGGATGTTATTTGTACATGCTCTCATTACAATGAGATGCAGCTTGGTCGTCGCCGTAAAAATTTGAATTTCTACATCACGGCTAATCTATAAGTTCATCGATACAGGGATCTATAGGGTAAGAACTCTAAGTCAAGGAGGATATGCCCCTAAGGTTTGTGCTCATACATGAGATGAATGTACCATATGGGCGGTGCAAGAAATTTAGTCCAAAAACGTACGGGGGCTTGTCCCTTCGTTTATTGGTCTATTTACGTACCGACTTCGTTTTCCCTTAGATCCTGTTTATTTAAATAGTACGTGAACGATGATGATTAGATTCGTAATAACCTCTCAATACGGGTGATAGCTTCAAGGGTGTTGAAACACGCCGTGAATCGAACACGTGAGTTGAATATTGATGATAAGTTGCATATACTTATTTAGTGAGATATGAATATGTCTCTATAGGTACAGGTAGGTGTACGTGTAATTGTATTGTCTCGACAAGGCAGACCTCTAAAGGCTCTGTACAGAAACCCAAAAATATTTATGTCAACCCTATGGGTCAACGTTATAGCTATTACGTGATGCAACCCCGATGATGACATTTTCCTTGCAATACTATGTATGTTTATGATGAAGGACGACTTCATTATTATTTGACATCGCCGGCAGCAGATAGAATGAAAGTGATGTTACTTTGGTGTACCAATATCATGTTAATTGAGTTATGTAGCTATACATGGGCTAATAGAGACAATTGTGGGCTTCTCATAAGAAAGGATAATAATAAATGACTGTTAGGCGGTGGAGGAGAATATATGTTTGATGAGGTGTTTGAGTTTTCTTATTTTCTACCGACCTTTTTATTTCTACTCTCGGCGGCATCGCAGCTAGGGTTCCTCATTCTACTTCTCGTCTCCTCCTCATTCTGCACGATTTGGCATGGGATTTCTGAGTTATTACAGTGATCAGAATTTCTACCATAACTGTAAGCTCTCTCTCCCATGTTGGTGTGTTTAGTTGGCCGATTGCTGTGCTGTTGTTTTTGCTTTACTTATCTAACCGGATCTCAAATAGTGCTATGTTTGGGCGCTCCAGTTGCCCAAGTTGTTTGGTACCTTGTGTTCTTCAATCTTTTGGTGGGGTTTGGAAGAACTGATTCGGTTTTGTTTCTTCGGAAAACTTTGGCCGGCTAGATTTCACTGTTTAACCGGATTTTTTTTGTTATTTCCCTGCTATTGTGATTTCTGGCCGGTGATCTCTTGGGATGGCTTTGGGTTTATGGCATTGCTCTGAAGGCAATCATAAAAAGGATTACTGTTAATTACTATCCTCTTTGATTATGGGTGGGAGGATTCCTGTTACTTTTGACCGTTGTTATCTGCGTTTATGGGGGAAGTCATTTTACTGTGAGCTGCTAACATAAGGAATACATATTCCTATTTACTGCCATTCATCATTAATTACTCGGGGGGAAGTCTTGTGTGGTCCTCTTGTTGGCTGGCTGCAACTAATTCCTCTATTCTTTTGGAGTGTTGCTGGAAACAGAGGATGGGAGTTGTTTGTTTGGTTTATTCAGAACAGTTCTGCTATTATGTTGCCCTTATGCAGTCGAATAAGTATTGTTTGGTTGTTCTCCTTCTTTAAATAAACTCAACTATGTCTTATCACCATAATATTTGTGTTTGCATCAGGATGAGAGACACTTAAGATTTCTCTGTGCTTAATTTGTTCATAAGTGACATGAAGTATAACAGAAGTACACACGGGAGAAATTGGAAGTGAGGTGATGTGAATGCATTGTGACCCTCACTAGTGGTGAGTGGGATTTCAAGTGTACTCCAGATGACTTTTGTGATCTGAACTTAAACCTCATAACCTCAACTTAAAATTTGGGGACGAAATTGTTTCTTCGTATTGGATTTGTAACATCCCGATTTGCGCCGCTCTGTTCCCTTCTGCCGCTCGTTTGTCTCTGTTACTACCGCTTGTTCCCATCAAGTTAGTTTAAAAATTAAAATAATTTTCTAAACTATTAAATTAGTTAACCTTAATTTGAGGTTAACTATAAGTATTTAATTCACCTACTTTAACAACTATATTTTGCTTCTAGTGCCCAAGTCCAAAACATCTCTTCTTGCCTGGTGTTATCATCATATAGTTCAGGATGTTGATTAGCAGAGAAATGTCTTTTAAAAGCTTTTATAATATTTGAAGTAGTAGTTTCTGAATGACAATACCCATAAGATATCAACATTTAAAGTAACACCTCCTGATTAGGCTCAATAGGATAATCTCTGGTTGGATGATATTTTTGAATAATTATACTGATCGTTCGACGATCATCGAAGGGGAAGCGTTCGACGAAAGTTGTTGCAACTCGACGATCGTCGAAGGGGAAGCGTTCGACGAAAGATGTTGCAGTTTGACGATCGTCGAAGGGGCAGCTGATCGGCGATCGACTAAATATTGAGCATTCGACGATCGTCGAAGGGGAAGCGTTCGATGAAAGTGTATCCGTTCGACGAAATTGCGCCTATCGGCGATCGACTAAATATTGAGCGTTCGACGATCGTCGAAGGGGAAGCGTTCGATGAAAGTTGTGTCGTTCGACGAAATTGCGCCGATCGGTGATCGACTAAATATTGAGCGTCCGAAGATCGTCGAAGGGGAAGTTTTGACGAAAGTTGTGCCGTTCGACGAAAGTGTTGCTGGGCAATTTTTCTGCCGTCGTCCGGTAAAGCTTAAATGCTTATATTTTAGGCTAACAGTGGAATTAATGTCCAATAAGGAGCTGACACCTAACTTTGGAGTTCCAAGGCATGGCATGGAAAATTGGGTTGCATTTAAAGGCTTATTAATGCAAACTCTCTTCTCTCTTAAGCCAAAAGGGCTGCTCACTTCTCAGACTCTTCCTCTTCTTCATCTTCTTCTTCTTCTCCTTCTTCTTTTCTTCATCTTCTCCCTCACACCTCAAGGTTTTAACTTAGGGTTCTTGAAGGATCAAGCTTGGAGAAGGATTTGGAGCTTGGCCGACCACCACCTGGCTGCCATGAAGATGAGCTCCAACCATGGCCGAAAAATAAGGTGACTTCCGACCCCTCTCCCTTGGTGCTAGATCGTAAAGGAAAATTAGGAGAGGTGTTGAGCTCAAAAGAGCTTGGCTTGTGAGTTAATGAAGTTTCCTAGGAAAAGACCAAATCGGATCTTTCTTTTTAGGGCACCGATTGCCGCGAAAGTTCCTTCAATCACTTCTCTCCAAAAGGAAGAGATAGGATTTGGTTTCGTTGAAATCCATGGTCTAAGGAGTGAGTATTGGATGAGAGAAGTTGTAATGACCTAACCCTTTGTTTTTGGGGAAGATGATGAATAGTTCCCTATTAAGTAGGATGTTAATTTATTTATTAGGTGAAAAGATGAGGAGTAAATTCCCTATTAAAAACCCCTTGCTAAATAGGGTTGTTAACTATATAATGGTGTGATAAAGGTGATGATGGCCCCTTGCTAAAGAAGTTCAAATTATATCATTTCACTTGGTTATTAATGGGGTAAAATTGTGCGCAGCTGGCTTCGAGCCAATTTTTAGGCTTGATCCCACTGGAATTAGACTTTGGGCTCAACCCAAAAGTTGTAGCCCTCAGAAAGAGCTTTTCGACGATAGGTTACCCGTTTTCTGAAGTGACCTGTAGCTCCCTACGAGTCCAGTCGAGTGGACTGTCCAGAAAGCTGGGAGGTGATAAGTACGTGCTGTTTTGCTGTCCAGATTTCTGCAGTTGACTTCTGAGCAGATTTTAGGTAGGACCCACTTGGATCTGGGTTTAGGACTCAACATGAATGTTGTATCCCTTGATGTTAGCTTCCCAAAATGGGGTGGATCATAATTTTTGGACAACTGTAGCACCCAAAAATCCAGTTTTAGTAAACGGTGTCATAACACTTCCGATCTCAGTATTTTGTGGATTTCTCTTAATATATTGGTTGGATGCTCATGAAAATTGGTGGGACATAGGTGATAACAATATGTGGATCCCCATTGAATTTTATAATTTTGGATAAGTAGTATTAAAGTTATTGCAGTTTCGTTTTATAATTTGAAGGAGATATAAATGTTGAATGCGAAGCCCGATTGGGCCGAAATTTTGTATGAGTCATGCACCTGCTAGTATGGACCTGTGATAATAATTTTCAGATTAAATTATGTTGAGATGTCTCCTTAAATGGCAAGATTTTTGGGTCCGGATTCCGGTCTCCGGGTAATCTCCAGGAGATCAAATTTGATCTCCTAGAGATCAAATTTGATCTCCAGAGGAGATCATATTTGATCTCCTCTGGAGATCATAATTGATCTCCTGGAGATCATATTTTTGAGATCAGAATATGATCTCCAGGAGATCAAATTTGATCTCCAGAGGATCTTTTAGGCTTTTTTGATATCCTAAAATCCATTTCTATATCCAGAGATAAAAAAAAATACGTCAGAGCTTCTCTTTTCTTAAATCCCGGACCTAAAATTTGGAAACGGGCTCCGGACCCAAAAATTTCGCCCTTAAATGAACCTTTAATTGCTAGTTATATGTGGAATCGTAAAAAAGGCATGTGTGGTTGATGGTGAAGGTAAATAACATTGATTATGGGTGAGGTCTAAGTGTTTAACATTGTTAATAATGGTCATGTAAATATAGAGCACCGTAAATACGTATTGCATAATACAATGAGGTCGAAATTTGGTGGTAATGATTCCGACATTAATTACGACTTATAGTAGAAGTTTCAGTGGATTTGGTTTTCGAATGAATCCATAATTAAACGTGTCGCTATAAATTATTATGCTGAAAAGAGAGCTTAAGGTGCTCATCTGGACCAGGATCTAGTAAGGTAATCTCCATGTTAAACACACGCTATTGCATAGAGTCATGACAACTCGGTATGAGTAGCATTGATGGCTTGGCGTGGATTATAATATATGGTTATATCTTGTGGTGAAAAATGTTAAGGACCCGGTTGTTGGGGGCCTTGGATGCTAATTAGCATCGACTGAACCGGAATGATGTGAAAGCTAAGAAGGCTCCATCCGTGAGCCCCTGGATGCTTGATAGCACGGGTGTGCATGGGAATTACATGGGTTGTAAGGCTTGCGCAATGGTGATGTATGGATCCTGGTTGGAGGATTGCTTGTGGCAGGTCTACGGGCTTGCTAGTCTTGACACCGACAGAAGCCGGCAGTTAGACTCTAGACCGGTTGGGTTGGACTCTTGGTGCTCATCTACCCAAGTCCCTTCTGTGTCCTTGAAGGCTCAGCATGATGCAAGCAGTACGCAGGGTCTCCGCTGTGTGTTCTTTGCGTCGAGGCGTATAGAGGCCGAGGACTGGTAGTGTTCATACCCTCCAAGTAGTGGAGGATCTTGTTCCACTGTCTCCGTCTGGCCACGACGGGAGATGCCAGAGTAGTTAGCTACCTCTAAAAAAGCGAGAACTGTAGGTCTATGTCGACATAGCAACATTGCATGGGTGAGTATCATTACATAATCATTGCATTGCATTCATCATTACATAATCATGTTATTGGACCGCATCGGAACTCATCATATAAACTTTTATGGGCACCTTTTTATGATGGGTTACATTATACTCGGATCCTAAACTTATAAGCTTGTATGAGCACCCTTATAAGTTAAGTTCAAATTATATAATTATATACTCAACTACCTATACACTGTCGTTGATCCTGCTCTCTTTTGATGTACTCTCTTATACATATGTTATAACTGCTCTCTTTTGATGTACTTTCTTATACCACGATATAACTATCGTGATTACATCTACCCTTGTCACCTATTTTTGCTAGTACTGATTATATTGCAGCTCCCTGTTCTTCCCTTCCGCCCGGTGCCTTGGAGTTGCCGGGGGAGAGGATGTGAAGCCACTTAGTCTTTATGACTAACGGTTGTTGCACCCCTCTTTTAGGAGCGCACCCTGGAGCAGCAGCGCGCAACGTTGGAGGAGGATAGCCAGGTCAGGACGACAGGGGCGGATACCACAATACCCTCACTACCGTCGGTGACAGATGTGCGCGTAGTTTGAGATGTAGCCCTTGGGGCCTTTCTTTTGATACTCTGATATAGTACATGAGCTCTCGGAGCAACCTGTCTAGTAATTTTGTGACACTTACTTATGTGAATATATATATATATATATGGCTTCTTGCTTTTACATTTGGTTGGCGCTGTTCAGTTGGTTTGGCTGGCAGGATAGGAGTCTTGTGGGGGAGGCTAGCTCGTGTGCTAGCACTTCCGCAAGGCGGATGTCCTGGGCATATGACTCCCCTCGGCCTTGTCTTGTGTTCCAGGAGGGGGGTCTTACAACTCAAAATGGTCACTTTCACCAAATGACCTCGGATTGGAACAAAACGAATTCCATTACACTCGTATCATCTTTACGAGTTTAACGCAACTGACGGAAGTCGATTCAGAGCACGTATGCTCTATATTCTAAAACTGCATTGTCGTGACGCGCTACGATACTCAAAATGGTCACTTTCACCAAATGACCTCATATTGGAACGAAATGAATTCCGTTGCACTCGTATGGATCATACGAGTTTAACGCAACTGACGAAAGTCTATTCGGAGCACGTATGCTCACTGTACTATTTCGGTGTTGTGGCGAAGCACAATGCTACCCAAAACAGTCATTTCTCTAAATGACCACCATTAAGTGGCGAAGGTCGGGTCGTGGTTCTCCTCTGACCCGGCCTAAGCTCCTCCAAGGGTTCAGCTGAACTGGCTAGACCCTATTTTAGAGTTGGGATGTTACAAGGGCTTTCCCAGTCGTTGGCTGGAGGAAGAAGATGAGCAGGAGCCGCTTATCTTGCTTCAAGATTCGTGTTGGAATCATTCATATGAATGAAATGATTTGTATAAAACTATCATATATTATGCAGTGTTTTGTTTTAATTATTAAAAATACTTAGTCCCTTGTGATGAAAAAGTGGTCAATACCAATGTTGTAGCCCAATAGGAGCACTGTAGCTCCATGTAGGGCCATTTTAGTGGGACTGGTCCTTAGGGTAAGACAACCACTATTTCTTGAATAACTTTTGATTGGATAATGATAATGACGTGAAATTTGAAACGTAGGCTGTTTATACCTACACCCTTAACATATTCTAAAATGGGAATTTTTGGAGAACATTGTTCTATGTTTTTTGTAAAAATTTAATAATTCATATATTAATTAATAATATGGTCTAATGACATCCAATAACCTCCATATTTTGGTGGGTGGTCCTTAGGGTCATGATATGACACTGGTAAAATTTTCATCCCATTTTGGTTGAATTGGTTGGGTAATTAGTTAACTCAAGTTTGGTCAAACTAGGTCAAATTAGGCCAAAAGTGCACATTATGGAATTAAGGGGTAAACCTTAATCCAAATGTTGTGAAACTCTGGTCACTGGTTTAGAATCACCTAAAGCACCTCCTTGAGTGGTTTGGGGTGGTTTAGGGTGGATGTGCCCTAGAACCCTAGTTCTAATCCCTAGGATTGCACTTTGAGCCTTGTGAAGGACATAGGGTCACATGTCCTTGAATGGTCATGAAAATGGGTAGATAAGGTCATAGGGTGTAATTATGCCCTAGGAAAATTTATGATAATTTTAAGAACACTTGTCCCCTCTAAATTAGGTTATAACTTTTTAGGGAACTTTCTTATAAGAGAAATTTAGTACGCAGGAGCTCCGTTGTTGTGTTCTTAACGTTGAGGCATACGATAAGTCTAGGTTAGGTAGTGTAGATACCAACCTAGAGGTGGGCGAGGCCCAACCCACCACTTCCATTTTCCAATATGGGAGTATCCTGGGAGTTTTGCTAGCTCCAAAAAGGGGGAACTAAAGGTCTGTGCGCATAGAGTCGTAGTGTGTGAGTTTCACTTGTATGAACATAGCATTAAACTGCATACCTTGCATGATATAACATAAACATTGCATTTCAACCCCTACCCCTATCTTATAAATTGGTTATGGGACTTTTTATACGATAGGCCCTGCTAAACGACCCCTTGGTCTATAGGTTTGTATGTGCATTCCTATAAATTACGGTTACTCTTCCTTATTACTGCTTTCCTTATTACTCTCCTTTGCTATTGCTTACTTACTACTGCTTTACCTGTTACTGCTTACTCACTGTACTATATGATGCATAATGGTAGAACTTCCCGTAGTTAGATTCACCGTCACCTGCTATTGTTTATACCCCTTGCTGTCCTCCACTTCATTTCCCCCGCTCGGTGCCTAGGAGTCACCGTGGGAGGGGTGGGGGATTGGCTTAGTCTTTTGACTAACGGTCGGTGGACCATATCATTTTAGGGGACCGAGGAGATGCAACTGCACTAGAGGCCGGTGCAGATGGAGGTGGGACAGTCTAGCACGGGAGCACCAATGACAGGATCCATGAGTGTTCTATTAGTTTTGCTTCTGCGAGAGAACTTGTAGTGAGGAATTGATGTATCGGGCAGGAGCCCTTTTTATTGTTGTCATCTTTTATTCAGTTACTTTTTGTGGACCTCTTTATTCAGATATTATATTCATGTGATGTGGACTTGATTTCTAGTTAATCAAATGTGCTACTTTTCTTCTGTGGTGATCGATATGGCCGGCAGGATCGTCGTTCTTTAGTGGCGAACTTCCCCAGTGATGGTGTCACCACAAAGTGACGGTTCTGGGCATAAGACCTGGGTTTTCAAAAAATAAAATAAAGGGGTCTTACACAAGATCTCTTTAAACTGGCAATCTCTGGCTATAATACCTATACGAGACAGCTTATCATATTTGCGGTCTACGACCTTTAAGATCTGCCAAGATAACATCAATTCGTAGATATAGTTTCTTAATAACTTCGAGCAGGAACATAAGATACGATCTACCATGGTTGAGACCGCTCCTTGAAAGATACAACCCTTTCATAGTGGATAATCTGCGATCTTTAATTCTTCAGGACATTCCATGGATATTTGGAAAATACCTTCTTATGATAGCCAGCGATCTCCCATATTTATAAGATATTTATAAGTCAGATCCACAATCTTTATTTTTCAGACCGGTTGATATGAAGGTAAATAACAATTCTGGTTAAACAAGAACGAGGTCATGAGATCGCTGAGGATGAACAAGATTGCTTATGACTAGCGGTCTCTGGCTATGATACACCTTCATGAGACCGCTTATCACATTTGCGACCTCTAGCTTTGAATCATTTGTCAGGATAAAAATTGAATTCGTAGATGCTGATTCTTAAATAAATAAATATAGAATGCGATCCTTAATATTTCACAGGCTGCCTTTCTTAAAATTGGCGATCTTGAATCTGTAAGGTTCTTAGAGACAAAGGTCATAATCCACATGATTCCTAAATAGCCTTTAATGAGAGCAAGAATGACGATCTTCCAATGATTCAGACCGTCTCTTACCTGGCTTGGAACCATAAACATGTTGTAAAGCTCGTCTATTTGAAAATTTTACAAGGTCTTAAAGTCTTTTAGGCGGCGGTCTCAATTGCTTCAGACCGCCCCATGCTCAACACGATCCAATATTGAGACCGACGGTCTTCAAAAAACCTCAGACCGCCCCTTTACAATAAAGGCTTGATATATATAATTTGTAATGATCTAAAGGGCAGGTGCGGCTATACCAGCATTGCTTTCCTCTAAAGACCATCAAAATTTTAATATCTGAAGTGACCAACTCAGAATGATCAAAAAAGGGGCAGGTGTGGTTATGCTGCGGAGGCCATACCGACATTGCTTTGCCCAAGAGACTATCCAAGATTATATTATACAACCAACTTCCTCTGGGCTATTCTCTCACCAATGAGCATTCGAGGGTCACAGATAAGATGATCCATAGGGCAGGTGAGGCACACCGCGTGGGTTACACCGACATTGCTTTCCCTGGAAGGATCATCAAGGCTGTAACGATGTCCTTTTACAATGCTTGACAGAGCTGAACATTCAACTAGACTTCCCTTGATGCAGAGGTGTTTCAGATGTCAGCTAGGACCAGACATCCCAAAGTTCCTCCGCACGAGCTTGGCGAGCTACTGCTACACAGATGCGAAATCTCCCCGCTACCTGACGCGCAGAACTAGCACACCGCTATAGGCGGGAGCGAGACTGCGACACAAAACGGCAGTGTACCGATCGTTCAAGTAATATAAAATGGGAGTGATTCCCAAGTATCGATCTTGAAGAAACACAGTAGGGTGGAGTTTACTTTTGTGGAAGGACTTGAGATAGAAGTCCTTTAGGTCGGATGGATTGCGGAAGAGTTTAGATTGGTTTTTGGAAAACAAAATAAAGAAAATAAACTACTATGCAGGCCACTATGCACTGCTTCGCTGGGAGGATGGAAACAATGCAGGCTGCTATGCACTGCTTCGCAAGGTGGATGGACGAGTAGGCAAGCGGATGAGGTGAGTGTAACTGCGGAAAGGTTTGAGGACCATTAGCACCTCTTGGCTAGGCAGATGGATTACACGGGCTGTTAGCACTACTTCGCTGCGCGGATGGAAGAAAAGGCTTGTGGATGGAATGGTTCGCACCGGCGGAGTCGAGGTGGATTATACGGGCCGTTAGCACCGCTTAGCTTGGCAGGATGAAGTGCAGGCCGCAATGCCGTGCTTCGATAAGCGGATGGACGGAAGGAAGATATAGGGAGTGATCTTTATTGTGAGAGTGAGGGTCACAAACACCTCTTCGACGTCTCACCTCTAGCTTTTGCTAGAGTGGCTCAGTTAGTGCGTGTATGGGGTGGATGTGAAATGGAGGCGAGGCGCATCACTACATAACATCAAAGAAGAGAAAATAGCTAGGCATGATTTTATTCATAGACAAACAAAGAGCATTCTAGGTTCATTACAAGTATTTAGGAGCACATCACACAAATAGACAAAGGGTAGAGTGAACCACAAGAAGAAAAGTCTCGACGTGGGTTGTGGCCGGAATGGTGGGTTGTCAAGCCGCCTCCGAGCTCAGTCCGTGGTTGCTTCCAGAATCTAGAGGTTGTCACTACCTATAACCTTCTTCGTCTTCTTCTCTGATGTAGGTTCCTTCTTCTTCACCAAATGGAGTACGCCAAACCTTGATGCTAGTTGTAGATGGCCGGGAAGGCTTCCGGATCCTTGGATGTGGCATTGAATCACTGGAGAACACTTACCAAGTGGAGGAGATGGATGGAGCGACGGAAATGGTGGAGCAGGAATGGAAGTGGCGGGCTCGATCTGTCTTCTTTAGGAAGGGCGAATCTTGCAGCTTTTAGAGTAAACAGTCAGAAAATTGGTCACGCACGACCGTGCGTAGACCGTGCATTATTAATGAAGCAGAAAGCTCAGGAAGACGAATCTGAGCACCCGTGTGTTATACTCATGCACGGTCAAAGCCGACCGTGCATAAAAATGCACGGGCAAATTCTGAAAAATAGAATTTCAGCTTACCAGAAGAGCTCGTGTTATTTTACTCAAGCACGGGCAATCCAACCGTGCGAGAACAAAACGCATGACCAAATCTTGATCACCGTTTTGAACCACAAATGACCGCGCACGATCGGAGCTATCATGGGTCAAGAAAATGCACGACCGTGCGATTCATGCAGACATGAAATCTGGGAAAAATTGGATGAACTGTCTGCCTGCACAACTGAAAGTGAGGTTAGATCTTAGATTTACTCTAGATGGGGGGTGAATAGAGTATTAAAATTTTCACTTATTTTTATAGCGAAATTAAAATAGTGATACTTATATGTGTATTGAGTGAGTTATAAAAACAAACACAAAGAGAGCACACCGCATAATACAGAAAATCACACAAACACAGAGGACACAAGGATTTGATAGTAGTTGCCCAATAAACCTGGGTACGTCTACTCTTCTACCACCCTTGGTAGGATTCCACTAGGTTTTTGATCAGGTGCCCTATCAGCAATGAGGTTTTGATCAGGTGCCCAAAACACCACTTGAGCTTTTGATCAGGTGCTCTAACCAAACTACAGGTTTTTGTTCAGGTGCCCTGCCACCAAGGGGTTAACTTTTGAAGAGAGTTATAACCTTGTACAAGAGGGGATAAAGAGGGTTTAGATGTTCTTATCTGTCAATAATCTGAGAGAAGACTCTAGTGGAATGTGTTGTTGTAAAGCTCCCCCTGTCTGATTGAAATTTGTTGACAGTTGAGGATGGAGCTTTCACTTGAATGAAGTATCTTCCTGTATCTTCCTGATAGATGATGAATCTGAGAGACCAACATTTCTCAAATTATTTGTTGCTCTTGAAGATCTGATCTAGAAACTTGCAACAGAAATATGAGAGATGATTTGTATTGTTGTTCTCAGGGAATGAGATGTGCTGCTGAAGAAGATGAAGATCTGTAAAGCTTTTTCTTTTCTTCTTTCTGTATATTTTCTCTCGACATTATTCTTCTTCTCTTTATTTCATGTCTTGCTATTTTGTGAAATGATACTGTATATCTTCTTTCTTATTCCTTTTTGAAATCTCTGACTGATTTGAATTTCAAATCCTCTAAAATAAGTAATAAAATAATCTGGAGGATTATTTCTTGGAACTGCAAACCAAGACTTTAATTCCTTTTCCATTTTAATTAATGATATCCTTTTCCGCCAAACGACTATTTTATCGGGAAGTGAATGGAAAGGAATAAATAAATGGAAAGATATAATCCTTGACTTATCTGGAATAAATTGAGGCGTTGCTGATAAATCTGAGTTCAGAGAATAATATAACTGATCTTCTGAAATAAATCTGCTGAAGAGAAATTTTCGTCGATCTGAGAAACAAGTTCGTCGAACAGAATTGGATTCGTTGATCTCAGAGATGAGTTTGTCGAACTGAAGATATTCGTCGAACGCAGACTGAGTTCGTCGAACGGACGCTGGAGTTCGTCGAACTGAGAGAACTTATCTGCTGGCCTGGCTGGAGAACTAAGTTCGTCGAGCTGAGAAAATACTTTCGTCAAACTGAATAATTCGTCGACCGCTGAGACTTACTCAGTTCGTCGACCGCTGAGACTATTCGTTAACCGCTGAGACAGTTCGTCGACCGCTGAGCCGCTGAGATGCTGAGATTGAAGCAAGCCGTTTGTCGAACGCAGAATGCAAGACGTTCGTCGAACGCAGAAAGCATTTCGTCGAACACAGTATTGAGTTCGTCGAACGCAGAAACTGAATCTTTTCTTAAGTTCTAACAGCCTAAAACATTGAACCTTTAGAATATACAATGGGGTCAACTTAGTCCTAATAAACAGATAGTGATCCTAGCCCAAATAAGTAATAGGGTTGTTCCAACAATCTCCCCCTATTTGGGTTAGGACACTATTTGACAAAAATCAAATAAAATAAACAACAAAATAACAGAGCATATATATCTGATAGATTTTAAATATTTCAGCAGATATAAAATATGATACTCTGAGTTTTGAGAATTTTACATTGAAAACAGAAATAATAATAAACTTTTGTCTTTCTGAATTCTGCTTTTCAAACTCTTCTGCTTTGGGTTTGATTCTCTGAGCTGTAGCAATAACTGGAACTGATCTTCCTTATTTCTGACTCTGCATTTGCATCTGTCATATCTGAATCTTCAAACTGAAATAAAAACTGCTGTGAGCTTCTTCAAATAACTGAAGCCTATCATAAAGGGGCTTCTTCATCAACTGAATGATTTTTGCTTCTTCATACAACATCTCCCCCTGAAACTTGAGCTTCTATATAAAGCATCTCCCCCTATCAAAAAGGAAAGCATCTCCCCTGACAAAAAGGAGTTTCTTCAAAACATTTCCCCTGTCAAAAGGAGCTTCTTCAAAACATCTCCCCCTGCCTATTTTCAGGAAGACCTGGAGCTACGCCCCTAGAAGAAGGGACAGTTGAGAAGGTAGGGAAGGATGCAATCTTTTTGAAGAAATATTGCTATTGTTCCCATTCCTTTATTTCTGCTACTGGGAGTTTGATTTTGACAACAATTGAAAGTCCTCTGATATCAGTTGAGGTCTCTGATATCAAAAGAAAAATGAGTTTGATCCTGGTGGTCAATGACTTCTTAAGTTGTTATTCTTCAAACAATTGAAGAATATCTTGGAAGAAATGACTGCTTGAGATAGTGATCCTGTACCTGCAAAATGTCTCTGGTAGAGGTGGTGTTCCTCTCCTTATTTGATACATTAGATTTTTTTGACCCAGACTACTTTGGGTCCTTTTGTTTTTCCACAAAAATCTGAAATATAAGATATCTCAGGCTGATCCTTATAGCCTTGTGGATGATATCTCCTTGGAGGAATTATCCACTCAGTGAAAGGATTTTTAGTATGTGAAGAATAAGAATTCTTTTGATATTCAGTAAATTTTATGTTCGACGAATTTGGATGAATTCGTCGATCGTCGTTCGACAAAGTGAAGTGCTTTCGTCGAGCGCCGTTCGAATAATAACTATACTGAAGGTCTGTCTTCAGAGTTCGTCGATCTCCGTTCGACGAAATTAAATGATTTCGTCGAGTTCCATTCGATGAATTCTGTTGAATTCTTTTATTCTGAACATCCTTGCTTGAAATATTCTTATCTACTTATACTGGCTCTTTGTTCTTGGCGGAAATGAAGTTTATTGGTGTAGAAAGAATGTTCTTCTTAAGGAGGTGTGGCTCACTTGATGATGCACCCAACCTAGTCTGCCACTTAGTCTGGCATTCACAGTGCTTGTGATGTCCATCAGTTTGATGCTTCTCCCATTTAGGGATTCTTCAAATTTCTTAGCCTCAGATAACTTATTCTCAATGAAAACAATATGTTCTTTTAAGGCAGCCAATTATTCCTTAAGATTGGCATTTTCTACACTTAATTGGTTCATTTCAGCCAACTTATTTCTGAGAGAGATTATCTCTTTCTCAGATTTAATTAAATCTATACAAAGAGCTTTGAATTCATCTTTGAATTCAATTGAATTAAAATCAAAATTAGATATTACCTGATCACTATCAGCTTCAGATTCAGATTCTTTTGAATTATGTCCTGAGGCATTGATAGCCATCATGCAGAAATTTCTTTCATCTTCATCATCACTAGAGCTAGATGACGATGCATATTCTGAATCATTGCATGAGTCATAAACAACCATCAAGCATTGATCCTTTTCATTTGGATCATTTTCAACTTCAGCTGAGCTGGATGATGACTCTAACTCTTCAGCAGAACCTTCAACCATGTTGTTGAGGGAATTCCAAATATCCCTGGCTTAGGTGCAGTCCACAACCTTTTGGAATATGTCATCAGATATTTTTTGTGCCACTATATTCATTGTTTTGGCATCTGCATTTCTTTGCTTCTTTTGAGCTTCTGTCCACTCAGGTGGTGGAACAACATTGTTGTTAGTTGGTGCTTCAACACTTGTTGTTGATGTAGGAGCAGGAGGTCCTGTCAAAATAACCTTAAAAATTTCTTCGTCAATAGAATTCATGTATAACCTGATCCTTGCCTTCCATTGTGCAAACTTATTTAGATTGCACATAAGAGGTCTTGTGCTTGAATATTCTTTGTTCTGTGCCATGAGTTTTTAAGCAAAAGAAAACTCTAAAATAAAATTTAAGATCTGATTGATCTTTTGATTCAGGTGTTAGCCTGTATACAATCAACCAACCTCTGATACCAATTAAAAGTGAGGTTAGATCTTATATTTACTCTAGATGGGGGGGGGGGGGGTGAATAGAGTATTACAAGTTTTTCACTTATTTTTATAGCGGAATTAAAATAGTGAT
This sequence comes from Dactylorhiza incarnata, assembly GCA_033032865.1. Classification (NCBI taxonomy): domain Eukaryota; kingdom Viridiplantae; phylum Streptophyta; class Magnoliopsida; order Asparagales; family Orchidaceae; genus Dactylorhiza; species Dactylorhiza incarnata. Next base: position 25,671,648 of record JAWHQI010000002.1, read on the forward strand.
ACTTATATGTGTATTGAGTGAGTTATAAAAACAAACACAAAGAGAGCACACAACACAATATAGAAAATCACATAAACACAGAGGACACAAGGATTTTATAATAGTTCCCCAATAAACCTGGGTACGTCTACTCTTCTACCACCCTTGGTAGGATTCCATTAGGTTTTTGATCAGGTGACCTATGACCAATGGGGTTTTGATCAGGTGCCCAAAACACCACTTGAGCTTTTGATCAGGTGCTCTAACCAAACTACAAGTTTTTGTTCTGGTGCCCTGCCACCAAGGGGTTAACTTTTGAAGGGAGTTATAACCCTGTACAAGAGGGGATAAAGAGGGTTTAGTTGTTCTTCTCTGTCAATAGTTTGAGAGAAGACTCTAGTGGAATGTGTTGTTGTAAAGCTCCCCCTGTCTGATTTCTGATTGAAATTTGTTGACAATTGAGGATGGAGCTTTCACTTGAATGAGGTATCTTCCTGATAGCTGATGAATCTGAGAGACCAAGATTTCTCAGATTATTTGCTGCTCTTGAAGATCTGATCTAGAAATTTGCAGCATAAATCTGAGTGATGATTTGTATTGTTGTTCTCAGAGAATGAGATGTGCTGTTGAAGAAGATGAAGATCTGTAAAGCTTTTTCTTTTCTTCTTTCTGTGTATTTTCTCTCGACAGTATTCTTCTCTTTATTTCCTGTCTTGCTATTCTGTAAAATGATACTGTATATCTTCTTTCTTATTCCTTTTTAAAATCTCTGACTGATTTGAATTTCAAATCCTCTGAAATAAGGAATAAAATAATCTGGAGGATTATTTCTTGGAACTGCAAACCAAGACTTTAATTCCTTTTCCTTTTTAATTAATGATATCCTTTTCCGCCAAACGACTATTTTCTCGGGAAGAGAATGGAAAGGAATAATTAAATGGAAAGATATAATCCTTGACTTATCTAGAATAAGTAGAGCCATTGCTGATAAATCTGAGTTCAGAGAATAATATAACTGATCTTCTGAAATAAATCTGCTGAAGAGAAATTTTCGTCGATCTGAGAAACAAGTTCGTCGAGCAGAATTGGATTCGTCGATCTCAGAGATGAGTTCGTCGACCTGAAGATATTCGTCAAACGTAGACTGAGTTCATCAAACGGATGCTGGAGTTCGTCGAACTGAGAGAACTTATCTTCTGACCTGGCTGGAGAACTAAGTTCGTCGAGCTGAGAAATAACTTTCGTCGAACTGAATAATTCGTCGACCGCTGAGACTTACTCAGTTCGTCGATCGCTGAGACTGTTCGTCAACCGCTGAGACAGTTCGTCGACCGCTAACCTGCTGAGCCGCTGAGATGCTGAGATTGAAGCAAGCCATTTGTCAAATGCAGAATGCAAGACGTTCATCGAACACAGAAAGCATTTCGTCGAACGCAGTATTGAGTTCGTCGAACGCAGAAACTGAATCTTTTCTTAAGTTCTAACAGCCTAAAACCTTGACCCTTTAGACTATACAATGGGGTCAACTTAGTCCAAATAAACAGATAATCATCCTAGCCCAAATCAGTAATAGGGTTGTTCCAACAACAACGATCAACACAGGAAACACACAGCTGGGAATACCCATCCAGGTCAATCCAGAAATAGAAAAAGGGGTGGGGAGCACCACGTGCTTATCCCCAATGACATGGAGCGCAATTGCACACCAAAATGGGCCTAACCAGTGCACATAGCGTGAAAGTGAATACAGGTGAGATACACGCGATTATAGCTTGCACATGACGTGCACCAGAGTGAAAACTAGCCCGGATGAGTCCATAAAATAGTGTAAATAGTGAACTCATCACACCCCTAGACTTAACCATTTTCTTTTCCCGAGTAAACTATCCCTCAGGCAGACGAGAAAAATGTTAGTTGGCTTAGTAATTGCAAATGCGGAGTACCATGCGAAGTCGCATACTCACACGCACAGAAATGCAATAAAAGAAAATTTTAATTATACAAAATAGTTTGTAAAAATCTATGAGCGTAATTATATATTATTTCTACTCAAAAGTTGAATCTCGGTGAATCGTCCGGTTATGCGTAGGAAGAAAGTAAACTGATCGCTGAGGCGAGTATTGCTCAAGATTGGAACTCGGAACAACCTCCATTGAAATCCATCAATATCGGTGACCATAAGCTCACCCAGACACACTCTCTCCACGATACTACTTCGATTCATTGCGTGAGTCAGTAGGACTTTAGGATAGAGATTGAGCTTAGGTTGCGGTAGGATAAACAATGATAAACTCGAAGGCTTACACACCTAACCCAAAAGAGATAATGCATCAAAGCTAACCAGGCACTCGCTACACGCGCGAGTGCACCAAACCAGCAGACTTGAACCTGAAAACATGGGTGTGTGCACCGCCTAATCCCATTATAACCTTTTGCAAAAAAATTTCAATTAAGCTCTTTTCTCATCATCTTTTTTCCCACTCTTTTATTTTCTCATTTCAACATTTTTTTCTTTTCAATTATTTATTCATTGGAGTACATCCACATACGCACATAGAGAATATTACAAAACTATAAGCATAAAAAAATTTTATTCTACATGCAATTCTATGAGAGACACTAGACTCAACTAGAGCACTACAGGAGTCAACATTATACTCCGTCTCACAATCCTAGACCAGCACAACAATTTTACCAATCACACCAAAGAAACGAGGTAGACTCGTTATGCGCCTACGATTAAGTGCGCTTTCTAGTGGGTGCTGTGGTGTGCGATGAAAATGAACAAATAAATAACTAATTGCGATAAATTATAACTTCTAGTATGATGTGCCAAGTGTATGTGCATGTGGGTAACGACAAGCTACTCACCCCCAGACTTAAATCTAAGCATCACAGAATGCAATACTACAATTATAAAAGGAAGTAGGAGGAGAGGTTACCCCATGCTCATAAATGAGTATACTAGAAGATTGGCGTTAAACTGCAAATTAGCTCCAACCCCGCCACTAAAGTCGCCATACCTGCAGGAATTGCTCCGGCACCGCACAAAACATAAAATAAACATCAAAATTGGGTCGTCACCCATAAGCCCTTTTGTTTATCGTACTTAAGGTGGACCAAATACCTGTATTATCATTGTATAAATAGAGTTCTAGCAATTGTCCAAAACATCACTAAAAGAGACACACAAGCATATTAAAGAGATGAAACAACAACAGACTAAAATAGCAGCCACAAAAACCCGGAGCCTCCGTCACGACTCAGCTATATGCTGATTTGTGATGGTTCTCCCCATCCACATGAGATGGGAAGGAGGTGAAGGCTTTAGGGCTCAAAGGAGATGTCTCTCCCTTGCCCTTAACCTCTTCCTTCTCGTGATGGAGGGCTTCAGAGCGGGTAGCGCAGAATAACTTTTCTGTTTCAATTTCTCCATAGTAGGAGAGCGCCAACAAGCAACATGCTCTCTATCGTAACCGGTGTCTAGCAATTTTGGAGCAGTCACGGGCTTCATTTCTTCACCCACTACGGGTGACAAATCTGCCCAACGAACCTGTTTTAACTGTTTAAGAATTACTTTAGTTTTAACAAAATCAGTAAAAGAGTTTTCGGCCATGCGGGCCATGGTAACTTCTAACTTCGCAGCCTCGCTGCCTTTGTTCTCAGCTTTCTCTTCATCCATCACGAATTTCTTCACTATCTCCTTTTCTTCCTCCTCTGACTCAGCATTTGTTTTTTTTGCTTTGCTTCTCCACAACTGTACTGAACTTATTAGCAAATTTATCAAAAATGGCAGGTCAAGAATTTAGATCCTTGGTTATTGTAGATGGAAGAGTATGGGGTGCCACTTTGGGTGACAAGTTGACACACCCCTTAGAAATGTGAAGGGTGGCGCCACTCTCCTTCAAGAACGGGACACCGAAAATAGGCATGGAAATGTTTTCCCTGGGTCCCAAAACTTGAAAGTTTGTGACAACTGACACTCCATCTACAACGACCTTGACATCCTTGATCTCAACCTCTGTTTCCACCACCATTCCATTTGCAAGGACAAGTAATGTATGATCATCGACATTGATTTTTAGGTTCAGCTTTTCAACGTCTTGTAGTGCAAGAATGTTGCACTGCGATCCAGTGTCACAAAGGGTGGTGGTTTCAACATCATTGATCTCATATTTCGGTATCAAGTCGCCCTCATGGCAGCCATCTGATCAATTAGGCTCTTTCCCTGCTCACGTGGATTCTTTTTCGTCGTGCTAGGGAGAGCACCTTGAGTTCTCTCTGAGAGCACTTGAGCCAATTGACCCAATTGCATCTCCAAGTTCCTCATTGAGGCGGTTTGGTTAGCCTATTAGATTGGGCCACGTCAAAAAACTTTTTCATCATCTCTTCCAATGTACTGTTTCTTAGCACCGCAGCACCTTGGTTATAACCCGGATGAGGCGTACTCGGTTGGCTTTTGGACGCTTGAGCATCAAATTGATGCTGGTCAGGCTGCAATCGTTGGCCTACAGTGTTTTGGTTCCATGAGAAATTTGGGTGATTTCTCACACCCAGATTAGATGTGTTTGAAAAGGGTGCTGTATGGGTTTGATTACTAACAAAGTTGACATTTTCTTCCACATTTAGATTAGAAAAATACGAGGAGATTTCACCTGTAGTGCATTCATAGGTATGATGTCCGGGGTTCCTGCACCCTTGACACGAAATGGCCATCACCGGAGCCGGAGAAGGGGCAAGCCTCTTCAGCAATGCTATGCTCTCATATGGTGACGGTGTAGCCTCCACTAGTGGACCAGAAGTGTTCACTTCAAATATTCCTCGTACATTCTGTGGGGTGTTCCGCTCTACGGTCCAAAACGAGCTATGAGTAGCGGTGTCCTGCAAGATCCGCAATGCTTCATCAGGGGTGTGATTTAGCAGAGTTATGCCGGCAGCGACATCAATCATGGCTCTATAGTTAGGCTCTATTGCAAAGTAGAAATATTCCACAAGGTTCCAGGGTTGCAACTCATGAAGAGGACACTTCCAGAGGAGTTCCATAAATCTTTCCCAAGCTTCCACAAGGGTTTCCTGATTATGTTACCGGATGGTTGCAATCTCACGCCTCATGTTCACGGTTTTATCCACTGGGAGGAACTTTGCTAGGAATTTGGAGGAGAGTAGCTCCCATGTGGTCGCTGTGCCCGAAGGGATTGTATGGAGCCAAACTTTTGCTTTATCACAGAGGGAGAATGGGAATATTGGTCACGCACGGTCGAACGCACGATCGTGTGTGGACCGTGCGTTATTAATGAAGCAGAAAGCTCAGGAAGATGAAGCTGAGCGCCCGTGCGTTATACTCACGCACGATCAAAGCCGACCGTGCATAAAAACGCACGGGTAAATTCCGAAACCCATAATTTCAGCTTACCAGAGGAGCTCATGCGATTTTTCTCTCGCTCGGGCAAACTAACCGTGCTTGAACAAAATGCACGACCAAATCAAGATCACCATTTTGAACCACAGATGACCACGCATGATCGGAGCAATCGTGCGGGAAGGAATGATTACCACATTCTCCCGAATGAATTTCTTGAAGGATAGTTGGAATTTCTTCTTCGGAAACACATCGCGCGAGAGGCGAAAGAAAGGTTTTCCTGTAAAGAATTCCTGCAACAAGATAATAATAGGCTGCTTTAAGCTTAAACCTTTTTCTATCCTTTACCATGGAGTGAAATTCCCCAGTCGAGAGGTAGAGTACGAAAGGATCCTTCCAAGATGGACATTGATCTATCTGCATGACTTCTACCTCCTCGATAGCTGGATGAAATAACTCCGAGGTTGTTCCTCCTGAAAGAAGAGCAAATTTGGCTAGCTCATCCGCCTTCCTTGTTCTCTTCTCTTAGGATATGCTAGATTATGAAGCTCTTGAACTTGCTTATCTTGATTTTAACTAGAGCTTGATAGTGCTTCAAAACGTGATCCCTGGTCTCGAAATTTCTATTTACTTGAGATGCCATTACTAGAGAATCTGTTTTGACTTGAACATCTTCGATTCCCAATTCTCTTGTGAATCTATGACCGGTGAGCAAAGCTTCATACTAAGCATGGTTGTTTGTTGTCGGAAAATTAAACTTCATGGCTTGATCCAGTCAGACTCCATTTGGATTGATCAAAATAACTCCAGCTCCGAAAGAATTTTTTCCTGAAGCTCCATCATCGAAAATTGTCCAGGCGAGAGGAGCTCTGAGCTCTTTATCCGAATTAGCCTCTTTTACATCGATCATGAAATCTGCTAGTACCCGAGCTTTGATCACTACTCTAGGAATATAACAGATGTCGAATTCGCTGAGCTCTATTGCCACTTTGCCAATCTACCTGAATGTTTCAGCTTCTCTAAGACACTCTTTAGTGGAAGGTTGGTGACAACTTGAATTGAATGTGCTTGGAAATAAGGTCTCAACCTTCATGCTGAAGTCACGAGCATTAGGGCTAACTTCTCAAGGATTGGGTACCGGGTTTCTGCACTCTTTAAAATTTTGCTTACATAATAAACTGGAAACTGCTTCTTCTTTTCTTCCCTGATTAAAACCGATCTGATGGCAACAGAGCCGACTCCAAGGTATAAAAAGAGATATTCTCCCTCTCTGGGGCTCTGGAGCAAGGGAGTTGATGTTAATTTTTTTTGAGCTGATTGAAAGCATCATCACACTCCTTTGTCCATTCAAACTTGGCCCTTGCACAGTGAGTTTTGAAGAAATGGACACTCTTATCTCCAGAGCAGGAGACGAAACGGCTCAAACCTTCCATCCTCCCACCCTGCTGCTGGACTTCCTTAGGGGTCTTGGGAGATGGCATTTCTAAGATAGCCTTCACTTTATCGGGATTCGTCTCCAGCCCTTCCGGAGTAAGGAGATGACCAAGAAACTTACCGTTGCTATATCCGAAAGTGCATTTCAATGGATTCAATCTCATATTGAAACTTCGGAGGGTTGCAAATGTTTCATTTAGGTCGTTAAGGTGAGTTGAGAAAAGCTTGCTTTTGATTAATAGATCATCGACATAAACTTCTAGATTTCTCCCTTTCTGGGTTTTAAAAATAGTGTCCATCATTTTCTGATAAGTTGCACCGGCATTCTTTAGTCCAAAAGTCATTACGAGATAACAGAAACATCCATCATTCGTGATGAATAAGGTGTGAGGAACGTCAGTCTTGTGCATTCTTATTTGATGATAGACGGAGAACGCATCTAAGAAACTCATGCAAGAGAATCCCACCGCAGAGTCTACTAAGGAATCTATCCGAGGCAAGGGGTAGCAATCTTTAGGGCAAGCTTTATTAAGTTTGGTGAAGTCTACACACATCCGCCACTTTCCACCAACTTTTTTAACCATCAGAACATTTGATACCCACTCAGGGTATTGAAGTTCCTAAACAAATTTAGCCTTTAACAATTTCTCCACCTCCTCCTGGATCGGCTGAGCGAGAGTCTCTGCTACTGCTCTTTTCTTTTTCTTGATTGGGGTGAAGTTAGGATCGATGTTGAGGTGGTGGCAGGCAACATCCGAATCAACTCCTGGTATGTCATCCGCCGACCAGGCGAAGACATCCAAGTTCTTCAGGAGACAAGAGATAAGTTGATCTTTATCAGCTTTGGGCAATTCAGCGTTGGTTGAAAGCTTTTTGCTCTTATCTTCTTCGCCAATTGGAACGGCTTGAATCACTTGGGAAGGTTCCAAGCGAGCTCCATCTCTTGCATCTTCTTCTTCTATTTCTTCTACCGATTGGACTTGATCAGGAATTTGAGGTGTTGAGGAGATATCAATCACCTGGATAGGATATGATTCGATCACATTAACTGTCCTGACGTAACATTCTCTAGCCTTCCTCAGATCGCTCCTAATCCGATATTGTTTACCATTCAAAGCAAACTTCACGGCCTGATGATAGGTTAAAATTATTGCTTGGTACTCGTTCAGGACTGGCCTTCCAAAAATTGCGTTGTAGCTGCTCGGAGCTTCAACGACTATAAATTTCACTAATTTTACAATCCCTGCTAACGTCACCGAGAGGGTGACAACTCCTTCCACTTCCTTTTTCTCCCCTGAGAAACCATAGAGCGGCCCTTCAGTTGAGAGAAGAACTTTCCCGGTCTTCAGCGCCTCGAAAGCTGGTTTGAAGAGGATATTCACCGAGCTTCTAGTATCTACCAGAATCTTATCATTTGCATCTATACAAAAGAGATTACCTAAAGTACTTTCGTCCTTTTCATCTATACATTCACCTGGATATCCGATGTTGCCAAGAGAGCCAACATCATCTACTTCCTCGCATTCCCAAAGAACTTTCGCTACCTTCTTGCACTTCGAGGTCGAAGCTTTGGAAGGATCTCCCTTCTGGAGCAGATCTTTGAATTTTCCTTCCTTTAGGAGCTTTTCCACCAGCAAGCGGAGAGCTCTGCAATTCTCAGTCACATGACCTCTCTCCCTATGATGTTCACAGTAGAGAGCTGGATTTCTGGTTCTTGGGTCAGAGTTTATCGGGGCAGGCCTTTTGTAGAAGGGCTGCTTTTGAAGAACCTGAACTACCCCGCTCATAGAGATGCTGAGGTTGGTGAAGGATTCTTGAGAATCGTTGAAGGATGGTTGAGAAGTCGTTGGCAAATGTGGCTGAGGATGTTCAATCTGATGGACTGGTGTGGATTGCTGAATCGGGGTAGCTGGGGCTGGCAGCGAGGACCCTTCAGGCCGGAACTGCTGATTTCCCTGACGAGGGCGGTAATGGTGGGAATTCCTTCCCTTTTGATAAGAGGGATGGAACTCTTGACGAGGTGGTTTGGACAATGGTTGGGATGGATAAAAACCTATCGAGCCTTTCTGGATGGCTTTACTAGTCAGATTAGAAACATAGACAGGGTTATTGATCTCCCCCTCTATGTGCTGGTTGGCAATACTAATCAGCTCTTGATATGAGCTGGGCTCACTGGTCGTGACCTCAAACTTGAGAGGTCCCTCTTGGAGGAAGTTGATCAGAGCCACCATATAGAGAGATGGATCTACGTCCCTTATTCCGAGGATATCCTTCTGAAACTGATCAATAAAGCGAGCTAAAGCCTCGCCTCCCCCCTGCTTGATCTTGAAGAGGGTTGCAGGGCCATTCTTTCTCTTCTTAGAGGTTGCAAACCTCAGAAGAAGCTCATGTATTAGGACAGCGAAGCTCGGGATGGATTGGGAAGGCAACTTATAAATCCACTCGCCGGCTTGCCAGTAGAAAGACCTAATCAACAACTTACACTTCACAGCATCGGAGAGAGTCCTCAGAACAACAGCGGACTCAAAAGCTTGAAGATGGGAAATTAGGTCATTCTACCCCGTAAACATGGGCAGACGGGGTACCCTGCAACCGTTGGAATTGACTCCCAACACACTCTATCAGTAAAGGGGGAAGGCTCCTCCGCTTCAATAACGTTGCAAGGAGCAGGAAAGACACCAACATGCGATGGAGGATAGGCACAATCCTCCTGGAAATTCAGGGCCTGAGCAGGAGGTCCCTGAGCTGCTATTCTGAAGAACTCTTAGCGAGCTGCGAAATCCCTAACTTGAGGTCGCACAGGAGCTACGGGATGGGAGGTCTCGCGATCAAGAGGGTGACCACCAGCCAAGCGGTCAGAGGTAGCGATTTGACTTGGTTGGGGAAGAAGCTTTTGAGAGATCGCGGCCAGGGTTTGACTTAAAACTTCAAATTGCCTGGCAGACTCTTGCTAAGCCTGAGCGGCCTCTCGGCGAGCTCGGGCGGCCTCTCGAAGAGCTTGCTCGACGCAAAGCTCAAAATTATGCTCCAAATCTTCTAATGAGGTCGGATTGTTCGAGGGGCGACTGTTGGGAGACCGACGAGAATGATTCCTGCGGTCTGACATCTCGAAAGTCCACTGATTTCACCTAAACACTCCAGATCTGAAGGTTGCGTGTTCGTTCTGTTGTTACAAAAAATGTACCTCCAAGACTCACACTAAAAGAAAAGGGAAGGAACTGCGGAGTGCCGGTTACTTAGGACAAAGAATGCCAGAGAAGAGATCTCTGAGAGAAACTTCTTTGATTGATCTCAAAAAGGGATTACAGAGGGGGTCTAAAACAGACCAGGGGGAGAGGTAGAAAAGCGACATAATTCGAGACCTCTTACACAAGTTGTAAGCTGGAGGCTCAAAGCGAAAGTCCCTTTTCAGGTACCCCTACCCCTCTATTTATAGACACGGAGGCTGCCCAAACGGGCAGATCCAAAAATTACGGGCTTCCTAGGGTATATGAGAGTCGGGCCAGAGCAAGGGGGTGCTAATAACAAAAAGGAAAAAAGAGGCCAGACCGCGCGGTCTGGTCGGTCTGGAAAAGACTTGATCGATGGTGCCTTGGGAGAAAATACTGGAGGGAGAGCAGGTGATCTGGGTGGTCTCTCAAATCTGAAACTGCTGGAGGGGTCCTTTTTGACTGGAGAAGAGGTCGCAGGAATTTCGGTCAAACATGGGACATTCCTTCAGAGTCAACCCTAAGTAGTGCTGAACTGGCCGCCGATCTTAAAGCAGAGTGGACAAATCGATGTTTTGGCTTTTATCTCTTTATTGCCTATAATTTAGAGTTGGCGAGAAGATGGGACATTCCTACAGATTCAACCCTAAGTAGTGCTGAACTGGACGCCGCTCTTGGAGCAGAGCAGGCAGATCGATGTTTTGGCTTTCCTTTCTTTATTGCCTGAAATTTAGAGTTGACGTGAATATGTGACATTCCTTCAGAGTCAACCCTAAATAGTGTTGAACTGGCCGCCACCCTTGGAGCTGAGCGGACAGATCGATGTTTTGGCTTTTATTTCCTTATTGCCTATAATTTAGAGTTGACGTGAAAATGAGATATTCCTTCAGAGTCTACCCTAAGTAGTGCCGAATTTGCGGCCGCTCTTGGAGCAGAGCGGATATATCAATGTTGTGGATTTTATTTCTTTATTGCCTATAATTTAGAGTTGACGTGAAGATGGGGCATTCCTTCAGAGTCAACCCTAAGTAGTGCCGAACTAGCTGTCGCCGTTGGGAATCTTGCCCACATGATTACTGATTTGAAAAAGTCATCAAGTCAAGAAAACTTCACTTTGTATTTGATCACTTCTATTGCTGATAATCTCAGGAAGTTAAAGTACAATGTCGTCGAATGAAGAACGAAGTTCATCGAACAAAGAATGCAGTTTGTCGAGCGCAAAGATGATGCAAAGCGAACGCTGAGACTTGGCGAGTTCATCGAACGCAGAAGCAAGATCATCGAACTCAGAAGGAAGATCGTCGATCGCTGAGACTTGGCGTGTTCGTTGAACGCAGAATGGAGTTCATCGAACGCAGAATGGATTTCGTCGAACGCTGAGATGGGACAGAAGAATGAAGCTCGTTGAACGCAGAATGCTATCTGTCGAACAAAGATTGCTGTTCGTCAAACGCAGAGAAGAATGAAGACAAAAGGAAGAAATGTTGTCCAGAAGACGCAGTATCATCGACATCGACAAAGAAGCCTTATCGCTGAAAAGGTTAGGTATGACTAATGGCGTAGGACATCGTCGTAAAGAAGGCAGGTTGTCGAGAAGACTGAAGAAGGACAGCTGAAGACAAGCAATTGTTAAAGTATGATCTGCCGACATGTTATCACTCATGTCTTCGAGAGAACAACGAGATTACGACGACAGTCTGCAAGAAAGAAGATCACCACGACACAGTTAGAGTTAGCATATCATCGTATATGCAGAAGCATCAGAATATCTCGTATCGTCGTGATACCTGCATCAGTGACAGGAGCAAGAAGTATTGAAAGTATACCTAAGTTCAAGACATCGACAAAGTCTTGTCATCGAGATATCATCCATGTCGTCGTAGCATTGGAAATATTGTCGAGACAGATTCAAAAGTTGCGGACGCGCTGTCAACATTTAATGCCGCCGCCTGATTGTCAAATCAGCGCGTGCTATTAAGGAAAGGAGCGTCTGATACTTAAGGAACTTTTTTAGAAGACCGTTGGGAGCCTCATAGTCATATAAAAGAGATAAGAGGTTGCCCTAATGAAAGGATAAATCGATCAATCAAAAAGAACTTGCGCATGCAGAAAATAGAAAAGTAAAAGCGGCGCAAGAAAGAAAGTGAAAAAGAAGAAGCAGTCATCTCCATCGACTGATAAGAAGCCAATCCTCATCAGGCTAAGAAAAGATTGAAGAAGAACTGTGCACTCAATATCTGATTCAGAAGCATCTTCTTCAACCTTAAGAAGCCAATCTTCAACAGGAAAAAGTTGTCGATCTTCATCCGGCAGAAGTAACAGTCTTTTAACACTGTAATTTTTATAAGGCTTGCGGGCCTATTTGTCTAGCTTGAGGGCTGGAGAGCTGTGAGGCTTGAGGGCCATGGCAGTGGACTTGCGGGTCCGACACCGTCTAGCTTGAGGGCTGGAGAGCTGTGAGGCTTGAGGGCTAGGGCAGTGGACTTGCGGGTCTGATTCTATCGAGCTTGACGGCTCAGGCGCAGTAGGGGCTTGCGGGCCTAGGCTGTAGGCATAGGACTTGCGGGTCTGTGTTGTGTAGGGCTTGAGGGCCTGCGTGTTGAGCTTGCGGGCTCGGGGGCAGTAGGGGCTTGCGGGCCTAGGCTGTTGGACTTGCGGGTCCGTGTTGTATGGCTTGAGGGACTGATGTTTTTGGCGGAGTTTGCTGATCCTAGCACACTGCTGGGTAGGCGCAGAGGGATAGAGGACTACTCAAGACACCCGGTCTTGAGGAACCTCTATAGATCTTGTTTCGTCTGGTGTGTTTTATCTATGTTTATCTGTGCGATATTTCTGTGTTGTGCTTGAATATTCAAAACTCGCGCAAATAATTTGAAAAGAACCCAGATCAACTAATACCCCCCTCTAGGTGAACGTTCCTATACTAACAGCCGCTCTTAGAGCAGAGTGGACAGACCGATGTTTTGGCTTTTATTTATTTATTGCCAACAATTTAATGTTGACGTGAATATGAGACATTCCTTCAGAGTCAACTATAAGTAGTGCTGAACTAGCCGTCGCTCTTCGAGCATAGCAAACAGATCAATGTTTTGGCTTTCCTTTCATTATTGCCTGAATTTAGAGTTGACGTGAAGATGTTACATTCCTTCGGGGTCAACCCTAAATAGTGCCAAACTGGCCGCCGCTCTTGGAGTAGAGCAGACAGATCAATGTTTTGGCTTTCATTTCTTTATTACCTATAATTTAGAGTTGACGTGAAGATGATAAATTCCTTCAGAGTCAACCCTAAGTAGTGCCGAACTAGCCTCCGCTCTTGGAGCAGAGCGGACAGATCAATGTTCTTGCTTTTATTTCTTTATTGCCAATAATTTAGAGTTGACGTGAAGATGAGACATTCCTTCGTAGTCAACCCTAAGTAGTGTCGAACTGGCCGCCGCTCTTGGAGCAGAGCGGACAAATCGATGTTTTGGCTTTTATTTCTTTATTGCATATAATTTAGAGTTGATGTGAAGATGTGACATTCCTTTAGAGTCAACCCTAAGTAGTGCCAAACAGGCCGCCACCCTTGCAGCAGAGCGGACAGCTCGATGTTTTGTCTTTTATTTCTTTATTGCCTATTATTTAGGGTTGACGTGAATATGGGACATTCCATCAGAGTCAACCCTAAATAGTGCCGAACTGGTAGTTGCTCTTGGAGCAGAGAGGACAGATTGATGTTGTGGCTTTTATTTCTTTATTGCCTATAATTTTGAGTTGACGTCAAGATGTGACATTCCTTCAGAGTCAATCCTAAATAGTGCCGAACTGGACGCCGCTCTTGGGGCAGAGCAGACAGATCGATGTCTTGGTTTTATTTCTGTATTGACATGAAGATGTGGGTCTGAGACCGTATGCATTGTGATATGGAGTACGTAGATGGTGGTCACGGGAAGATTGCCACGACCCAATAAGAGTCCATATATCCCCTCCCTTATAAATGTTATATTATGTTTATTGTTAATAGGGATTGGATTCTATTCGTAGTTCTGATAACTTGTCCTTAACATAGGTGCCATGTTTGGGTGAGAGATATCACCCAGGTGTAGATGAAGCCACAAAGCAGGCTACGTCAGATATAAGTTTGTTGAGCCACGTCTCCTTTTGTTGTACCGCATCTCATGTTATCTATATATTATCAATGAATCCTCGATTGATAGGACTTAATGCGACGGGAGATATTAAAATTTTTCATACAGGTCTTGAGTTTGAGGTTTCTGTGATAGCTAATCTTCTGCTATAATACAATGTCTTCCGCTAAGTACTATAAGGTGCACTCAATAATGGTGCCTTCCACTAGAGAAGTGCTTCGCTACTCTATGGTGTGTTGTGACCTTCGCTTAACATCACCCCTATGTGTGACAACAGAGTGTTCAAGGAAAGGGATTGGAGAAGGAAGTACCCTAACCCTCCGTTATAGCTTCGACGCCATGCAAAAAGGGTGGTGTATGATAAGATACCCTGGTCGTACCGCCATTTGGGGGGGGGGGGGGGGTCTTACAAATGGATTAGAGTGCAAACGAACTTTTCGACCAATAGTGATCACCTAAAAAACTCTTTCTTCAGCGGTCGTTGTAGCGTGGTTCAGGATGAACTACTACAATGGAAGCGGTGGTGGACCTTAAATGTAAAAGTTGACAACAAACTTGGCATATATATGTAGATTTTCACTCGAAATTATCTAATTAAGTTTTAGTCATACAATTTTTATTTTATTTTTATGACTCAGATCAACACTTAAATATCATTTACCACATCTGATCTCAGATGATGATTTATCTTGTTCCCATAAAGCACTTTCATTAAACCCTACAAATGACAATTTTAATTTTTGAACCCCGGGTTTAAGCCTCTTTGTTTTATTGGGATTGAATTCTCGTTTTCAAAATTCCATTTGAGGTAAACTAATCAAGCGGAATTTTGCGTGCTTACTGAGAATTACTTTGATTACAAATATGAAGTTTGTTTTGACTTGACATGACATCTATCAATTTGACGATCTGTTTTAAAAAAATCATGCAATCGTAGAAGAACTATGAAGAAAATATTAAACTTTTCAATAACGTCAAAAATTCAGGAAATAATTACTGAGGCGATGAGCTGAATTTGAAGTAAATTAGTGGCAAACTAGATAAGCTTATATATACGCAAGAAAAACGTTTATGCACCCCATCCCAGAAGTGCATGGTTAGCATTCATGGGACTTGTGATATTTGCATACTCGGCCAGCCACAGAGCCTCGTTAAAAAGGGCAAGCCATTGTGGACCCGAAGGTGCCAATTACCTGTCTTATTCATTGCTTTTATTATGAATTACTTGCGGTGGAAGAAGTGGCGGGTCGGTCATACCCACAGACCGTACGTACCGGTGTGAGAAGGTTGACGACTCTAGGAAATAGGGAGATGTGCACCCCGGGAGCTCGATTGTATCTTATATGCTATGCTGGGTCCCTCCGCTGGTTGGCCAAATTCAGTTATTTTCGGACATCTCTTACGTCTGAGAGTACATGGGGTTGTAAGTTAGGTCCTGGGTAGTACGGTACATCCACATCCAGAAGTGGTAAGATCGGCTACTGTCACCGACGACCACATCGGTGAGGCTCGTGGGGTTCATTACCCTGCTGGAAAAGAAGCGGTCAAGTTATGTCAACATAAGGTGAAAACTGGTAAACTATTGTATGTGATTGCCGTGGCGGGTCAGTCATGTCCTTGGTCCGTTCATACCAGCATGGGAAGGTTGATGACTCATGGGGCACTAGGGAGTGTGTGAACCACGGGAGGTTATTTATTATTTCCCTGAAGGGTCCCTCCACTGGATAGCTGATTTTTGTAATTGTCGGATGTTGCTCACATCCTGGAGTACACAAGGTTGTACGTTGGGGCCTGGGTAGTGCGGTACGTCCACACCCAGAAGTGGCAAGACCGACCACTGACACCGATGGCCACATCAGTGAGGCCCGCAGGGTTTGCTACCCTGCTGGAAGAGAAGCAGTCAAACTATATGGACATAGGGGGATGTGATGAGTCGTGAGAACTCATTCTGCATGGCTTGCATAAACATCATTTGCATCGAAACATACATATTTATATGTATTATTAACGTATAACCTTCGTATGGGCGTTGGTTATATGTTCATGGAATTCCACTACTTATTTGCAATTCTTGTCTATTCTGCTAACATATAACCTTCGTATGAGAGTCGGTAATATGTTGATGGATTTTTAATGCTTATGTAAATTATAACGTTTACCTATTTCACTAACATTCAACCTCCGTATGAGAGTTGATTACATGTTAATAGGTTTATACTGCTTACCTTCAGGATACAGCTGATAAAATTTTACGTTTCAGTTGTGTATATATTGGTAGGTTTCAATTATGCTAGAATTACTAACTCGATACAATTATCTAAAGCTGGTAATTCATTATGTGTACAACTGGCCCGTGCGGCATGTTCTCACGAACAATATATATCAGAATTACGGCAGAATGGAAATAGATACGGTAAAGCTATCCCCTATTCCACTTAGGCTACTTATTATATTGCATGACAGAAGTAATCAATATAGCTCATTAGATAAGGTCAAATCAATAGACTCCTTTGACACCTATAGGAGACAAGAACACATTTCGTTTGAAATCCCCATGACACACTCACATTTTTGGGGACAGAAATTTTTCTTTGTTTTATTGGTTTGTAATATCCCAGCTTTAAAAGGGGTCTAACTGGTTCAATTGAACCCTTGGAGGAACTTAGGATGGGTCATAGAACACCACGGCCCGACCTCTACCTCATAATGGTAGGAATCACTGATTTGGGTAATATTGTGCTTAGCCTCAACGCCAATGTAGTTTAATAAGCATACGTGCTCCAAATCGACTTCCATCAATTACGTTCAACTCTTATGGTCGATACGAGTGTAAGGAAACTTGTTTCGTTTCAATTCGAGGTCATTTGGTGAAAGTGACCATTTTGAGTACCGTAGCGTGCCATGACGACGCTATTTTAGTTTAATGAGCATACGTGCTCCGAATCGACTTTTGTCAGTTGTGTTAGACTCGTATGGTCGATACGAGTGCAACGCAACTCATTTCATTCCAATACGAAGTCATTTGGTGAAAGTGATTGCTTTGAGTATCGTAATGCGCCACGACGATGCTATTTTAGTATATAGAGCATACGTGCTCCGAATTAACTTCCGTCAGTTGCGTTAGACTCGTATGGTCGATATGAGTGCAACGGATCTCGTTTCGTTCCAATCCGAGGTCATTTGGTGAAAGAGACTATTTTGAGTACCATAGCGCGGCACGACGACGCTATTTTAGTATAGCGAGCATACATGCTCCGATTTGACTTCCGTCAGTTGCGTTAGACTTATATGGCCGATACGAGTGCAACAGAACTCATTTCGTTCCAATCTGAGGTCGTTTGGAGAAAACAACTATTTTGAGTAATATCGAGCGTCACAACAACGCCATTATAAAATATTGAGTGAACGTACTCCAAATCAAATTTTGTCAGTTATATTAGACTCGTATGGACAATGCGAGTACAATGGAATTTGTTTCGCTCAATTCCGACGTCGTTTTGTCAAGTAAATAAAAATATTGCTCGCAAAATTATACTAAGCTTTGTGACACGAGAACGCTTTATTTTAACCCCGTCACATTAATGATGGCTCGACACTCAACAAATTGGACCCATAATGACTTTGACCCACATGGGGGACCCATTTAAGGTGTACTTGGGTCAAACCCTTCTTATAAAAGGTATTCTTTTTATAAAAATTTCACTACCCCCACTCAAACCTACTCACCCCAAGCCCAACCCCCCAACTGATTTCCAAAGAACCTAATCCTTAGGCAGCTGGTGGTTTAATGTCGAGGCTAACCCAAGCTTAGCCTAAACCATCACTAACCTCCACTGAGCCTAAAACCAAGGTGGTGGCTTTGGATATTTTGGGTGCCTAACCCATGCCACTAACCAAAGAGGTACAAACACCCAATTAGGTGCTGCCTTCAGCCCTCCCCCACCCAACCATGGTGGCATGGATTTTACCCGGGTAAGAGAGATAGAGAAGAGAGAGAAAGGGAGGGGAGGGGATCGGGTGGGCTATAAAACAAGCCCCAACCTCTTCTTCAAGAGGGAGAAAAAAAGGAAAAAAAACCACCTCCAGAAGGATCCCCTTCAGAAACAAAATAAGCAATGCTGGCTTGAGATCTCGCCGGCACCGGAGAAGACAACCAAGCTCTACCGCCACCTCTACCACCCTCCCATGGCAACTTCGTCGGAGGGCTCCCGGAGGACCCCAAACAAGATGGGATCTCCTCCTCTCCCCCCTAACTTTTTGACGTCTCGCATGTGAGCTCCGGCGGTCGGAGCGCTGCCGCCGTTTCTCCCCTCTCCTCCGTCCGAAATTAGGCAAAGATAGCTTCGGCGGCGGCCGGCGGCGGCAAACCGCCGGATCACCGTCGGAGGGAGCGTCGCCCCCTGGGAGTCGGCTGGAGGTGGAGCCATGACCGTCCGGCGGCCGTCCGGCGGCGGGGAAGGGTCGTAAGGCTCACGGCCATGCAAATTACTGTTCAAGATTTTTATAAAATTTATTATTTTCTTTATTTAAGTGTTTTGATTTTCTGGAGGGTGATATAGGGATCTAATGGAAAAGTGATGAAGATGAAAAATGTTCCTTTTAAGAATATCTACCCCTCATAAAAATTTGGGATTTTTTTGACACTATTTTGTATTTTATTTAAATTAAATAGAGATGTTTTCCAGTTTTTGAATTATCCGAGAGATGTAAACAAAGTAGAAAATTCTGGAAACAACTACAGGAGATGGCCAGAGACTATACACACTATCAGTAATTGATTGGGAATTTTCCTTATTAAATTGCTATTTTTTTATTTAAACAAAATAGATCTGCTCACTAAATAAATCTCAGAGGACAATCTACCAAATCAAAACACCTTGAAATTTTATTTAATGTTTATTATATAATGATACTTCCTGTGGATTTTTACTGGAATTTATTAAGCATTTCTGGTATTTATAAAGATCATATATAAGGCCAAGTTTACTATTTGAAAAATAGTAGATGATCTTAATTTTGAGATAAAAATCTGAGTGATGGATAGAGACCTCCTGCATTCTCAGTATTATTTTGCGAATTTTTGGTTTAGTTTTGCATTTTTGAAGAAATTAAAAGTGTTGAATTTTACATTTGAAAATTTATGGAGGTGGAATGATCCAATCGAAACGCTTTATATTTTTACTAGAAGTTTTTAATGGACAATTACATGCACTGAAAATATTTGGGAATTTTTGAGGCATTCCTGGTATTTTAAGGCTTTAATACAATGACCCGGGCCTACTTTAAAATTTCTAGAGGCTATGAAAGAACTCAAAAAGATCTAAAATATTTTGAGATGACGATAAATTGCTTTGAAATCCAATGCCATAGTTTGGTGATTTTGATAAGTGTGCTTATTTTTAAATATAAAAATAAGAGCTTATTCGAGACAAACAAATCATCGAGCTACATTTATAAAAATACTCAGACATTGGAAGTCGCCTCTTTTTGGAGAATTTAAGGGACTCATAATAACATTCCTGTAATTGGTTTATGCCATGTTTAAAAGGCGCAATTAAAACCTATGATCGGACTATAATTAAAGAGGCAGAATTTGGAAGAGACTCCTATGAACGGAGGCAGAACAAGACTTTCCTACTATGAAGGGAGATGGAACCATAGCCTCATAAATATGGAGTGAAGGACTACTAACCCCTTTCATTTTATTGCAATTGCGGTTACTCCAGTTCAGTACTGGTCCAGTTCCTTTCAGCACTTTATTCCAGCATTTCAGTTCAACATTTACTTAGTGTAGTTTATTCCAGTACCTCATTTCAGTACTTCAATTTTGCAGTTTGTTTAGCAGTATTCTCTTAGCGCGCTTATTTATTGCAATTTACTCCTTTTCATCTTTAAGCTTGGGCCCCTGACTAACGAGCGTTTGACTTTTTCTTCATTATTGCCTATAATTTAGAGTTGACATGAAGATGAGACATTCCTTCAGAGTCAACCCTAAGTTGTGCCGAACTGGCCGCCGCTCTTTGACTAGAGCGGACAGATCGATGTTTTGGCTTTATATCTTTATTGCCTATAATTTAGAGTTGACATGAAGATGGGACATTCCTTCAGAGTCAACCCTAAGTAGTGCCGAACTGGCCACCGCTCTTGGAGCAGAGCGGACAGATCGATGTTTTGGCTTTCCTTTCTTTATTGCCTGAAATTAAGAGTTGACGTGAAGATGTGACATTCCTTCAGGGTCAACCCTAAATAGTGTCGAACTGGCCTCCGCTTATGGAGCAAAGCCGACAGATCGATGTTTTGGCTTTTATTTCTTTATTGCCTATAATTTTGAGTTGACGTGAAGATGAGACTTTCCTTCAGAGTCAACCCTAAGTAGTGCCGAACTGGCCACTGCTCTTGGAGCAAAGCGGACATATAAATGTTATGGTTTTTATTTCTTTATTCCCTATAATTTAGAGTTGACGTGAAGATGGAACATTTCTTTAGAGTCAACCCGAAGTAGTGCCGAACTGGACGCCACTCTTGGAGCAGAGCGGACAGATCAATGTTTTGGCTTTTATTTCTTTATTGACTATAATCTAGAGTTGACGTGAAGATGAGAAATTCCTTCAGAGTTAACCCTAAGAAGTGCTGAACTGGCCGCTGCTCTTGGAGCAGAGCGAACAGATTGATGTTTTGGCTTTCCTTTCATTATTACCTGAAATTTTGAGTTGACTTGAAGATGTGATATTCCTTTAGGGTCAACCCTAAATAGTACCGAACTGGCCGCCGCTCTTGGAGCAGAGCAGACAGATTGATATTTTGGATTTTATTTCTTTATTACATATAATTTAGAGTTGACGTGAAGATAAGACATTCCTTCAGAGTCAACCCTAAGTAGTGCCAAACTGGCCGCCGCTCTTGGAGCAAGGCAGATAGATCGATGTTTTGGCATTTTTTTTCTTTATTGCTTATAATTTAGAGTTGACGTAAAGATGGGACATTCCTTTGGAGTCAACCCTAAGTAGTGTCGAACTGGCCGCCGCTCTTGGAGCAGAGCAGACAGATCGATGTTTTGGCTTTCCTTTCTTTATTGCCTGAAATTTAGAGTTGATGTGAAGATGTGACATTCCTTCAGGGTCAACTCTAAATAGTGATGAACTGGCCTCCACTCTTGGAGCAGAGCGGACATATCAATGTTTTGACTTTTATATCTTTATTGCCTATAATTGTGAGTTGACGTGAAGATGAGACATTCCTTCATAGTCAACCCTAAGTAGTGATGAACTAGTTGCTGCCCTTGGAGCAAAGTGGATATATAAATGTTTTAGCTTTTATTTCTTTATTGCCTATAATTTAGAGTTGACGTGAAGATGGGACATTCCTTCAGAGTCAACCCTAAGTAGTGCTGAACTGGCCGCCGCTCTTGGAGCAGAGCTGATAGATCAATGTTTTGGCTTTTATTTCTTTATTGACTATAATTTAGATTTGACATGAAGATGATACATTCCTTCAGAGTCAACCCCAAGAAGTGCCGAACTGGCCACTGCTCTTGGAGCAGAGCAGACAGATTGATGTTTTGGCTTTCCTTTCATTATTACCTGAAATTTTGAGTTGACGTGAAGATGTGAAATTCCTTCAGGGTCAACCCAAAATAGTGTGGAACTGGCCGCCGCTCTTGGAGCAGAGCGGACAGATTGATGTTTTGGATTTTATTTCTTTATTTCCTATAATTTAGAGTTGACGTGAAGATGGGACATTCCTTTTGAGTCAACCCTAAGTAGTGCCAAACTGGTCGCCGCTCTTGGATCAAAGCGAACATATCGATGTTTTGGCTTTTATTTCTTTATTGCCTATAATTTAGAGTTGACGTAAAGATGGGGCATTCCTTTGGAGTCAACCCTAAGTAGTGCCGAACTAGCCACCGCTCTTGGATCAAAGCAGACAGATCGACGTTTTGGCTTTTATTTCTTCATTGCCAATAATTTAGAGTTGACGTGAAGATGGGACATTCCTTTAGAGTCAACCCTAAGTAGTGCTGAACTGGCAGCCATTCTTGGAGCAGAGTGGACAGATGAATGTTTTGACTTTTATTTCTTTATTGCCTATAATTTAGAGTTGACGTGAAGATGAGACATTCCTTCAGAGTCAACCCTAAATAGTGCTGAACTGGCCGCCTCTCTTGGAGCAGAGCGGACAGATCAATGTTGTGGCTTTTATTTCATTATTGCCTATAAATTTGAGTTGACGTGAAGATGAGACATTCCTTCAGAGTCAATCTTAAATAGTGCTGAATTGGTTGCCGCTCTTGGGGCAGAGCGGACAAATCGATGTCTTGGTTTATTTTCTGTATTGACTATAATTGAAATTTGACGGGAATATATATTGTGCCTTCGAGAAATATTCCTACGGGAATATGTTGTGCCTCCGAGAAATATTCCTACGGGAATATATATTGTGCCTTCGAGAAATATTCCTACGTGAATATGTTGTGTCTCCGAGAAATATTCTTACGGGGATATATATTGTGCCTTCAAGAAATATTCCCACGAGAATAGATTGTGCCTTCGAGAAATATTCATACGGGAATATATTGTGCCTTCAAGAAGTATTCCTACAGGAATGTATCGTGCCTTCGAGAAGTATTCCTAAAGGAATAAATTGTGCTTTGGGGAGAAAATCGGATGGCTGACATGTTATACTCTGAGGCAGCACGCTTGAAGGATGGTCTGGGAAGACAACTCGTGCGAATTGAACAGAACTATGCGGGTCTGAGACTGTACGCATGATGATACGGAGTACGTAGGTGGTGGTCGACGAAAGACTACCATGACCAAATAAGAGTCCAGATATCCCCTCCCTTATAAATGTTATATTATGTTTGTTGTTAATAGGGATTGGATTCTATTTGTAGCTCTAAAAACTTGTCCTTAACACCGGTGCCAGGTTTGGGTGAGAGCCAACACCCAGGTGTAGATGAAGCCACGAAGCAGGCTACGCCACGTATAAGTTCGTTGAGCCGCATCTCCTCTTGTTATGCCCTATCTCATGGTATCTATATATTGGCAATGAATCCTTGATTGATAGGATTTAATGCGGCAAAGATATTGAAATTATTCGTACAGGTCTTGAGTTTGAGGTTTCTGTGATAGTTAATCTTCCGCTATAATACTGCGTCTTCCGCTAAGTACTATAAGGTGCACTCGATAATGGTGCTTTCCACTAGAGAACTGCTTCGCTACTCTGTGGTGTGTTGTGACATTTGCTTAACATCACCCCTATGCATGACAACGGAGTGTTCAAGGAAAGGGATTGGGGAAGGAAGTACCTTCACCCTTCGTGATCGCTTCGGCGCCATGCAAAAAGGGTGGTGTGCGATAAGATCATTCGGTCGGACCAGGGATTTGGGAGGGGGGGGGGGGGTCTTACATGCCCCGTGTTCACGTCGACTCTAAATTACAGGCAATAATGAAGGAAAAGCCAAAACATCGACATTTCCGCTTTGCTCCAAGAGCAGCGACCAATTCAGCACTATTTAGGGTTGACTCAGAAGGAATGTCCCATCTTCACGTCAACTATAAATTATAAGCAATAATGAAGGAAAATCCAAAACATCGATCTGTCAGCTCTGCTCCAAGAGCGGCGGCCACTTCAACACTATTTAGGATTGAGTCTGAAGGAATGCCACATCTTCACGTCGACTCTAAATTACATGCAATAATGAAGGAAAAGCCTAAACATCGATCTGTCCGCTCTGCTCCAAGAGCGACGGACAGTTCGAAACTATTTAGGGTTAACCCTAATGGAATGTCCCATCTACACGTCGACTCTAAATTATGGAAATAATGAAAGTGCAATAACTAAAACAATGAAATAGGGTGCCGAAATCAAAAAACTGAACTAGAAAGCAGTAAGTCAACTATTGAAAAGAAGTGCAGTAATTAAAATACTGAATTAAGGAGAACAAAATAAGAAGTAGTTCAAATTCTGATAACTGCAGTTCCTTCTCCGTTCGAAGGAGGCATCTTCGTTCCAAGGAGGCATCCCCGTTCCAAGGAGGCATCTCCGTTCCAAGGAGGCATCTCCGTTCCAAGGAGGCATCTCCATTCCAAGGAGGCAAATCAGTTTCGAGGAGGTGACGCGGTGATTATGCATCGCTAAAATCGAGAGCAAAATGCTATCCGAACGGCAGTGTACCGGTCATTATCAAGTAATAAGTTTGGGAATATTATCACCGAAGATCGATCTCTCAAGGAATGCAGAGTAGGTGAAGTGATCGTGTCATGGAAAGGCGAGCGAAAGTAAATAACAGGCTTTGTTTTGGTTTTCTATTCTAATAACAAGAAAAGTAAAATGGGGGTCGATAGCACCGCTTCGCTTGGCGAGATGACTAGTGCAGGCAGCGATGCCGTGCTTTGGTAAGCGAATGGTAGGCAAATGGATGGAGTGATCTCAAGTGCGGATTATGAGGGTCGTAGGAACCTCTTCGGAGTCTCACCTCTAGCTTTTGCTATAGTGGATTAATTAGTGTGTGTGTGTGTGGGATGGACGTGGAGTGGAGGCGAGGCACATCACAACCTAACAACAAGGTGAAGACAATAACTAGACATGCTTTCATTCATAGTCAAATAAAGAGCATTCGAGTTTATTACACGAGTTAAAAGTACATTTCACAAATGGAAAAAGTGTAGAGTTAACCACAAGAAGAGAAGTCTTGCCGTAGATCGTGGCCAGAATGGTGGGTTGTCAGGCCGCCTCCGTGCTCAGTCCGTGGCTGCTTCCAGGATCCAATTGTTGTCACTAACTTTGATCTTTCTCCGTCTTCTTCTCTAGTTTATGTTTCTTCTTCTTCACCAAATGGAAATGTCCAAATCTTGATTTGCTTGTCGTAGATGGCCGGGAAGGCTTCCGCATCCTTGGACGTGGCTTATAATCTCTGGAGGATGCTTCCCAAATGAAGGAGATGGATGGAGGGCGTGTGGTGATCAAAAATGGCGCAGGGGCACGAGGGAGAACTGACGACAATGGTCCGATTTTTTGCCCTAAAATTGCCGGTCCAACATTTAAATACGAAGCAGAAAAAATAGTGCGCACGATTAGTGGCGCGTGACCAGTGGTCGTGCGAGAAGAAATGTCACTGATCGTGCGAGAACAACCTGTAGCAAAATCTAGAATGGCAAAATAGGGCACGATTAGTGACACTATTTTGCCACTGATCGTGCGCGAACTAAAACGGACTACCAGTGGCCCAATTGGCTAAAAAATAGCCCAACCCAACTTCGAGCGTCCCCAGAACCCTTGTACCTACAGGAAGACCACTGATATTGGCATTTCACATAATCCACAGTAAAGGTATATCATCATAGAATAGATTGAATGTAAGGCATACAAGAAATCACACCGAAATGGGCCAAGGAATGCACTTAGCGGTGAAATACATAATGTGATCAAATAGAAGCATTTATGAGCAATAAGTGAAGTGCATTGATAAGATATATGATCAAATTGTTTGCATGCATGCTTCGAGAGTCGCTTGGAGCAAGTTCTTAGCCCCGAGAAAGGTAATCCTTCCTCCCGACTCGAGCAACACGAACCTCGCGCTCGCCTACACATAATACCACGCTACCACTAGATTCAACCACATTCACCATTTTGAGTAAAATAAATTAAAATTTATGCAAATAACCTAATTGTAAATTAGAAGCATAAATATAAACTAATTCTACTCAAATTCCTAAACAAGACACGAGTACTCAACTAGAGCACTACAAACAAGAGAGTGCGCACTCGTGCGGGTGAAATGGTGTGTGATGCAAATATGAAATTATAACAAAAATGAAAAGTACTACTGGTAAGCTAGAGCATGTGCACGTGTAGTGAGCACCAGGTACGACTCTTCCCCCAAACTTAAAGTCAATCAAATCAAAATAGAACATTTGCATAATAAAAAGAGCTAAGGGGTAGAGGGTGTTGGATCGGTTGGCGCCCTTAGAGGGGGGGGGGGGGGTGAATAAGGGAATAAAATTTTTCCTGATAATTTTATGAAAATGACTAAATTGTTTTTAGTGAGAGAGAGCAAAATAACAATTTAGCAAAAGTAATTTGCAAAAATAATTTTTACGCCAAATGATAGAAACCAAGTAAACACAAAAAGATACATGATTGTATTATATGAAAAAGTGTTTACATAAATTTGATTTCAATATCGCTAGAAATCGGAGGCGTACAAATGTAAATATCTTTTCCTTTTATATACCGACTTGTATCCACAAACCGGTTGGCTTTAGCCTATCCTTCCACGGATATGGCCTCAAGCCGCTCTAGCCAATACTTCCCCGGATATGGCCTCGAGCACCCCCTAGATCTAATCTCCTAGACCTAGTTGCCAACTCACGCAGTGAATTACCCCCTAAGCCGCGCAAGGACCTAGTCGCCAACACAAGGCGAATTCTACTACAAAAATTACAATAATGAAATAAAGCAAATAACAAGAACTCCCTCTATGACATTTCTGAAGTTGAGGATGAAGGATTGCTGTAGCACAAGCGAGGTTGAAGCGATCGTTCTTCGGATGCAACGTGGGGGCTTCCTTCTCTAGAAATCTTCTTTGGCTTTGAGTGGGAGATGAACTTTCGGCAGAGTAGCAACTCTGGAAATTTGGCACAAGTAATCTCTCTGGAAGCTCTAACCAAAATGAGAGAGAGCCCATCAATTTATAGATCTTGAAGATAGCTCCTGCGGTAGCTCCTAGCGCCTGCGATAGCATTCGTGTGGAGCAGTTGTGAAATCGTCAGCTGCGTGGCACTGTGCACAAACTTGAGCTAGCGCCAGGCGGTGTAACACCCCCCAAACAACTAGACCCCTATAGTGGTTTTGTCATGACTAGGTCATGACAAAACCTTAGGAAGCTTGAAGAGATCACTTGGCCTTAGGCTTGAAGGAGAAGGGCACCGTGGTCTACAAATAGCAATTTCCATTTACCAAACTTAGGGTTGGACTTTAGGGCCTCACCTTGACCCTTTGACCCCACCATGGCACACCTAACCCTTTGGAGGGTCCCTTAGAGCATCAAGGACCCATTGGGGTCAACCAAAGAGGCCAAATTGACCAAAGTCAATCCTAATCCCAAATTGGTCAAAGTAGCCTAATTAGGGTCAATTGACCTCCACCATGCAAAATTGACCTTGCCCCTACCCTTATAAGGATATTAGGGACCCAATGGACTAAAAATCCCCACCATGGGGCCACCAATTTGGCCAATTTCACCAAAGTCAACTCTAGCCCTATTTTGGTCAAATTGCCCTATTGTGGGTCAATTGGCCTCCACCTTGCCAAATTGACCATACCTAGACCTTTCTAACCCTTAAGAGAGACCAATGGATCACTATCCAGCCATTGGGGCCAACCCAAACGGTCAAATTGACCAAAGTCAACTCCACCCTAAATTTAGGTCAAAATGACCTATTTTGACCTAATCAAGCCCAATCCACTTGGGCTAGACTCAATTGAGGTGGTACACCACCTAATGGGGTTGGTAATTACTGAATTAACCATTCAATTTCAGGAAATTCGGCTAGGAGAGAGAAAGTCCTAATTTGAAAGAAAGAGAAGGAAGGGGGAGTTAATGGAGAGGAAGAGGAAACCTCCCATCTCCTCCAATAATGGCACCATTCATCTCCTCTTGGAGAGAGGAGAAGTTTCCAGCCTTCTCCCGGCTGGATTGAGTACCTATTCATCTCCCCCAAGCCAAAACCGAAATTACCTTGATGGCCATTAATGGCATTCAAGGTTGTAACCTCCCCCTCTCCCAATCAAGGCCTCTAACATCTTCAAAAGAGTGAGAGGAGTGAAACCCCCAACTTTCCCGAAAGGATTGTGCACTCTAGGCTCGGATTGACATGGCTCCAAAAGCTCCCCGAGCTCCCATGGTGAACCCAAGATCCACAAGGAATTCTGCACCAATTCAGGTCCGATCCCCTTCTCCTCCCCTAGTGCGTAGATCTGAATTCGTTTGGGCCTTGATTCGAGCCAAAATGGCCTTGGATCGAGCTTCCCAAAAGGCTCGTTTTAGAGCTTTTTCCCCCTCCCCTAAAACACTATTCCGGCCACCTCCAGCCGGCAAACCACCGCCAATCGATGGCCACCACCTCAACGGAGGTGGTGGTGGCGGCGGATGACCGGGAAGGTGGTCGGATCGCCGGCAAGAAGGGTTGGAAATCCTACAGGAAAGGGCAATCATGGTTGTTTGTCCGAGGAAGAAGACGTAATCACGTTCGTTCAATTCTTTTGTCTAAACATTTTATAATAATTGTTTTTAATATCTCATTTTATGAATTATTATTGCAGTAGATAGAAATTATTATAGAAAATACCTAGGGCCCTCTGATGAAAAAGTGGCCAACACCAAAGTTGTAGCCCTTGGTGTGTACTTCATTTTAAAATTTGTTTCAGCCCAAAAGGAGCAATGTATCTCCCTGTAGGGCCATTTTGGTGGGACTGGTCCCTAGGGTAGGGCAGTCACTCTTTCTTGCATAACTTTTTACTGGTAAATGTAATGGCCTTGATATTTAAAACCTAGGCTATTTACACCTACTCACACATCATACCAAAAGATGGGAATTTTAGGAGAAACTTTTTCTAAGGTTTTTGTAATAATTTCATAAATTAAATTTAAATTAATTAGTGGGTCAAATGACCTCCAATGCCCTCCAAATTTTGGTGGGTTCTTCTTGGGGTCATCACATGATCCTGGTACAAATCTCAGCCTAATTGGGACTGATTTAGTTTGGAAATTGGCTAACCTAAGTTGGCTCTAATTAGGTCAAAATTAGGGCATGGTGTTTGTCTAGGGGTATTGTGGTCAAATCTCCTCAACATGAGTTGAAACCTTGGCCACTGGCTTAGGATCTCCTAAAACACCTTCATGTGTGATATGGAGTGGTGTGGAGGTGGTTATGCCCTATGACACTAGTTTTAGCCCTAGGATTGCATATAGGACCTTGTGAAGGACATGGGGTCAAATGTCCATGAGTGGTTATAAAACTTGGTGGATAAGCTTATAGGTGGTAGATAGGCACTGGGTAATTTTATAAGAATTTTAGGAGCCAATATTCCCTTTGAATTAGGGCACAACCCCTTTAGGGAAACTTCTTACAAGAAACCTTTACATAATTAGAAAGTCTTGGATGATGATGAAACTTTGGTGGTACCCTTATAGTCATGGTTTAGACCTCTGGTAATTTTTGTGAATTTTATTAAATGATTTAATAAGTACTTCTTTCACAAGGCACCTGTTTTGATTTAGACTTAAGAAACATATTTGAGGGTCCAAAACTCATTGTTAAATTGTGCAAATTGGTGATAGGACCTTTCAAAACATTAGGAGGCTCTGTAAATTTTTATAGAATTTTTGAAGACTTAAATAAGTAGGCTACTTCACAGTTCATTTAATTTGAGGTTTTCTTAATTTATTTATTTTAGTAAGAAAATTATTTCCTTAAATTCTGAAACTTAGTCAGTAGCCTTTTCTGGTGAATACAAGAGTTTGGTATTTTTGCCATAATTTTAGTGTTGATCTTTTTGGTAGTTCCTTCATAAGACTATGATTTTGGATAGATGATAAATAATTAAATTAGAGGAGAATTTCTTACTGTAAAAATATGATATTTTGTTTCTGATGTTATTTATTCACCATAGATTTATCATAATTTTTGGAGATCCATATCATAAGATTTACTTACACTTCATGTTCATTTTCACACTTGGCAAATGTTTGGAGAAATTAAATTAAATCTTAATTAATTAGGGAAAAATAAGATTCTCTGGATTTAGTCCTTGAACATCATGGTAGACCTCCAGTAAATATTATGGGTCAGTTGGAAGAATATTTAGAGTACCTCTAGTTGTAAGCTTCATATAGTTAGTTTGGTCTGCGTTTAGTAAAACTGTGAAACTTAGGAATTTAGTGACATACTAGGTGGAAATGGTGTGCAGGTGGTGCACATGGGTTGATTAGACAGTTGTGAGTCCACCCAAGGAAGTGTATGTGAGGAAAGTGTACTTGGTGGGTTAAGTGTAAGGTTGTCCTGGGGATTGACGAAAGATCGTCTTTCCCCTGGTGTGTCTTAAGCACTTAGGTCTAACTCAAGTGAAACAGTAGAAGGGAATTCTTAAGGGTAGATACCAATAACAGTAAGTATCTTGAGAAAGGGAACTTTGGGGTGTCAACCCATTACAGTTCCTAGTACCGTAGCGAGCCCCTTACAGAGTAACCCTCGGGAAGTCCAAGATTAACCATAAGTCGTAGGAGTATAGAAGATGCTCAAGACTAACAAATAACACATTCACTCACACTACGTTGTCACGGGAGTTTGGTTGGTTTGGTACCCCGAGTTGTA
The DNA here is from genome assembly GCA_033032865.1 of Dactylorhiza incarnata. Classification (NCBI taxonomy): domain Eukaryota; kingdom Viridiplantae; phylum Streptophyta; class Magnoliopsida; order Asparagales; family Orchidaceae; genus Dactylorhiza; species Dactylorhiza incarnata. The sequence goes on from JAWHQI010000002.1 coordinate 25,702,132, forward strand.
GGCTCGGTGGTGGTTGGTGCGGATTGTTGATCCGGAGAGTTTGTGACTCAGTTTGGTTCTTGGTTGGGCAAGTTAAGCCCAGGTGGTTTATGTTGTAGTTTGTAGATAGATAGTAGAACATGCTGCATGTGCACAAGGTGGTGGGTACTTAGTGTTGGCGGTCGTTGCACCGACGTTGATACTCAGGCTCGACAAGTGTGGAATTTGCACTTAGCCATAAAAGTCTGGTGGTCCAGCCAGTAAGAGTACGCAGATGCTCCACGGTCTTGCGTTGAGGCGTACGATAGGTCTAGGTTAGGTAGTGCATATACCAACCTAGAGGTGGGCGAGGCCCAACCCACCGCTTCCGTTTGCCACTACAGGAGTATCCTGGGGGTCTTGCTAGCTCCAAAAAGGGGGAACTAAAGGTCTGTGCGCACAGAGTCAAAGTTGGTGAGTTGCACTTGTATGAACATATCATCACTGCATACATTGCCTGTCATAGCGTAAACATTGCATTTCAACCCCTACCCCTATCGTATAAGTCGATTATGGGACTTCTTATACGATAGGCCTTGCTAAACGACCCCTTGATCTATAGGTTTGTGTGAGCATTCTTATAAATCAATGGTTACCTTTCCTTTATATATGTCTTTACTTACTGCACTTTATTTATTCGTTACCTACTCTTACTATGCTTTATTACCTATTTCAGTTATGTATATATACTTGAGTAGTGGTAGAACTCTTCCTGTAGAATATACTCTGTCATCTGCTTTTGCTGTTACCCCCTGTTTGTCCTCCGCTTCATCCTTCCCACTCGGTGCCTAGGAGTCAACAGGGGAGGAGTGGGGGATTGGCTTAGTCTTTTGACTAACGGTCGATGGACCTTATCATTTTAGGAGACCGCGGCGACGGAGCAGCACCAGAGGCCGATGCAGATGGAGGCGGGGCAGTCTAGCACGGGAGCACCGATGACAGGATCCGTGAGTGGCTATTAGTTCTAGTTATTTTACTTCCGCGAGTGAATTTGTAGTGAGGCTTGATGTATTGGGCAGGAGCCCTTGTTATCTCTTTCCTTATTTCAGTTACATTTATGTGGACATCTCTTCGTGGATGTATTACTTTTCTATGTGATGTGGACTTGGCTTTCTTTTAGCTTATTTCTTCTTTGCTTCTTCGTGATCGATTTGGCCGGCAGTATCCGCGTTTTGTAGTGGCGACCTCCCCGAGCAAGGGTGTCACCACAAAGCGGCGGTTCTGGGCCTAAGACCCGATTGTTTGGAGAAAAAATGGGGTCTTACAGGCGGTAGCGCTAGTGCTGGCGATAGCGCTAGCGCCTGCATTAACCACTAATGCTGGTGGTAGTGCATCCACTCAGTTTATTGGTTCCAAGCTACTTTCTTCCTGTAGAGTATTGCACCTATAGTTCCTGCACACTATAAACACACGACAAGCAAGATCAAATACAATTTGGGATTTGTTATTCTCAAACAAAGGGTTGTGACACACATGTCTAACAATCTCCCCCTTTTGATAATAACAAATTCTCTTAGCAAGAAATCAACAAAGGTGTTTATGGTATATGATAAGCGAGATAAATGTGCAACTATAGTGCATACTCCCCCTATCTTAATGCTCCCCCTACATAAATGCAATTTATGTTTTACTCCCCCTTACTTTACAAGAATTAGTCTCACCTTAATCTTCTAGATTTCTCCTCTAGATTTCTTCAATTAATCTCCCCCTTTTGGTATTATCAAAAGAAAGTGGGGTGAGGGTAGTAAGGAGGCACTCCATATAAATGATAAAGCATGATCGAGCTTTTTAATATAGATAATGATAATGAGTTTAAGCATAGTATATATAAGAGATTTCAAATTAAAAGATAAGAATTGTAAGCAAGCGGAAGATTATAAGAAAATATCTTTATTTAAGCAAGAAGAGCACAAGTAAAAATATTAGTTTAAGTTCAAAATGTACAGATGTTGTAACCTTTTTGAAATCTCATAATTTGACATAAAGATTTTCAAGCATGAAATGAATATATCATAAGGAGAATATACTACAATGTTACTTATTTTCAAGTGTAAGAGATATCAAAAACATTGTTGAGATCATGCTAGGTTATCTAGTGCATTTCTTATATAAAGAGTAGTATAAATAAAGCATTAGAATCCGATATTAATGAGAAGAAGTGTTATGCAAGATAATGATGTGCACATAAGTGTATTTTGAGCAATGTTAACAATTAATTTAATTCACAAAAATAAAGTACATATGTAAAGTAAAGTGCACAATAAAACATAAGTATATCACTTTCACACACTATAATGCACATATTTTTTGTAAAAAAGCGGTGAACTAATCAAGGTTGCACAAGACACTTTATTATTCTTTCCAAGGTGCTCAACCTCACAATGCTCATGAAGACTTATCAGGAGGTTCAAGTAGTGCTCGGTGGAGTTATATTTGTCTATATATATTTTTTTGTGCACATTTGTGAGACAATATTCTCCGAATACACTTGTTTTGCAAACCCAAAGTTTTTAAACTTAACCACTTTTCTAAATTTCTTAAGTGCAATTTAAATGTAGTGTAGGTATAAACTTATGCAATTTGAATTCATTGTACAATTACAATACACAAGCAAGCATTTTTAGATTTAAATAAACATGTACATTGCCAAACATAAGTGAGTGAAAAAGTATCATTATCAATCATAATACATTAACTCATACTTAGAGGCATGCTAAACTTGGTTCTACACATATTTTTAAATTCATTTTATGCACTTTAAATAGATATATCAAAGCATGATAAACAAAAATAATGTTCATAGTAATTTGAAGGAATAAGTTTTAACATTGTAAATAATTCTATATAATTGAATTCATACATGCTTGATATTGACAATAAAGATCATACAGTTTTTTGTTGTTTTAACATTTTTTAAATGAAATAAAAAAATAGAAAATCGTAAAAACATATTTTTGAATTTTGAAATTTTGTAGTTGATTTTCCACAAAATAAATAAAACAAAAATAACAAAAGTCAGAAGTACAAAATTAAAGTAGAAATATGAATTAAAATATTTTTGTAATTTTTTAGAAATTTTGAAATGACAAAATTCAAACACTCACGCTAGCGCTAGCACTGGAAACAGTACACGATTTTTTGAGAATTTTAAAAATCTGATTTTTGATATTGATTAGGGGTCTTAAGAGTAGTCTTATGCAGAAATTTTGTAATTTTCAGAGATATCTTGATTGCTCAAATTGCATAAAACATTAGCATTTTACATGTTATTCATCCTAAGATGTCTAAGATTCGTAATTCCAATCTTAACATTTGAAACCTTGCATCGGGAAGAGGTTTAGTGAATATATTAGCAAATCGAGAGTCCGTGCCAATGAAACTTATTCTAACATTTTCTTTCTTAATGTGATCCCTTATGAAATGATGATGTACATCTATATGTTTGGATCTAGAATGGTGTACCGGATTATTTGTAAGATCGATGGCACTCTTGTTGTCACATTTTAATTCTATATGTTTTAGATGAAAATCAAAGTCCTCTAAAGTTTGACTCATCCATAGTGCTTGTGCACAACAACTCCCTAATGCAATGTAATTGGCATCCATGGTGGAGAGTGCAACCGAATTTTGTTTCCTACTAGACCAAGCAACTAATGAAGATCATAGAAAGTGGCAAGTACTGCTAGTGTTTTTTCTATCAAGTGAGAATCCAACATAGTCCGAATCGGAATAGCCTTGAAGTGTAAATGACTTCTTGTGCGGGTACCATAATCCTAATTTAGATGATCTAATTAGATATCTAAAAATTTGTTTTACCTCTTTTAAGTGAGATTCTTTTGGATTGGCTTGAAATCGAGCACATAAGCATACAACAAACATAATATTGGGTCTAGTTGCACTAAGATAAAGTAGGGATCCTATCATACCTCTATATAAGGTTTGATCAATTGAAATTCCCGATTCATCTTTTCCTAATTTAAGTGATGCACTCATTGGTGTAGAAGCATGTTTAAGGTTTTCAAATCCAAAGCGATTAAGCTTATCATAGACATATTTAGTTTGACATATAAAAATACCATCATTTCTTTGTGATATTTGAAAACCAAGAAAATAAGAAAGTTCTCCTACTAGACTCATTTCAAATTCATTTTTCATCACTTTAATAACTTCAATACACAACTCTTCATTAGTGAATCCAAAGATTATATCATCAACATATATTTGCAAAATAATTAAATCATCATTATTATGCTTAATGAAGAGAGTATTATCGACACTTCCCATAATATAACCGTGCTTTAATAAAAATGATGTAAGTCTTTCATACCATGCACAGGGCGCTTGTTTTAAACCATAAAGCACTTTTCTAGTTTATATACATGATTGGGAAATTTTTCATTAATAAAATCGGGGGGTTGTTCAACATAAACTTCTTCTTTTACAAACCCATTGAGAAAAGCACTTTTTACATCCATTTGAAATAGTTTTATTCTTTTACAGCTTGCAAATGCTAGAAAAATTCTAATAGATTCCCATCGAGCAACGGGTGCAAAAGTTTCATCAAAATCTATCCCCTCGATGTGAGAATATCCTTGTGCTACTAAGCGTGCCTCATTCCTAGTGATTCTAGACTCACCATCTAATTTTTTTTTAAAAATCCATTTTACACCTACAACCGGGTGATTAGATGGTCTTTCTACTAATTTCCGAACATTATGTCGCTCAAATTGTTCTAACTCTTCATTCATAGCCAAAAACCAAAATTCATCATTTAAAGCGGTAGAAATGGTTTTTGGTTCAATTTCGGAAACAAAACAGATATTTGAATATGATTTATGAAGAGAATAGCAAGTTCTTACCCCGATGGATGGTTCACCAATTATTAATTCTCGTGGATGATCCTTTGTGAATTTCAAGGCACTTGGAGGTACATATTCATCTTCCTTGGCCTCCTCTTCTTCTTCTTTGGAAGGTTCCTCATCACCATGCTCCAAAGGATGTAAGAGATCATCCTCGTTGCCCGCATAAAGTTTTTCTACACAAGGAACAAACTCATCAAATTTCACATTTATTGACTCTTCAACTCTACTAGTTCTTTTGTTATAATTTCTATAAGCTTTACTAGTTGAAGAGTACCCAAGAAAAGTTCCTTCATCACATTTTTCATCAAACTTTCCCAAGCTATCTTTTGTATTCAAAATAAAACATTTAGAACCAAAAACTTTGAAATAAGATGCATTAGGCTTCTTTTGAAATTAGAGTTCATATGGTGTGAGATTAAGAGATGGGTGAAGCATGATTCTATTCCTAACATAACATGATGTTTTTACGGCTTCGGCCCAAAAGGACTTAGGTAATTTATATTCACAGAGCATAGTGCGTTCTAGTTCTTGTAGTGTCCTATTCTTTCTTTCTACAACACCATTTTGTTATGATGTGCGTGGTGCGGAGAACTCATGTTTAATGCCTAACATATCACAAAAGGATGTAAATTTTTCATTTTCAAATTCTCCACCATGATCCGAGCGAATGCATTTAATTTTTAAATCACTTTCATTTTGAATACGAATACATAATTTTGCAAATTCGCAAAACGCATCGGATTTGGAAGAGAGAAATAATGTCCAACAATATCTTGAAAAATCATCTATTAAAACATATGTATAAAATCTACCACCAAGACTTGCAGTGCTAACGGGACCAAAAAGATCCATATGAATTATTTGCAAGGGTCTTGTAGTCGAAATGAAATTTTTACTTTTGAAAGAGGATCTAGAAAATTTACCTTTTTGACATGGTGAAAAAAGTGATGGTAAAATTCCATTTAACCTAGGCAATCCTCTAATTAAATCAATTTTGGCAAGTTTTACAATGATCTTTGTGCTAGCATGCCCTAGCCTTCTATGCCAAAGTTCTAATTCATCATTTTAGTGATAAAACATTTTATAGATGATTTAGAAAGATCATGAAAAGAAACTATATAAACATTGTGTATTCTTGGTGCAGTTAGTAAAATATCTTTTGTAGTAGGATTAAATATTTTGCATAGATTAGTGGAAGATTCAAATAACACATCTAATCTTTTATCACATAATTGGCTAATAGAAATTAAATTGTGATTTAATCCGTTCACATAAAGAACATTAGATATAGTAAAGGATTTGTTACCAACTGTACCAATTCCCATGATCCTTCCTTTTCCGTTGTCACCAAACGTCACGATCCCTCCCTTCTTCTTCTCTAGGCTAAGGAACTTTGCTTTATTTCCCATCATGTGCTTGGAGCATCCAGAATCCAAGTACCACACGTCTTCATTGTCCTTAGTCTGCCCGCATATCTAGAAGGAAGATGAGCGTAAAGATCTCGATACCCAAGCGGAACCACCCATAGAATAAGTGGACAGGTACCCAGATTTGCTTTAAAGTATTTTATTTTATTTTCCTGCAAGAACTAGATGTGTGACCTAACCTATAACAGTTTGCATAGGAAATAAAGGTGGTTGAGACCCTTTTCTGGAATATTTTCTTGCTGGAAGAAATTGGATTTACAGAAGAAAAACATTTTGAAAAAGAAAATCCAGGCTTCTTGTATGAGGTGCTAGCTCCGACGCTAGTGGCTAGCGCCGGGCGGTAGCCCTCACCTCGATATCCGAGCCCAAATTTTCCAGAACCATGGCACCGGTTCCCTAAAATCATTTCTAGTGATTTTTGGCCTATTCCAAATTTTTAATGGCCATGGTGAGATCATGAACTTGTGCTTTAAATGAAAAATTTTCTTTCACAAGCATGACACACCTATTTTCAAAACTTATTATTATTATTTTTGATTTGCAAAAGAGAGACTTCTAATTTCCTTTCTAATTCTCCCTTCTCATTTGTAAGTGTTTTGGCATGAGAGAGGGCTTTAGAAAGTTACTCTTCAATATCTTTTGCCAATTTAGTGGAGTGATCACACTCTTGGCAAGAAACCTTTCTCTTTTCTAAAACAATTAATTTTTTGGAAAGCTTTTGATTTTCTTTAATAAGAGATTCATTTTCACGATTCAATAAAATACTATCTTTCATATTTTTATCAAAAGCTTTGCAAGTTTCAAGGAATTCATTAAAGAGTTCATCATAAGTGGGAGGAGTTACCTCAGTGTCGCCAAGAACACTGGTGTCGTCACCGTCGTTTCCATGTCCCATGAGGCACATGTTTGCTTCCTCATCTTCGCTTGATGAATACCTGCTTGATTCTTCGGAGGAGGAGGAGTCATCCCATGTTCTAGCTTTTAGCACCTTCCTCTTCTCCTTCCCTTTGTGCCGCTTTTCCTTCTTCTCCTTCAAGAACTTTGGGCACTGGCTCTGAATGTGTTCGGTCTTCCTATAATGAAAGCATTCCAGTGGAGGTCTTTCTTCTTCATCGTCGCTCTCCTTTTCCTTCTTTGAAGATGACCCTTTCCATCTTGCATCCTTTTGGATAAATTTCTGGAAAGTGTTTCTCCTTTCCAGATTTCGCATGAACTTTCGGAAGTTCTTCGCCGAAAGGCTTTCTTGTTCTTCATCCTCATAGCACTCCTTCTTTGAGTTTAGTGCCAACGCCTTCTTCTTTGGATCCTTATTGTATTCATCATATTGGATTTTGAGTTCTACCTCATGGGTTTTGAGATTCCCAATGAGGCTCTCAACTTGGAGCGTTCTTAGATTGTGCGATTCTGAAATTGCCATCACCTTCGGGTTGAATTTTGGAGGAAGGGAACGAAGGATCTTTCGGACCAAGTCGCCGTTGGAGAAGGTCTTTCCAAGAACTTTGGAGGCATTGACGATCTTGGTGAAGCGCGTGTACATGGCATCAACATCTTCACTTTCATCCATCCAGAATTTTTCATATTCCGACTCCAGTTGGAAAGCTTTGAATCTTTAACCTGCGATATACCTTCATTAGTAACTTCCAAATGATTCCAAATTTCATATGCAGTAGTACATGCGGAAATTCTATTAAATTCATTTCTATCTAACGCACAAAATAAAGCTTTCATGGCCTTGGCGTTATTTTTGCATTTTAGCTTATCCCTATCATCCCATTTATCTTTTGGTTTTTCTAAAGTTATATCTCCAACTACAATTGTAGGAGGAGAGTATTCCTCTTCTACCATATCTAGGGTCATAAGAAAATATCTCATCCTATTTTTCCAATAATTATAATCTGACCCGGTAAATAGTGGAGGTCTACTAATTCCCTGACCCACGGAAAAAGCGAGATCATAAGACGCCATTATTCCTGGTTTTTAAACCGTTTGGATTAACCTCCTCGGATACCACTAGTTGGATCGATTGGCGCCCTTAGAGGGGGGGGGGGGTGAATAAGGGAATAAATTTTTCCTGATAATTTTATGAAACTGACTAAATTATTTTTAGTGAGAGAGAGAGAGCAAAATAACAATTTAGCAAAAATAATTTGCAAAAATAAATTTTACGCCAAATGATAGAAACCAAGTAAACACAAAAAGATACATGATTGTATTATATGAAAAAGTGTTTACATAAATTTGATTTCAATATCGCTAGAAATCGGAGGCGTACAAATGTAAATATCCTTTCCTTTTCTATACCGACTTGTATCCCCACAAACTGGTTGGCTTTAGCCTATCCTTCCCCGGATATGGCCTCATGCCGCTCTAGTCAATCCTTCTCGGATATGGCCTCGAGCACCCCCTAGATCTAATCTACTAGACCTAGTCGCCAACTCACGCGGCGAATTACCCCTAAGCCGTGCAAGGACCTAGTCGCCAACACAAGGCGAATTCTACTACAAAATTTCAATAAAGAAATAATGCAAATAACAAGAACTCCCTCTATGAGATTTCTGAAGTTGAGGATGAAGGATCGCAGTAGCACAAGCGAGGTTGAATCGATCGTTCTTTGGATGCAGCGTGAGGGCTTCCTTCTCCAGAAATCTTCTTTGGCTTTGAGTGGGAGATGAACTTTCGGCAGAGTAGTAGCTATGGAAATTTGGCACAAGTAATCTCTCTGGAATCTCTAACCAAAATGAGAGAGAGCCCGTCAATTTATAGATCTTGAAGATAGCGCCTACGACAGCTCCTAGCGCCTGCGGTAGCGTTCGTGTGGAGCGGTTGCGAAACAATCGACGGTGTGGCGCTGTGCACAAACTTGAGCTAGCACCAGGCGGTAGCGTTAGAACTGGCAGTAGCGCTAGCGCCTGCACTAACCCCTAACGCTGGAGGTAGTGCATCAACTCAGTTTGTTGGTTCCAAGCTGCTTTCTTCCTGTGGAGTATTGCACCTATAATTCCTGCACACTATAAGCACATGACAAGCAAGATCAAATACAATTTGGGATTTATTATTCTCAAACAAAGGGATGTGACACACATGTCCAACAATTGGTATCAGAGCAGAAATCAATTAATTGAAGAAATCTAGAGGAGAAATCTAGAAGATTAAGGGGAGACTAATTCTTGTAAATTAGGGGGAGTAAAACATAAATTGCATTTATGTAGGGGGCATTAAGATAGGGGGAGTATGTACTATTCTCATGCTTATCATATACTATAGTTGCACTTTTATCTCGCTTATCATATACCATAAACACCTTTGTTGATTTCTTACTAAGAGAATTTGTTATTATCAAAAGGGGGAGATTGTTGGACATGTGTGTCACATCCCTTTGTTTGAGAATAACAAATCCCAAATTGTATTTGATCTTGCTTGTCGTGTGCTTATAGTGTGCATGAACTATAGGTGCAATACTCCACAGGAAGAAAGCAGCTTGGAACCAACAAACTGAGATGATGCACTACCGCCAGCGTTAGGGGTTAACGCAGGCGTTAGCGCTACCGCCAGCGCTAGCACTACCGCTTGGCGCTAGCTCAAGTTCGTGAACAGCGCCACGCCACCGACGGTTTTGCAACCGCTCCACACGAACGCTACCGCAGGCGCTAGGAGCTACCACATGCGCTATCTTCAAAATCTATAAATTGATGGGCTCTCTCTTGTTTTGGTTAGAGCTTCCAGATAGATTACTTGTGCCAAATTTCCAAAGCTGCTACTCTGCCGAAAGTTCATCTCCCACTCAAAGCCAAAGAAGATTTCTCGATAAGGAAGCCCCCACGCTCCATCCGAAGAACGATCGCTTCAACCACGCTTGTGCTACAACGATCCTTCATCCTTAACTTCAGAAATCTCATAGAGGGAGTTCTTGTTATTTGCTTTATTTCATTATTATAATTTTTGTAGTAGAATTCGCCTTGTGTTGGCGACTAGGTCCTTTCGCGGCTTAGGGGTAATTCGCCGCGTGAGTTGGCGACTAGGTCTAGGATATTAGATCTAGGGGGTGATCGAGGCCATATCCGGGGAAGGATTGGCTAGAGCGGCTTGAGGCCATATCCGGGGAAAGATAGGCTAAAGCCAACCAGTTTGTGGGGATACAAGTCGGTATAGAAAAGGAAAAGATATTTACATTTGTACGCCTCCGATTTCTAGCGATATTGAAATCAAATTTATGTAAACACTTTTTCATATAATACAAACATGTATCTTTTGTGTTTACTTGGATTCTATCATTTGGCGTAAAATTTATTTTTGCAAATTACTTTTGCTAAATTGTTATTTTGCTCTCTCTCACTAAAAATAATTCAGTGGTTTTCATAAAATTATCAGCAAAAATTTTATTCCCTTATTCACCCCCTTTAAGGGCGCCAATCGATCCAACAGAGGGAACCTAGGCTCATAAATGAGCCTACCACAAGATCCGTAATTTTGTCCATTTACGACAGTTCCGCTATGCTCTAAATAGATCTGCATCTGCGATTAAAGTAATCTCCTAGACAAAATAATAATAAACAAATATATAAAATAGAGAAAGATAACAGAACGGAACCAAGTGGTCCCACTGGGTTGTCTCCCAGGAGACCTTTTGTTTAGCGACCTTCAGGTGGACCAAATTCCTGTATTATAGCAGTTTATAATAGAAAAGTTCACCAAACAAGTAACGAGAAATAAAATAGTCTTAGTAAATCAAAGCAACAAAATTCTGAAATAAAAAACTGAAAGAGCACGATTAACTAACATCATATTTATGATGCATCTCTCCCATGGATTGAGAATGACCGGAGGTGGAAGATTTTGGGCCAAAGTTGGTTTTACCCAACTTCCCCCTAGCCCCCTCTTTCTCACCACAGAGGGCCGCAAGACGCGCAACGCACTAGAGTTTTTCCTTCTTCATTCTCTCCATGGTAGGAGAGCGCCATCTCATATAGTCCTCATTGTTTCCCACCTTAGTTGTGGACGACATCATGTCCGACACCGAAGTGGCGACCGGATCAGCCCAAGCTACGGAACACTTAACAAGTTCATTATTAACTTTACTACAGAAGGAACTAGGGAGCTGCTCCCGAATAAAACTAGGTTCACCAATTTCAAAAATAGAGTTTTCCAAGTGTAAAGATCCCATCTTCTCAATCTAATCGATCACTTCGTCTTCCTTCTCGGCCTTCTTCTCTTCTTCTTTCCTGTTTTCTTCAAAACTTACAAACTCATCAGTAATCAAAATCGGTGAAGAATCAAAGCCAAAAGTTGTGGTTATGGCCACGATAGAGGTCGTCACTCTAGGAGGTAGAGTGATGCAACCATTAGAAAAATCTATTTTCATCTCGCTCTCCTTCAGGAATGGGACACCCATAATTGGAATCGACCTGTTCTCACGGGGTCCAAAAACCTGGAAATCGGTCACCACCTCAGTCCCTTCAACCACAACTTTGTCTTTTCTTACTTCCCCCTCAGTTTCCACCACTGCTCCATTACCTAGAGTAAGAGACGTCGATTATCCACATCCATATGGAGATTCAACTTCTCAACATCTTGCAAAACAAAAATGTTGTGTGACTAACCGCAGTCGCACAATGTCGTAGTGCTCACATTATTAATACAACATGGGAGTACCCAATCACCATGGCTAACAACGTCAGCATCAACAACCCTCTTCCCATTTTCGATCTGATTCTTCTCAGTGGTACTAGGAAGGGTGCCCTGAACGCGCTCAGAAACTTCTTGGGCCAATTCGCCCATTTGCACTTCCAGGCTTCTCATCGATGTCGTCTAGTTAGCCATGCTAGATTGGGTAATTTCAATTAATTTTTCAAGCGTCTCTTCCAAGCTACACTTTTTAGGTGCCGGAGGTGTTTGATTATAACCTGCATGAGGCGGCCGTGGTTGGCTTTCGGAAGTAGAAGCATCAAACTGATGCTGCCCCGGCTGCCATCTTTGGCCAGTAGTATTTTAATTCCAAGCAAAATTAGGGTGATTTTTGACGCCCGGGTTGTAAACATTTCCGTATGGCATTCCCCTATTCTGATTAGCCATGAAATTAATAGATTCAGTAGTATTCAAGTTTGAGAAATCACCTGAGAGATACTCTCCTGGACATTCATATAAATGATGTCCTACTGCTCCACACCCTTGGCAAGATATGACGGCTGCAGGCACTGCGGTAGGGGTAACTGATCCCAAGGCGAAGATTCCACTGGTGTTCTTCTACGTGTTCCTCCATGCTGTCCAGTATGTGCTGTTCGAGGCTGTATCTTGAAGTATTCGTATGGCTTCTTCTGGGATATGGTTCATAAGAGTCCCTCCTACCGCAACATCAATCATCGCCTTGTAGTTGGGGTCGATGACAAAGTAGAAATTGTACACGAGATTCCAAGGCTGTAGCTCGTGGTTAGGGCATTTCCGCAGGAGGTCATTGAACCTCTCCCATACTTCCACTAGTGTTTACTGATCTTGTTGGCAGAATGAAGCTAGTTCCCGACACAGGTTCACAATCCAATACACTGGATGGAACTTCCCCAAGAATTTGGAAGACAAAGCGTCCCAAGTAGCGGCGGTTCCCGATTGAATGGTGTGAAGCCATGCCTTGTCTTTGCCTCTCAGTGAAAATGGAAAGAGCCTCAACTTGACAGTGTCATCAGATATACCCTCATATAGGAAAGTGGCAGAGATGTCCAAAAACTCTGCCAGGTGAAGATGGGGGTCTTCAAAAGGCAATCCGGAAAACTGTGCGTTATTTCGAATGATATTCAGAATAACCGGTTTAATTTCAAACTGCGCATTTGTGATAGCCGGACCGAATCCCGGATACACACTCCCTACAGTTGGAGTGGTGTAGTCTCTCATGGTGTGAGGCCTCGGCAGGTTTACTTTATGTTCATCCACATTAACATTCTGCCCATCCTCGGGCACTCCCCAGCCCCTGTGGCCTTCTCCTTGATTCAGATTATCTCCCATCTCAGCAAGAGCAACTGCAGCACGCCATCGTGCACGGGCAGTGCTCTCTATCTATGGGTCGAAAGGGAATAGGTCACCTGGAGCTTTCCCCTGCATACACAAAACAAGAATATTAAAAAAACATCTCAAAAACAACGACTCCTGTAACAATTGTTTTCAACAACAAAAACACTTCACGCCTGCATTCCACGACAACGATGCCAAAAACTTGACGCGCTGATTCTGCACCCCTAAAAGCGAGAGAAAAATGCAGTCCAAACGGCAGTGTACCGGTCGTTGTCATGTAATAGTTTTGGGAATATGATCCCCGAATATCGATCTCTCAAGGAATGCAGAGTATGTAAAGCGATCGTGTCGTGGAAAGATTGTTACAACGAGCAAAAGTAAATAACAGGCTTGGTTTTGGTTTTCTATTCTAATAACAAGAAAAGTAAAATGCGGGTCGAGAGCACCGCTTCGCTTAGTGAGATGCTAGTGCAGGCCGCTATGCCGTGCTTCGGTGAGCGGATGGACGGTAGGCAAATGGATGGAGTGATCTCAAGTGCGGATTATGAGAGTCGCAAGCACCTCTTCAAATTCTTACCTCTAGCTTTTGCTAGAGTGGATTAACGAGTGCGTGTGTGGGATGGATGTGGAGTGGAGGCGAGGCGCATCACAACCTAACAACAAGGCGAAGACAATAACTAGACATGCTTTCATTCATTGACAAATAAAGAGCATTCGAGTTCATTACACGAGTTAAAAGTACATTTCACAAATGGAAAAAGTGTAGAGTTAACCACAAGAAGAGAAGTCTCACCGTAGATTGTGGCCGGAATGGTGGGTTGTCAGGCCGCCTCCGTGCTCAGTCTGTGGTTGCTTCCGGGATCCAAAGGCTGTCACTACCTCTGATCTTTCTCCGTCTTCTTCTCTAGTTTAGGTTTCTTCTTGTTCACCAAATTGAAACGTCCAAACCTTGATTTGCTTGTCGTAGATGGCCGGGAAGGCTTCCAGATCCTTGCATGTGGCAAAGGAACACCGGAGGATGCTTCCCAAATGAAGGAGATGGATGGAGCGCGTGTGGTGAGCAAAAATGGTGCAGGGGGCAGGGGAGAACTGGCGGCAATGGTCTGACTTTCTGCCCAAAAATTGCGGGTCCAACATTTAAATATGGAGCGGAAAAATAGTGCGCATGATCAGGGGCGCACAACCAGTGGTCGCGCGAGAAGAAATGCCACTAATCGTGCGAGAGCAACATGTAACAAAATCTAGAATGGCAAAATAGCGCTTGATCAGTGGCGCACGACCAGTGGTCATGCGAGAAGAAGGCCAGTGATCGTGCGAACCGCTCGGTTTGGAAAATAGGGAATGCACATGACCAGTGGTCGTGCGTCTGATCGTGCATGAACAAAAAACGCACGATCAGCATCCCAATAGTCTAAAAAATGTCCCAACCCAACTCCGAGCGTCCACATAACCCTTGTACCTGTAGGAAGACCAATAATATATGCATTCTATATTATCCACAGAAAATGTATATCATCACAGAATAGATCGAATGTAAGTCATACATGAAACCACACCAAAATGGGCCAAGGAATGCACTTAGCGCTGAAATACACATTGTGATCAAACAGAAGCATTTATTAGCAATAGGTGAAGTGCATTGGAAAGATAAACGACCCAGATGAGTCAGAAAATAGCTATATAAACTAGACTCATTAGGATGCATCTCTGTTTCGAGGAGACATCTCCATTTCGAGGAGGTATCTCCATTCTAAGGAGGCATCTCCGTTCCAAGGAGGCATCTCCGTTCCAAGGAGGCATATTCTATATTATTCACAGCTGAGTTATCATTAAGATGAATTTTGAGGTCCTCCGGGTGTCCTGTCATTCGAATCTGATTACCACTTAAGTTTCTCTTTCCTTATCTTGAACTGCCAAATTGTAATCCTCTTTAGTGGTTGGTGGTCTGCCCGAGCTCTTATTTTTTAAAACTAACCACGAAGGCCTTAATTCCTTAAAATATTGATATGACCAGAATATTATGAATTTTAAAACCATATAATATAGTTACCATGAGTAATTCTCCATACTCTTCTCAAGACATATTGAGTTTGGTGCTAGCCTTTAATAGAGTACTTAGCCACTTTCACTCTCGATTAAACCCCAAAGTGTTCCAACTTGAAATAAAAGTTTCTAAGCTTTCACAGAGGGTTCAATAACCCCCTCCCACTGATTTCCTCACAAAAATCTCACACATGTCGATTAAGAAAAGGTTGTCAGAACCCGCATTTTCTCAATATATAAAAATATTATCAGAGTGAGAGAAAACACGCGTCATGATGCCACGCAGTGCAGGGGACAACTGCAGACGCTCAAGCACTTCTATCTTCACACCTTTCTTTATAAAAGACATAAACTTTATGTTTAAAACATAATTTAAGTTTGAAGGTTTCAAACACCGTGTCCCTCGGTTTAGTGGATCATCTAGTCCACAACCAAGAAAGTATAATTATACGCAACAAAGAATACACATTTTACTTTAAGTCGTCCTACATGAACATGAGAACTCACCTAGCAACCTAATGACATGCACTTTCTAGATTTAGTATAGATATAAATGGAACTTTTACGCATTTCAAAATAGAGTGATATTAGTTTGAAAAGATGTAATGTATGAGCAAATATGCAGCTTTACTTATATAAAAGTATCTACTATGCTACCTAGCAAAATCCTTCCCAGAGAGCATTCACTAACAACAAATTAACAGTAGTAACATAAATGGAAATTACAGTCTAACACACAGAAGGTCATACTGTGGGCGTCAACAACTGACACGAACCCATAGTAATGACCAAAGTCAGAGGAATTCAACAAAATAACTCTCAAAAGAGGGAAAGAAAAATAGCTAAAAGGCCACAAGGTCCTGCCTTGCTCTGATCAACCGCCACTGGTCCAAACCTGAGGCATTCAAAGAAAAAGAAAACCTCAGCACAAGGTCAAGTCAACAAAAGTGAAAATAGGAGAACTTAGTAAGCTCAAATAGGGTTACCAACCCAACAGAAAGGAGATAGCTGCGAACCAACAACAAATAAGTAAAGAAATAATTAGTATCCAACAGGAAAAACTTGCATGAAATGCAGTCAGAGCTATATAATATCATCCAAGTAGGAAGAAGAGTGACAGATTGGCTCAAGAAGTGAATCATTAACCCATCCAAAAAAGGGTAATGAGGCTGTGTGTTGGGAAAAACCGCTTTTGATTTAACTTAACAAATTATTTAAAAGTGATTGAATCTACTAGGATTAAATTACCCATTGTGTAGTGAGGGTAATATGGTCATTAGATGTATTAGGATGTCACACTCAACATAGGGTGTCAGGACCAGATCAAGGGAAGCAAAATTGGGCTAAGTTAACATTTGCGTCGAATAGAATTCGACGCAACATCGAGTCCATATCGACGCTACTCAGACTAGAAGTCCAAGTGGTTCAACCCTTCTGTCAAAGTAACTCAAGTCGACGTTACGTCGAATAAAAGTCGACGTAGAGGTGATGGGTTTGTCGGAGTAATTGGAGATGTCGACACAGCTTCTATTTCAACTCGACGCAGAAGAGGATATCTGTCGAAGCCAACTAAAGTCGACGGAACGTCGACTTCATCTCGACGTAGAAGATGGAGTTCAGTGCAAGGCAGATCAACTCGACGGGTGCGTAGAGAAGATATCGACGCAACATCGACTAGCAGAGTTTAGTCAGTGTACAGATGAAATCGAAGCAGCCCCTAGAAGAACTCGAAGCTACGTCGATAAAAGAAGAAATGAATTCGATGCTACGTCGAATACAGTCTGTAAAAATATACCTTTTCAGCTGTTTTCTGATCCCTCTTTCATGGCCCACATCTCTCAAGACCATTCCCCAACGGCTCAATAATTGCCTGGAATAGAAAGAAGCATTAAAGATAGAGACAAAAAGGTTTCTTGGAAACATATTCTTTCCAGGTCGATGGGTCGAGAATTAAAGAGGAATGAAAGAGAAAGTGATAAGCAGATTACCTTATCAAGGCATATAAGAAAGGGAAACAAATTTGAATTTGAATAAGGAATGATACAAAGAGAAGAGAAGACCGAGGCAGACAAGGCATTCATTACCATCAGCCGTCTCCTTTATTTTCTAGGGCATCCTCTTCTTCTCCCTCTCTCAGGAACTCTAACAGAGTAAACAAAAAGAGAAGAAGGCTCTGCTGTTCTTCATCAAATAGAACAGAGGATCTGAAAGCTGCTCTTCATCACAATCTCATAGCAGCCAGATCGCAATCTGAAGAAGTAGAAAGGATCTGACAATACAAAGCTTCTGCAAAACATCACTATCAAAAGCAGGGGCTAATCGAGAGCAGATCCTTTGGAACAACTCATAGTCTGATCTTCATATAGCTATCTTCAAGAATTCTGAGAACAGAATTCCTTCAACCTTCTTCCTTCCTCTTTCTCATTCTGTTAAAGAGTTTTATTAATCCCTCTTCAAAGGATTCAGTGGTTCAAGATCTCCTTATCAAAAGATCTGGTGGTTCAAGATCTCCTTATCAAAAGATCTGTGGTTCATGATCTCCTTGTCAAAAGATCATTGGTTCTAAGAGTCTCCTGATCAAAAGACTCAGGCACAGGTGGTGCATTCCTACCAGGTGGTAAAAGAGAGGACTACCCACATTTTGGTGAACCTCTATAAAATTCATTGTGTCTGTGATCTGATTTTCTGTGTTGTCCCAGTCTTTCATTCTGCACTTATTTCCTACATTCTTTATTCTGCCTGGATTGTTAAGCATAACTCCTTAGAATAATTTATTGTTAAACACAGTTAGGATAGAAATATTTTAAAACTCTATTCACCCCCCCCCCCCCCCCCTCTAGAGGAATCTCAGAGGCACACTGTGCACTTTCATGGTGGGTAACTTCCAACACAAACCATCAGAACAAAACATCCAGGGAACAAAAGAACTGTGGCGGTGGTTTTGCCCACATAACCAACAGTCTACACTTCTAAGGAAGAAAAACAGTCACTGTGGTGGTGGCCACTTGTCCAACTCAACCAACAGTCCTAAATCAACCAACTGGGTGTAGTGATTCACAAACATCTTAACCAAACCTGGCACCACAAAAAAATCCATAACATTTCTAAGTACAACCTCACAACAAATTCGTCGAAAGCACTGAACGAATCATAAGAATACTCGAAGAAACCACTGCTCACTCGTCAAATTCGTCGAGTTGACTCAACGAATTACAATAATCATTCGACGAATTCATCGTATACACTCGACGAATTTCCTTAATACTCGACGGACTTCACGTATACACTTGAGGAATTTGGCTAAGTTACTCGACTTATTAACACGAAGGGACTCGACGAATCTACTATTCACTCTACGAATTTACTTAGAGACCTAGCTTGTCCACTAGACAAATCACTAACACTCGACGAATTCATCGATATTACTCGACGAAGTCCCACTTAACTGCACGAGTGGTCTAGATGATTTTCACGAGTACCCTCAATGAATTTAATTTAACTAAAATCAACGAATTCAACTATAACCGGAAATTTCAGAGACAAGGAAAGGAAATCAATACAGAAAGATGCTTTTCTAAAACAATAAGGAAGGAAGATATTAATAACGAAAAGAAAACATGGCAAGGGGGAATTTTCCACCACTTGCCGCAAACCTCTCCGAAGCCCGGCCTCTCAAACCCTCTACGTCCAAGATCGGCCAAAAGAAAACTCCTACAAAGAATTTCTGAACGATTAGAATGAAAAACAAGGCTTACAGCCAAACACTCCAACACTAAAACCTCAAGAAATCGAAAATATTTACCGCACACACGATCCCAATGAGAGCTTTCCGAATCTTTATTTAGATAAGGATTTCGAGCACTAGATCACTCGTAAAGACTGACGGAAGCTCTATGAAAGGCGACTTCTGCGATTGGTTCGGGTTCGGCAGAAATGGCAAGAAGAAGAAGTGATCGGCAAAAACCTAATTTCCTAAGTCATCCTTTTTATACTTAGAGTTTAAGAAGATTTTTTATTTAATATTATTTTAAAAGAGTTTTAACCTTAAATTCTGATTTGGACAAGGCTAACTCGGATTTTCATGAAAATCGCACCGAAGGCAAATACCGGTCCTCCGAAACCAACGGCGAAGTCAAAATCAGAGTTCGACGAGCCGATTACGAGTTATAATTTAATTTTAATAATTTACGAATTGAAATGTCCAAACCTTGATTTGGTTGTCGTAGATGGCCGGGAAGGCTTCCGGATCCTTGTATGTGGCTTAGAATCACCGGAGGATGCTTCCCAAATGAAGGAGATGGATGGAGGGCGTGTGGTGAGCAAAAATGGTACAAGGGGGCAGGGGAGAACTGGCGGCAGTGGTCCAGCTTTTTTCCCAAAACTCGCGGGTCCAACATTTAAATACGGAGCAGAAAAAATAGTGCGCACGATCAGTGGCACACGACCAATGGTCGTGCGAGAAAAAAATATAGCAAATCTAGAATGGCAAAATAGCGCATGATCAGTGGTGCACGACCAGTGGTCATGCGAGAAGAAGGCCAATGATCGTGCGAACCGCTCGGATTGGAAAAGAGGGAATGTGCATGACCAGTGGTCGTGCGTCTAATCGTGCGCGAACAAAAATGCACGACCAGTGGCCCAATAGTCTAAAAAATGGCCCAACCCAACTCCTAGCGTCCACAGAACCCTAGTATCTGCAGGAAGACCAATGATAAAGGCATTCCACATAATCCACAGTAAAGGTATATCATCACAGAATAAATCGAATGTAAGGCACACACAAAATCACAGCAAAATGAGCCAAGGAATGCACTTAGCGCTGAAATACACAATGTGATCAAATAGAAGCATTTATGAGCAATAAGTGAAGTGCATTGGAAAGATAAATGACCAAGATGAGTCAGAAAATAGCTATATAAACTACACTCATCAGGAGGTATCTCTGTTTCGAGGAGGCATCTCCATTTCGAGGAGGCATCTCCGTTCCAAGGAGGCATCCCCATTCCAAGGAGGCATCTCCGTTCCAAGGAGGCACATTCTATATTCTTCACAGCTGAGTTATCATTAAGATGAATTTTGAGGTCCGCTGGGTGTCCTGTCGTTCGAATCCGATTACCACTTAAGTTTCTCTTTCCTTATCTTGAACTACCAAATCGTAATCCTCTTTAGTGGTTGGTGGTTTGCCCAAGCTCTTGTTTTTTAAAACTGACCACGAAGGCCTTAATTCCTTAAAATATCGATATGACCAGAATATTACGAATTTTAAAAACATATAATATAGTTACCATGAGTAATTCTCCATACTCTTCTCAAGACATATTGAGTTCAGTGCTAGCCTTTAATAGAGTACTTAGCCACGTTCACTCTCGATTGAACCCCAAAGTGTACCAGCTTGAAATAAACGTTTCTAAACTTTTACAGAGGGTTCAATAACCACCTCCCACTGATTTCCTCACAAAAATCTCACACATGTCGATTAAGAAAAGGGTGTCACAACCCGCATTTTCTCAATATATAAAAATATTATCAGAGTGAGAGAAAACACACGTCATGATGTCACACAGTGCAGGGGACAACTGCAGATGCTCATGCAGTTCTATCTTCATACCTTTCTTTATAAAAGACAAACTTTATGTTTAAAACATAATTTAAGTTTGAAGGTTTCAAACACTGTGTCCCTCGTTTAGTGGATCATCTAGTCCACAACCAAGAAAGTATAATTATACGCAACAAAGAATACACATTTTACTTTAAGTCGTCCTACATGAACATGAGAACTCACCTAGCAACCTAATGACATGCACTTTCTAGATTTAGTATAGATATAAATGGAACTTTTACGCATTTCAAAATAGAGTGATATTAGTTTGAAAAGATGTAATGTATGAGCAAATATGCAGCTTTACTTATATAAAAGTATCTACTATGCAACCTAGCAAAATCCTTCCCATCGAGCATTCACTGACAACAAATTAACAGTAGTAGCATAAATGGCAATTACAATCTAACACACAGAAGGTCGTACTGTGGGCGTCAATAACTGACACGAACCCATAGTAATGACCAAAGTCAGAGGAATTCAACAAAATACCTCTCAAAAGAGGGAAAGAAAAATAGCTAAAAGGTCGCAAGGTCCTGCCTTGCTTTGATCATCCGTCATCGGTCCGAACCTGAGACATTCAAAGAAAAAGAAAACCTCATCTCAAGGTCAAATCAACAAAAGTGAAAATTGGAGAACTTAGTAATCTCAAATAGGGTTACGAACCCAACGGAAGGGAGATAGTTGCGAAGCAACAACAAATAAGCAAAGAAATAATTAGTATCCAACAGGGAAAAACTTGCATGAAATGCAGTCAGAGCTATATAATATCATCCAAGTAGGAAGAAGAGTGAAAGATTGGCTCAAGAAGTGAATCATTAACCCAGCCAAAAAATGGTACTGAGGCAGTGGCTATCCTTCCAACACAAACCATCAGAACAAAACATCAAGGGAACAAAAGCACTGTGGCAGTGGTTTTGCCCACATAACCAACAGTCTACACGTTCAAGGAAGAAAAGCAGTCACTATGGTGGTGGCCACTTGTCTAACTCAACCAACAATCCTAAATCAACCAACTGGGTGTAGTGATTCACAAACATCTTAACCAAACCTGGCACCACAGAAAAATCCATAACATTTCTAAGTACAACCTCACAACAAATTCGTTGATAGCACTCGGCGAATCTTAATAATACTCGAAGAAACCACTGCTCACTTGTCGAATTCATCGAGTTGACTCGACGAATTACAATAATCATTCGACAAATTTGTCGTATACACTCGACGAATTTCCTTAATACTCGACTTATTAACACTAAGGGACTCGACGAATCTACTATTTAGTCGACGAATTTACTTAGAGACCTAGCTTGTCCACTAGACGAATCGCTTACACTCGACGAATTTGTCGATATTACTCGATGAATTCCCACTTAACTGCACGAGTGGTCTCGACGATTTTCACGAGTACACTCAACGAATTTTACTTAACTTAAATTGACGAATTCTGCTATAACTCAAAATTTCAGAGACAAGGAAAGCAAATCAATACAGAAAGATGCTTGTCTAAAACAATAAGGAAGGAAGATATTAATAACGAAAAGAAAACATGGCAAGGGGGAATAGTCCACCACTTGCCTTAAACCTCTCCGAAGCCCGGCCTCTCAAACCCTCTACGTCCAAGCTCGGCCAAAAGAAAACACCTACCAAGAATTTCTGAACGATTAGAATAAAAATCAAGGCTTAGGGCCAAACACTCCAAAACCAAAACCTCAAGAAATCGAAAATATTCACCACACACACGATCCCGGCGAGAGCTTTCCGAATCTTTATTTTAACAAGGATTGTGTGCACTAGATCACTCGTAAAGACTGATAAAAGCTCTACGAAAGGCGACTTCTGCGACTGGTTCGGGTTCGGCAGATAAGAAGAAGAAGTGATCGGCAAAAACCTAAATTCCTACATCATCCTTTTTATACTAGAGTTTAAGAAGATTTTATTTATTTATTGTTATTTTATAAGAGTTTTAACCTTAAATTCCGATTTGGACAAGACTAACTTGGATTTTCATGAAAATCGCATCGAAGGCAAATACCGGTCCTCCGAAACCAATGACAAAGTCGAAATCAGAATTCGACAAGCCGATTACGAGTTATAATTTAATTTTAATAATTTACAACAACGAAACTTTACAATTTCGCTTAAATTAATTATTTTAAATTTTCTAATCTCAGAAATTTCCTATACTTTGGCAAAATACCGCTATCTTCACGCTAACGTAACGCCCTTACGTCATTATTACATTGGAATATTATTTAATTAAATTATCAGAAATTCAGGGGCATTTCAGTCACCCCCCCCCCCCCCCCCCCCCCCCCCTTGAAAAAGAAGTTTCGTCCTGAAATTTGAAACGCAGCCGAACTTAAGAGATAAACGAGCAGAACCACAATCTCATCGGATAGAAAAGAACTTACCGAAGAAAACTATGAGAAAAGAAGAGGATGAGATTTCCTCATAACAGATTCCAGTTCCCAAGTCGCTCTCTCTGCGTCTTGGTTTCGCCAAAGGACTTTGACCATAGGAATCGTCTTCTTCCGCAACACTTGATCTTGAGTCTCTAGAATACGAATAGGCTCTTCGATATACGACAAATTTGGTTGCAACTGGGGCACCGAGTCTAGGACATGGCGATCACTAAGCACTCACTTTCTCAACTGGCTCACATAAAAACATCATGAACACCTGGGAAAGAAGCATGCAAATCCAGCCTATAAGATGACGCTCCGATGCGCTCAACAACTTGGAAGGGTCCCACATACCTGGGATCCAACTTGTGGTTCCTTCCAAATCTCTTTACACCTAGCATCGGAGAAACCTACAAAAAAACCATGTCCCAAACTGCGAACTCTAGGTCAACCCTTCGATGATTCGCATACTTTTCGTAACACTCTTGTGGCACACGAAGCTTCTCACGAATATGCGTTACAAAAATACTCATTTCTTCCAAGGCTTCTGGATCCAAAAATGGTCACTCACCAACCTCAGCCCAAAACAAGGGAGTTCGACAATGCCTCCCATACAAAGCCTCAAATGCGGCCATCTGTAAACTCTCTTGATAACTATTATTATACGAAATTCCATAAGTCTAAGACGATGGTCCCATGCTCCACCATTATCAAGGATATAACATTTGTTCATATCATCCATAATCTGATTGACTTTCTCTGTCTGACCATTCGTCTGCGGATGATAAGCGGTAGTATATCTGAGATCAGTGCCCAAAGCTCCCTGCAAGCTCTGCCAGAAATGAGACATACCTGGAATCCCGATCTGACATAATACTCAAGGGCACACCGTGTAACCTGATGACCTCATCTAACTAAAGCTCTGCTATTTTCTCCATTGAATAACTAATCTTGAAAGGTACGAAATGAGCGCACTTCATTAATCTATCCACAATAACCCATATAGAATCATGCCCTCGGGCAGATCTCGGCAAATCGGTGATGAAGTCCATAAAAATACTCTCCCACTTCCAATTTGGAATATCCAAGGGGTTCAACTTACCTCCATGTCTCTTGTGATCTGCTTTGACACGCTGATAGGTATAACATTCAGATACAAACTTAGCAATGTCATTCTTCATTCCTGACCACCAAATGATCTGTTTCAAATCTTGATACATCTTTTTAGAACCATGGTGGTAAGCAACACTAGATCCACGCGCTTCCTTACAAATCCTTGTCCGAATACCCCCAATATCAGGAATGCAATATCTGCCTTGGAACCTCAAGGTACCAGTCTCATCAATTGAAAAATTTGGCAATTCTCCTTTTTCGATTCTACCTCGGAGGTGTTGCAAGTCCGAATCTTCTTTCTGATGCAACCTCGTGAGGGTAATCCATGAAGGCTCCTCAGCTTCTAAGCTACAAGGTGCATTACTACTTTAAACTGAGATATCCATCAGTAAAAACTCTTCCACCAAGGACTGCATGGAAAGGTTGAAGACTTGCGCGTTCTTTCAACTCAGGCGTCAACCACCACATTAGCTTTGCCTGGATGATAAAGAATATCGACTTCATAATCCACGACATACTCTAACCATCTACACTGGCGCAAATTCAACTCCTTCTGAGTGAAGACGTACTTTAAACTCTTATGGTCCGTATAAATCTTGCACAATGCGCCATATAATAAATGTCTCCAAAGTTTCAAAGCATAAATTACAGCCGCAAATTCCAAATCATGCTTTGGATAATTCCTTTCATGAATCTTCAGTTGTCTTGAACCATACACAATTACCTTTCCTTCTTGCATCAAAACACACCCAAGACAGACGTACGATGCGTCCACATAAACAACATACTCCATTCCCTCAGTAGGTAAAGCCAAAATAGGAGCGGTGCACAACTTCCTTTTCAATTCCTGGAAGGCTTCTTCGGACTTATCGTCCCATACAAACGCCGCATTCTTTTGCGTAAGCTTAGTCAGTGGCGCAGACAACATAGAAAATTCTTTCACAAATATCCTATAATATCTCGCCAAACCTAAGAAGCTTCTTATCTCTTTAGGCGTAGTAGGTCTTTTCCAATCTATGACTGCACTTATCTTTTCTGGGTCCACAGAAATTCCGTCTTTACCCACTATATGACTCAAGAAGGATACTTGAGAGAGCCAAAACTCACACTTACTCAGCTTCGCATACAACTTATGCTCTCTCAGAGTAGATAGAACCAAACGCAAGTGTTGAGCATGCTCCTCAGCACTCTGGGAATACACCAGAACGTCATCAATGAAAACAACCATGAAGTGATCTAAGAAATCCTTGAACGCTCTATTCATCATATCCATGAATGCAAATGGTGTATTTGTCAACCCAAAAGACATCACTAAGAACTTAAAATGTCCATGCCGAGGATGGAAAGCAGTCCACAGAACATCTGAATCACGGACCCTCAACTGATGGTAGCCCGAACGAAGATCAATCTTTGAAAACACCGAACTACCACGTAACTGATCAAACAAATCATCGATTCGCAACAACATATATTTGTTCTTGATGGTTAGCTTATTCAACTCTCTATAATCTATGCACAATCTCATATAACCATCCTTCTTCTTCACAAACAGAAATGGAGCACCCCACGATAAAGAACTTGGCCTAATAAATCAACACTACAACAATTCATCTAGTTGGGTACGCAACTCATCCAACTCGCGTGGGGCCATACAGTACGGTGCCTTGGTAATAGGATAAGTGTAACATCCCCAAAACAGCTAGACCCTTAGAGTAGTTTTGTCATGACTAGGTCATGACAAAACCCTAGGAAGCTTGAAGAGACCACTTGGCCTTAGGCTTGAAGGGGAAGAGCACCCTGGTCTACAAATAGCAATTTCTAGTTACCAAGCTTAGGGTTGGAATTTAGTGACTCACCTTGATCCCTTGACCCCACCATTACACAACTAACCCTTCGGAGGGACCCTTAGAGCACCAAGGACCCATTGAGGTCAACCAAAGAGGCCAAGTTGACCAAAATCAACATTACCCCTAAATTGGTCAAAGTGGCCTAATTAGGGTCAATTTGGCCTCCACCATGCCAAATTGACCATGCCCCTAACCTTATAAGGATATTAGGGACCCAATGGACCAAAAAGCCCCAACATGGGGCAACCAATTTGGCCAATTTGACCTAAGTCAACTCTAACCCTATTTTGGTCAAATTGCCCTTTTGTGAGTCAATTCGCCTCCACCTTGCCAAATTGACCCTACCTAGACCTTCCTAACACTTAGTTGAGGCCAATGGGTCACTATCCACCCATTGGGGCCAACCCAAATGGTCAAATTGACCAAAGTCAACTCCAACCTAAATTTAGGTCAAAATGACCTATTTTGGCCTAATGAAGCCCAATACACTTGGGCTAGGTCCAATTGATGTTGCCCAATAGCTTCATGGTCCTAATATTTACCCAATAATCCATGCAATTTCTGGAAATGATGAGTAGGAGAGAGAAAGTACAATTTCCCCCTTAATGAAGAGAGAGAAAGAGGAGAAGAAAGGAGAGTTAATGGTGGGAGGCATCATTGGTATTCCCTGATGTTTAAGATTCATCTCCCCATCAGTTACATCCCACCACCATCAAGAGAGGGGCCATTAATTGCCATGGACGAAATTCCCCCCTCAAATTCCCCCTATACAGCCCCCAATCTCATTTCTGATCTATTCATCGGCTTCAAAACGTCCTTGGAAATCGAAATGATAAATTGGATCGAAAGTTTTGGTGGAGAATCGAGAAATTGGGCAAGCTCGCCGGAGAGGGGAAAAGCCATGGCCGACCACCGCCGCCATCGTCGTCGGGTTCTAATCAAGGTCCACTTCTCCTTATCTCCCCTTGTGCTAGCATCCTAGATCAAATAGGAGAGACATCGGGCTCAATTGAGCCCGATGCCATGTGAGAAATTTCAGATTTTCCATGAAAATGGTTTCGCTCAGGTTCGCCGGAAACCGCCCCTCTGACGGCCATGCCGCCGCCCAGCGTTAGCCACCACCTCAATGGAGTTGGCGGTGGCCGGCCAGGGAGGTGGCCGGATGGCCGGCGGCAGCTCTTACAAACCTATAGGAAGGAGGATTTTCTGCCATTGCTGGAGGAAGAAGACACCATCTCCACCGTCCATTTGATCAAGAGTGTTTTAATTCATAAAAAAAATTATATATTGTTTTATTACCTAGAATGATACTTTTTCAAACAGCAAAATGAAGTCCTTAGAAGCCAAATCAGGAAATGTGTGTGAGACAGACTTTTGTAGAACTTGAAGTCAACTTTATTTGGAAATTTGTTTCACACCTTTTGGGTCAGTAGTTTGACGACAACACTCAAAATGGTGCAACCTATACAAAGGGTTGACCAGAGCTTGATTTGGGTGCCCCCACTAAACCAGACATCCAAATGTTTTGAAAATTGGAGCATAGTCTAATTTTACCTACCCCCTAATGATATCCAAAATTGAGAATTTTTGGAGAAACGTTTTCTAATGTTTTTGTAAACATTTAATAATTCATGTAATAATTAATTATAGGGCCTAATGACCTCCAAACCCTTCCAAATTTTTGTGGGTGTTCCTTAGGGTCTGATATGACCTTGGTAAAAATTTCATCCCATTTGGGATTTATTTGATTGGGTAATTAATTAGCCCAAGATTGGTCAAACTAGGGGTCAATAGGTCAAAAATGCACATGTTTGGTTTGAATGGTCAATCTTCATCCAATGGTGATTAAATCTTGGCCACTGACTTAATAGCACATAAAACACCTCCACCAATGTTTTGGGGTGATTTGGGGTGGATGAGCCCTAGGACCCTAGTTCAAACCTAAGGGTTGTATATTGAACTCATTGAAGGACATAGGGTCATATGTCCTTGGATTGACTTGAAATTTGGTAGAAATATTTATTGGTTGGTATTGAGCCCTAGGTAATTTGTTTGGAATTTTTAGAAACATTTAGTCTCTCTGAATTGGCTAAGAGTCATTTAGGGCACTCACTTACTAAAAGAATTTACATGCTCATATGTCCTAGGATGTTTATGATACTTTGGAAGTAAGTTTAAATTGATGATATCATCCTCTGATAATTTTACTAAGAATTTTGAAGTGTTGTATATTGTACTTCATTCACAACCCCCAATGTTTGCCCTAGTTGTATGAAAATTAATTTAGGGCCTAATATTCTCTAGAAAATTGTAAATCCTGGTACTAGGACATTTTAGGGCATTAGAAAGCTCTGTGAATTTTTGTATGATTTTTGGAAGTGTTTATCAGTAGGTTACTTCACAATGTGCCCTAGTTTGGATTTTCTTGAAATATTTATTTATGTGACTAAATGGTTTTGAAAAATTATAAGACTCAGTCAATAAACTCTTCTGATCATTATAGTGGTCTGGAAATTTTACCATAATTTTGGGATAAGTATTTTTGGTGGTTCCTTCATTAGCCTCCAATTTTGGATAATTATTCAATATTATAATTAGATGTCAATACCTTACTGTAAAAATTGTGATATTCTGTATTTGCTGTTATTTTGATATCATAGATTTTCCATAAGATTGTGGAGGCTATATCATAAGAAGATCTTACACTTCATGTTCTATTTCATACTTGTCCGATTTTGGAGAAATTATAGTAAATGCCAAATAAATAAGGAAAACTATGATCTTCTGGATTTAGTCTTATAACATCAAGATAGACTCCCAATAATAATCTTGAGTCATTTGGATGATTATTTAGAGTACCTCCCCTCATACACCTCATATAGCTCATTTGGTCTGCGTATAGTAAAACTGTAAAACTTGAGTAATTTGTAGACCATTAGGTGGGAATGGGAGGTAGATGGGGTACTTAGTCTGTTTGAGGAGATTTGAGGTCACCAATAGGAGTCTATATGTTGGGTGTGCCCGATAAGCTAAGGGGCAAGGTTGTGCTCGGGATTGACGAAAGATCATCTTTCCCTTAGAGAGTCATAAAATACTTAGGGTTAATCCAAGTGTAATGATAAAAGGGTAATATTATGGGTAGTTACCAATAACATTAAGTGTCTTGAGAAAGGGAGGTTTGGGCTATCATCCCATCGTACCTCCTAGTACCACTATGAGCCCCTCACAGGGTAGATCTCGGGAAGTCCAAGATTAACCCTAAACTGCAGGAATAAATTGTTGTACAAGATTAACTTAACAATACACTCACCCACGCCCCATTATTACAAGTAGTTTATTGGTTTGGTTTTACGAGCGGTAGGCTCGGTGGTTCTAGGCACGGACGAGTTGGTCTGACGAGCCGGTGGCTCGGAAGATTATGGTAATGGGCGGGTTAGCCCGAGGAGCTTATGGATCAAAGATAGATGGTAAACATTTTTACATGTGCATAAAGGTGGTGGGTCTTCGATATTGGACGGTCGTTCACACCGACGTAAATACGTTGACTCGGTAAGTATGGAATTTGCACTTAGCCATGAAAGTCTGGTGGTCCAGCCAGTAAGATTATGCAAGCGCTCCACGATTTTGCATTGAGGCGTACGATAGGTCTAGGTTAGGTAGTGTGAATACCAACCTAGAGGTGGGCGAGATCCAACCTACCGCTTCCGTTTGCCACTATGAGAGTATCCTGGGAGTTTTTATTTTCCCTCTCTTATTTTATCATGTACTCTTTTATTTTTGTTAATTCCTCCATCTCCATGAGTAGCAAAATTTTTATTAGCACTCGGTCGAGATGATCCAAAGAAAATATAATTCATGATTTCTTTAGCCTCTCTTTCTCTTCCTTAGAATGCTTAAGATTTATCCTTAAACTTTATTGAATTGAGATTTTATTTTCGATATATAATTCTCATTCTTGTTTTCGTAGTCTAATTACTGAGAGGTTTTGAATTCGAATCGATCATTTCAAGGATAAAGAGAGTTGAATGCACTCCTCAAGCGATGATGACATAATTCTCCCGGATTGGAGTCAAATCCAATAGAGGGGCTCACTACGATAAAGCGAGTCATATGGATTTTGATTCTAGAACGAAAGTTCGATTGATCAACCTAAACTCAGTTGAGCGTATCCTCGAGAGAGGTGTGTTCATAATTCGGGAGCCTCCACGGTCAAGTAATTTCTTAAGAGAATTAGAAGTTGTTCTTATTATATTTATTTTCCAAGGTGATTCAAGATCGAGTGCTAGCCTTTTTACTCATCATTTTAATCTTATTTTTATTTTCTTTTTGCAAAACCAACTCCAAAGTTTTAATTGATAGAATAATAGAGATTTTCTTGAAGTAAGAGTACCCAACCGCCCCGAGTCTAATACGACCTTGGTTTCTTATAACCTATACTGCATTCGATACGATACACTTGTCGTTGTCATTTGCGGATATAGTTTTGCGCATCAAGTTTTTGGCGCCGTTGCCGGGGACACGGTTGATATTTTGAAAAAATAAATATTTATAAATTTTATCGTTCTTTTTCTTTCTCCCTCACCTCCTAAATTTTTTAAAAAATCATAAAAAGCGCATTCTAAATTCTCGGAAAGGACGCTTTGGGCTTGAATTCCCATCACAGTCCCTAGTACCTTGCGAGCCCTTCACCGGGTTGACCTTGGGAAGTCCGGGACTAATTTAATCCGCTTTTTGAAAAAAAAATTATATAATAAAAATATTTTTAAAATTCCATTCATTTGAGTAAAGTTTGTTCCCTTTTTATTTTTATTATGAAAGAATCTGAATTGGCCGTTAAGGTTGCCGAGCTTCGAAACCAACTTTATCTCTCACAAGCCGCACGAAGGCGCCAATTTAGTAGTTTTTATTGTGGTGCGCATCATCAAAGTGAGGAATATTATTTACATTCATATTCTCAAAATAATTATTATGAAAATAATTATCCTCAATATTATGCAAATAATTTTGATTATAATTACGATCATAATTTTTCCTCTTTTCAAGAAAATAACTTTGATGAAAATGTTTTTTCTAATGAGAATAATTTTTCGGCGTTTAATAATTGTTCTTGTACCTCCGAAGTAGATTATTCCTTGTGGCAAGCTCGCCGGGATAGTTCTCGGAGCCATGAAGATAAATCTTTAGATCCGAATCTTTGTTTTTCTTCTTATACACCGCAATTTTCGTTCTCTAATTTTGGGGAAATTCCGCCAATTCAAATAGATACTGCCCCCCAAAATTTAAAGGAAATTTTTTTTTCTAATTTTCAGGAGAATAATTTTTCGGCGTTTAATAATTGTTCTTCTACCTCCGAAGTAGATTATTCTTGGTGGCAAGGTCACCCGGATAGTTTTCGGGACGATGAAGATAAATCTTTAGATCCGAATTTTTGTTCTTCTTCTTTTGCGCCGCAATTACCTTTCTCTAATTTTGGGGAATCTCCACCGATTCAATTTGATACTCCCCCCCCCCACCCCCAAATTTAGAGGAAAATTTAATTTCTTCTAGTGTTTTTTCTCCATCGTTGGATAATTTAGTTATGGAGGAACATGTGGTTTCATGTAATCCCATAACTTCTTTTACCAAAGATGAAGAAAACTTATTATACCAAGAATTTCTTACAGTTATGGGCACCCCAGATGAAATAGAAGAAGAACAAGTTTCTTCCCCTACTCCACCCGGATTTTATTTTCTTTGTCATGAATATTCGCGAATTTCTTCTATCCAACCAAAAATTCATGAAAATTTTGTGTCCGAAAATTTTATTCCGCTTGGTATTGCACTAGATTTTCCTAATGAAAATTTTATTTTAGAAAAGGAACAGCCGGAGCTTAATCTTATATTTTTGCAAGCGCTTCCTCCTTGCGAAAAATTTTCTGAATCGCTTAGTTCTGATTCTTTTGATACTAATAATTTCCTTGTAGATGATGAGTCGTTGCAACCAAACGTCTTCAGAGATCCATTTGCCGCTCATCTCCAGCTTTCCAAATTACCTAAGGTTTGTTTAGGTAATTTGGATTCACAATTTCAAGCTCACCGATAACAAAAGAATCAAGACTACAGCGGAGGAGTAGCCGTGCGACTGACGCCGGCACATTCACCTACGCGTAAATTAGGGGAGTTGCCTGTTCACTTCTCTTTTAATTTTCTTTTTTCCTAGCACTAACCGTCTAGCTTAAAGACAGGAAAAACAAAGCGCTCTGGGGGAGGCACCCCTTGCTTATCCTTAATTTTTAGTATTTTTCTTTTAAAGTTTGTTTTCTTTCAAATGTTCTTCATACTTAGTTTTAAACATTGGGGAGAATGCTTAATTTAAAGTATGGGGGTGTAGCTTAGCATTCATTGTATCTTTATTTGAAAAATAATAATATAAAAATTATAAAATCTAATTTCTTGGAAAGGGCGCTTTGGGCTTGAACTCCCATCACAGCTCCTAGTACCTTGCGAACCCTTCACCGGGTAGCCCTCGGGAAGTCCAAGAAATAATATTTATAAAAAGAATAATAATAAATACGCCTAGCCTTGTTGTTTTTATTTTTCTAGAAATTTAGTTTGAGGTTTAATTATAAGTATTCTTACATTTTAATTTAGCTAATATTTTGTTTTATCAGAATTTGTTAAATCCAAATTTGAAGTAATTTAGTTTTAAGAAACACTTTATGTTTTTAATTCGATTAGAGAATTAATTTAGCACTACTTCTCCGTTTAATTTTAAATAGCTTCACTTTGTGGTAAATTGTCTAACATCTCTAGATTTCTATTATATTCTCTTTTAACTTTAAGATCCTAGGAATTTTCATTCCACTAAAATGTTGCTCTCAAAATAGTTTAATTTATAAACTAGAAGTTTTCTTCCCCCTCACCATTTGTTGGCAAATAAAAAAATGTAGAAAAAAGATCATATGTCATGGGAATAAGAGGATAAAATTCATTATCCCCTAAACATATGCACCCAAAATCATTTAAAAGATTATATGTCATAAAGTAAGAGGATAAAATTCATTACTTTTAAACATATACATTTTGGGTTTTTTAATTGAAGAGAATTTTTAAAAGATTATATGGCATGGAAAATAAGAGGATAAAATTCATTATTTTCCTAAACATATACAAATTCGTATTCAAATAAGGTGAGAGGATAAAATTCATCACCTTTATTTAAGTATCTCTTCATTTTGCCATTTCGTTTAAACCCATCCCTAGCCAATTTCATTGTTTCTAGTCCTAAACTAAATTATTAAGAGAGCAATATTTTGGTAGGTGTCTGTTCCTTAAGTTTCTTTTATGTTAGAGTGTTTATAATTTCAATCTAATTTTGTTTGAAAATTTCTATAATTTTGATTGCTAAATAGTTATCTTGAGAAGTAGTTAGCTAAACAAATTTCTCTTTTTAAATTATCAACATAATTTATGACTTAATTCTTGAATTCCTAAAATTTGCTTTTGACTTACTCTTGGTTTAACGAAATTTTAGTTAATTAGAAATAATATCGATGTCTTGTAATTCTTTCCTCACTCTTTTGCTCTAGAATAGCAAAAGCTCAAGTATGGGGGTGTTTGATGAGTAGTTTTTGTACTCATCTTTTAGTATAATTTTAATATAGTTTTAATATGAATTTATATAATTTATATG
Organism: Dactylorhiza incarnata; assembly: GCA_033032865.1. Lineage (NCBI taxonomy): Eukaryota > Viridiplantae > Streptophyta > Magnoliopsida > Asparagales > Orchidaceae > Dactylorhiza > Dactylorhiza incarnata. The sequence continues at coordinate 25,736,114 of JAWHQI010000002.1, forward strand.
TTTTTTCTTATTTAATATGTTCCCTTTTAATTTTATAAACTAACTTAAGCGTTTTCTGTGTTTTTTAGGATTTCTGGGCATTTTGAGCAAAATTGTCAAGTACACGCCCAAGGTCACGGGCGTGACCAAGGGCGTGACAGCCAAAGATGTGTTCCAGACCTGCTGCCGCCACCCCGGGTCAATTCTGTGAATGTTCGCCAAGTACACGCCCCAGGTCACGGGCATGATCACGGGCGTGACCGAGGGCGTGTAACATCAATTTTGCAGCTATAAAAAACCAGCTCCAGCAGTTGTTTGGAGAAGAATTTTGGAGACGAATTTTAGGATTAGACACTCTTCTTTTCATGTTTTATTTTCATGTTTTAGTAGTTCTTATATGCCCTTTTCTTTTTAGCATTTGTAGTTTCCAATTCAATAGTTGTAACTTTCAATTCCTATCTTGTAGCTTTTCTTTAGCAATTTACTAAAATAGTTTCTTTGTTCTCTCATTTTCCCTCTCTTATCTTATCATGTTTTCTTTTATTTTAGTTAATTCCTCCATCTCCATGAGTAGCTAAATTTTTATTAGCACTTGGTCGAGATGATCCAAGGAAAATATAATTCATGATTTAATCTTTAGCCTCTCTTTCTCTTCCTTAGAATGCTTAAGATTTATCCTTGAACTTTATTGAATTGAGATTATATTTTCGATATATAATTCTCATTCTTGTTTTTGTAGTCTAATTACCGAGAGGTTTTGAATTCAAATCGATCATTTAAAGGATAAAGAGAGTTGAATGCACTCCTCAAGCGAGGATGACATAATTCTCCCGGATTGGAGTCAAATCCAATAGAGGGGCTCATTACGATAAAGCGAGTCATAGGGATTTTGATTCTAGAATGAAAGTTCGATTGATCAACCTAAACTCAGTTGAGCGTATCCTCGAGAGAGGTGTGTTCATAATTCGGGAGCCTTCACGGTCAAGTAATTTCTTAAGAGAATTAGAAGTTGTTCTTACTATATTTATTTTCCAAGGTGATTCAAGATCGAGTGCTAGCCTTTTTACTCATCATTTTAATCTTATTTTTATTTTCTTTTTGCAAAACCAACTCCAAAGTTTTAATTGATAGAATAATAGAGATTTTCTTGAAGTAAGAGTACTCAACTGCCCCGAGCCTAATACGACCTTGGTTTCTTATAACCTATACTACATTCGATACGGTACACTTGTCGTTGTCGTTTGCGGGTATAGTTTTGCGCATCAATATGCAATCATCAATACCAAAACAGAATAAAGTAATTACAGAAAATATGAAATAGTAAACTGGACAGCACAGAAAAGCAATGCAGAAGACACGGAAATTTTATAGTGGTTCCCCAAAATGTGGGTAGTCCACTCTTCTACCTCCCTGGTAGGATTGCACTAATAGTGCCTGACTCTTTTGATAAAGAGACTTTCAGAACCACTGAGTCTTTTGATAAGGAGACTCTTAGAACCATTGAGTCTTTTGATAAGGAGACTCTTAGAACTACTGAATCCTTTGAAAGAGGGTTTCTTAAAACTCTTTTACAGTTGGAGAATGAGAACGGTAGAAGAAGAAGAAGAAGAAGAAGAAGAAGAAGGAAAAGAGAAAAAGATTCTTCAGTTAGAATCCTTCAGCAGCTATCTCTATGGATGATGTTGCTTCTATATATTTCAGGATCTGAATATGATGATCCCTTGCTTAAGATAGTGAAGACTGCAAGGGATATAAGCTTTGATCCCAATCCTCTTTGAACTTCTGTTGGCTTGCTGCGATATGATGTAGAAGGAGCGACAGTCTTATTGTGATCATTTCCTGTGCAGAGAAGTTTGTTCTTCTATTTTGTCTTAGGATTAGAGGAAGAAGAAGGAGAAGCTCTATTCGACGGACAGAATAATGAATCAGTTCTATTTTCTTTCTTCCTCAGCATATTTATTCTCTATTGATTTGAGTTTGAATTTCTTTCTTCTTCTGGACTGTCCTTAGAAGGAATGTCCATTGGACAATAAATTATTTCCTTCTTTTTTCGTTCCTGACCTGTCCATCTGATTTGAATAACTTCCAAGAATGTCTTTGTTGTATCCTTGAAATACTCCATTCAACTCTTGGGAATAAACGAGCCATAAGAAAACAGATTTCAGCCTAGTAGATTATCTGGAAAAGCACCAAAAAGGAGAGCGGAAAACCTTCCTTTTTCATCTATCTTCGACGCTGCGTCGAATTCATTATCCTACATATCGACGCACCTCTGAGTTCTTATAGAAGCAGCTTCGAATTCCTCCTTAGCTTTGACTGAACTCAGTTGCCGACGTTGCGTCGAGTTCTTATCGATGCATCCGTCGAATTGAAGACTTGGACTTGAACTTCATCTTCTGCGTCGAATTGAGGTTGAAGTTGCGTCGACTTCTAAGATAGCTTCTACAAGATCTTCCTTCTACGTCGAATTCCTTTCGACGTTGTGTCGACTTGACTTGATACTTTGTCAGGCAGTTTGAGTTACTTTGACTTTCAGTCAGAGTTGCGTCGACCTCTAGTCAAAGTTGTGCCAACTTCTATTCGACGCAAGTTTTAACTCAACTAAATTTGTGCTTCTCTAAGTCCTGGTCATGACACACTAAGTGAATGTGATATCCTAGGACATTTAATGACCATTTTACCCTTTCCATACAATGTGGGTAATACAACCTAATCTGATAAAATCACTTTAAGATAATTTGTTTAGGTAAATCAAAAGGGTTTTCCCCAACAATCTTCCCTTATTTATCTTAACAACTTATACAATTTGATTAAGTAATTTTAAACATACTTTCACATAAAATTAAATACCAACACATATACAAAGACAATTGAGTGAAAGATATGGTAAACTAAAATACATCTTATTGATATAAATAAATGATTATTATAGTTAGTTACCGAAGAAATGATCTACTTTCTATTTTTGAGAAAAGTAGATAAGGCCTCATAGACCTTTCTGAACTTTCTTTCCACATACTTAAAGTTGGCTGGAATGGTCTTCTCTGGATATTTCTGAATTCTTTCATGTACCTTGAAGAGCTTCTCCAGATCAGCTTCAGCTTTAGGATATACATCATTTATATTTAGCCCTAGACCAATAACTTTAGCAGACATCAAGTTTAATTCTTCTAGGTCTAGCTCTTCCGCATTAGGATCTGGTACAATGAATGTTGGTTGTGGATTAGCAAAAGTTGGAGTTGTCTTGAATACAATCTTCTTTTTCTTTTGGAGTGACTGTTCTACTTCATCCTTATCACATCCTAGACCTCCTCTGTGAAGTTGCCCTGTATTCTCAAGAAGTTTTGCTTGAGGGTTCCAGATAACATACTTTGTTGGGTCAAAGAGTGTGCTTGGGATTTGGATTGCCTTCTTTAGTTGTTCCTTTTCTACAACATCCTTTCCTTTCTTTAAACTTTCAATAAATAACCTTCTTAGTTCTTCTAGGTCTCTTTGAGATGCTTCATACTCATGCAGATCCCTTTCTATGATTTCATCTAGGACTTTATCAAGACCTGGATCAGTGTATACTTCCATTGTATTTTCTGGGATTTCAACCTTCTCATAGGTTTTGTAATAGGACTTGTCTTTCTTGAATTGTTTTCTTTGTTCTTTTGTATATTTCACCCAAATTGGTATCCTTCCTCTAGACCCTCTTCCCCTTGCTCTGTAGTTCCCTCCATGTACCCTTCCTATGAAGGTTGGTTCAAGGACAATTGAAGTGCGTGCTGAAGTAGGATCGGGAGGAAGCTGAGCTTGTAGTGGAGAGGATGGAGAAGGTTAGGGATAAATAACACAGTACACTCATTGTACACTCTTCATGTAGCCATTATCATCTGAGAATAAATCAACCTCCCCCTGTTTTGATGACTCCCCCTGTATTGAAGGCAGAATCCTATGGGGAGAGAATGATGAAGGTTCTAGAAGGAGCTTGGAGGTGATAGTCGGTTCACCTTCAGAGACATAGGGAGAAGGAAGAAACGTCGAATATAACGAAGCTGGAGGCGGCATGGGCCTGTTGTCAAACTTCTCCCCCTGCTTTATATCTTGTATACATGATATAAAGACCATAGTAGGAAGTAGAGATGATTTCAATTCCCTATCAAGATCCCTTGTCTGGGCAATCAGGTCCCGCAACCACTTGTGTTGAGTACACAACTTCCTATAACAGTCGTCAGAGAATTTCAGATATAGAGATGAGAAGTGAGACAAGAGTGTCTCTAGGGCTATATTAATGGCTTGAGCATGCTCTTGTTGATCTTGGAGAGACGCCATTTATCTCCTGTGAGTACCTGCAAGAGAAGGTAGAAGAGAGAAGTAGAAAGGAAAACGAAAGAGATCGACATGGAGAGAATTCGAAAGCACAATAGATTCGACACCTAAGTTTATTACAAGAAGACGATTAGTCGCAACCTAGAGTTGTATTCAAAGCCGCGTCGAAAAAGGGGTGAAAACAGTGCGCCAAGACACTAAGAGCAGGGCAGTGCGTACTTTTGCATAGTCGATGTAGCATCATGTAAAAGTCGACACGTCTCCTAATGAAGACTGCAAATATGATGTCGACGTAGACATCGATATGTATTTGACGCAACTTCGAGTGCTATTCGAATGAACTATCCCAAACAGCTCTCGAAGCTATCGTCAAATAGTAATCAACGGTACGTCGATTTGTATTCGACGCATCTATGAATAAATAGTTCTGTTTTTCTTAAAAAATTGTTGTTTTCCCCGGCAATACCTTTCTATGAAAAATAGGTTATAGTACATAGTAATGTTGTCCTAGAGAGCTCCATCAAGCATTCCCAGTGCATTGATGAAGAACTTGTACTTACTTTCATCAAGTGTCTTAGTGAGATGTCAGCCCTTTGACTATCAGTGGAAATGTATTGAAGATTGATCTTACCCCTCTCAACATTGTCTTTGAGAAAATGACGCCTTATCTCTATGTGCTTAGTTTTGCTGCGGAGAATAGAATTGGAAGCAATGGAGATAGCAGTAGAGCTGTCACTGAATATTGTGGAATTGTCAATAGAAATGTTGTAATCTAACAACTGATTTTGCATCCACAATATTTGTGAGCAGCAGCTTCCTGCATCTATGTACTCAGCTTCAGTTGTAGAAGTGGAGACTGAGGTTTGCTTGAACTCCTTTCCTTCCTTCCGGAGTCCTTTGTCTTGACCCATTGTAACGCCCCAGAATTTTTAGGAATTATTTTATCCTTCTTTGATGTTATTTTTGACGTAAGGGTTTTATATTAGTGCGATGTTTGTAGTGCGCCGTCGTTTGTTCGTTTCTGCGTTCTTTCAGTTAAGCAAACCAAATTTTGAACTGTGCCAGAATTGGGGAATGTTACATTAGAAAATTAAATCATTTAATTTTAGAGAGGCTCGTCGAAGTTTCGTTGCGATCCGAGCGATATTAGAGTCCAGGTGATTTTTCAAACATTTGTTTAATTATCGTCGCCTCAATCTTCAAAAATCTATATCTTGAATTTAGCTCGTCAGAATTTGATTTTGACATCTCCGTTGGATTCGTAGCGCCGACGTTTGTCTTCGCTGCGATTTTCGTTGGAATTGGTGACCGTTGGTTCGGCCCTTCTTTTCTTATTCTTATTATTATAATAATTATTATTACTATGGATTCCTTATGTCATCCACTATCTATATATATATATTATATAAATATCCTTCTCCACTATATATATATATATATATATTTACTAGTCTTCTCCATCTTCTTCTTCCTAAATTCCTGAACCGAGCCAGAGGTTTTCAGAGAGAGAAAGAGGGAGAAAGTGAGCTTTCGTGGAGATTCTGAACGCCTCCGCCGGAGCTTCGGTGCATGAAATCTTCGCTGGAGCATAGATTTGGAAAGCTCTCGATGTGCGCTTCGCGTGCGTTGTAAGTTTTGTCCGTTTCGTAGATTTTTGGCGCTAGGATTAGCGATCCTAATTTCATATTTTGTCCAAATCTTCATAGATTCTTCGTGCTTAAGCCGTGTTGGAGCCGATCCATGGCGTGGAAGGCTTGAGAGGCCGTATTTTGGTGATTCGAGTTAAGGCATGTGGTGCTTTGCTCTTTCCAGCTTTGCTTGTGTTTTTCTCCAGAACTCTTTCTAATCCCCTCTTTATTTATATTTGGTAATTAGTGATGTTTGAGTGGTTTGTTTTACCATAGTTATTATTAATTGAGGTTGTTCTGGTAGTCCAGATTTGGGCCTTGAGTGGAGTAGGTTAGGTTAGTTTAGAAATGAAAAAGAGAAAATTTTGTGTGCTGAGTCAAAATCGACGGGACATCCCGTCGATCGATGGGACCTCCCGTCGATCGGCGGGACCATCCCGTCGATCCTTGATCTCAGCCGAGCTATTGTTTTTTTTTCCTTTTTTCTCTAAGGAAAAATCGACGGGACATCCCATCGATCGATAGGACCTCCCGTCGATCGGCGAGACCATCCCGTCGATTTTTGGTCTTAGCTGGGGAGAGGGTCTTTTTCTTTTCCTCTAAGTCAGAATCGACGGCTCTTCCCGTCGATCGATGGGACCACCTGCCGATCGACGGGACAGCTAGTCGATTTTGCCTTTTCCCTTGTTGGAGCTTTTTTTTTCTATTTTTGTTTCTCTTCCCCTGTAATGCTTGTTTCTTCCCCTTTTATGCAAGTGTAGTTTTGTCTGTGGTCTTCCTTGTTGTTCTGATAAATTATTTAAGAAAAGTCATTTTTCTGTGTATTCCCAGAAATCAACTTTCTTTTAGTGTATTTTTATTCCTGTTTATACTATAGGCTGGTTCCAAAAGATTTCTCTCTGTGTGTGTCCATAATTTATTAGTCTTTCTATCCAGAATTTCTGCCCAGAACTCCCAGGTTTTCTGGGTAATCTGCCTTTGACTTTTGAGTATTTATACCCTTTCATACTTAGTCTGCTATGTAAATTTGGGTTAACTTTCTCAGTGAGAAGTAATGCTTCTTCCTCACTGCCTTTAGTATTTTGGCTGAATGTAAAGATTCTCTTAGTGGTTTTGGCTGCAAATATCAGTCCTTCTCCTTGAAGACCATTTCTACTGAAGTCTAGTTAGGTTAGGCTCTCCTGTTAGTTGTGTTCACCAAGTAGTAGTAGTCCTCTAAAGCATGTTCTGCTGTGAGATTGAAAGTCCTTCCTTTCAGTCCTCTCCTTCTTTCTCCAAACCTGTTGAGTTTTGGTTAGTGGCTGTTGTTTTTCCCATATGGATCTTGTTTGGCTTTCTTGATCCCATGCTGTCTTTCCCTTGAGTTTAGGTAGTTTCCATGTATTCATGCTTAGTCGTGGTAGGCTGTTAATACTTTCCTAAGTTTAGAGAAGTTTGCTCTTCCTAAGATTATGTAATTATTCTTCTTTTGAATCTTTTTCTTGTGTTTTGGAGTTGAGTTTGAGCTTTGGTAATATGTTTTAGTGGTTAGAAGAAGTTTTGTGGAATCCAAGTCAAAATCAGCACCCAATCCGGTCGATCGGCATCCAGTACCGTCGATCGATGGGAGAGGGCAGATAAGGGAATTTTTGTGATCTTCTAGGTAAGAATCGATGGGACCTCCCATCGATCGGGCTCCCGCCTGTCGATCGGGATCCTGTCCGGTCGATCGGGCCCTCTTCCAACCAATTTTCTCTTTGAAGCTTCCAATCAACCTTTTTTATGCCTTTTCAGTCGACTTTTATAAGTCCTTCCCGTCGACTTTTCTTAAGTCTTTCCCCATCGACTTTGTCGCGTATTCTGAATTATTTCATCAATGTTTTTAAGTCGTTTTGTCGTGTGTTCTCGAAAATCGTAAGTTATTATGTCGAGCATTTTGAGCTCTTTTGTTGAGACTTTAGATGAAGCAATGATTTATTCGTCGAGATGTCCCATAATTGTTAAGTGATTATTTATGGTGTCTTTTTTGTGTATTTCGTCATGTGGTTACGAGATGATCGTTAGGATTCAAGTTTTACTCACCGAGGATTTTCTAATAAACCGTTGAGAATTATTCTGGTGCTTGGCCTTCGTGTAAAGCTTATCTTTGTCTTGTTCCGACGCCAAGCCTTGCATGGTGTCAGCTTGCTGAAATCTTCAACCTGTTATTAATTTGAATGTTGATCTAATGATTAATTATTGAATCTTGTGCTTACTGATGCTCTCGTCATGAGTTGTGGTTAAACCATATATAATCATGTTTTCCTTCCTGGCACTCTTTTTTTTGGCCTGTTGGATATGAAGAGAAGTTTGCTCTATTGAATATTGAGAGATAGGTATGCTATGTTGGAGTCTGTTGGTTGTGTGAGCTAAGAGTCACCACCATAGTGCATTTGTTGGGCTGTTGGTTTATGTGGATTGGAGCCACCACCGAAGCACTCCTGTTTGTTTGTTGGACTGTGAGCATTTTATGGAATGAACCACCGCCACAGTGCCGTTTATTTGCGGATCATACACCCGAGGCTCGTATTGCCCGACGTTAAATGATGCCCTTTTCTCCAGCTGATCAATCTCAAGTGATTGTAAACATATATATATATATGCATATATATATATGTATGTATGTATGTATTATTTTATGTATGACCATCACCTCTAAGCTGCAGGTACGGACACGTGGTTGGCTTGATTAGTTTGGTTGTTACTTTTGGTGCAGACATTTCTCTTACCGAGTGCACTCGTTTGAGCTGGCTCGGGTTGTTGTAAGCTAATAAATGCTTATCTTTTAGTTCTCTTTTCTGCATTCTATTATTTTGATTGTTGCTAACCCTTGTGTAGAATCTTGGTTTTTATTGCTACCACTTGCACTTTCTTGCTGAGGCATTCTTTTCTTTTGAATGTCTCAGGCTCGGAGCTGTAACTGTTTGGGTAGTTGAGTTGGAGTTTTTCGGAGCTACGGTTAGTTGCAGTTGTCTGCTTTCCCCTCACGGTTGTGAGGTAGTTGTTCCTTTGCTTCAGCTTTAGACTTGCACTTTGTTTTCTATGTGCTCATGTCGGTTGTTGACGCCCATAGCTTTAGTTTTCTGGTGTTAGTTTACTTGATAGTTTTTTTGTTGTTCCTTACTGGGTGTTTACCTACTTGCTCTCTGGGAAGTTTTATGTTAGGATGCATGAGTTATTTTATGTATAGAAAATGGCATTCTTGCATAGCATGATTTTAAGTAAATATCACCTACTTTGAAGATCGTAGAAAAATCCTTCATTACTTATACTAAATTTAGATATGTGCATATCATTTCTGAACTGTTTGATCTTCATGCTCATGAAGGGTATCATGAACCTATTTTTCGCTGCGTATGTATAGTTTTCTACTCGTTGACTAGTTGATCTACTGGACCGAGGGACACGGTCTTAAGCTAAAAATGTGAATTCTTTTTATTTAACTCAATCATATTCATGTCTTATAATTATTCGCTAGGAGTATTTGCCTGAGCGTCTGTAGTTGTCCCCTACAGGACGTGACATCATAACGCATATTTTCCCCTGGCTCTGATAATATTTATTAAATTTGTGGAAAATTGCGGGTTGTGGCAGTTGGTATCAGAGGGAGGTTGGACGGGTTACTGGGATAGTCTGGTTGGCCCGGTTAATCGCCTAGTGAGAATCGTTATTCATTGCATACACCCACCGATGGGACATCAGTAGATCTTGGCGGAAGCATGGACACAACACTCATACGCATGAAAGAAGTATACGAGGCATATAATGTAGTATGGGATGCATAATATGAGTTTGTATATTGATCCTTATAGGTAACAACATACGACTATTATGTAGTATGAAATGCATAACGTAGGTCGCATGCATGTAAGACGCCTCTCCCAGAACACAAGACACGTCTGAGGGGAGTCCTATGCCCAGGACAGCCTCCTTGCGGAAGTGCCAACACATGGGCTAGCCCCCTCCACAAGACGCCTATCCTGCCACCAATTCTAACATATTATCATGCCAACCCATCAATATTAAAAAAATAATAGAAACCATAGATTCACAACTAAGTAATAATGTCCGTTCAAGTACAAAAGGATGGGTAGCTACAAAAGACCTTGTTAAACATCATAGTACAAACTTGCCCCAAGGCTACATCTCAAACACTCGCTCACATCTGCCACTTTTGGTGGCAAAGGCATCGTCATCGCAGGCCTTATCACCCTGGCCTGGCTGTCCTTATTTGTCGTACGCTGCTGCTCCACCAGAGTGTGCTCCTAAAAATAGTGGTGTAACAACCGTTATTCATAAAGACTAAGTGGCTTCACATCCTCTCCCCCGACCACTCCAAGGCATCAGGCAGAAAGGAATGAAGAGAAGCTGCAATATAAACAGTAGTAGCAAAAGCAGGTGGCGATGAAAGATGTAATCACAGTAGTATATCAAATGTATAAAATGTACATCTAAAAAGTAGTATGGTCAATGACAGAGTATAAGCAAGCAGAGTATATAGATAACTGAATTGAACTTAAGTTATAAGGATGCCCATACAAGCTTATAAGTTAAGGATCCAAACATAAAGTAACCCATCATATAAAGGTGCACATACAAGTTCATATGATGAGGATCCAATGCGGTGCAATGCTATAATCATGAAGGATGAATGCAATGCAATGATTATGGTATGATGACTCACCCATGCGTATTTGTTATGTCGGCATAGACCTGTACTTCCCACTTTTCGAGGGTAGCTTACCACTCAGGGGCGGGTATGAACACTACCAGACCTAGGCCTATGTACGCCTCGACGCTAAGAACACACAACGGAGATCTTGCGTACTGCTCGCATCATGCTGAGTCTTCATAACACGGAAGGGGTCTTGGGAAATGAGCACCAAGATTCCAACCCAATCGTTCTAGAGTCTAACTGCCAGCTTTTGTCGGTGTCATGACTAGCAAGACCGTACACCCGCCACAAGTAATCCTCCAACCAGGATCATTACACCACCATGTGTAAACCAAGAACATTCATGCAATTCCCATGCACATTCATGTAAGTCCCATGCACAACCCGTGCTATCAAGCACCCGACGACTCACGAATGGAGCCTTCTTACATTTCACAACATCCAAGTTCAATCGAGGCTAATTAGCATATAAGCCCCCCCCCCAACCTCCCCCCCCAACAACCGGGTCCTTAACATTTCACCATAAGTTATAACCATATCTTATAATCCACACCAAGCCATCAGTGCTACCCATACCGACTTATCATAACTCTTATGCAGTAGCGTGTGTATAACATGGAAATTACTCTACAAGATCCTATAGGACAACTTGTGTGTACTATGTCATATTCATATTTTACTAAATAAGTAAGCTCGGACATATCACCAATACTCAATCCTCATGCACAAATCACAACGTGTTTCAACACGATTAAAACCATCAACCTTATTGAGAGGTTATCACCAATCTAAACATCCAATAGATTATCAAACGATGTGAGCATTTTGATAAGTCCCATTTATATACACATATTTGGACTCATCTGGGCTTATTTTCATGCATATGCACTTCACCTTTAATCCTTTATTGCTTATATTTCACTTGAACACATTTCTTCACAAAGTGCACTCTTTGACCCCGTTTTGGCGTGCATTTGCGCTCCATGATTGTTGGGGGTAAGCACATGGTACTCCTCAACCCTTTCTCTTTATTTGGATTGAGCTGGAAGGGTATTCCCAGCTGTGTGATTGCTGTTTGGTGATGTGCAGGTGGGTAGATCATCAATTATGCCCAGATTTCATGTCTGCATGAATCGCACGGTCGTGCGTTTTCTTGACGCACGGTCGGCTGCGATCGTGCGCGTTTATTTGCGGCCCAAAAAAGCATTCTGAATTTGGTAGTGCGTTTTTACGCACGGTCATGCGTTTGGTCGTGCATGAACAAAATTCTGCAACTTCTCTATTTAAACTGCGATTTTTAGGGTTTCAGGATCCGATTTTGTTCCACGATTTCTTCCGCCGGAAGGGGCGACTGCTCCATTTTCTTCCACTATTCCTCCCCCTTTTGCCTGAGGCCACCTCGCATCATCCAAGCACTTCAAGGAGAGGATTCTACACTCATCTTCATCGCCAAGCTAGGAGTTCTTCGCATCGGACGTGGTCGGATTGTAGTTTACTGGAGAAGATGGGTCCATTGGGAGGAAGTGACAGCCCTCCTCTACCCCGGACGATAGTTGGGACTGAGCTAGGACGCGGATTGACAACCCGACGATTCCTACCGTGAATCTACAGCAAGCCTCCAGATTCGGTTGTATCTCTTGCATTTTTCTCCTCTTGGACTATTGTTGTTAGTGTAATCTTCTTTATGTTGATGATATTGCACTCTATATTTGTTGAACTTCTTGTTATATATTATGAAATGTTTTCATGCTTTATGAGTGCTTGAGGTGTGATTTCTTGGTGATTGTGGTGTGAGTGTTTGGTGTTGCCGCACTAGCAATTGCTAGTGGCGTTCTTGTCGAAGTGGTGCTTGTGACCCTCATTCTGCCTGCTTACTCGTCCATCCGCCTAGCGAAGCGTGGCATAGCAGCCCGTGTAATCCATTCGCCTCACGAAGTAGTGCGCTCAAGGCCTGCACAGTTCTATTCTGCACTAACCCTTCCATCCGCTTGCCTACTCATCCATCTGCTTTGTGAAGCAGCGCGCTCAAGGCCTGCCTAGTTTCCATCCCGCCTAGCGAAGCATTACATAGCGGCATTGCATAGGAGTAGTTGTAGTTATTTTCTTTTACTTTCCATTAACCAAATCCCCCCTTTCGCAATCCATCCGACCTAAAGGACTTCGATCTCAAGTCCTTCCTCAAAAGTAAACTCCACCTTACTGTGTTCCTTCGAGATTCGATACTCGGGGATTTGCTCCTCATTTTATATTACTTGACAACGACCGGTTCACTGTCGTTTCGTGCCGCAGTCTAGCTACCGCCTATAACAGTGTGCAAGATTTGCGCATCAAGTTTTTGGCGTTGTTGCCGGGGAACACAGACATGTGAGTTTGTTGCAGAGGGAGACAAGAGATAGTAGTTCTTCTAGTGTGTATAGCCACCTTATTATTTTTGTTTGTTTTTTAATTATATATTGTTTGTTATTATTTCTCTCTCCTATTTTAAAAGTTTTAGGCAAGTTTAATCCAAGGAGTTTTATTAGTTTGTGTAAATTTCCTTGCAAAGAATTTCTGTTTCGTTTTATCTGCTTTAATTATTGAAAATGTCATCATGGGATATTTCTCCTAGCACTTACGACAAGATGGTTTATTATATAGACCAAATGAAGGAGTTAAATGCTAGGCAGTGTAGGAATGTTGTTTGCTTGTTGTGTCGACAAGAGGGTCATGAATTGAGAGACTGTCCTAGTCTTTTCAATCCTGACCGCTGCTCCATCACTCATGACAACATTGTCCTTATCACTCATTCTTCACCCATGGAGGCAATCGTGCCCTCTACCCCCGAGCTTATTTCGTGCATTGACTCGTCACTCCCTGTGTATGGCTTCACTCCTAGTGATGATTATCACTCATCTATTGGCCAACAAGGAGAGGAATGGGAGCTCCTAGATGCACCTGAGTGGGATGAGGAAAGTATTCTTTCCATCGGGGAGGCTTTAGCGGATCTTTTTGCGGAGGAACCAAATCTTTTTGTTCCTCTAGTTTCTTTGCAAGATTTTTCTACACATATTTTTTATGATCCTATCGAAGTAAAGGAGCGGGGTGATGCTTCTGACTCGGATGGTGCTCCAAAGTGGGATGAGGATGTCATTTTCCCTGATGGGGAGAGTGAATATTTTGAACACGATGGTGCTCCTCGGTGGTATGAGGAGGATACTCTCTTTGATGAGGAGGTTTGCGCTTCTTCATGGGACGAGGAGGTCCAAACCACCACTGAGGCCCTTGAGTTCTCTAGTTCCCCTTGCTATGATATTTACGATGACAACAGTGATCTATCCTTGGAACTTACCGGGAGTGAAACCGGGATCACCCCCATGATTTCCGATTATTTATGTCTTTCGTCTAGTTTGTTTCCCGACCACCCTTCCTGGCTTGATCATGTGCAGGGTGATTCAGCAGTGGCAAATCTTTGGGAAGTTGAATCTGAAATGCTCTCCACTGCTGATCCACCTCTTTCTCCTCTTCCTGATATTTTTAATGCTTATTCTTTTCCATCCATGCGGGATTTTGAGTATGTTGACCCATTTTTGGGCAATGATGAAAACCAATACTGGCAAGGGAAATACGTGCAGTGATGGTGGTTCCCTTGAAGGATTGGCTGCAGGGAGGCAAAAGATATTCATATCTTGAGCTAATGTCGGAAGAGAAGAAGAAGGCGAAAAAGAAAGAGATTTGGGGATGGAAGATAAATCCTACTTTCTGCCCCTACTGCTGGGTCTTCGGGCCCATTTCATTCATCTCTGGTTACTACTTTAAATCAACGTATAGTTGATTTCTTTGATGGATGTGTAATAATAATAAGTAGACTTTATTATTATCTCTTTTATGTTTAGACAATGTTATTAAAACTGCATAATACAGGTATTAAGTCCAGCTTAAGGACAGTAAACAAAAGCGCTGCTGGGAGACAACCCAAGTTTTTGTGCTTTTAGTTTTCTCTAACATGCTAATAGTTTAATTTTACATATATATTTTTGCGTGGAGTCTTTTTCCTGCAGGTGCGCGGCTATTTTCTTGTTTGGCGGATATGGGAGTGGATTCTTTAGTACATGTCAATCTTCTGGTATGCTCACTTGCTGAGCATTGGGTACTCTCTTCCCCTAGCTCTATTTTCGATTTCCATAGTTACATATTGTGTTGGATTGTTTAGTTTAAGTCTGGGGGAGAGCTATTTTTTGTGCCCGCTCACGTGCACTATTGCATAGCATACTAGAAGCTTCTATTTAAGTTATTGTTCATTTTCATTGCACTTCACTGCACCCACTATGCACGCACTTACTTGCGAGTGCTACCGTGCCAAATTTCCTTTTGGAATGGAGCCGGGAAGTCAATTGTGTTAGCTAAGAATTGTGGTTTGGAGTACGATGTTGACTCCAGTAGTGTTCTAATCGAATACTCATGTTTTGCATAGAATTTTGTGTAGAAGTTATCTCTATTTTCATGCTTTGTACCTTTATTCTTATATAATCTAGTAATTAGAGTTTTATTTTACTCAAATCATGAACTTGTGCCGATCTATCGGTAGAGTAGGTGAGTTGGTATCGAATGCTAGATTCATATTTCTCAAGTTGGGAGAAAGAGTTATCTTTCTCGGTGGCTAAGAACTCGCCCCTAGCGACTCTCGAAACATAGGCACCGGGTAGTTCTAACGCATTAACATGATGTAGGCCATTCTTTGGGCCGTTTGAGCTTTGAGCCAAAACCAGAAATTCACCCTTGCTAACTAATTTTGAGCCTATCCCTCCTTTTCTATTTAGCTCCACCGCTCTCGCTTAAGCCAAGATTACCAAACCTGTATGCGCACGTGTTTCGAGCTTTATAGTATAACTGATTATTGTGCTGTGCTGTTATTTATGGATACACATTTGGATTGCTTAAGTTGAAGAAAAAAAGTATTAGTGAGCTGAAAATTGAAAAGATTAGCGCTTCAAAAGAAAAAAATAAGAAAAAAAAATCTGAGCTTTATATTCTTATTTAGAAATTCTGAATTGTTTGATAGGAATTACTTTATATTTGGTATTGGCGATGAACACATCAGCTTTTTTTGTTGTCGGGGTTTACAAATTGTATTGCTCAAATGTGTTAGGTGTGTTAGCCTCCGAGTTTATCATTATATATCCTACCGCAACCTAAGCCATATATTTACCCGAAATCCCTATTGACTTGTGTGTAGTTTTACCTAATGCTGTGGAGAGAGTGTGAAAGTGCGAGCTTATGGCTCCCGACACCGATGGATTTCGGTGGAGTTAGTTCCGTATCCCGTATTTTTCAAAATACTCGTATGAGCGCATCTCTACATTCTCCCTACACGCGAGTGGCAGATCACACTTGGTTCAGCTTTTGAGTAAACTAATCTCTTATTTACTATTTTAGATATTTGTAAATTACTTTGCATAGTAGAAATTTCTTCTACGAGAGTTTTATGCACATGATTAATTGATTTAGCATATTACTCCTAGCCACAATCACCTTTCTAACCCTTGTTTTTCCCGTCCGCCGAAAGTAGTTTGCTCGGGACGTGCAAACAGGTAAGTCTGGGGGTGTGATGAGCCTCATTTATATACACATATTTGGACTCATCTGGGCTTATTTTCATGCATATGCACTTCACTTTTAATCCTTTATTGCTTATATTTCACTTGAACACATTTCTTCACAAATTGCACTCTTTGATCCCGTTTTGGCATGCATTTGCGCTCCATGATTGTTGGGGGTAAGCACATGGTGCTCCTCAACCCTTTTTCTTTATTTGGATTGAGCTGGAAGGGTATTCCCAGCTGTGTGATTGTTGTTTGGTGTTGTGCAGGTGGGTAGATCATCAATTATGCCCAGATTTCATGTTTGCATGAATCGCACGGTCGTGCATTTTTTGACGCACGGTCGGCTGCGATCGTGCGCATTTATTTGCGGCCCAAAACAGCATTCTGAATTTGGTCGTGCGTTTTTACGCACAGTCGTGCATTTGGTCGTGCATGAACAAAATTCTGCAACTTCTCTATTTAAACTGGGATTTTTAGGTTTTCAGGATCCGATTTTGTTCCGCGATTTCTTCTGCAGGAAGGGGCGACTGCTCCATTTTCTTCCACTATTCCTCCCCCTTTTGCCCGAGGCCACCTCACCTCATCCAAGCGCTTCAAGGAGAGGATTCTACACTCATCTTCATCACCAAGCTAGGATTTCTTCGCATCGGACGTGGCCGGATTGTAGTTTACCGGAGAAGACGGGTCCATTGGGAGGAAGTGACAGCCCTCCTCTACCCCGGACGATAGCTGGGACCGAGCTAGGACGCGGATTGACAACCCGACGATTCCTACCGTGAATCTACAGCAAGCCTCCGGATTCGGTTGTATCTCTTGCATTTTTCTCCTCTTGGACAATTGTTGTTAGTGTAATCTTCATTATGTTGATGATGTTGCACTTTATATTTGTTGAACTTCTTGTTATATATTATGAAATGTTTTCATGATTTATGAGTGCTTGAGGTGTGCTTTCGTGGTGATTGTGGTGTGAGTGTTTGGTGTTGCCGCACTAGCAATTGCTAGTGGCGTGCTTGTCAATGAGGTGCTTGCGACCCTCATTCTACCTGCTTACTCGTCCATCTGCCTAGCCAAGCGTGGCATAGCGGCCCGTGTAATCCATTCGCCTCATGAAGCAGTGCGCTCAAGGCCTGCACAGTTCGATTCCGCACTAACCCTTCCATCTGCTTGCCTACTCGTCCATCCGCTTTGTGAAGCAGCACGCTCAAGGCCTGCCTAGTTTCCATCCCGCCTAGCGAAGCATTGCATAGCGGCATTGCATAGGAGTAGTTGTAGTTATTTTCTTTTACTTTCCATTAACCAAATCCCCCCTTTCGCAATCCATCCGACCTAAAGGACTTCGATCTCAAGTCCTTCCTCAAAAGTAAACTCCACCTTATTGTGTTCCTTTGAGATTCGATACTCGGGGATTTGCTCCTCGTTTTATATTACTTGATAACGACTGGTTCACTGCCGTTTCGTGCCGCAGTCTAGCTACCGCCTATAGCGGTGTGCGAGATTTGTGCATCACATTTATATAAACATGTCCTTTAAATTATTCATTCAATTATGCATTGCAATGTCCCATTTCTGAATCATAACATTTATTTATGCCTCGCCCAATTGACATGGGAACCCAGGAACTCCTACCACCCCAAAGGAGGAGAACCTGAAGTTCTCTGTTTGCTAACACCGGCGGTAGAGCTACCGCCATGCGTTAGTGATCCAGACGACACACCTTCCCATCGATATTGGTTGTCGACAGGAAGTTAGCCCTTCCCGTTGACAAGTCGACCTGCTAGCGCTGGCGGTAGCACTACCGCCGGGCACTAGTTATTCTATCAACACTCCTTGCCGTCGACATTATGTGTCGACTAGAAGTTACCCCTTCCCGTCGATAAGTCGACCCGCTAACGTCGGCGGTAGCGCTACCGTCGGGCGTTAGCTAGCAGAGAACAACTCCTCTGTTAAACACATCCCACTTTCTTCCCGTGAAGTCTCAGCTCTAGTTAAGATCAATTCTTTCTTCCCTTAGTTGCTGGACTTTCACCACTATTCATGTTCCCCTTATTAATCAAGTGCCTATTAAAAAATAATAACCCATTAACATGGGACTATTCAACAAGAGCAATATTTATAATATCCAACCCCTATTAAAATATCATAACCCATTAATCATGGGACTATTCATTCAGAACCATACTTTTAATATCAAACCCATATTAAAATATCACAACCCATTAATCACGTGACTATTCATACAGAGCAATATTTATAATATCAAACCCATTAAAATATCATAACCCATTAATCATGGGACTATTCATCCAGATCCATATTTATAATATCAAACCCATACTAAAATATCATAACCCATTAACCATGGGACTATTCATCTAGAGCAATATTTATAATATCAAACCATTAGCAGAGAACTAAATATCAAGTATAATATTATAATACCAAAATCCATTAAGCAAGGGACTATTTATCATCTTCTTCCTCTAGCACATCCCTAAGCTATTTTACCTTCTCTCCTCCAATACTCCCTCATTAGGCCACAGATCTTCACGAAATCAAGCCATCTAACTTCGTAATGAAGAGAGGAGTTGATCACAGACATCTTCGCGGCAAACGACGCCCAAGAACATAAATTCTAGCGTGGCCTCTTCCTACGAAACTCCATTAATCTTACTAAATCAAGCTCTTTTGAACTCAATGTCTCTCCTAATTAGATCTAAAGATCTAGCACCGAGGGAGAGGGGTCGGAAGTCACCCTAATTCGTCCATGGTTCAAGCTTTTCTTCATGGCAGCATGTTGGTGGTCGGCCAAGCTCCAAATCTTCTTCTCCAAGCTTTGATCCTTCAAGGAAAGTTGATGGAGCTCCTTGAGGTGTGAGGTGGAACAAGATGTGGAAGAAGAAGGAGAAGATAATCTGACCTGCCCTTTTAGGTGAAGGAATGGGGCTTATGGATTTAGAGGGTAGGGTGAGTGGGATTTGAATTGCATTAATAAGCATTAATGGCAACAACTTCCCATGCCATGTCTTGGAACACCAAAGTTAGGTGTCAGCTCCTTATTGGACATTAATTCCACTTTTAGCCTAGAATTTTGCAATTGGTTCTGTTCTGCCAGACTAGGGAAAACATCTTCCCTGCAAATAGCGAAGATCGACGGGAGCTCCCGTCGATCGACGGGACGGTCCCGTCGATCGACGGAAATCCCCATTGATTTCAACTTAGAGCCTAAGGAAACATCATTCCCAGCTGATGCTAAAGGATCGAAGGGAGCTCTCATCGATCGACGGGACGGTCCTGTCGATTGACGGGAAGCCCCATCAATTTTGACATGGTACATTTCTTTCCCTAAAATTATTCTAGACTAACCTAACCTACTTCTATCAAAGTCTATTCCTAGACTGCCAGGACATACTTATACTTACAACATTACAATTAGAGTAGGGTAAATAATTCCTCACTTGCTGACCGTGACTCAAACCTGATCACCTCAGGGTCGTAGGGCTTCTATCGAGCCCGAGTCAACTCTCGATGACACAACACACTCCCGACAGGTCGAGCTCGAATTGGGATGTTACAATGCGTGTCCATTAGATTTTCTTTTTCGTTACATGCGGTAATATGTAGTATGGGATGCATAAGATCGCATGTGTACGCCACTCATAGCTGCATTAAGGCCTTTCTTAGACTGCATAACACTGCATGCATTGCATAACATTGCATAAGCACACGTGCCGAGCTAGAGATCTACATGATGACACATGTACACTCATGATTTTAAAAGGAAGATGTTAAGCATTCATGCATTCATATTATATGCACAAGAGTTAATAAGTTGATGGTATATTACCCTTTGTTAAGCATAACATCATTTCATGAATTCCCTGAGCAAGGTAACAACAAGAGCAAGTATCTATTCCTTTCGTGTTTGTATCGAGCTAGGAAACTCTAGTTTGCTAGCTGTTGTGTATTAAGCTAGGTGTACTGAGGTGTTTGTTTGTAATTTCAGTCGATGACCCCAGAGCGTAGTGCGTCGGAGTTGTCTCTCCAGTTAGAGGACGAATCCTCAGGGGCGCGCAGTGAGGCAGTGATTGAGGAGTTGCGTCATAGTAACGAGGCATTGTCAAGGCAAATGGTCATGATGCAGGCGCAGATTCAGATGTTGATGTAGGCTACTTTTAGGCAGCGGCCTAGGGTGCAGAACCCTGTTGTGAGTCAGGATGCGGTGTCAAGGAAGGGAAAGAGGAAGGATGACGATAGTGGCAGCCCAGCTCCAAGTAAGAATATCAAGCAGGAGATGGCTCTTCAAGGTGCTCCGAAGAATATCAGGTATTGGACTTTTTACAGAAAGATGGGGTACGATCTTACCAGTGTTGGAAGAAGGATAAGATATGTGAGTAGTGTGGGCAAAGAGGGCATGATGAGACTTGATGCCAGTTGAAGGATAGAACGTGCTATCAGTGCGGGCAGAAAGGACATGTGAAATCCCGGTGTTCGGAGTTCCAGTCGGCCGGCCAGCAGCTTGCTCTTACGGCTCTGGCACTGCCACGGCCTCAGCAGCGGCAGTTGGATCAAGGAGAGGCCATGTTAAATGCAGTAGAGAAGGAGGAAGCACATTTTTCCTCCCAGGCATTTTTAGGTTAGGTTCTGACCTAGTTCATTTGTTGGCCTGCAGTTATGGATTTAGATTTTCGTTATATCGATTATATGCGAGTTAAGGTAGAGGATAATGAGCGTGCGCTTTTTTATTCGAGTTTTACTCGATGTTTTGGCTAGAGAGCTTCACAGACGGTCATCGTTAGGTTGATGATCGTTTAGCAGATCCCCTTAGTGTTAAGTTCCCCCCGGGTGAATCCATGGTGTCGAATCAGGGTATCCAGAGTTGTCATATCCTCTTAGGTGTTTTCTTAGTTTTTGTTGATCTGAGGTGCTAGACCTGGAAGTTTTCGAAGTGATTTTGGGCATGGACTAGTTGTCCAGAGATGATGCTGCTATCCAATGCATGGTAAAGCGTTTGGACTTCAAGCTGGACATCAGTCATCCCTTGAGTGTGTTTGGCTTTTCGCGCTAGTTTTTCCCAGATTATTTCCGCGGTGTGTGATCAGAACCTTTTTGATTACCGGTTGTTTTGCTTACCTTGTTTCTATGTTAGAAGTTGTTTGTAGTTTGCCGTGTATCGAGTATTTTCCTAAGATGCGAGAGTTCCCTAATGTTTTCCTAGTTAATCTCCCTGGTTTTCTTCCTGTGAGAGATGTGGAATTTGCTTTTGGTTAGCGTTTCTATCCAGCGAGTGTTAGCTTATATCTCCCATTTCCCTTGTTAATTCATTCGTGTTCTAAGTTTTGATTCTAAGTTTCGGGATGAAACGTCCTTTTTGGTGGGGTGACTATAACACCCCTGAATTTTCAGGAATTATTTTATCCTTCTTTGACGTCATTTTTGACGTAAGGGCGTTATGTTAGTGCGAAGTTAGCAGTGCGCCGTCGTTTGCGCGTTTCCACATTCTTTCGGTCAAGCCGACCAAATTTTGAAGTGTGCCAGAATTGGGGAATGTTACGTTAGAAGATTAAATCATTTAATTTTAGGATGGCTCGTCGAAGTTTCGTTGCGATCCGAGCGATGTTAGAGCCCCGGTGATTTTTCAAAGATTTGTTTAATTATCGTCGCCTCAATCTTCAAAAATCTATATCTTGATTTTGGCTCATCGGAATTTGTTTTCGACTTCTCCGTTGGATTTGTAGCTCCGATGTTTGTCTTCGGTGCAATTTTCGTTGGAATCGGCGACCGTTGGTTCGACCCTTCTTTTCTTATTCTTAGTATTATTATTACTACAGATTCCTTTTGTCATCCACTATCTGTTTATATATAATATATATAAATATTGAAAGTGTACAGTGTATAGCATTTCATAGACAATAATACAAACAACATCGACATTAGACAGACTGAAATCATAAGCAATTTTATTTAGTTGTCCCACATTAAGATTGTATCACATTGTTCTTCTCAGTATATGCTTGTTCTCAGAATAAAGAATCACAGAATACCTTCTATAGGTTCTCAGAATCCTTCTCTGGAGTCTTTCTTTTCCTAGAGAACACCACTGGGATGACCTTCCTTGGGGCTATCTTCAGAGGCTCATTCTCTTCTTCTTCACTGGTAGTGCTTTTGATTGGCACCCCCTGAGAATGTGTATTGTCCTCAGCTTCCTGGGCAGCTTCCTTTGCTATCTGAGCAACTTCATCTAATGAATCTTTATCCTGAATTTTATCTTGAGCTGGAGCTGCAGCTCTGCTTATAGTTACCATTTATGCATCTAGATCACTTTATACATCTGGGGTATGCTCCCCCTGATTTGCAGGCTTTCCCTGAACATCATCATTCAACCTCTCTGAATGTTCCCCCTGAGAATGTGCACCTTTGTCAGGAGTAGGCTCATTATCAGCATTACCCTGAGCTTGTTCATTTATAACAGGAGGAGGTACTTCTTCCTCTAGTATGTTCTCCCCCTTCATGACCTTACTGGCCAGTGAGGTTAAGAATTCCATTGAAACCATGGAGGAAGATATAAACTCTTTGAGGCTCTGAAATGATTTTTGAAAACTTAATAACTCACCCTCTATCTGTGAATATTTCTTGTCAAATTTCCTAGCCTGAGAGGCCACTTGATCTACAAAAGTTGAGGAGGCCATGGCCACTACTTTGGAGATTATCTAGTCATGATCAATTGTAGGTGGTGGAGGGAGCTCTTCTTGAACAGGAGTGAGAGGATGGTAAACTTCGGGGGAGAAGTGAATTTGTGGTGGTGGAGGTGGAGCAGTGTGATAATCTGGAATGATATTGGATTGTGGTTGATAGGTTGTCTGAGGAGATGGCTCAGTTGCTGAGGAGGATTGGAACAGCTGTTGTTGTTGTTTTTGATCCCGAGGAGAATGGTGATGGAGGTCTGAAACAGTGTCCAGTGGAGGTATATCATCCCTTGAGAGGTCTGGAATCTGCCTGTCTGGCTCTTGAGGAGAAGGAGATGGAGGGGGAGAGGCTGGGGCTTGACAAGGCTTCAGGATCTGCCTGGTCCATTTTGAAAATATTCCTATTGTAATCCTTTTTCCAGGAGGAATGGGCACTCCTTTTGAATTGCAGATGTTTGGGTAGTGATTGAAGAGCACTTGGCTCATTATACTCATATAGGCATTCTCCTTGTGGGAGTACTTATGCCCAATCATCTTAAGTAGGCATCTTCCCCAATTGATCTCGCGGAGAGGGTGACAAGGTAACAAGTCTTTGAGCTGGATTGCCCCGGACGATCCCGCTGCCGGGCTCTCACATTAGTTGGTGGGTCAGGTAGATCTCGCGGAGAGGCTGGAAAGGTAACAAGTCTTTGTGCTGGATTGCCCCAGACGATCCCGCTGTCGGGCTCTCACTAGCTAGTAGGTCAGTTAGATCTCACGTAGAGGCTGACAAGGTAACAAGTCTTTGTGCTGGATTGCCCCGGACGATCCCACTGCCGGGCTCACATTAGCCGGTGGGTCAGGTAGATCTCGCGGAGAGGCTGGCAAGGTAACTAGTCTTTGAGCTGGATTGCCCCGGACTATCCCGCTGTCAGGCTCTCACTAGCCGGTGGGTCAGGTAGATCTCACGGAGAGGCTAGCAAGTGATTTGATATGAGAGGCCCAGTTCGCAAAACACTCAAGACAAGGCCTATGAGGGAGGGACCCCCGCGGCTCGCTCGCAGGAAATATAGAATATGATGAGGTGAAAATGCTATCCAACAGCAGCAACTGTTGGGTTTTCTACAACCATACATCATATGTAGGCGCAGCGGAAATAAAGAGAACAACCCAAAAGAGTTTGGATCGGGCCATGAACATTGAATCAAGAAGTTAATCAAAACTACTAGGTAGAAAAATTACCTTTGCGGGATTGGATCAAATCCAACCTAGGTGCTCCAACATGAAATCCGAATTTCTGCCGAGAGTTCTTCAAGGATCGAAATAGATCGATCCCTCTACAGAAGTCCACACAAGCGATGAAGAACCCTAGCTTCTTGTCGCACAAGAACTAGGTCGAAGAAGGAAGCTCCCAACGTCCTCACGGACTGCTAGGTCCGTTCCAGAGGAGGCGGCGACCGGCGGCGACGACTAGCGGCGGCGGAACGTCGATCGGCAGACGGAACGAGAAAAGCCGGAACGCTTCCATCGTTTCTCTCTTGCGTAAAGGCTCGATCTGAAAAACCATCTTATTCGAAGCCCTAAACACGTTCCTTTTATAAGCAAGGCTTAAAACCGGCTATCCGCAGACCAGAGGGTAAAACAGAAAATCTGTCCAGATTTACATTCGCCGAATTCGACTAATCACATTAACCGAATTCGACTAATCACAATAACCAAATCCGGCGAAACCATTTCGCCGAATTCGACTATACAAATTCGGCTGTATAAATTCGGCGAAACCCTTTCGTCGAATTTGCCATTAGCCGAATTCGGTTATTCCCATTAGCCGAATTCGTCTAAACCATTTAGTCGAATTCGGTTAATGCCTTTAGCCGAATTACCTAATGTAAATCCGTTCGTTTAAACACTTTAAACGATTTCCCTTTTGAGACATTCTCAACTTGATTCCAAGCAGTCACAGGATTGGTCCTCCACTCAAATCCAATATGAGTAAGGCCAACACAATTCTTTCTCCAATTTCTCCAAACGCTTTTATGTGCGACCCCATAGGCTCATATTGCGTTGGCAGCAAGACTAACTGTTGATTGCTTTGAGATCACCTCAGAAACTCCAACAGCAACGAGACGGCCGGATGCAGAGGTTGCAAAGCAACATCGACCTCACTCGTAGAGGCCCCTGCGAGGCGAGCCAGAGGCACGGAGCGAGTTGTGCTCTATCAAGTGCAAGCGTAGGGAAATGCTTCTCACAGACCACCGGGCAAGAACAGCTACACGAACGCCTCTGTGGATGTGCACGAGGTAGGGTAGCGAGGTAGGACAAAAGTACGATAACATGAGCTTTATCTATCACCGGTGAGGAATGCGCGAATGGGGGCATGAATAAACGTCGAAGATGCGAGCGCAACTAAGCGTGCGAGAATAAAACATCGCTAAGTATGTCAGCGCGAGCATAGAAGGAAGCGCGAGTGCGGGCGAAATAAAGGAACAATAAAGATAGAAAAAATGTTTCCATTTCATTTCTCAAAAGGGAACATTACAAGTAAAGGCAAACTCGCCAGTAATGACAAAAAGGGTTACATAAAAAAGTAAAGAAAAATCAAGGCTGGTCGTCGGACAGCTCTTCATCACTCCCGCGACCTTCCATCTCCGCAACAGGCGCGAACAGATCCGAGATGACATCCTCGGCAGTGAATTCCATCGCGTCCGGGATAATCAGGCCCGCCCCCTTGAGGGTATCGAAGACGAGGTCGCCAAGGTCCATGCAGTTCTTGCGAGCCGCCACCTTATCTTCTCGTGACTGGCCATGATCCCTTGCTCGTGAAGGTGGCAGGAGAAGCACCACCAGGGTCAGTTCACGGGCCTGCGCCTTCAAGTAGATGTTCTCCTTCTCCAAATCAGTGTTACGCGTGATGAGTTGGCTCGCCGACTCGGCATCCTGCGAACGGGACAAGTCAGACAAGATAAAGGAGGGAAGGCGGGGTAGAAACATTTATATATGCATTACTTACCATGCCGCCCTGGAGGCTGGCGAGTAGACCCTCGGACAAGGCCTCTTTTGCCTTAAGCCGCGCGATCTCATCCGAGGCCTTATAAAGCTCGCTCTTGAGCTCCTTGGTCTCTCGGTCCGAGGTTAAGTACCGGTGGCCCACCATGTGGGAGAGCTCCATCGCCCTGAACTGGGCTCGTGCGGCCTCATAGATAAGGGCCCAGGGTTTGAAGAGTCTAAAATAGGAAGCATCCTCGCGGCCGTAGAGCCTGATGGTGAGGGAAAACGCCTCGCCCCCAACTTTATCGCTCTCGACCTAGGAGGCTAGGAGCGAATAGCATGAGATCATGTTATGATCAGGATCCCACGCGAGCACCGGCTCGCCGACCGTGTTCGGAAGCTTCGCGCTGAGGCCGAAGTTCTTGTGGCCTGCCGGCTTGGGCTTGCCGGCGGAGTCCATGGGCTCGCCACTCTCAAAGGAGGCCTTTTGGTTCGCGAGAGGGGGGAGCTCTGGCTCGGACATATCCACCACTTCTTTCCCCTTGGTGGTAGCGGGGGTCTTCTTTTTCTTCTTCTTGGCCGAAGGCGGTACGACAGATTGGCTTGCAGTCGGCGGTCGCTTCTTCCCCGAGGAAGAGCCAGGAGGATCTCGGCACGCCTCGGCGGCCGTGAGGGGGAGCGAGCCGGAGGATCTCCTGCAAAAGTGAAGGAAGTATTAGCGATCAGAATAAGAGGAAGTTGGAAGTTAGCGAGAGCGAGCCGAACCTTCTCCTTGGAGGACCGGTAGGAGCGAGTCTACATTCTGGAGGAGGTAGACTACCTCGAAGTCTTTTCCTTCTAGATATAGGTAGAGCCTCGCGTCATCACCACCTAGCGAGCCAGGGGGGCGGTAGGTCGCCTCGTCTCGCTGGACGGGGGCGAAGGGTATGTTGTCGAACGGTCCTTTGACAAGGACGTACTTCTGGAGCCAGTAATGTGTTTTGTTCACTGTCTCGCAAACAGTGACGTGCTGGCTGGAGAAATGGGTCATCCCATCCTTGTAGGAGCGGAAGGAGAATACCTTCCGGAAGATGAGCAGGCTAAACTCGATCTTCTCTTCCCGTAGGTAACTGGCGAACGCGACCACCACGGCGATCGCATTGGGGGTCATCTGGCTTGGCAAGACGCCATAGTACTTGAACACCTGAAATTTACTCTGGAGGGTCAGCGCATCCCTAGAGAAGCGAGTAAGAAATGCGAAAGAAGAACAGCTTACCTGGCGCACTTCCGGCGAAAAGGGGAGTCGCATCCCATTCTCGAAGTGGGCGATGAGGATGGCGAGCTCATTAGGAGAGAGCTCGTTGATTGTCTCTGTTGGTAGGACGGCGAGCTACAAACCCCGCGGGGATGTAGCGGTCCACCGTGTCGAGGAACACTTCATTAGTAAGCGAAGCGTAGAAGAAAGGGCTGTCGTGGAAGGCTCCGACACACCTGGCCTGCCCCTCGGTCTCACCCTCAACCACCATGGTTATCAACAGCGATCCGGAGGAAATGCGAGCGTGAGCTATGTCCTGCGAAAGAGCTGGGAAGGGAAGAAGAGAAAGTTGGAGAATAGTAAATGCGGTCGTTAGAAAAGTAAAGTTGAAGGCTATTTATAGAAATGAAAAGAACGGGGAGGAGCCGAAGCGCTGGAGGGTGCGAATAGTGGAACATCGCGGTAATTTTCCAGCATATTGGAGCCTTATCCGTTTCCAGTGAGTTAGCGTCCTGGCGAGATCCTCCAGCACGTCGTTCGTGAGCTAAAAACTGTATAAAGAAAAAGAACAAACCGCGAGGGTGAGGCGGTGGCCCGCGAGCCAGGCATATCAAGCAGAAGTCGGGCAACGAGCGGGCACAACTAACACAGCGATAGAAATAATATAAAGCAAACATGTGGGCTCGCTAGCTAGCAAAGTATCGTTATTATAGATCAAGTTGTTCAAACCCCCAATAAAAGGGGGGGGGGGGGGCGGGGAATGTGGCAGAAAGCAACAAAAAACAACTGTTCAATAATTAAGCCACTTCCAGCGACCGCGGCCTCGCACCTGAGCGCAGAGGAAATCGCGGGTAGTGATACTCGTGAACTGATTGGACCTAGCGCTGTAGCAGCCGCGTGTAATCCTCAATTTGCGCGAGGTGCACCCTGGGAGAGGTGACCTCATTGCGAGCAACATGTCATATCTCGGCAAGGACGCGAGCATTCACGTCCTCCATAGCGGCGAACCTTTCCTCATATGCGGCCCGGTTCATCCAATCTTGATCATACAGCTCTCGCAGCATCAGGGTGTGCTTCTGGAATATCTCGGCAACCTGCCTCTTCATTTGTTCCGGATTGCCAGAGTCCCCCAGGAAATCTGCGACATGGTTCAGCGAGGGGGTGGCGATATCTCCACCTCTCCGTGCTCTGGCTCAGTGGGTGGGGTCGGAAAAACGCCTGCGAAGAAGAAATCAGCGACGATGATGTAGGGAAGGCGCTCAGCAGGAATGGTTTAACCAGGAAAGATAAGAAGAGTACTAGGCCGCAAGATAGAAGAGCTCGGCTGTCCCTTGAAGGCTTCAATAAGGGAGGGGGTAAAGGCCTTCCCCAGGCCTAGGCGGAGCGGTGCTTCGATAGCGAGTCCAGGCTCAGCAAGTAGCGTCCCTCCGGGGCTCCTTTGGCCCAGAGTGCCAAACCCCGGAGTGATAATGGTCTAGTATGGTGGTGTAGGCGAGCCCACTAGAGTAGAGATTCGCCCCTCCTGGTTCGCAAGAGGAGACACTGCATAAGGAACAAAAAAGTAGGCTTAAAGAATGAAAAAATGCGAAAGAGGGCGAGGCGAACAACTCACCCGGTCGCGAAGGCGGGTCCCGTAGGTCGGTGACCCTCACATCAGGGGGTGGAGAGCCAGTCCCCCCCGGGGGTAAAAATGCTAGTCTCCGTCGGTGATTTCCCCAGGGTATCTCCTCCTAGGGGAGGGTCCTGTGAGCAAGGAGGTAAAGTTAGATGAGAAAAGTGCTAAATTGAACTTGGCAGCAGTACCTGCGAGGCAAGCTTGTCGTGGGGTGATGGAGACGAAGGGGATGTCCCATCCTCGCCGGGCGAGCGCCGGATGGTCTTCGCCATTTTGGTTTGAGGCGGAGCAGGCTGTGGGGTAACCCAGGGAGCGAGCGTGGTTGCTTTTACCTTCTGGGCCACCTGCAAAGCCTTAAGGCGAGCCAACATCTCTTCCTTTGTTGGCATCGCGCCAGGTCCAAAGGCGAGCAACAAAAGAAAGAGGGGGGAAGAAAATTTTATGCCCCGACCAGGAGGAAGGGTATTTATAGTTGTGGGCGTGGGTCCCTCCAAAAGATTCTCGCCTCGTCATCGAGGGGCCGACGAATACCAAGGGTTGGACGTTTCTTCACGAGCCTAAGGTAGCCTCGCGAAGGGCGGGGATTGTGTACAACCCTGGTATTCGCCAAGAGAAGAGAAGAGGCCAAGTAAACCGAGGTCAAGAGGAGTAGACGAGGCGAGTCGGGAGAGCAGGGACCTCGCGGCCGCTTGCAGGAGGGTGGGCGAGCCGAGATAGTTAGATCCAAGTGGGACGCCCACAGGGAGGCGGGCGAGCTGACCTCGCAGGGCCGCTCGCGGGCGAGCGAGCTAAGCGAGAGAGGTCGTGTTAGGTGGCTCGCCAAGGAAGGGTTCATCATCATTTTTACCTAAAAACCCATGGTGGTATGTAGTTAGCCCCTCCAAACAGCGAAGTTTAGCTGTTGGCAGACCATTTTGGGCTGCGTATAGCAGAAGTGTAAGGCAGGATCATGCTATTAGCAGACCAGACTTAAGAAACTATAAATAGACCTTGAAGGGCACCTTGGGATAGGACTCCGATCTCAGTATTCTGAGCTTCTTCCTCCCTAGGTTACTTTGGTTTAGCTCTCAGGCTCTCCGAGGTGCACAGTCTCAGCTTTGGCTTAGGAGGGGAAGCGCTCAAAGATCTTCCGGGTTTGTGGTGGGACCTCCTCGCTGCGACCAAGGGTCTGTTCTTAGTTCCGAGTCTCCGTTCGGCGCCTTCCAAGGAATTTGTAAGTGCTAGCTGCCCCTCTTCATTGAGGGCCCGAGCACCACAAAGAAGCCAAGTCCTGGTTTCAACAAGCCCTTTGACAATCAGTGGAAATGTATTGAAGATTGATCTTACCCTTCTCAACATTGTCCCTAAGAAAGTGGTATATCATCTATATGTGCTTAGTTCTGCTGTGGAACAGGATTGGAAGCTTTGGAGATAGCACTAGAGCTGTAACAGAATATTGTGGAATTGTCAAGAGAAATTTTATAATCTAACAACAGATTTTGCATCCACAATATTTATGAGCAGCAGCTTCCTGCAGCAATATACTCAGCTTTATCTGTAGAAGTGGAGACTGAGGTTTGCTTGAACTCATCTCCTTCCTTCTGGAGTCCTCTATCTTGACCCATCTCTTGAATCTTCTTTCCAAGAGATTGAACATCTCTTCTTCAGAAGTGGAAGTCTCTCCTTCAGCAGCCTTTAGAGCAAGAGTTCTTTCCTTAGGAGCTGAGATTCTCTCCCGGGCTTCTGGCTCAGCCCTGCTTTATAGTAAGAGCTCATAGGACTTGAGCTTGCCTAGCAGAGCATATGTAGATATTTTTCTGAGACACCCAGAATCTCCGATAGCCCAGATTCTTGAGTCCCATGTTCTTGGGAAATACATGAGGAGCTTGTCATTATTTTCAATCAGAGAAATTTCTTTGTCAAGGCCTTTCAGCTCATTTATGATGAAACTGAACTTATTATACATCTCAGTTATGCTTTCTTCAGCCTTTTTCTGAAAGTTCTCATATTGGGATATGAGAAGGGACTTTGTGTCTTTTTTTTTTCATCAGAGTTACCGTCAACTAATCTGGAAAGTGATTCCCATTTTCTTTGGCAGAGTTGCAATCAACAACTTTCTGGAATATGTAATCAGACATAGTTGTCACCAGAATATTCATGGCTTTGGCATCACATGCCTTCACCTTCTTTTCAGTATCAGTCCACTCTGCTCCGGGGACTACAGTTTGTGTTACTATCCAACTAGCATCTTTTCTGACTTGGACTGGTGGACCTGAAATAATGACATTAAAAATGTCTTCATCAATAGAGTTCATATATAGCTTTATTCTGGCTTTCTAAAGTGTAAACATGTTCAAGTTACACACTGGTGGTCTTGTTAATGCATAGTCCTTAAAACTCATTTTTCTTTATAAAATAGTTTTAGATAATTTAAATAAAGAAGTAAGAGTGAGGAGATTTTTTGATCAAGGTGTTAACCTTTTAATGATCAACCACCCTCTTATACCAATTGAAAGTGCACAGTGTGCCTCTGAGTATTCTCTAGAGGAGGGTGAATAGGGTTTTAAAACTTTTATACCCTAGTTATGCACACACAATAAGACTATTAAGTGATATGCAATCATCAATACCAAAACAGAATAAAGTAATTACAGAAAATATGAAACAGAAAAACAGTATATTGGACAGCACAAAAAAGCAATGCAGAAGACACAGGAATTTTATAGTGGTTCCCCAAAATATGGGTAGTCTACTCTTCTACCTCTCTGGTAGGATGGCACTAACAGTGCCTGACTCTTTTGATAAGGAGACTCTCAGAACCACTGAGTCTTTTGATAAGGAGACTCTTAGAACCATTGAGTCTTTTGATGAGGAGACTCTTAGAACTACTGAATCCTTTGAAAGAGGGTTTATTAAAACTCTTTTACAGTTGGAGAATGAGAACAGTAGAAGATGAAGAAGAAGAAGGAGAGGAGAAAAAGATTCTTCAGTTAGAATCCTTCAACATCTATCTCTATGGATGATGTTTCTTCTATATATTTCAGGATCTGAATATGATGATCCCTTGCTTAAGATAGTGAAGACTGCAAGGGATATAAGCTTTGATCCCGATCCTCTCTGCACTTCTGTTGGCTTGCTGCGATATGATGTATAAGGAGCAACAGTCTTATTGTGATATTTTCCTGTGTAGAGAAGTTTGTTCTTCTGTTCTGTCTTAGGGTTAGAGGAAGAAGAAGCAGAAGCTCTATTCGACAGACAGAATAATGAATCAGTTCTATTTTCTTTCTTCCTCAGCATACTTATTTTCTATTGATTTGAGTTTGAATTTCTTTCTTCTTCTGGACTGTCCTTAGAAGGAATGTCCATTGGGCAACAAATTATTTCCTTCATTTTTCGATCCTGACCCGTCCATCCGATTTGAATAACTTCCAAGAATGTCTTTGTTGTATCTCTAAAATACTCCATTCAACTCTTGGCTATAAACGAGCCGTTAGAAAATAGATTTCAGCCTAGTAGATCATCTGGAAAAGCACAAAAAAGGAGAGTATAAAACCTTCCTTTTCCGTCTGTCTTCGACGCTGCGTCGAATTCATTATCCTACATATCGTCGCAAATTCCTCCTTAGCTTTGACTGAACTCAGTTGCCGACGTTGCGTCGAGTTCTTATCGATGCATCCGTCGAATTGAAGACTTGGACTTGAACTTCATCTTCTGCGTCGAATTGAGGTTGAAGTTGCGTTGACTTCTAAGATAGATTCTACAGGATCTTCCTTCTACGTCGAGTTCCTTTCGACATTGTGTCAACATGACTTGATACATTGACAGGCAGTTTGAGTTACTTGTCTGGGAAATAAGGTCCCTTTCAATTCCATTTCAAGATCCCTTGTCTGGGAAATAAGGTCCCGCAACCTCCTGTGCTGAGTACACAACTTCCTATAACAGTCGTCAGAGAATTTCAGATATAGAGATGAGAAGTGAGACAAGAGTGTCTCTAGGTCTAGATTAACAGCTTGAACATGCTCTTGTTGATCTTGGAGAGACTCCATTTATCTCCTGTGAGTACCTACAAGAGAAGGTAGAAGAGAGAAGTATAAAGGAAAACAAAAGAGAGCGACATGGAGAGAATTTGAAATCACAATAGATTCGGCACCTAAGTTTCTTAAAAGAAGACGATTTGTCGCAACCTAGGGTTATATTCAAAGCAGCGTCGAAAAAGGGGTGAAAATAGTGCGCCAAGACACTAAGAGCAGGGCAGTGCGTACTTTTGCATAGTCGATGTAGCATCGTATAAAAGTCGCATGTCTCCGAATGAAGACTGCAGATATGATGTCGACGTAGACATCGATATGTATTCGACACTACTTCGAGTGCAATTCGAATGAACTATCCCAAACAGCTCTCGAAGCTATCATCAAATAGTAATCAACGGTACGTCGATTTGTATTCAACGCATCTATGAATAAATAGTTCAGTTTTTCTTAAAAAAATTGTTGTTTTCCCAAGCAAAACCTTTCTATGCAAAATAGGATTGAGTACATAGTAAAGGTGTCCTAGAGAGCTCCATCAAGCATTCCCAGTGCATTGATGAAGAACTTGTACTTACTTTCATCAAGTGTCTTAGTGAAGATGTCAGCCCTTTGACTATCAGTGGAAATGTATTGAAGATTGATCTTACCCCTCTCAACATTGTCTTTGAGAAAGTGACGCCTTATCTCTATTTGCTTAGTTCTGCTGTGGAGAATAGAATTGGAAGCTATGGAGATAGCAGTAGAGCTATCACAGAATATTGTAGAATTGTCAATAGAAATGTTGTAATCTAACAACTGATTTTGCATCCACAATATTTGTGAGCAGCAGCTTCCTGCATCTATATACTCAGCTTCAGTTGTAGAAGTGGAGACTGAGGTTTTCTTGAACTCTTCTCCTTCCTTCTGGAGTCCTTTGTCTTGACCCATTGTAACGCCCCAAAATTTTCAAGAATTATTTCATCCTTCTTTGATGTCATTTTTGACGTAAGGGTTTTACGTTAGTGCAATTTTTGCAGTACACCGTCCTTTGCTCGTTACCGCGTTCTTTCGGTCAAGCCGACCAAATTTTGAAGTGTAACGGAATTGGGGAATGTTACATTACAAAATTAAATCATTTAATTTTATAGAGGCTTGTCGAAGTTTCGTTGTGATACGAGCGATATTAGAGCCCCGGTGATTTTTCAAACATTTGTTTAATTATCGCTGCCTCAATCTTCAAAAATCTATATCTTGAGTTTGGCTCGTCAGAATTTGATTTCGACTTCTTCGCTGGATTCGTAGCGCCGACGTTTGTCTTCGGTGAGATTTTCGTTGGAATTGGCGACCATTGGTTTGGCCCTTCTTTTCTTATTCTTATTATTATTATTATTATTACTATGGATTCCTTATGTCATCCACTATCAATCTATCTATATATATTATATAAATATCCTTCTCCACTATCTATATATATATTATTACTAGTCTTCTCCATCTTCTTCTTCCTAAATTCCTGAACCGAGCCAGAGGTTTTGAGAGAGAGAAAAAGGGAGACAGTGAGCTTTTGTGGAGCTTTCGAACGCCGCCGCCGAAGCTCCGGTGCATGAAATCTTCGTCGGAGCATAGATTTGGAAAGCTCTCACCGTGCTCTTCGCGTGCGTTGTAAGTTTTGTCCGTTTTGTAGATTTTTGGCGCTTCGTAGATTCTTCGTGCTTAGGCCGTGTTGGAGCCGATCCTTAGCGTGGAGGGCTTGAGAGGCCGTATTTCGGTGATTCGAGGTAAGGCAACTGGTGGTTTTCTCTTTCCCCCTTTGCTTGTGTTTTTCTCCAGAACTCTTTCTAATCCCCTCTTTATTTATATTTGGTAATTAGTGATGTTTGAGTGGTTTTTTTACCTTAGTTATTGTTAATTGAGGTTGTTCTGGTAGTCCAGATTTAGGCCTTGAGTGGAGAAGGTTAGGTTTGTTTAGAAATGAAAAAGAGAAAATTTTGTGTGCTGAGTCAAAATCTACGGGACATCCTGTCGATCGACGGGACCTCCCATCGATCAGCGGGACCATCCCGTCGATCCTTGATCTCAGCCGAGCTATTGGTTTTTCCCTTTTTTCTCTAAGGAAAAATCGACGGTACATCCCATCGATCGACAGGACCTCCCATCGATCGGCGAGACCATCCCCTCGATTTTTGGCCTTAGCTGGAGAGAGGGTCTTTTTCTTTTCCTCTAAGTCAGAATCGATGACTCTTCCCGTCGATCGACGGCTCTTCCCGTCGATCGACGGGACCACCCGCTGATCAACGGGACAGCCAGTCGATTTTGCCTTTTCTTTTTATTTTGGATTTGTTTCTCTTCCCCTGTAATGCTTGTTTCTTCCCCTTTTATGCAAGTGTAGTTTTGTATGTGGTCTTCCTTGTTGTTCTGATAAATTCTTTCAGAAATTTCATTTTCTGTGTATTCCCAGAAATCAAGTTTCTTTTAGTGTATTTTGATTCATGTTTATACTATAGGCTGGTTCCAAAAGATTTCTCTCTGTGTGTGTCCAGAATTTATTAGTCTTTCTATCCAGAATTTCTGCCCAGTACTCCCAGGTTTTCTGGGTAATCTGCCTTTGACTTCGGAGTATTTATACCCTTTCTTACTCAGTCTGCTATGTAAATTTGGGCTAACTTTCTCAGTGAGGAGTAATGCTTCTTCCTCACTGTCTTTAGTATTTTGGATGAATGTAAAGATTCTCTTAGTGGTTTTGGCTGCAAATATCAGTCCTTCTCCTTGAAGACCATTTCTCCAGAAGTCTAGTTAGGTTAGGCTCTCCTGTTAGTTGTGTTCACCAAGTAGTAGTAGTCCTCTAAAGCAAGTTCTGCTGTGAGATTAAAAGTCCTTCCTTTCAGTCCTCTCCGTCTTTCTTGTATGCCTAACCTGTTGAGTTTGGGTTAGTGGCTGTTGTTTTTCCCATATGGATATTGTTTGGCTTTCTTGTTCTCCTGCTGTCTTTTCCTTGAGTTTAGGTAGTTTCCATGTATTCATGCTTAGTTATGTTGCAGGTAGGCTGTTAATACTTTCCTAAGTTTAGAGAAGTTTGCTCTTCCTAAGATTGTGTAATTATTCTTCTTATGAAGCTTTTTCTTGTGTTTTGGAGTTGAGTTTGAGCTTTGGTAATATGCTTTGGTGGTTAGAAGAAGTTTTGTGGAATCCAAGTCAAAATCAGCACCCAGTCCTGTCGATCGGCATCCAGTCCCGTCGATCGATGGGAGAAGGCAGATAAAGGAATTTGTGTGATCTTCTAGGTAAGAATCAATGGGACCTCCCATCGATCGGGCTCCTGTCCTGTCGATCGGGATCCTGTCCCATCGATCGGGCCCTCTTCCAGCCGATTTTCTCTTTGAAGCTTCCAATCGAGCTTTTTTTTATGCCTTTCCCGTCGACTTTTATAAGTCCTTCATGTCGACTTTTCTTAAGTCTTTCCCCGTCGACTTTGTCCCGTATTCTGAATTGTTTCATCAATGTTTTTAAGTCCTTTTGTCGTGTGTTCTCGGAAATCTTAAGTTATTATGTCGAGCGTTTTGAGCTCTTTTGTTGAGACTTTAGATGAAGCAATGCTTTATTCGTCGAGATGTCCCGTAATTGTTAAGTGATTATTTATGGTGTCTTTTTGTGGCTTTCGTCATGTGGTTACGAGATGATCGTTAGGATTCAAGTTTGACTTACCGAGGGTTTTCTAATAAACTATTGAGAATTATACTGGTGTTTGGCCTTCGTGTTAAGCTTATCTTTGTCTTGTTCCGACGCCAAGCCTTGCATGGTGTTGGCTTGCTGAAATCTTCAACCTGTTATTAATTTGAATGTTGATCTAATGATTAATTATTGAATCTTGTGCTTACTGATGCTCTCGTCATGAGTTGTGGTTAAACCATCTATAATCATGTTTTCCTGCCTGGCACTCTTTTGTTTCGCCTGTTGGATATTAAGAGTGATGTTTGCTCTGTTGAATATTGAGAGCTAGGTATGCTCTGTTGGAGTCTGTTGGTTGTGTGAGCTAAGAGTCACCACCACAGTGCCTTTGTTGGGCTGTTGGTTTGTGTGGATTGGATCCACCATTGAAGCACTCCTGTTTGTTTGTTGGACTGTGAGCATTTTGTGGAATGAACCACCACCACAATGTCGTTTATTTGTGGATCATACACACGAGGCTCGTATTGCCTGGCGTTAAATGATGCCCTTTTCTCCAGCTGATCAGTCTCAAGTGATTGTAAACATATATGCGTATATATATGTACTATTTTATGTATGACCATCACCTCTAAGCCACAGGGACGGACACGTGGTTGGCTTGATTAGTTTGGTCGTTACTTTGGTGCAGGCATTTCTATTACCGAGTGCACTTGTTTGAGCTGGCTCGGGTTGTTGTAAGCTAATAAATGCATATCTTTTAGTTCTCTTTTCCGCAATCTATTATTTTGATTGTTGCTAACCCTTGTGTAGAATCTTGGTTTTTATTGCTACCACTTGCACTTTCTTACTGAGGCATTCTTTTCTTTTGAATGTCTCAGGCTCGGAGCTGTAGGTGTTTGGGTAGTTGAGTTGGAGTTTTTCGGAGCTGCGGTTAGTTGCAGTTGTCTAATTTCCCCTCATGGTTGTGAGGTAGTTGTTCCTTTGCTTCAGCTTTAGACTTGTACTTTGTTTTCTATGGGCCCATGTCGGTTGTTGACGCTCATAGCTTTAGTTTTTTGGTGTTAGTTTACTTGATAGTTTTTTTGTTGTTCCTTAGTGGGTGTTTACCTACTTGCTCTCTGGAAAGTTTTATGTTAGGATTCATGAGTTATTTTATGTATATAAAATTGCATTCTTGCATAACATGATTTTAAGTAAATATCACCTACTTTGAAGATCGTAGAAAAATCCTTCCTTACTTATACTAAATTTAGATATGTGCATATCATTTCTGAACTGTTTGATCTTCATGCTCATGAAGGGTATCATGAACCTATTTTTCGCTGCATATGTATAGTTTTCTACTCGTGGACTAGTTGATCTACTAGACCGAGGGACACGGTCTTAAGCTAAAAATGTAAATTCTTTTTATTTAACTCAATCATATTCACGTCTTTTATAATTATTCGCTAGGAGTGTTTGACTGAGCGTCTGTAGTTGTCCCCTGCAGGACGTGACATCATAACACATATTTTCCCCTAGCTCTAATAATATTTATTAAATTTGTGGAAAATTGCGGGTTGTGATTGTTGTACATGTGTGTCACATCCCTTTGTTTGAGAATAACAAATCCCAAATTATATTTGATCTTGCTTGTCGTGTGTTTATAGTGTGCAGGAACTATAGGTGCAATACTCCACAGGTAGAAAGCAGCTTGGAACCAACAAACAGAACTAAAGCACTATCGACAGCACTAGAGGTTACCGCAGGCGCTAGAGCTACCGCCAGCGCTAACGCTACCGCTACCGCCTGGCGCTAGCTCAAGTTCATGCACAGCGCCACACCGTCGACGGTATCGCAACCGCTCTACACGAACCCTACCGCAGGCGCTAGCGTGGAGTTCTATAAAATGGAGTTCTCTTTCTCATTTTTGTTTTGATCATCCCTGAGAGAGTCCCTTGCCAAATTCCAGAGTTGTTACTCTGCCGAATTCTCATCTCCCACTCAAAGACAAAGAAGAATTCTGGAGAAGGAAGTCATCACGATGCATCCGAAGAATGATCGCATCAACCTCGCTTGAGCCACAACAGTCCTTCATCATCAAATCCAAAAAATCCCATAGAGGGAGTCTTTATTTGAATTATTTCTTTCCATTGTATTTTTGTAGTGAAATCGCCTTGTATTTGGCGACTAGGTCCTTGCGCGACTTAGGGGGAATTCGCCGCGTGTGTTGGCGACTAGGTCTAGGTGATTAGATCTAGGGGGTGCTCGAGGCCATATATGGGGGAGGATTGGCTAGAGAGGCTTGAGGCTATATCCGGGGAAGGATAGGATAAATCCAACCGGTTCTTGGGGATACGAGTTGGTATAGAAAAGGAAAAATTGTTTTACTTTGTACGCCTCCGATTTCTAGCGATATTGAAATCAAATTTATATAAACACCTTTTTATATAATATAATCATGTCAATATTTGTGTTTACTTGATTTCTCTCATTTGGCGTAAATTATAAAATTGCAAATTACAATTGTTTCTTCCTTTAAGCTAAATTGTTATTTCATTTACATTTACTTTAAAAATATTTAGTAAATCGCCTAAAACCTTAAAAAGAATTTTATTCCCTTATTCACCCCCCCCCCCCCTTAAGGGCGCTTATCGATCCAACAAGTTGTATCAGAGGGAGGTTATTCCAAACGGTTTAAAAAACCAGGAATAATGGCGTCTTATGATCTCGCTTTTTCCGAGGGATAGGGAATTAGTAGACCTCCACTATTTTCTAGGTCAGATTATAATTATTAGAAAAATAGGATGAGATATTTTCTTATGACCATAGATATAGAAGTTTGGAATATGGTAGAAGAGGAATACTCTCCTCCTACAGTTGTAGTTGGAGAAGTAACATTAGAAAAACCTAAGGATAAATGGGATGAAAGGGATAAAATGCAAAAATAACGCAAAAGCCTTGAATGCTCTATTTTGTGCGTTAGGTAGAAATGAATTTAATAGAATTTCTGCATGTACTACTACTTCTGATATTTGGAATCATTTGGAAATTACTCATGAAGGTACATCGCAGGTTAAAGATTCAAAGCTTTTGCAACTGGAGTCGGAATATGAAAAGTTCCGGATGGACGAAAGTGAAGATGTTGATGCCATGTACACGCGCTTCACCAAGATCGTCAATGCCTCCAAAGCTCTTGGAAAGACCTTCTCAAATGGCGACTTGGTCCGAAAGATCCTTCATTCTCTTCCTCCAAAATTCAACCCGAATGTGACGGCCATTTCAGAATCGCACAATCTAAGAACATTCCAAGTTGAGAGCCTCATTGGGAATCTCAAAACCCATTAGGTAGAACTCAAAATCCAATATGATGAATACAACAAGGAGCCAAAGAAGAAGGCGTTGGCACTAAAGTCAAAAAGGGAGTGCCAAGAGGATGAGAATGAAGATGAAGAAAGCCTTTTGGTAAAGAAATTCCGAAAGTTCATGCGTAATCCGGAAAGGAGAAACACTTTCCGGAAATTTTTCCAAAAGGATGCAAAATGGAAAGGGTCATCTTCAAAGACTGAAAAGGAGAGCGACGATGAAGTAGAGAGTGTTGGAACATGGTCTTCCGCATCTCCTAGGTTTGAGCATAACAAAAGATATGTGTATTTGATCTTGTGTGTTTAAGTGTGCAGGATAACAAAGTCCACATGACTCAAGGATTACATAAGAAGGTTGCCCCCAAAGTTGAGCCATCAAATCCAAATCTTCCACTAGCGCTGGCGGTAGCACTAGCGCAGGCGCTAGCTGTCATTCGACGAACTGTTAGCAGCTAAGTCTATTCGTCGAATGTTCTCGTGAACTCCCGACGAATATCGACGAACGCAGACAGAAGTCAAAAAGGCAGACTTGTGAAGGAAATTGTGCGGCTAAGTCAATTCATCGAATGTTCTCGAGAACTCCCGACAAATTCCGACAAATGAAAACAGAAGACAGTACTCCCACTAGCGCCGGCGGTAGCACTTAGCGCCTGGCGCCTGCGATGATAGCGCAATTCCGGGAGCACATATGGAAGGAGATAGCGCCTGGCGGTAGCCGATAGCGCAGGCGGTAGCGACGCACACAGAAGGCAAGGGAGAATTGTTTCCTCGAATTGAAGATTCTGCCGCGTAAAACATGTCCTAATTTGGGATAGCGCCAGCGGTAGCTGATAGCGTCGGCGATAGCGCAAAGCAATAGAGGAAGGCGGACGGCTTGCTTAAAATGAAGGATTCTCACATGGAGAATATTTCCTAAACTGG
Organism: Dactylorhiza incarnata; assembly: GCA_033032865.1. Lineage (NCBI taxonomy): Eukaryota > Viridiplantae > Streptophyta > Magnoliopsida > Asparagales > Orchidaceae > Dactylorhiza > Dactylorhiza incarnata. The sequence continues at coordinate 25,776,720 of JAWHQI010000002.1, forward strand.
GATAGCACCAGCGGTAGCGATAGCGCAGGCGCTAGCTCCAAGGCTATAAAAGGACATCTTGGCTCCGACTTCCCAAGCCTCTTGAGATCTAGAATTCCAGAGCTTCGTGCCACAACATAGAGAGGAAGATTCAGAGAGATACTCCCACAAATCCATAAAGACTAAAGGAGATCCGTGGAGAAGATTTCAACACGCGTCATCATCGTGACGAAAGACCGCATCGACTACGATCATACTCTACGTCTTCGTCTACTTCTCCAAGAGATCCACATAGAGGGAGTTTTACATTATTGTCTTTTCATTTCCTATCTTTTCTGTAAACGTTTAGTGAATTCGCCTCGTGTTGGCGACTAGGTCTGGGTAGGACTTATGGCTGAAATTCGCCTCGTTTTGGCGACTAGGTCTCGGGTGTAGGTCTAGGGGGTGCTCGAGGCCATATCCGGAGAAGGGTTGGCTAGAGCGGCTTGAGGCCGTATACGGGGAAGGATCGGCTAAAGCCAACCGGTTCGTGGGGATACGAGTCAGTATAGAAAACAAAAAGAGTCTTTCTATTAGCTTTGATTTCTAGCTTCGATAAGAGATCAAGTTTTGTAATCATGCTTCTCAAGTTAATAAAATCATGTCTTTACTTTTACTTCACTTGATTTGTCTTGATCTTCTCTAGTTTAATAATCAAAGCTTTTTCAAAGTTATTCAAAATATATCTAAAGTTTTTAAAACCCTTATTCACCCCCCCCCCCCCCCCTCTAAGGGCGCCTACCGATCCAACAAGTGGTATCAGAGCTAGGTTATTCCAAATCGGCTTAACAACCGGGAATAATGGCGTCTCATGATCTCGCTTCTACTAGTGGGGTAAATTTTTTTGAAGAAGAAAAATCTCCTAAACCACCTTTATTCGAAGGGAAAAATTATAAAGGGTGGAAATTATTAATGGAAAAATTTATTAAAAGCTTAGATATCAATGCATGGGATATAGCAATAGTTAGACCAGCGGACGAATCAAATAAACAAGAGCGTCACCTAAATGCAAAAGCTATGCATTATATTTTTTGTGCTTTATCTCAAGATATTTTCAAATTAATATATTGTTTTTCTATTTCATACAAAGTATGGAAATTTCTTGAAGAAATGTATGATTCTCCTTCTACAGGTATGGAACAATCGCAAGAACCGTAGAATATGCAAGCTTGCACAAGTCTTCAAGAATGCTCCTCTCATGACGGATCAATGGAGCACACATCTAATTGAAGAGAAGAAGAAGTATTGTGTTCGGAAGAGGAGTGCCAAAAAGATGTCAAAGAAACAATATGTTCAAATCATGCCTCTCCCGAAAGCAATGTAAGGAAATCAAATTCTATCTTTTGTACTTCTATCTCTTCATTACAATTGCTTCAAACTATAAAGCGCAAAATTAAGAAATTAAAAAATGCTAATAAACATTTGCGCTTAGAAAATAAAAATTTAAAGGCAAAAATTAATGAACAATCAAATTCAAATTTATCTAGTTCTATCCATGGTTCCTTAGTTGAAAACACTACACCTTGTATGGAATTTGATGACTTAAGAGAAAAATGCAAGGAACTTGAAAAGGAACTTCTTTTTATAAAAGAACAAAATAAAAAAATTATGTTTAGAAAATTCATCTTTGGAAAATAATTATGCTAAGTGTAAAGAATATAAAATTGAAATTAAAGAGATGGATGAAACATTTGATGAATATAGAAATAACTATCAAGATCATATAGATTCAATTGTTTCCACTCTTAAAAATAGCACAATCGCTTATAATAAAGCTAGACATAATTTTAAAATTAAGAATAGTGAATTAGAAGCTAAAATCAACTTGCTTAAGGAAATCATAAAGAAATATTCTCAAAATATACACTCTCAATATAAAGCAAAATTCAAAAGCAAGTTGAATATGATTTCTCAAAACGTGAATAAGCTAAACTATGGAAATAAAAAACATCAAAAGATTGTAAATGAAATTCCAAAACACTATCATCATCATCATTTACAATATCAATCTTCTCCCAACTTAAAATTAAACGCAAACAAATTTCATTTAAATGATAAATTCAAAAGTTATTTTTATCCAAACATACAAGAAAAGGACTATGGAAATTTGAAAAATAAAAATAGTATTTGTCCAAGGTATGAATGGAGACCCATACTTAAGAATGACGCACTAATGTCAAAAGAAAGGGTCCATCCATCCTTGTCTCCCCAAAAGCCATCTCGCTATATTTGGGTACCCAAAGGAACTATCCCATATGGTCCCCTTTGGATACCTAAGACTCTTATTCGTTAGGTATCATCAAATGCATGAAGTAGAAACTTTTCAATATAAGATATACAAATTTCTACTTCATGATGTGCTTTAATGTTCTTTTTATTTTTCTTGTTGTTTTTCTTTTGAACTATCATGTCATGGTCATCCTATATAGTATTGAAAATATGATTTTATCTCTTAAAAGCTCAATATATTTATAAAATCAAATTGATCAAAACTCAAAAGTCATATCTTATTTTGATGACCTATCTATCTCTCTTATATTCATTTCCCATAAATATCTTATATTATCAATATAAATAATATTCCAAATTTGTTATGAGATATTTATCTAAATTATAAAGAAAATCACGAAAGACATATTGAAAGATTAATTGTCTTAAATGCTAATACCACACGCACCACCATGATCTATTGATGTCCTTTGATAAAATTCTCTAAAAATCATATATCATAATTCATATCAAAAATCATCTAAAAACTACTATCCTTATCACATGTATATGAATTATATGATAACAATTGACATTATAATTGTTTACCATGGTTGGTGTTATGGTGTATTATGTGTATTGTGATTTATTTCAAGTTTAGACCTTAGAATCATCTTGATATCAATGAGATCAAATCAAATTGAATCTTCACTTCATTTTAGGTCTATAAGTTGAAACACAAATCAAACTTTGGCATAACATTAATCTCAAATTTATCATACTAACATTGTCACCTAAAGAATATTTATATCTATGTTAGGTTTTATATGTTAGGGCATATCCATGTTACTATTTGCATGAACATTACTCTTTGTTCACCGAAACCATGCATATTTGATTTGTTCAAACATGATATCTTGGGTTTTCATTTCCTATTTTTTTCAAGTTATAAGCACAAGTCTTTAGAAAAGTCAAAATGAAAACATAAGTAAATATATCTCATGCAATGATTATTTTGTCAAGTCGTATAAGAAATCGCTAACGTTTCATGCAATTTGGACCATCCAAAACATCTCCTAAAATTCTAAAATTTATGCATGAAACTACTATTGGGATAATTAATCAAGATCAACAAGTAAAATTTTCAAAATCATTGAAAATCATGTACTGTTTTCAGCTCTAGCGCTAACGCCGGCGCTAGCGAACCTATCTGGTTTTCTGTAATTTTAAAATTTTGAAAATTTTTTAAAAATATATTATTCTATATGAACTATTTAGTTTTTGCACTTCTGACTTTATTTGATTTTTTGAAAAATTAAAATACAAAATTACAAAAGCCAAATTACAAAAAATATTTTTTTCTTTGGTTATTTGTTTGATTTCTATTCCTATATGCAAAAATCAAATACAAAAATATAAAACAAAAACAAGTATAAAAAATTATTATTTTGAACTTACACTTTCTACTTACATGTATCTTGCGAAAGGGGGATTTGGGCTATCATCCCATCACATCTCCTAGTACCGGGTGAACCCCTCACAAGGTAGTCCTCGGGAAGTCCAAGATCAATCTTATGAGTTCAAACTTTAAATCAAAATTATTCTTCAAAAATATTGTATGAACTTCATTGAAAATCAAGCATGACTTAATATATTATTTAGAACCTCTATAATGTTGCAATTTATCTTTTCAAACTACTTTGAACATTTTTCTCATCATGCTTCGATATATCTATTAATATGTGCATCAATTATATTGTAAAAATTGTGTAGAACTAAGCTTAGCATGCCTCTAAGTATGAGTAAATGTTTTATGTTTGATAATGATCTTTATTCACTCACTTATTTTGGCATTGTCTACTTATGTGTTTAATCAAAGAATGCTTGTGTATGTTTTGTAATAGTACAATGAATTAAAATTGCACAAGTATCTTACCTACACTACTTTTATTTGCACTTTTTAAAGTTAAAATAAGTGGTTATCTTTCTTAAAAATTATATTGGTTTGCAAAACAAGTGTATTCGGAGAACTTTGTACAAAACAAAATCTTAAAATAAAGTGACAAAGATAACTCCACCAAGTACTACTTGAACCTCCTGATAAGTCTTAATAAGCGTTGTGAGGTTGAGCACCTTGGAAAGAATAGTAAAGTATCTTGTGCAAACCATAACTTTCTTTCAAAATAAAAACCACTTATTCTTAAGTACACCGGATCAAAATAAAAAAAAAAACAATATTGAAGAATAAAATTGTGTGATCCCCCAAGCACTACTTTGCACCCTGATAAGTCTTAATGAGCATTGTGTGTGCAAAGCACCTTGGTAGTTGTACATTTTTGTGTGCATTGAAGTGTGTGGAAGTAAATTCATTTGTGTTTTATTGTGCTTTTTACTTTACATATTACTTGTATTTTTATTAAAACATTTGTTTACTCTACTCAAAAATACACTTATGTGCACATCATTATCTTCCATAACACTTCTTCTCATGAGTATTGGATCCTAATGCTAATTCTATACTACTCTTTACTTATGAAATGCACTAGATAACCTAGCATGCTTTCTACAATGTTTTGTTTGTTTTGAAATTGTGAATTAACATAAAATTGTAGTAATCCCTTTTTGATAACATCATTTCATGCTTGGTTACTTTATTATCAAACTTAAAGATTTTAATTGAACAATGATTTACAAAAACATCTTCTTTATGAAATTTAACTCATATATTTTTTATGGATCATCATTACAATAAGATGTTTATTGTATTTCTATAAGTCTTCCGCATCTTCACCATATATTTCTACCTTGCGCTCTCATGCTTATATCAAAGTCTTAAATACCAAAATTCCTTTCTTTCAACAAATGGTAGACTTGCTTGGTAGATTTTATATTGGTTACTCTACACATGAATATTTTCTTTTTTGCTAAAAACTCTAATTTATTTCTATGAAAATATTATAACGCTAAAACTCTGATTTATTAATGGACTTCAAAATAGCTATGAGAGTGTTTTTCATAAATTCAAATAAAAATATAACTCCATAGGCTATGTCATTAGATCTAAAACGCTTATATGTTTCCAATAATTATTATCCATGACTTCATTTCTCACCATAGCGGGGGCGTAGGGTTGTAGACATTAGATAACCTTTATCTCTAGTCATGTCTTGTCCTTAACCGGGGAGGGTTCCAGTGGGGCCTTGCGAGGCACTGGGGGGAAAGAGTGCTAGGTCATGTTGTGTCTAGTGTTTGTATATGGGACTAACACCCCAACCTAAGGCATGTATGCTGCTCCTCATGCCCATCCGTCACTTAGTACGGGGCTACGGTGTAGACATATTGTCTGCGTAGTTTAGTTACTTGGAAATCATTACAATTTGGTTATGCTACAAACTCTGATTTATGACAATATTATGATAAACATAATTCTAAAACTCCTTCTCATTTCATTCTCTACAAGCTCGATCATGCCTTTATCCTATTAACAACTTTTTAGTAATGTCTCCTTACCCGCTTTTGCTAATAACAAAAGGGGGAGAACTAGCATGATAAATATTAATCTGCTATCAAACTACAATGCTTAATTAAGATGATAGCTTACATATTAGGAGAACATTCACTTAGGGGGAGCATGTATTTAGGGGGAGCAATTCTAAATGCTAAAATCGTTCATTATCCTAAGTCATCACTCTCACACACACACAAGTACGTTTCTTCATGCTTATATATATTAATGCTCTGATTTATCATTAATGGTTTTGTTATTATCAAAAGGGGGAGTTTGTTGGAACATGGTCTTCCGCATCTCCTAGGTTTGAGAATAACAAAACCTATGTGTATTTGATCTTGTGTGTTTAAGTGTGCAGGATAACAAAGTCCACATGACTCAAGGATTACATAAGAAGGTTGCCCACAAAGTTGTGCCATCAAATCCAAATCTTCCACTAGCGCTGGCGGTAGCACTAGCGCAGGCGCTAGCTATCGTTCGACGAACTGTTAGCGGCTAAGTCTATTCGTCGAATGTTCTCGTGAACTCTCGATGAATATCGATGAACGCAGACAGAAGTCAATAAGGCAGACTTGTGAAGGAAATTGTGCGGCTAAGTCAATTCGTCGAATGTTCTCGAGAACTCCCGACGAATTCCAACGAATGAAAAAAGAAGACAGTACTCCCACTAGCGCCGACAGTAGCACTTAGCGCCTGGCGCTAGCGATGATAGCGCAATTCCGGGAGCACATATGGAAGGAGATAGCGCCTGGCGGTAGCCGATAGCGCAGGCGGTAATGACGCACACAGAAGGCAAGGGAGAATTGTTTCCTCGGATTGAAGATTCTGCCGCGTAAAACATGTCCTAATTTGGGATAGCGCCGGCGATAGCGCAAAGCAATAGAGGAAGGCGTCCGGCTTGCTTAAAATGAAGGATTCTCACATGGAGAATATTTCCTAAACTGGGATAGCGCCAGCGGTAGCGATAGCACAGGCGCTAGCTCCAAGGCTATAAAAAGGACATCTTGGCTCTGACTTCCCAAGCCTCTTGTGATCCAGAATTCCAAAGCTTCGTGCCACAACATAGAGAGGAAGATTCAGAGAGATATTCCCACAAATCCATAAAGACTAAAGGAGATCCGTGGAGAAGATTTCAACATGCGTCATCATCGTGATGAAGACCGCATCTACTACGATCATACTCTGCGTCTTCGTCTACTTCTCCAAGAGATCCACATAGAGGGAGTTTTACATTATTATCTTTTCATTTCATATCTTTTCTGTAAATGTTTAGTGAATTTGCCTCGTGTTGGCAACTACGTCTGGGTAGGACTTAGGGCTGAAATTCGCCTCGTGTTGGCGACTGGGTCTCGGGTGTAGGTCTAGGGGGTGCTCGAGGCCATATCCGGGGAAGGGTTGGCTAGAGCGGCTTGAGGCCGTATCCGGGGAAGGATCGGCTAAAGCCAACCGGTTCGTGGGGATACGAGTCAGTATAGAAAACAAAAAGAGTCTTTCTATTAGCTTTGATTTCTAGCTTCGATAAGAGATCAAGTTTTGTAATCATGCTTCTCAAGTTAATAAAATCATGTCTTTACTTTTACTTCACTTGATTTGTCTTGATCTTCTCTAGTTTAATAATCAAAGCTTTTTCAAAGTTATTCAAAATATATCTAAAGTTTTTAAAACCCTTATTCACCCACCGCCCCCCCCCCCCTAAGGGCGCCTACCGATCCAACAGAAAGACCTCTGAAAGTGCACAGTTAACCTCACTAGAATTCTCTAGAGGGGGTGAATAGAGAATTAAAAATATTTTGTGCAAAGTTAACAACTAAATATATATATATATATATATTCACAGTTTTAGGCTTCCCACACACCAGCAAGAATTAAGCAAATAAAGAAAGAAATAGCACAAAGAAAAACACAGCACAACACAAAGAAATATAGTGGTTCCCCAAACTTTGGGTAGTCCACTCTTCTACCCCCCTTGGTAGGAATTCATTATCTTGTACTGAGTCTTTTAATAAGGAGACTCCTAGAACCAATCTGAGTCTTTTGATAAGGAGACTCTTAGAACCACTACAACTGAATTTTTTGAAGAGAGATTCTTAAAACTTTTTTACACTATTGAAATTGAAACAAGAATAAGAATGAGAAGAAGAAGAAGAATAAGAACAAGAATAAGAAACAATTTATGCAAGAAGGAATCTTCTTCCTAGCAAGAATATTAGAAGCACAAGTATAGTGAATGTAATCTCTCTTCTATAGTGAGAAGGAGATTGTAGGTCTTTCTCTCTTTCAGTGAGAGCTTTCAGAAATTTACTGCAGTATGACTTCAGAAGGTAGTAGAAGAAGAAGAAGGCTTTTTCTTGCTGCAGCACTCTTTCACTTTTCTCAATTTTTCTCTTTCTTCTCTCTTGGGAGCTTTTCCTCTTTTTCAGAAATGGAGTGGATCACTTGTCATTTTTCTTTGCCGACCCACTTGTGTATTTATAGCTCTAGTTATTCAAAAATATTGCTATAGTAGAATAATCAATTAGCCACAGAGAAATGGTAAGAGAGAAATCTTCCATAATTATTATTTCTGTAGAAGGAAAGAAGTCATTCAATTTTCAAATAATATCCATAATAATCTTAATCAAATTAGCCAAGAGTCAATTAGAAGGAAAGATTTAATTCTGAACGGCTATAAGAGAATAATATAATTCCATAAATTTAGATCTACAGAAAGAAAGGAAAGAGATCTGGCGCGTTTTTGAATGTCATAGAAATCGACGTGCGTCGATTAGAAATCAGAGTTACGTCGACTTCGGTTACGTCAAATTCTGTTTAGAGTTACTTCGACTCATTTTGAGAGGAACGTCGACTACACTTCGACGCTGCGTCGATTACTATTCGACGCATATTTACTTAAACTAATTTTTCACTCTGAGAACTCATTTTCTACTCATTTTTAGGGGTTAAGATAAATCATTTTCCCAACAATCTCCACCTATTTGTCTTAACCTATTCAGAGAGAAATTTTATCAGCTTTTAATCAACACATCAAAGCATATTTATAGAAAAGAGATATATTAGGTAATCAGAAGATAATGGAAAAAGAAATCATATAATAGGCTTTTTGTACAGATCAATCAGTACTTAAGCATTAAAAATTTAGTATATCAAAATTGTTCAACATATCATTCAGGAGGAGTAGGAGGAGTTTTTCTCTTCCTAGAGAATACTAAAGGGAGATCAGGTCTTTTTATAGAGGTGAGTTGCTCCTTCTCAGTAGTAAGATGTTCATTCAGCTCCCCCTGAGTCAAAGCAGTCTGCTCCCCCTATGATGGAACTTCCTTTACACTTTCTTTTTCTGCTTCTTCAGCTTCTTTCCCAGCTCCAGCTTCAGCTATGACAGCATCTGGCTCCCCCTGAGCTTCAGCTTCTTTTTCTTTCTCACTTTCAGCCACACCTTCAGCCTCAGCTTCCTTTTCAACTTCTTTCTCTACTCTACTTGCCTCCCTTTGAAATACAACTACTTGTTGTTCAGCTTCTCTTGCTATAAAAAGTACATCTGTTACCTGTTCATTAGTATGTAGCTCAGGTACTTTTTCATTCCCAATGGTCTTAAGCAGAGCAGGACTATCAGATTTTGATGTTTGAGGGGATTTGTGTGAGTGAGATTTGTGACTGGAGAGCTACACTTCATCTAACTTCTCCCCCTTCTTGACCTTCTAAGCTAAGGAGGTTAAGAAAGACTTAGTGACCCTAGATGAAGAGATAGAGGACTTCAAACTTTGCACAGAGGCATTGACCCCATCTATTTGGGTTTGCATGTGCATGATGGAGGAGTGAAGTAGGGAGCAGTGCCCATCAAGCATGTCCTGAAATTTATGGGTTGCTTGTTGAATGCACTGGAGAAGAAGTGCTTGTGTGGATGAGGATGGTTCAGGTTGTGTTGGTGGAGGAGATACCAATAATGGTGGAGAGGATGAAGGTGGAGAGATGACTGTATTCCTAAGATTAGTGGTTGTAGTGAGAAGGTGAGGTGTGTTTGATGGAGGAGGAGGAGGAATAAAGGTGGGTTGAACAGATGAGTCCATAGGAGGAGGAGAAGCAGGTGGTAAAGAGGGTCTTTCAGGCTGGGATCCAGGCCTTGGGATCTGCCTGTCCCATTTAGAGAAGAGTGTTATGGATATTCTTTTGCCAGGGGGAATGGGAATATCTTTTGACCTACATAGGTCAGGATAGGAGTGTCTGAGTACTTGGCTCATTATCCTCATAAAAACATTCTCCTTATGAGAATATTTGTAGCCTATCATCTTTAGCAAGCAATTGGCCTAGTCAATCTTCTTTTTCAGCACAAGGGCCCCATAATGTTCAGTTGCTGCTTGGGCACTGCATCATGGGCAGAGATTTTGCAGAGTAGTATTTTTCCTACTATGTCTGCCAGGAGCCTGTATTCATTAGAGAAATCTATTTTCTTCAAGTTGATTGCTTTATCTTTGGAGAATCCCATGGTGGTTAACAAATTTCTAGTTTCTTCAGGGGTGAGTTCCACAGGTTCACCACCTGATGGTAGGTCAAAGGTGTCCCTAAGATTTTTTGTAGAAATTGAAACAGGTGTTTCATGGATTGTTCCTGCAATCTCTCCATGTTCAGATATTTGTGCATTATTCATCAACACAGTAAGTTCTACTTCCAGGAGTCTGCATCTTGTCGAGATGAGTTTATCCAGACCGGCTTCAGTAAAAAGAGCTATAATGTTTTGGAGTTTTTGGCGGCGGCTTTGAAGGAATCCAGATCAATGTCGAAACCAGAATTGATCTTGGGAGCCATTTTGGTCAGTGAGATGGAGGAAAAGATGACTGGACTGAGAGGAATGAGAGATTAAAGAGTGTGTAGATTCCTAACTGAAGAGTGTTATTTGAGTCAGGTGAAGCGTCGAAACGAGACACAACTCGAGGTTTATTCGGTACTACAGTAGATGGGATGGAGAATCATTTCGTATTGCCGCTTATTTTCGTGAAGACGACGTTACGTTGAATGGAACTTGACGTATGTTTCAGTATTGAGATGCTAGGGTTTCCAGTTTGATGTATGCGTCGACGTGACTTTTATATTTCTGAAAATTCTAGGTTTTTCTTGAGAGATTTTTACTTCTTAATCCTATGGTTTTCTAAGACAACTTTGGACTAATTTTATACATAATTGGATTGATTGTGCCAACATTGTTTGGCAATGTGGCCAATTTTATTATAGATATAACACCTATTTGTCTTTGGATCATGGTAATTTGAGTGTTGATTAGTATAAAATTGTTGATTAGGATGAAAGTTTAGATTAGGATGAATGGGTCCTAAATGGGGTTTAAGATAGAAAATTTTTGTAGGATAGATATGTCCTGAATTTAAGTTACTCTGAGATTTTATGCGTCGATAGGTATTTGACGTATGTTGAGAGTTACGTCGATTTATATTCGACGCCTTCTCTAGATTGCGTCGATCTGGAATCGATGCATGGAAGTAGTTGCGTCGATTATAAGTCGACGCAATTTTATTCATGTGTCGATTTGAGGTCAAAGTTTCTGAGAGATCGCGTCGAGTAGAGTTCGACGTACTATCATTCATGCGTCGATATGAGGTCGACGCAAATGTGTCTTCACAGATTTTATTTTTCCATTTTTCTGGTGGGAGATTTATTTCTTTATGAATTGTTTCTTTTGGCCTAGTTGCCTTCTCAGAATGAGTTTGTTCATCTTCTTCTGAATGGTATGATGATGATTAATCAAAATGGTTTATCTCCTTGAAGGTGAAGTCATCTTTATTTTGTGCTTCTTCTTCTTCTAAGTTTGTTGATTTGATGGGTTTAGTAAATTTAACAGGGCTCATCCAAGCAGGTTTGGTAGATGGTATTGAACTGGTTGAAGGATCAGCCCCTAGCCCCATATTCTTATGTCTTATTGTTTGTTTTTCAGTGATTTCTTTAAGTGTTTGGCTTCTGACTTTTGTAGATTCTTCAAAAGCTTTTGTCTGGGATACCATATTCTTAAGGAGTTGATTTTCTATTTTAGCACTTTCTATTTCCTTTTCTGTTTTATAGATTTTACACCTTAGTTCGTAATTTTTTGAACATGTATCCTCTATATTTCTCATATTAATTTGTTCTTTTAGATCCTTAATTTCTTGTTTTGCTTTTAGTTGATCTAAACAGAATCCTTTAAAATCATTTTTGAAATCATCACATAGAAAATCTATTTTATCAAAAATGCTTACCTCATCCTTATCCTCAGATTCCTCTATGAGAATAAGGCTATTTGCTTTTGTTGTTGAATTTTCTTTTTCATCTTCAGAAGAGATGCTTCCTTCTGATCCTGTTTCACTCCATGATTCAGCAAAACATTCTTTTTCTGAGCTTCCAAGAGCCATTAAGCATATGTCTTCTTGCTTAGACTCTTCATTGTCACTTTTAGATGAGGTGCTGTCTTCAGAATCTGTTTCACTCCAAGCTTCTGCAATGAAGCCTCTTTCTTTCTTCTTCTCCTTTCTCTTGAGATCCTTCTTTTTCAGATCTTTCTTTTTCTCAGCATTTTTTGGACATTCTGGAGCAATATGTCCAGTTTTCCTATAGGAGTAGCAAATAATTTCTTTGGTAGGAATCTTATCATACCTTGGTTTTGACTCTCTCTCCTTCTAGACCCATCTGTCCTGACCCATTTCTTGAATATTCTGGTCAGGAGGCTGAATAATTCTTCTTCAGTAACAGGGGTTTCTTCTTCTGTTGCTTTTAATGCAATGATTCTATGTTTTGAGGAGGTTGGAGTATTTTCCCTTCTTTCCTTCTCTTCTCTGGTTTTCAGTAGTTGCTCATAGGATTTGAGTTTTCCTAAGAGGGCATCTGTTGAGATTTCCTTTTGTCCTCTAGTATCTCTTATTGCCCATATTCTTGAGTCCCATGAACTTGGGAGACTCATTAATAATTTGTCATTGATCTCTGTGAGAGAGATCTCTCTATCCAAGCTCCTTAATTGGTAGATGATCAGACTGAATCTATCATACATCTCAGATATGCTTTCTTCATGCTTCTTTTGAAAGTTCTCATATTGGGAGATCAATAGAGCCTTTCTATCTTTCCTTTCATCAGCACTTCATTCTACTATCTTTGTAAGAGCCTCCCAGATTTCTTTGGTTGATTCACAGTCAACAACCTTTTGAAAGATTTTATGTGAGAGGGTTGAGACAAGAATATTCAGAGCTTTTGCATCACATGCTCCTGCCTTCTTCTCATTATCTGTCCACTCAGCCCTTGGGACCAGTGTTTGAGTCACTTTACCACTTGAGTCCTTTCTATAAGGCTTGGGAGGACCTGTCAAAATAACATTAAACAATTCTTCATCAATAGAATTCATATAGATCCTAATTCTTGTCTTCCAAAGTGCAAACTTTTCAAGATTGCACATTGGTGGTTTTGTGGAAGCATAATCTTTGATTTGTGCCATAAAAAGTTTTTAGAAATATATATATATATATATATATATATATGAGGTAGGATCTTTTTGATCAAGGAGTTACCCCTTTTTGATCAACCTCCCTCTGATACCAATTGAAAGTGCACAGTTAACCTCACTAGAATTCTCTAGAGGGGGGTTGAATAGAGAATTAAAAATATTTTGTGCAAAGTTAACAACTAAATATATTTTTTTTTACAGTTTTAGGCTTCCCACACACCAACAAGAATTAAGCAAATAAAGAAAGAAATAGCAAAAAGAAAAACACAGCACAACACAAAGAAATATAGTGGTTCCCCAAACTTTGGGTAGTCCACTCTTCTACCCCCCTTGGTAGGAATTCACTATCTTGTACTGAGTCTTTTGATAAGGAGACTCTTAGAACCAGTCTGAGTCTTTTGATAAGGAGACTCTTAGACCCACTACAACTGAATTTTTTGAAGAGAGATTCTTAAAACTCTTTTACACTATTGAAATTGAAACAAGAATAAGAATGAGACGAAGAAGAATAATAAGAACAAGAATAAGAAACACTTTATGCAAGAAGGAATCTTCTTCCTAGCAAGAAGATTAGAAGCACAAGTATAGTGAATGTAATCTCTCTTCTATAGTGAGAAGGAGATTGTAGGCCTTTCTCTCTTTCAGTGAGAGCTTTCAGAAATTTGCAGCAGTATGACTTCAGAAGGTAGTAGAAGAAGAAGAAGGCTTTTTCTTGCTGCAGCACTCTTTCACTTTTCTCAATTTTTCTCTTTCTTCTCTCTTGGGAGCTTTTCCTCTTTTTCAGAAATGGAGTGGATCACTTGTCATTTTTCTTTGCCGACCTCCTTGTGTATTTATAGCTCTGGTTATTCAAAATTATTGCTATAGGAGAATAATCAATTAGCTCACAAAGAAATGGTAAGAGAGAAATCTTCCATAATTAATATTTCTGTAGAAGGAACGAAGTCATTCAATTTTCAAATAACATCCATAATAATCTTAATCAAATTAGCCAAGAGTCAATTAGAAGGAAAGATTTAATTCTGAACGGCTAAAAGAGAATAATATAATTCCATAAATTCAGATCTACAGAAAGACAGGAAAGAGATCTGGCGCGTTTTTGAATGTCATAGAAATCGACGTGCGTCGATTAGAAATCAGAGTTACGTCGACTTCGGTTACGTCGAATTCTGTTTAGAGTTACTTTGACTCATTTTGAGAGGAACGTCGACTACACTTCGACGCTGCGTCGATTACTATTCGACGCATATTTACTTAAACTAATTTTTCACTCTGAGAACTCATTTTCTACTCATTTCTAGGGGTTAAGATAAATCATTTTCCCAACAAACTCCGCTGAAATGCATTCATTGTAAGAAGACTGGGGATATTCAGAGCCAGTGTCCAAAGTTCTTGAAGGAGAAGAAGGACAAGCGACACAAAAGGAAGGAGAAGAGGAAGGTGCTAAAAGCTAGAACATGGGATGACTCCTCCTCTTCCGAAGGATCAAGAGGGTCTTCATCAAGCGAAGATGAGGAAGCAAACATGTGCCTCATGGGACATGGAAATGGCAACGACGATACCAGTGTCCGCAGCGACACTGAGGCAACTCCTCCCACTTATGATGAACTTTTAATGAATTTCTTGAAACTTGCAAAGCTTTTGATACAAATATGAAAGATAATATTTTACTGAATCGTGAAAATGAATCTCTTATTAAAGAAAATTAAAAGCTTTCCAAAAAATTTATTATTTTAGAAAAGAGAAAGGTTTCTTGCCAAGACTGTGATCATTCCACTAAAATGACAAACGATATTGAAGAGTCTCTTTCTAATGCCCTCTCTCATGCCAAAACTCTTACAAAAGAGAAGGGGGAATTAGAAAGAAAATTAGAAGCCTCTCTTGTGCAAATTAAAAATAATTAGAAAGATTTTGAAAATAGGTGTGTCATGCTTGTGAAGGAAAATTCATCACTTAAAGCACAAGTTCATGATCTCACCATGGCCATTAAAAATTTTGGAATGGGACAAAAATCTCTGGATATGATTTTATGGAACTAGTGCTATGGTTCTGGAAAATTTGGTCTCGGATATCGAGGTGAGGGCTACTGCCCGGCGCTAGCCACTAACACCGGCGCTAGCACCTCATACAAAAATTCTGTAAAAAAATTTCAATAACCGGTTTCTACTGCAAAGCTGATTCCTTCTAGCAAAAAAAAATTCTAGAAAAGGGTCTCAATTCCCTTTATTTCGTGTGCAAACTGTTATAGGTTTGGTCACACGTCTAGTTCTTATGGAAAATTAAAACAAACTACTTTAAAGCAAATCTGGGTACCTAAGGCTTCCACTTAATTTATGGGTGGTACCACTTGGGTATCCGGATCTATATTCTCATCTTTTTTCTAGATGTGCAGGCATGCTAAGGACAATGAAGACGTGTGGTACTTGGATTCTGGATGCTCCAAACACATGACAGGCAATAAAGCAAAGTTCCTTAGCCTAGAAAAGAAGAAGGGAGGGATCGTGATGTTTGGAGATAACGGAAAAGGAAGGATCATGGGAATTGGTATAGTTGGTAACGAATCCTTTACTATATCTAATGTTCTTTATGTGAAATGATTAAAACATAATTTAATTTCTATTAGCCAATTATGTGATAAAGGATTAGATGTGTTATTTGAATCTTCCACTAATCAATGCAAAATATCTAATCCTACTACAAAAGATATTTTACTAACTGCACCAAGAATACATAATGTTTATATAGTTTCTTTTTATGATCTTTCTAAATCATCTATAAAATGTTTTATCACTAAAAATGATGAATTAGAACTTTGGCATAGAAGGCTAGGGCTTGCTAGCACAAAGCTCATTGTAAAACTTGCCAAAAGTGATTTAATTAGAGGATTGCCTAGGTTAAATGGAACTTTACCTTCACTTTGTTCACCATGTCAAAAAGGAAATTTTCTAGATCCTCTTTCAAAAGTAAAAAATTTCATTTCTACTACAAGACCCTTGCAAATAATTCATATGGATCTTTTTGGTCCCGTTAGCACTGCAAGTCTTGGTGGTAGATTATATACATATGTTTTAATAGATGATTTTTCAAGATATTGTTGGACATTATTTCTCTCTTCCAAATCCGATGTGTTTTGCGAATTTGCAAAATTATGTACTCGTATTCAAAATGAAAGTGATTTAAAAATTAAATGCATTCGCTCGGGTCATGGAGGAGAATTTGAAAATGAAAAATTTACATCCTTTTGTGATATGTTAGGCATTAAACATGAGTTCTCTGCACCACGCACACCACAACAAAATGGTGTTGTAGAAAGAAAGAATAGGACACTTCAAGAACTAGCACGCACTATGTTATGTGAATATAAATTACCTAAGTCTTTTTGGGCCGAAGCCGTAAATACATCATGTTATGTTATGAATAGAATCATGCTTCACCCACCTCTTAATCTCACACCATATGAACTTTATTTTCAAAAGAAGCCTAATGTATCTTATTTCAAAGTTTTTGGTTGTAAATGTTTTATTTTGAATACAAAAGATAGCTTGGGAAAGTTTGATGAAAAATCTGATGAAGGAACTTTTTTTGGGTACTCTTCAACTAGTAAAACTTATAGAATTTTTAATAAAAGAACTAGTAGAGTTGAAGAGTCAATAAATGTGAAATTTGATGAGTTTGTTCCTTGTGTAGAAAAACTTTCCGCAGGCAACGAGGATGATCTCTTACAACCTTTGGAGCATGGTGATGAGGAACCTGTTGGAACACGGTCTTCCGCATCTCCTAGGTTTGAGAATAACAAATCCTATGTGTGTATTTAATCTTGTGTGATCTAAGTGTGCAGGATAACATGTCAAAACGACTCAAGGTTTACATATGGTGGTTGCCCCCGAAATTGAGTCATCAACTCCAAACTGATCACTAGCGCAGGCGATAGTGGATAGCGCCGGCGCTAGCTCAATGCACAGAAGGCATTGTAGGAATTGTTGCCTCGGATTGAAGATCTTGCCGCGCAAAGAGTTTCCTAACCAGGGATAGCGCCGGCGGTAGTGGATAGCGCCGGCGGTAGCGGAGCACACAGAAGGAATAGAGCAAGGGGTTGCCGCGGATGGGAGATTCTGCCGCGCAAAACCATGCCTAATCCGGGCTAGCGCCGGCGGTAGCACGTGGGCTATATAATGGACCCCTCACCTCTCGTTTCAGACAGAGATTAGGAAGAGAGAGGCAGTGCTACAACTCCAGAGGCTATCTTGGCCGAAACTTGAGGTCCCAGCGAAGCTCTGCAAATTTCTGAAGGAGGATTCCATCACGCCAAATCCAAACGAAGTCCGCTTCAACAAATGCCGATTCTACAGCGGATCTTCGCCCCAATCTTCAGAAGTTCATCTTGAGGGAGTTTTTATATTATTGTCTTTTCATTTCTTATCCTTCTTGTAGACCCGTTAGTGAAATCGCCTCGTGTTGGCGACTAGGTCTGGGGTAGGACTTAGGGCTGAAAATCGCCTTGTGTTGGCGACTAGATCTAGGCTAGGTCTAGGGGGTGCTCGAGGCCTTTTTGGGGATAGATTGGCTAGAGTGGCTTGAGGCCGTATCTGGGGAGAGATCGGCTAAAGCCAACCGGTTCGTGGGGATACGAGTCGGTATAGAAAACGAAAAAGGATTTTTATTATTCGCCTCCGATCTCTAGCGCCATTGAGATCAAGTTTTGTAAAACATTATTTAATATTAATAAAGCATGTCTCTTCATTATTGTTTTACTTGATTTCTCTTTGTTTCAAATATTGCAATATTCCAAAGCTTTTATAAATAAATTCCATAGTTTTTGAAAACCCTTATTCACCCCCCCTCTAAGGGCGCCGACCGATCCAACAAGTGGTATCAGAGCTAGGTTATTCCAAATCGGCTTAACAACTGGGAATAATGGCGTCTCATGATCTCGCTTCTACTAGTGGGGTAAATTTGTATGAAGAAGAAAAATCTCCTAAACCACCTTTATTCGAAGGGCAAAATTATAAAGGGTGGAAATTATTAATGGAAAAATTTATTAAAACTTTAGACATCGAAGTATGGAACTTAGCAATTATAAGGCGTGCGGATGAATCAAATAACAAAGAACGTCAGCTAAATGCCAAAGCCAAACACTATTTATTTTGTGCACTATCTAATGAAATCTTCAAATTCATATATTGCTTTTCTAGTGCATACAAGATATGGCGCTTTCTTGAAGAAATGTATGATCTTCCTCTCGCAGGTGTGGAACAAACACAGGAGGAAAAGAACGTACAAGCTTCCATAATCATCCAAGAAGATCTCTCTTGGAGCGAAGCCATGGAGAATATTGAAATAGAAAAGGAGAACAATACACCAAGGGAAAGGGAAGATATAGATCCATCTATAATGGAGGAAGAACTAAAAGATGACGAAGGAATTTCATGTTCACAATCTGCCTCCTCCAATAGCGCTGTAAGGAAGACTAAATCTTCTTCTTTTGTGATAACTTCCATTTCTAGTTTCAATATACTAAAAACTGCTAAACGTAAGATCAAGAAATTGAAAATCACTATTAAAAATTTACATTTAGAAAATAAGCGATTAAAAGCTAATGTTAATTTAGAATCAAATTGTGATGTGTTTTCACCATCTTGTCCTTTACTTGAAAACACAAAACCTTGTTTTGATTGTGATATTATTAAGGAAAGACTTAAGGAACTTGAAAAGAAATTATTTTTATAAGAGAACAAAATGAAAAATTATGTTTAGAAAATTCATCTTTAAAAAATAATTGTGCTAAGTGTAAGGACTATAAAATTGAAATTAAAGAGATGGATGATACATTTGATGAATATAGAAACAACTATCAAGATCATATAGATTCAATTGTTTCCACTCTTAAAATTAGCACAATCGCTTATAATAAAGCTAGACATAATTTTAAAATTAAAAATGATGAATTAAAATCAAAAATCAACTTGCTTATGAAAATTGTAAATACAAATTCTCAATATCAAGAAATATCCAAAAGCAAGTTGAACATGAATATGAATATCATAACTAAGTCTAATAATGGGAATAAAAAACATAAAGAATTTGTAAATCAAAATCACCATCATTTACAAAACTATGTTTCTTCAAAATTAAAATCAAATTTGCAAAAGTTTCCTATGAAAAATGATTTCAATAGTCATCATTATTTTAAGCCTAAATTTAATATATATGGAAATTTAATGCAAAATTATAATATTAAACCTAAGTATGAGTGGAGACCCAAAATTAAAGATGAAACATCAACTCCACTTGAAAGGGTCCATTCGTACTTGTCTCCCCAAAAGTCATCTCGCTATATTTGGGTACCCAAAGGAACCACTACTCCCGGTCCTCTTTGGATACCTAAATCTCTTACTCATTAGTATCCCATCATTTGCATGAAGTAGAAATCAATTAAAAATGAAATATCATCTCTCTACTTCATGATATGCTTAAAACTTTTTTTTGTTTATTTTCTTTTGCTTTTGAACTATCATGTCATGGTCATCCTATACAATATTGAAAATATGATCTTATCTCTTAAAAGCTTAATATGTTTATAAAATCAAATTGATCAAATTCAAAATCATATTTTTATTTTGATGACCTATCTTTTATTCTTATATTCATTGCTTCTAAATATCTTATATTATCCATATGAATCAAACTTTAAATTTGCTATAAGATATTTTCAATTAAATCCGGTTATTAGGCTATTAAGATTCTTAGCCTTCACCAACAAATGGTTTAGTGAAATTACTTAAAGAAAATTCAAGATCTAAATAAAAGTTCAACTTTCAATATGGTTGTCATTGTTCACAACAACAAAAAATATTGTGTTCACTCCTTGATGTCAAACATGATCTAAACCATCACTATTGTTCACCTATCAAAAATCACATATATTCAAAATTCTTAATTAAAGGAAAATCACTAAAATGCATTAAAAGAATTTATCTTCATAATGAATATTGAATTCACAAACATCACTATGATCTATTGATACCTTTTGCTAAAACTCTCTAAAATCATAATTCATATCAAGAATTATCTATCACATTGGTATTATAATCACTTACTATGATTGGTATATTATGTGTATTGTGATTTATTTCAAGTTTAGACCTTTAAATCATCTTGATATCTAATCAAATTAAATCATCACTTCATTCTAGGTCTCTAAGTTGAAACACAATCAAAACTTGGTATAACATTAATCTCAAACTTATCACTCTAACATTGCCACCTAAAGAATATTTGTGTCTATGTTAAGCTTTATTTGTTTACCAAGATATACAGGCTAGGTATTCTCATCTAGGGCATATCCTTTGTATGATTATGCATGAACATTATTATTAATCTCTACAATCATGCATATTTGACTTGTTCATTCATGTACAATCATGCTTACGTTTCTAACTACATTGGTAAATATAAGCCCTAAAATATTAAAATGGAGATATAATGAGATATATCACTTGCAAAGTTTATTTGGAAAAGTCATATACAAGATCGCTAATGTTTCATGCAATTTGGACTATCTAGACATCTCCGAAAAATCTGAAAATTCAGCATGAAACTACTAATGGGACACCTAATCAAGTCCAAGCATCAAAATTTTCAAAACCCTAAAAAATCACTTACTGTTTCCCGCGCTAGCGCTAGCGTCGGCGCTAGCGTCGAGGTTCATTTTTCTGTATTTTTTAAATTTCTAAAAAACCCTCAAAATATATAAATCTATATTTTCTACTTAGTTTTGCACTTATGTGTTTCTTTATTTTTTGAAAAATCAAATACAAAACTACAAAAACCAAATTACAAAAAAAAACATTTTTTTGCTTGTGTTGTTTTATTTATTTAAAGTTCATTTTTATGCAAAAATCAAATATAATAGTTGCAAAAGCAAAAATTACAAAAATATGCTTTTATTTGAAAAAAAAAATCAACTACAAAAATATAAAACAAAACAAAAACAAGCATCGAAATTATTCTTCTGAACTTAACTTGTCTATGTATCTTGCGAAAGGGTGATTTGGGCTATCATCCGATCACATCACCTAGTACCGGACGAACCTCTCACAAGGTAGTCCTCGGGAAGTCCAAGATCAATCTTATAAGTTCAAACTTTAAATAAAGATTATTTTTTTTCAAAAATATCAAAAAATTACTGTATGAACTCTATTGTAAAAATCAAGCATGATTTAATATATTATTTAGTACTTCTATAATGTTGCGATTTATCATCTCAAACTACTTTGAACATTGTTTTCATCATGCTTAGATATATCTATTAATATGTGCATCAATTATATTGTAAAAGTTGTGTAGAACTATGCGTAGCATGCCTCTAAGTATGAGTAAATGTTTTATGTTTGATAATGATCTTTATTCACTCACTTATTTTTGGCATTGTCTACATCTGTGTTTAAATCTAAGATTGCTTGTGTATGTTTTGTATTAGTACAATGAATTAAAATTGCACAAGTATCTTACCTACACTCCTTTATTTGCACTTTTACAAATTAAGAAAAGTGGTTATCTTTCTTATAAATTATATTGGTCTGCAAAACAAGTGTATTCGGAGAACTTTGCACAAAACAAAAAATCATGAAATAATTTAACAAAGTTATCTCCACCAAGCACTACTTGAACCTCCTGATAAGTCTTAATAAGCATTGTGAGGTTGAGCACCTTGGAAAGAATAATAAAGTATCTTGTGCAAACCATATCTTTCTTTCAAAATAAAAACCACTTATTCTTAAGTACACCGGATCACAATAAAAAAACACAAGAATAAAATTATGTGATCCCCCAAGCACTACTTTGCACCCTGATAAGTCTTAATGAGCATTGTGTGTGCAGAGCACCTTGGTTGTTGTACATTTTTTCTTTGTGCATTGAAGTGAGTGGAAGTAAAATTATTTGTGTTTTATTGTGCTCTTTACTTTACATATTACTTGTATTTTTGATTAAAACATTTGTTTACTCTACTCAAAAATACACTTATGTGCACATCATTATCTTCCATAACACTTCTTCTCATGAGTATTGGATCCTAATGCAAACTTTATACTACTCTTTACTTATGAAATGCACTAGATAACCTATCATGCTTTCTACAATGATTGGTATGACTTGAAATTGTGAATTGAAATAACATTGTAGTAATCTCTTTGTGATTGTATTATTTCATGCTTGGTTATTTTTGTCAACCATAAAAGATTTTCATTGAAACATGATTTACATAAAAATCTTCTTTTTGAAATTAAACTCATATATCTTTTTATGGATTATTCTTGATTACAATAAGATGTTTCATGTATTTCTACAAGTCTTCCGCATCATCACCATATCAATTTTTACCTTGCGATTTCATGCTCATATCAAGTCTTAAATCTCATTTTTTTTCTAAGAACAAGTGGTAGACTTGCTTGGTAGAATTTATATTGGTTGTTCTAACACGCATATCATTTCTCTGATTCATCTCTATGAAAATTTTCATGATAAACACTCCTCCAATAAGTAAAATATCGCCGATAAAAACATCCTCTTTTTATTGAATTTCAAATCAATATTTTCTTCTCAAATTGCTATAAGGATGTTGTTTCTTTATTCCAAAATGCTTCAACTGTTATCTTTTTAAAGTTCATTTTGAAACTCAAAAACATCTTTTTTGAACTTAAACTCTTATATTGTATTATTATGTTTCTTTTTCGAAATCTTCTGCAATGCTCAAACTCTGATTCATTCTTGAATATAGCTAAGAGTACTTTATGTCCTAATAAAAATCCAAATGCTATGAATTTTCCCATTAGAGTTAAATGCTTAATGTTTCCAATAACCTTTATCCGTAACTTCATATCTCACCATAGCAGGGGCGTAGGGTTGTAGACATTAGATAACCTTATCTCTAGTCATGTCTTGTCCTTAATCGGGGAGGGTTCCAGTGGGGCCTTGCGAGGCACTGAGGGGAAAGAGTGCTAGGTTAAGTTGTGTCTAGTGTTTGCATATGGGACTAACACCCCAAACCTACGGCATGTGTGCAGCTCCTCATGCCCATCCGTCACTTAGTACAGGGCTAGGGTGTAGACGTATTGTCTGGGTAGATGGATTATTTGGAAATCATAAATTTTTGCTTAAACTCTAATATATCAAAGGGGGAGAACTACAAACAAAAGGGATAAAATAAAGTCATAACTCTGGTCATTTTCAATGAAAGACAAGTCTAAAACTCCTTATCATTTACTTAAAAAGCTCGATCATGCCTTCTCTTTTATTAACACACTTTTAGTGCTGTGTTTCCCTACCCACTTTTGCTAATAACAAAGGGGGAGAACTGACATGATAAAATGCAAAAGGGGGAGAACGAACATGATAAATATATAATCCGCTATCAAAATGAAAACCCAACATGATTGATTAAGTTGATAGCATATATATTAGGGGAGCATTCACATAGGGGGAGCATGTATTTAGGGGGAGCAATTCTAAATGCTAAAATCAATAATCATCCTAAAGTCATCACTCACACACACACACAAGTATCGTCTCATCATGCTTATTTTATTAATGCTTTGTTTTATCATTAATGGATTTGTTATTATCAAAAGGGGGATTTTGTTGGAACACGGTCTTCTGCATCTCCTAGGTTTGAGAATAACAAATCCTATGTGTGTATTTAATCTTGTGTGATCTAAGTGTGCAGGATAACATGTCAAAATGACTCAAGGTTTACATATGGTGGTTGCCCCCGAAATTGAGTCATCAACTCCAAACTGATCACTAGCGCAGGCGATAGTGGATAGCGCCGGCGCTAGCTCGATGCACAGAAGGCATTGTAGGAATTGTTGCCTCGGATTGAAGATCTTGCCGCGCAAAGAGTTTCCTAACCAGGGATAGCGCCGGCGGTAGTGGATAGCGTCGGCGGTAGCGGAGCACACAGAAGGAATAGAGCAAGGGGTTGCCGCGGATGGGAGATTCTGCCGCGCAAAACGTTGCCTAATCCGGGCTAGCGCCGGCGGTAGCGCTAGCGCCGGCGGTAGCGCGTGGGCTATATAATGGACCCCTCACCTCTCGTTTCAGACAGAGATTAGGAAGAGAGAGGCAGTGCTACAACTCCAGAGGCTATCTTGGCCGAAACTTGAGGTCCCAGCGAAGCTCTGCAAATTTCTGAAGGAGGATTCCATCACGCCAAATCCAAACGAAGTCCGCTTCAACAAATGCCGATTCTACAGCGGATCTTCGCCCCAATCTTCAGAAGTTCATCTTGAGGGAGTTTTTATATTATTGTCTTTTCATTTCTTATCCTTCTTGTAAACCCGTTAGTGAAATCGCCTCATGTTGACGACTAGGTCTGGGGTAGGACTTAGGGCTGAAAATCGCCTTGTGTTGGCGACTAGATCTAGGCTAGGTCTAGGGGGTGCTCGAGGCCTTTTTGGGGATAGATTGGCTAGAGCGGCTTGAGGTCGTATCTGGGGAGAGATCGGCTAAAGCCAACCGGTTCGTGGGGATACGAGTCGGTATAGAAAACGAAAAAGGATTTTTATTATTCGCCTCCGATCTCTAGCGCCATTGAGATCAAGTTTTGTAAAACATTATTTAATATTAATAAAGCATGTCTCTTCATTATTGTTTTACTTGATTTCTCATTGTTTCAAATATTGTAATATTCCAAAGCTTTTATAAATAAATTCCATAGTTTTTGAAAACCCTTATTCACCCCCCCCCCCCCTCTAAGGGCGCCGACCGATCCAACAGAACCTTCCATAGAAGAAAGAGAGGAGGCCAAGGAAGATGCTTATGTTCCTCCAAGCGCCTTGCAATTTATAAAGGATCACCAACGGGAACTAATAATAGGTGAACCATCTATTGGGGTAAGAACTCGCTCTTCTCTTCATGAATCTTATTTAAATATCTGTTTTGTTTCTAAAATTGAACCAAAAACTGTTTCTACCGCTTTAAATGATGAATTTTGGTTTTTGGCTATGAATGAAGAGTTAGAACAATTTGAGTGACATAATGTTTGGAAATTAGTGGAAAGACCATCTAGTCACCCGGTTGTAGGTGTAAAATGGATTTTTTAAAATAAATTAGATGGTGAGTCTAGAATCACTAGAAAAAAGGCACGCTTAGTAGCACAAGGATATTCACAAATCGAGGGGATAGATTTTGATAAAACTTTTGCACCCGATGCTAGGTTCGAATCTATTAGAATTTTTCTAAATTTGCAAGCTTTAAAAGAAGAAACTATTTCAAATGGATGTAAAAAGTGCTTTTCTCAACGGGTTTGTAAAAGAAGAAGTTTATGTTGAACAACCCCCCAGTTTTATTAATGAAAAATTCCCCAATCATGCATGTTTATAAACTAGAAAAAGCGCTTTATGGTTTAAAACAAGCGCCTTGTGCATGGTATGAAAGACTTACATCATTTTTACTAAAGCACGGTTATATTATGGGAAGTGTCGATAATACTCTCTTCATTAAGCATAATAATGATGATTTAATTATTTTGCAAAATATATGTTGATGATATAATCTTTGGATCTACTAATGAAGAGTTGTGTAATGATGTTATTAAAGAGATGAAAAATGAATTTGAAATGAGTCTAGTAGGAGAACTTTCTTATTTTCTTGGTTTTCAAATGATGGTATTTTTATATGTCAAACCAAATATGTCTATGATATGCTTAAACGCTTTGGATTTGAAAACCTTAAACATGCTTCTACACCAATGAGTTCATCACTTAAATTAGGAAAAGATGAATCTGGAATTTCAATTGATCAAACCTTATATAGAGGTATAATAGGATCCCTACTTTATCTTAGTGCAACTAGACCCGATATTATGTTTCTCGTATGCTTATGTGCTCGATTTCAAGTCAATCCAAAAGAATCTCACTTAAAAGCGGTAAAACAAATTTTTGGATATCTAATTGGATCATCTAGATTAGGATTATGGTACCCACACAATAATTCATTTACACTTCACGGCTATTCGGATTCGGACTATGGGGGATGCTCACTTGATAGAAAAAGCACTAGTGGTACTTGCCACTTTCTAGGATCTTCATTAGTTGCTTGGTCTAGTAGGAAACAAAATTCGGTTGCACTCTCTACCACGGAGGCTGAATACATTGCATTAGGGAGTTGTTGTGCACAAGCACTATGGATGAGCCAAACTTTAGAGGACTTTAGTTTTCATCTAAAACATATAGAATTAAAATGTGACAACAAGAGTGCCATTGATCTTACAAATAATCTGGTACACCATTCTAGATCCAAACATATAGATGTACGTCATCATTTCATAAGGGATCACATTAAGAAAGAAAATATTAGAATAAGTTTCATTGGCACGGACTCTCAACTTGCTGATATATTCACTAAACCTCTTCCCGATGCAAGGTTTCAAATCTTAAGGTTGGAATTAGGAGTCTTAGACATCTTAGGATGAATAACATGTAAAACACTAATGTTTTATGCAATTTGAGCAATCAAGACATCTCTGAAAATTACAAAATATCTGCAAAAGACTAGTCTTAAGACCCCTAATAAATATCAAAAAATAGAATTTTAAAATCTTCATTATTTCACTTACTATTTCTCGCGCTAGCGCTAGCGCCAGCGCTAACGTGAGTGTTTGAATTTTGAGTTTTTCAAAATTTCTAAAAATCTACAAAAATATTTTAGTTCATATTTACTACTTTAATTTTGTACTTCTGACTTTTGTTATTTTTGTTTTAATTATTTTATGGAAAATAAACTATAAAATTTCGAAATTCAAAAATTCAAAAATATGTTTTTGTGGTTTTCTGGTTTTTTTTTCTTTCATTAAAATTTTCAAAACAAAAAAACCGTATGATCTTTATTGCTAATATCAAGCATGTATGAATTCTATCATTTAGAATTATCTACAATGTTAAAGTTTATTTCTTCATATTACTATGAACATTGTTTTGTTTATCATGCTTTGATATATCTAATTAAGTGCATCAATTGTTTTGAAAAATATATGTAGATCCAAGCCTAGTATGCCTCTAAGTATGAGTAGTTTTGTGATTGATAATGATACAATTCACTCACTTATTTTGGTAATCAACATGTGTGTTTAAATCTAAAAAATGTTTGCTTGTGTATTGTAATTGTACAATGAATTAAAACTTACATAAGTTTATTATCTACACTACATTTGAATTGCACTTAAAAATTAAGAAAAGTGGTTGCATTTAAAAATTTTGTTGGGTTTGCAAAACCAGTGTATTCGGAGAATGTTGTCTCACAAAAGTGAACAAAAAATAGACAAATATAACTCCACCAAGCACTACTTGAACCACCTGATAAGTATTCATAAGCATTGTGAGGTTGAGCACCTTGGAAAGAATAGTAAAGTGTCTTGTGCAACTCTTGATTAGTACACCACTTTTTATAAAATTGTGTGCATTAAAAGTGTGTAAAAGTTGATATACTTGTGTTTTATTGTGCACTTTACTCTACATATGTCTTGTATTTTGTGATTTAAATCAATTGTTAGTATTGCTCAAAATACACTTATGTGCACATCATTATCTTTCATAACACGTCTTCTCATAAGTATTGGATTCTAATGCTTTATCTATACTACTCCTTATATAAGAAATGCACTAGATAACCTAGCATGATCTCTACAATGTTTTGGTATCTCTTGAACTTAAAATTAAGTAACATTGTAGTATATTTTCTTTTTGACATGTTCATTTCATGCTTGGTAACTTTATGTAAAACTATGAGATTTCAAAGAGGATAAAACATCTTTACATTTTGAACTTAAACTCATATTTATACTTATGATTTTCACGCTTACAAAAAGATGTTTCTTATAATCTTCCGCTAGCCTACACTCTTATTTATTTATCTGAAATCTCTTATATACTATGCTTAAACTCATTATCATTTTATATATTACAAAAGCTCGATCATGAATTCTCATTTATAAAGAATGCCTCCTTACTACCCTTACCCTACCTTCTTTTGATAATACCAAAAGGGGGAGATTAATTGAAGAAATCTAGAGGAGCAATCTAGACGATTAAGGGGAGAATTATTACATCATGTAAACTACCATTTAGGGGGAGTAAAAACATAAATTACATTTATGTAGGGGGGCATTAAGATAGGGGGAATATGCACTATTCTCATGCTTATCGTATACTATAGTTGCACTTTTATCTCGCTTATCATTTACCATAAACACCTTTGTTGATTTCTTGCTAAGAGGATTTGTTATTATCTAAAGGGGGAGATTGTTGGACATGTGTGTCACATCCCTCTGTTTGAGAATAACAAATCCCAAATTGTATTTGATCTTGCTTGTCGTGTGTTTATAGTGTGTAGGAACTATATGTGCAATACTCCATATGTAGAAAGCATTTTGGAACCAACAAACTGAACTAAAGCACTACCGCCAGCGCTAGAGGTTACCGCGGGCGCTAGAGCTACCGCCAGCGCTAGCGCTATCGCCTGGCGCTAGCTCAAGTTCATGCATAGCGCCACGCCGCCGCCGGTTTCACAAACGCTCTACATGAACCGTACTGCAGGCACTAGGTGCTACCGCAGGCGCTAGCGTGGAGTTCTATAAAATGGAGTTCTCTTTCTCGTTTTTGTTTTGATCATCCCTGAGAGAGTCCCTTGCCAAATTCCAGAGCTGTTACTCTGCCGAATTCTCATCTCCCACTCAAAGTCAAAGAAGAATTCTGGAGAAGGAAGTCATCACGCTGCATCCGAAGAACGATCGCATCAACCTCGCTTGAGCCACAGCGGTCCTTTATCATCAAATACAGAAAATCTCATAGAGGGAGTCTTTATTTGAATTATTTAATTCCATTGTATTTTTGTAGTGAAATTGCCTTATATTTGGCGACTAGGTCCTTGCGCGGCTTAGGGGATATTCGCCGCGTGTGTTGGCGACTAGGTCTAGGTGATTAGATCTAGGGGTGCTCGAGGCCATATCCAGGGGAGGATTTGCTAGAGCGGCTTGAGGCTATATCCGGGGAAGGATAGGCTAAAGCCAACCGGTTCGTGGGGATACGAGTCGGTATAGAAAAGGAAAAATTGTTTTACTTTGTACGCCTCCGATTTCTCGTTATATTGAAATCAAATTTATGTAAACACCTTTTTATATAATATAATCATGTCAATATTTGTGTTTACTTGATTTCTCTCATTTGGCGTAAATTATAAAATTGCAAATTACAATTGTTTCTTCCTTTAAGCTAAATTATTATTTCATTTACATTTACTTTAAAAATATTTAGTAAATCGCCTAAAACTTTAAAAAGAATTTTATTCCCTTATTCACCCCCCCCCCCCCTAAGGGCGCTTATCGATCCAACAGTGACAGTTGGTATCAGAGGGAGGTTGGTCGGGTTACTGGGATAGTCCGGTTGGCCCGATATTAATCGCCTGGTGAGAATCATTATTCATTGCATACACCCACTGATGGGTCATCAGTAGATCTCGATCAGTGGAAGCATGGACACATCGCTCATAAGCATGAAAGAAGTATACGGGGCATATGATGTAGTATGGTATGCATAATATGTGTTTGTATATGGATCCTCATAGGTGACAACATACGACTGTTATGTAGTATGAGATGCATAACATAGGTTGCATGCGTGTAAGACGCCTCTCCCAGAACACAAGACACGGGCGAGGGGAGTCCTAGAACCAGGACAGCCGCCTTGCGAAAGTGCCAGCACATGGGCTATCCCCCTCCACAAGACGCCTATCCTGCCAGCTATTCTCACATATTACCATGCCAACCCATCAATAATAGAAAATCAATAGAAGTCATAGATTCACAACTAAGTAATAATGCCGGTTCAAGTACAAAAGGACAGGTAGCTACAAAAGCTCTTGTTAAACATCAGAGTACAAACTTGACCCTGTTGGAGCTTGCTTTCCGCATCTCTTGGTTTGAGAATAACAAATACTGTGTTGTATTTGATCTAGTCTTTTGTGTGTTTATAGTGGCCAGGTTGTATAGGTTCAATGAGGAGACAATTTCTCGTTCATGGGCATGATCCGAGAACGACAAGTCTCAGGTTGGATGAGTTTTGTGTGCTGATCTTAAAATGGCCATAACTTTCAATCCAGGAAGAGTTACAGAATGTGCCACCCCATTTCGGAGATGAGAACGACTCAATCTACATGCTGGAGCTAAATTTGAATGTGGGAAATTTCACTGTCGGAAAATTCCGACAGCCACTGTCGCCCAGGCGACAGCAGAGAAGTTACAACTACTTCCCTCCACGGCAGCACGACGAAAAGCAGTTTTGAGATGTCGGAAATCCGACATCGATGTCGCCCAGGCGACAGCTCGACGGTTACACCAACTGCCCACGACTCCACCCACGACGGCACTCCAGCGGCAGTTTAGCGCTGTCGGAAAATTCCGACAGTCACTGTCGGAAATTCCGACAGCGATTTTCTATAAATTGACACCTTCTGTTCGTGCATTTCAACCACTAAAGATTCTAAGTCCCTTCCTGAGTGCATTCCATCCAGAGAGCTCCAGAACCTCATGAACTCCCATTTATGCTGAGAAGGTTTGAAATTGAAGACGAGATCGGACGCGCTTCTACATCAAGGATCATCTCGAGGCTTCAACCTTCCTTTCAGAGATCTGAATTTCTAGGGAGTTCTTATTTTATCTTGTATTTTCATTTATATACATTTTACTTTGTATTGGTAGGGAAAATCGGTTCCTTGTGCGAAGCGTCTAAGTCCTTGCGTGGCTTAGGGGAAAATCGCTTCCTTGTGCGGAGCGTCCAAGTCCTTGCGTGGCTTGGTGGGAAATCGTGGCCTTGTGTGCTACGTCTAGATCTTGGGAAGATCTAGAGGATAGGCTTGGGCTTGGTCTAGGGAGAGACAAGTGATAGCCTTCCGATCCTTGGGAGAAGGATTGGTAAACAAAAAGGAATTTACATATTTACGCCTCCGATTTCTAGCGATATAGAAATCAAATTTATGTAAACACGTTTTCATATATATAATCATGTCTCTTTTGTGTTTACTTGATTTGTATCATTTGGCGTAATCTCTATTATATTGTGTTCTAAGTTTTCAATTCTAAATCTAAATTGTTTATTTCAATCTCTTTCATTATAAAACAATTTAGTAATTATCTTGGAAATTATAAAAAGAATTTTATTCCCTTATTCACCCCCCCTCTAAGGGCGCCGTAAGATCCAACAATTGGTATCAGAGCTAGGTTATTCCAAATCGGCTTAACAACTGGGAATAATGGCGTCTCTTGATCATGATCTCGCTTCTACTAGTGGGGAAAATTTTAATATAAATGAAAAAATATTATCATGACCACCTTTATTTATGGGCAAAAATTTTAAAGGGTGGAAAATATTAATGAAAAATTTTCTTAAGGCCTTAGATGAAAAAGTTTGGAATATTACTATTAAAAAGCCATCTAGCGTACTAACTAGAAACGAAATTATTTTAAATGCAAAATCTATGAATAGTATATTTTGTGCGTTAGACCAAAATATTTTCAAACTTATTTATACTTTACCTACCGCATATGAAATTTGGAGTTTTCTTGAAAGAACTTATGATTCTCCTTCTACAGGTACGAAACATTCACAAGAACCGGAGAATATACAAGCCTATGCAAATATTCAAGAAAGCTACACAAAGGATGGATCCATAGAATGCTCATCAAGCGGAAAGGATGATGGACACTCTTGTTTGGAAGAGGAAGATGAAGAAGACAACGTCACAATGTTGGACTCATTTATTGGCAACACATCAAGCAAAAGAGAAGACGAAAACTATAGCAAGGTAAGAAAATCTAAATCTTCTCTTTTTGTAACGAATTCTATTTCTACTTCTCGTATGCTTAAAATTGCTAAACGTAAAATTTTAAAGTTAAAAATTGTTAATTCCAAATTACGTTTAGAAAATAAATCTTTAAAAGCAAACGATAAAGTAGAAACAAATATTGATGTGTTAAATTCTATTTCATGCTCTTTAGTTACAATTCCTACTCCTTGTTTTGATTGCAATTTATTTAAGGAAAAATTCAAGGAAATTGAAAAAGGGCTCTTAGTTTCAAAAAAACATAATGAAAAATTGATAGTTGAAAATGATGCTTTAACTTGTAAGTTAAAACAATTAAAATCTTTTGTTGAAAAATTTCAAATGTCACCTAATAAATTTCATCATAAGATTTTGAATAACAAGGATAAATTAACTTACAAAATCATTTCTAAAAAGGATCATTTTCACACATTAAATCAAAAGGAGTTTGGTTTAAAAAAGAATTATGATCCTCATAAAATTCTTAAGAGTCACTATTATAAGTCTAAATATATTTTCAATCATGACTCAAATTTAAAAACTCCTTTTCATGAAAATCAAAATATAAAATATTATTCTTCATATTATAAGAGTATGTCTAAAAGAAAGAGTGGAAATGAAAATCATCAAAATGATAATCAATCTTTTAAAACATATTGTAACCCACTCTTTCAACAATCACAAGACAATCACTCTTATAAAATTTCAAACAATCCATATAATAAAAATCATTATGATTATCAACATCAAGCTATTTTGAAAAATAATTTAAATAAACATAAACATCCAATGAATTATTTTTCAAACAATTCACATAATCATTATATGGATTTAAGTGATAAACAACCAATGTATGAATGGAGACCCATAAAGAAAAATGACATATCAACATTAATTAAAAAGGCTCATTCATCATTAACTTCTCAAAAGCCTACACGATGTATTTGGGTACCCAAAGGAACCATCCCACATGGTCAACTTTGGATACCTAAATCTCTTACTTATTAGTATCCTATCATTTGCATGAAGTAGAAACAATTAAATATGAAATATCATTACTCTACTTCATGATATGCTTAATTGCTTTTTCTTTTATTTATTTTCTTATTTTTGAGCCAACACGCTAAGGTCACTTAGATATATTATGAAATATGACTTTTACATTTTAAGCCTAATGTTTATCAAATCAAATTTGTATTAAAATTGAATATTAAGTCATATATTTTTCAAAGTGATCTATATCTCATCTTTGATTGTACTTTATCCGTTTAAATCCTTTACCCTTAATTGTCTTGAATTATCATTAGAAATTGAATATTGAAATTATTTTCAAGACTAATGAAATTAGCTTTAAAAATGGATTTAAATGGTTTATTAAAGGGCTTAAGGTAAAAATTAAAATGCGCAACGTTATGATAATCTTCAATTTTATTTGCTGCATATGATAGCCCCTATAATGAAAAATATTATCAAATAAAATCGAAAACAAAAATTCATCTAAACGCATGCTTAATCTTTCAAAAAGCGAGTTTTTGATCAAAACTTCATATAGCCATATCTTTTGATCCGCTCGTCCGATTTTCGCGTTTAATATCTTTTTGGAAAGAGCACAGAAATCTCCATCTATTGGCAAACTAGGCTTGTTCATTTGAGTTCTTTTGGTGCTGTCAGTTTGCCCAATTTCAACTCCATTTTTAAATGCTATCTTAGTTCGCTTGATTCGGAAATTTCTATGTTTATGGATTTTTTTTTTTTTCATCACATGCTATCCTTAGTATAATTGTTTCATATCTCATATTATGTGTGTGATGTGTGTCACCAATGTTTGCATGTAATTTAGACCTTAGAATCATCTTATATCATTAAGATCAAATCAAAAGTTTAATTATTTCATTATAGGTCTAAAGAAAATTAATTTGTAAACTTCTCATATTACATGCAACATTATCTCCATTAATTCTATGTAATAACATTGCATTCAAATGTATCATTCTAGTATCACTTCTTAATTTGTGCTTAAATTTTTATGCTGGGTAGAACATTTACAATGTTATTAAAATATCATGATAACTATGTGATTTGATATATATATAATACTAAAATTCCAACAAACACATAGTTTATGGATTATTCATTAGAATATTTATGAATATTGTTTCATGAATCATTCTTATCATGCAAAACCAAAGATCAATAAATTTAATTATTGAAAGCAATCTTATAAAAATTCAAAAACTTTATATATATATGATCTTTGTCTTTTATATGATTGGATGATCATCATTTTTCCTAGACTTACAAATCAATCATGTTCTTTCAAAAGAAAATCACTATATCACTATATCATAAGTCTAGAAGGATTAGAATTCTCATACATCATGATGATCTAACATATATTCTATGCAAAAATTCTCTTTAATCATAAATCATAATTCATGTTCTATCAAGACATATCTCAAATCTATAATAGGAATTATGAATCTTATGATAAAAATTATGAATAATGTTTTCATTACATTATTTGATGTATTGATTTGCTTTGCTAGTGATTGCATGTATCCCTCATATTTGTAGACCCTAGAATCAACTTTGCAATGAAGATATACATCAAACTTAATTATCACTCTATTCTAGATCTATAATTTGAAATTCTATTTTGGAATACATGCAATTTCAATATAAATCTTATGACATGATATTAAACTCAAAACTCATCATA
Source organism: Dactylorhiza incarnata (assembly GCA_033032865.1). Taxonomy (NCBI): domain Eukaryota; kingdom Viridiplantae; phylum Streptophyta; class Magnoliopsida; order Asparagales; family Orchidaceae; genus Dactylorhiza; species Dactylorhiza incarnata. The sequence goes on from JAWHQI010000002.1 coordinate 25,811,511, forward strand.
CTAGCATTGTCACTTATTGAATATTAGTAATTGTGCTAGTTATCTCATTTCGTCATCTCATAATAAGTAGAAAAACTATACGGCTTTATAACTCTTCACAAAAACCCATAGTTTACATATCAACCCATAGATTTAAAAAGCATAGGTTGTCCAAAAGATTATTCACCTATGACTTCATATCTCACAATAGCGAGGGCGTAGGGTTGTATGCATTAGAGACCTAACCTCTAAGTCATGTCTTGTCCTTAACCGGGGAGGGTTCCAGTGGGGCCTTGCGAGGCACTGGGGGGAAAGAGTGCTAGGTTGAGTGTTCTCTAGTGTGTGCATATGGGACTAACACCCCAACCTACGGCATGCGTGCAGCTCCTCATGCCCATCCGTCACTTAGTACGGGGCTAGGGTGTAGACATTTAGTCGGGGTAGCCTTTAATCTTAGAACATACTTATATTACTCACTGCATGAACATTTTTATTCACTTATTACTTAAATCATGCATATTTTGGGTTGTTTAATAAAAATGTCTTCATGTGTTTGCATAATTTATCTTTTTGAGTTTAAATGTTTTTGTAAAACACATGTATTTGAAAAAGCTAAAGTTTTATGCAAATTTGAGCAATCAAGTCATCTGTGAAAATTCCAAAATTTCTGCATAAGACTACTCTAAGGACATTTAATAAATATCAAAAATCAGATTTTTAAAATTCTCAAAAAATCGAGTACTGTTTCCAGCGCTAGCGCTAGCGCCGGCGCTAGCGTGGGTGTTGGAATTTTCTGATTTTTAAAATTTCAAAAAAAATCCATAAAAATATGTTGGTTCATATTTTCTACTTATTTGTTGTGTTTCTGACTTTTGTTATTTTAGTTTTATTTATATTATGAAAAATCAACTACAAAAGATCAAAATTCAAAAATACAAAATTTTTTTTTTGTTATTTATGTTTTTCTTCATATTATGAAAAATCTACTACAAAAATTCAGAATTCAAAACTTACAAAAATATGTTTTTTTGTGATTTTTCTGTTTTTGATTTAAAAAAAAAATTTATAAAACAAAAAAAATTGTATGATCTTTATTGCCAATATCAAGCATGTATGAATTCTATCATTTAGAATTATTTACAATGTTGAAACATATTCTTTCAAATTACTATGAACATTGTTTTGCTTATCATGCTTTGATATATCTATTTAAAGTGCATCAATTGTATTGAAAAATGTGTAGAACCAAGCTTAGCATGCCTCTAAGTATGAGTAAATGTTTTATGATTGATAATGATACATTTCACTCACTTATTTTGGTAATCAACATGTGTGTCTAAATCTAAAAATGCTTGCTTGTGTATTGTATTTGTACAATGAATTAAAACTTGCATAAGTTTATTGCCTACACAACATTTGAATTGCACTTATGAAATTGAGAAAAGTGGTTAAGAGTTAAAAAAAAAATATTGGGTTTGCAAAACAAGTGTATTCGGAGAATGTTGTCTCACAAATATGAACAAAAAAAATTATATATGTAGACAAATATAACTCCACCAAGCACTACTTGAACCTCCTGATAAGTCTTTATAAGCATTGTGAGGTTGAGCACCTTGGAAAGAATAGTAAAGTGGCTTGTGCAAACCTTAGTTATTATACCACTTTGTAAAAAATTATGTGCATTAAAAGTGAGTGAAAGTAATTTACTTGTGTTTTATTGTGCACTTTACTCTACATATGTCTTGTATTTTGATGATTTAAATCAATTGTTAACATTGCCCAAAATACACTTATGTGCACATCATTATCTTTCATAACACTTCTTCTCATGAGTATTGGATTCTAATGCTTTATCTATACTACTCTTTATGTAAAAATGCACTAGATAACCTAGCATGATCTTTACAATGTTTTTGGTATTTCTTGAATTTAAAATTAAGTAACATTGTAGTATAATCTCTTTTTGATATGTTCATTTCATGCTTGATATCTTTATGAAAAACTTTGAGATTTCAAAAAGGTTAAAACATCTTTCAATTTTGAACTAAAACTCATATTTTTACTTATGTTTTTCATGCTTACAAAAAGGATGTTTCTTATAATCTTCCGCTTGCTTACAACTCTTATCTTTTTATTTGAAATCTCTTTTATATACTATGCTTCAACTCTTTATCATTTCATATATTTAAAAGCTCGATCATGCTTTGTTATTTAAATGCCTCCTTACTACCCTCACCCCACCTTCTTTTGATAATACCAAAAGGGGGAGATTAATTCAAGAAATCTAGAAGATTAAGGGGAGAATAATTAAATAATGCACCATTGTAATTAATTATAACATTTAGGGGGAGCATACATTTAGGGGGAGAATGCAATTTAGGGGGAGTATATTAAAAAGTTTTCATGGAAAGCGTCTATTGCTCGATCATGACAACCCACTTTTGGTAATAACAAAAGGGGGAGAATAAAATGAGAAATCTAGTGACATATATATTTAGGGGGAGTAAAATCTGTCACGCAGTAAACCTTTTATTCATGCATATCTTTTAATCGCACTTATCTATAAACTCACTAATTTCTCATATGGGTATTTGTTATTATCAAAAGGGGGAGATTGTTGGAGCTTGCTTTCCGCATCTCTTGGTTTGAGAATAACAAATACCGTGTTGTATTTGATCTAGTCTTTTGTGTGTTTATAGTGGCCAGGTTGTATAGGTTCAATGAGGAGACAATTTCTCGTTCATGGGCATGATCCGAGAACGACAAGTCTCAGGTTGGATGAGTTTTGTGTGCTGATCTTAAAATGGCCATAACTTTCAATCCAGGAAGAGTTACAGAATGTGCCACCCCATTTCGGAGATGAGAACGACTCAATCTACATGCTGGAGCTAAATTTGAATGTGGGAAATTTCACTGTCGGAAAATTCCGACAGCCACTGTCGCCCAGGCGACAGCAGAGAAGTTACAACTACTTCCCTCCACGGCAGCACGACGAAAAGCAGTTTTGAGATGTCGGAAATCCGACATCGATGTCGCCCAGGTGACAGCTCGACGGTTACACCAACTGCCCACGACTCCACCCACGACGGCACTCCAGCGGCAGTTTAGCGCTGTCGGAAAATTCCGACAGTCACTGTCGGAAATTCCGACAGCGATTTTCTATAAATTGACACCTTCTGTTCGTGCATTTCAACCACTAAAGATTCTAAGTCCCTTCCTGAGTGCATTCCATCCAGAGAGCTCCAGAACCTCATGAACTCCCATTTATGCTGAGAAGGTTTGAAATTGAAGACGAGATCGGACGCGCTTCTACATCAAGGATCATCTCGAGGCTTCAACCTTCCTTTCAGAGATCTGAATTTCTAGGGAGTTCTTATTTTATCTTGTATTTTCATTTATATACATTTTACTTTGTATTGGTAGGGAAAATCGGTTCCTTGTGCGGAGCGTCTAAGTCCTTGCGTGGCTTAGGGGAAAATCGCTTCCTTGTGCGGAGCGTCCAAGTCCTTGCGTGGCTTGGTGGGAAATCGTGGCCTTGTGTGCTACGTCTAGATCTTGGGAAGATCTAGAGGATAGGCTTGGGCTTGGTCTAGGGAGAGACAAGTGATAGCCTTCCGATCCTTGGGAGAAGGATTGGTAAACAAAAAGAAATATACATTTGTACGCCTCCGATTTCTAGCGATATAGAAATCAAATTTATGTAAACACGTTTTCATATATATAATCATGTCTCTTTTGTGTTTACTTGATTTGTATCATTTGGCGTAATCTCTATTATATTGTGTTCTAAGTTTTCAATTCTAAATCTAAATTGTTTATTTTAATCTCTTTCATTATAAAACAATTTAGTAATTATCTTGGAAATTATAAAAAGAATTTTATTCCCTTATTCACCCCCCCTCTAAGGGCGCCGTAAGATCCAACAGACCCAAGGCTACATCTCAAACACTCGCTCACATCTGCCACTTTCGGTAGCAAAGGCATCATCATCGTAGGCCTTATCACCCTTGTTGGAACATGGTTTTCCGCATCCCTTTAATTTGAGAATAATAAATCCTACTTGTATTTGATCTTGTTTGTCATTGTGTTTTTAGCATGCAGGTTTGGATAGTTATGACACCATGTTGCTGCAACAATGGTCTGGCACTAACCACAAGCTGAAGTATTGAATGATATTTAACGCCAGGTGTTAAGCTTAACGCTGGGCGTTAGCGCTAGACGGAATGCGTTCGACAAAATTTGCCTTCGATGAAATGCAAAGCTGCGTTCGACGAACTGAAAGCTGCATTCGACGAACTAGCGATCGACGAAATGAAACCGCTGAGAACGGAAGCTGCGTTCCACGAACTGGAAGCTGCGTTCGATGAAATGAAAGCTGCGGTCGATGAACTAAAAGTTGCGCTCGACGAACTGGCGATCGACGAAATGAAACCGCTGGGAACGGAAGCTGCGTTCGACAAAATGGAAACTGCGTTAAACGATCTGGCGTTCGACGAAATTGTGTACGACGAAATGAGAAGCCCGTTCGACGAAAATTTCGTTCGGCGAAATGGAGGTCGACAAAAGGAGAAGATGGCGTGCCAGCTGATTAAAGAAAGAATCTCAACGCCAGGCGTTAGTCTTAACGATGGGCGCTATCCGGTCGATGAATTTGGCAAGGAGAGAGCAGCCGTGATTGCAGGAGGAACTTTAGGAATGATTTTCCCAACGCCCCGTGTTAGCCCTAACGTCGGCGTTAGTATTTCCTAAAATAAAACCTTTCCTAAAGTGCAGAATCTCCTTCCTCTTCTGAAGATCTGAGCCATCAATATATTGATATACATGGTCAACGCCCGACGTTAGCACTTAACGCCGGCGTTAGCTCAAAGTCTATAAATTGGAGGATTTCGTCTTCTCTAAAAACTGATTGCCAAGAGCCCTATTCCAGTACTTCAGAAACTTTGTGAGGGCCGTATTTCCAGACCAACACATCTCCCGCTCATATTTCAAAAGGAGGAATCAAAGGAGGCTTGGATCAACACGCTAACTCAGCGTGAAGAATGCATGCTTGGACTTCAACGATCTTCAACAATTCTTCGGCGTCTCCTTTAGATTACCTCATAGGGTGTTTTATATTTGTCTTTTGTATTTGTCTTTTATTATTATCTTTGTAATCGGGTCGTGAATTCGCCTCTTGTTGGCGACTAGGTCTGGGTAGGACTTAGGGAGGAATTCACCTCATGTTGGCGACTGGGTCTAGGGAGTAGATCTAGGGGGTGCTCGAGGCCTTTCTGGTGATAGATTGGCTAGAGCGGCTTGAGGCCGTATCTAGGGAGAGATCGGCTAAAGCCAACCGGTTCGTGGGGATACGAGTCAGTATAGAAAATAAAAAGAGTTTTCATATTAGTCGCCTCGATTTCTAGCGACATAGAAATCAATTTTGTAATCAAGTTTATTAATGATAATCATGTCTTTTTCTATTTAATAAAATTGATTTGCTACTCTTTGTTTTATATTCACTCTTATTCAAATAAAATATCAAAATTTGATTTGCTACTCTTTCTAAGGGAGCCTAAAGATCCAACAAGTGGTATCAGAGGCAGGTTATTCCAAATCGGCTTAACAACCGGGAATAATGGCGTCTCTTGATCATGATCTCGCTTCTACTAGTGGGGAAAATTTTAATTTAAATGCAAAAGTATTATCACCACCTTTATTTATGGGCAAAAATTATAATTGGTGGAAAATATTAATGAAAAATTTTCTTAAGGCCTTAGATGAAAAAGTTTGGAATATTACTATTGAAAAGCCACCTATCGTACTAACTAGAAACGAAATTGTTTTAAATGCACAATCTATGAATAGTATATTTTGTGCGTTAGACCAAAATATTTTCAAACTTATTTATACTTTACCTACCGCATATGAGATTTGGAGTTTTCTTGAAAGAACTTATGATTCTCCTTCTACAGGTATGGAACAATCGCAAGAACTGGAGAATATGCAAGCTTGCACAAGTCTTCAAGAATGCTCCTCTCATGACGGATTAATGGAGCCCACATCAAATGGAAGAGAAGAAGAAGTACTGTCTTCGGAAGAGGAGTGCCAAAAAGATGTAAAAGAAACTATATGTTCAAATCGTGCCTCTCCCGAAAGCAATATAAGGAAATCAAATCCCATTTTCTGTACTTCTATCTCTACATTACAATTGCTTCAAACCACAAAGCGCAAAATTTAGAAATTAAAAAATGCTAATAAACATTTGCGCTTAGAAAATAACATTTTAAAGGCAAAAATTAATGAAGAATCAAATTCTAATTTATCTAGTTCTACCCAAGGCTCCTTAGTTGAAAACATTACACTTTGTATAGAATTTAATGATCTAAAAGAAAAATGCAAGGAACTTGAAAAGGAACTTCTTTTTATAAAAGAACAAAATGAAAGATTATGTTTAGAAAATTCATCCTTGGAAAATGATTGTGCTAAGTGTAAAGACTATAAAATTGAAATTGAAGAGATGGATGAAAAATTTGATGAATATAGAAATAACTATCAAAATCATATTGATTCAATTGTTTTCATTCTTAAAAATAGCACAATTGCTTATAATAAAGCTAGACATAATTTAAAAATAAAAAATGATGAATTAAAAAAAATCAACTTGTTTATGAAATTTATAAATAAAAATTCACAATATCAAGAAATATCTAAAAGCATGTTGAATATGAATATGAATATGAATATTTTAACTAAGACAAATAATGGGAGTAAGAAACACAAAGTATTTGTAAATCAAAGTCAAAATCACCATTATTTACAAAATCATGATTCTCCCAACATAAAATTAAATGTTCACATATTTCCTAAAAACAATATTTTACAAAATCATCATGGAAATTTAACAAATAAAAACAGTATTAAACCAAGGTTTGAATGGATGCCCAAAGTTAAAGATGAAACACTAACTCCACTCAAAAGGGCTTATTCATCACTATCTCCCCAAAAGCAAACATGATGTATTTGGGTACCCAAAGGAACCGTCACACCCGGTCCTCTTTGGATACCTAAATCTCTCATTCAATAGTATCATATCATTTGCATGAAGTAGAAATCAATTAAAAATGAAATATCAATTCTCTACTTCATGATATGCTTTATTTCCTTCTTGTTTTTCTTTTGCTTTTATTTCTTTGAGCCATCATGATAAGATCACTTTATATAACTTGTGATATGATTTTCACATATTAAATCAAAATTCATTAATAAATCAAATTGAACACAATTGAATAAAAAGTCATATTATGTTCAAGTGATCTGATTATCTTTTATTTTTATCCTTCTAAAATCAATTTCCTAAAAGTCTTATAAAATTTGAAAAACTAAATTTGTCATATGATATTATTAAGACTAAATGAAATAAGTGTCAAAATGGATTTAAAAGGTATTTTAGGGGTATTAGGCTAAATTTATAAAATGCGCAAGTTTTGCTTAGGTATTTAATATATTTGCGTCATTTTGTTTACCCCTAGTATGTTTAATCATAATCATGTCAAACCGGAATTGAAAAATTGCATGAATATTATTTCACTTATTTATGATCAATTCACTCATGCATATGTTGTGCAAAACTCAACAATTAAGGTTTTGATGTAAGGGTTCCGAGACCTTAGAGATTAACACGAACAAGACGCCTCACAACACCCTTCAAACCATGGTCTACCGCACCTACACAAGCATCTATTGTTGCAATACGTTCGCATCTAACGTAGCACATACACCACAATGGAAGGAATGATCGACTCTAAAATAACGATCGGAAGAGAGTCGGATTATTCCCCAAAATTAACATAAAGGTTGCCAAACCTTTTTGAGAGCAAAATCAAGGCTATAGGCCAAGATCCGCTCAAGCAAATTGGACCTACCCGATCCGGAATAAAAGATATTAAAATCGCGGATAAAACGGTTGTTCGTTCTCCACAAATCTAAAGAAAGAAACACAAGATGGAGGGGAGAAGTTACCCAGCCCAGATCTAGCAATCGCACAAGATATGTGTGGGAGAATCACTCTCTCCATGGATCCACCGGCGTCACACCGAATGGGGCTGCAACCTTCTTCCTTGGAGTCGCACCGAAGGAATCCTCACCGGAGTCGCACCGAAGAGGGGTGGAGGAAGCAAATGTTGGAGTCACTCCAACAAAGGGGGCGGCGACAAGGAGGAGTCCCCTCTTGGCCAAAATTTCACAAGGGGAAATTTAGGGTTAAAATCTTTCTTAATCTTCTCAAGCCTCATAATAGTCTCCTTATATAGGAATTACAACATCAAACAACCGTTCAAGATGGAGATGTGATCTCAACCATCCGTACGGTTAAATACACACCAAACATTTTTAAATGCAGGAAATAAATAATAAAAATATGCAAATGAATATAAAATTATTACCCAAACATGTAATAATTTATATTATAAAATAAAACGCATAAAATAGATAACTTGGTATTCAAGCGGATTTAGCATGTCGCGGGCGGAGGTTGTAACGCTGCCTTCCGTTAGCGTCAACATGGCGCCTAAAATCCTTATGTTGTTGTGCCTCGGCAACCGGATCATCATCAAGTAGTGTAGGAGGGGCCGCGCCATCAATCCTCCCCGGCTCAAAATCACGTATCACCGATGCGTGGTCCGAAAGATAGCGGTGGAGAAGGTCGGCATCCAAGAATCGAAGCTCCGTCTCGAGTACCCATGAGTCGTCTGAAGGGGGAGGTCACGCCAATGGAGGAAGAAGATGTAGGTATCACCATCAGCAGTAGCAAGTGGCTCAGCAGCAAGTATCGTATCTGGAGTGAGAAATATCTTGGGAAACCTGGGAAACATGTCAGCAGTAGGAATAAAAGAATGCAACTCACCATCCGATGATATACCAGTGGGGACCGAAAGAGAGAGATCATCCGAACTACCACTCCCCAACCCATTAGAAATTTTAGTGGAGGGAGAAGACGACAAAGAATTCAACTCTTATGGAGGCGAAACAAACAATGTTAAATTCGAGACATTAAAATGGGGGAGATACCCTAATCCGCAGGCAAATCCAAAACAAAAGCATTGTCACCTAGCTTCTTTATAATCCGAAAAGGGCCAGCGCGCTTTGGTGCTAACTTTTTAACGGTGCCAGATGGCAGTCGTTCGGGAACTAACCGGACTAAAACCAGATCGCCGACTTTAAAGTGTGACACTCTCCTATGTAGATTAGCGTGCGCCTGATATGACTCGTATTGAGAAGTCAAGGTAGCCTGTATACGTGCATGTAGATCATGAATGTGTTGGGCGAAGGATTGTGCAAATTGACTTGCTTTGTACGTTGGGGGCAACAAAACCAAGTCAAGCGGCACCGGGGCCTTATACCCGTGAACAATCTCGTTTGGAGACATACCCGTGGACCTATTTTTCGAATTATTGTAGGGCAATTGGGCATGGGGAAGAAGTAGGTCCCATGTGCCTTTGTGATCGCTCACTAGACATCTAAGAAGATTACCCAAACTCTGATTAACCAATTCCGTCTGCCTATCCGTTTATGGATGATAAGAGGCGGAAAACAATAATTTGGTACCCATTAAAATCCATAGCGTTTTCCAGAAATAACTCGTATACTTCACATCCCTATCCGAGACTATTGTCTTCGACACTCCACGATGACTAACAACTTCTTTAAAATATAATTTTGCAATGTGAGATGCATCGTCGGTCCTAGTGCACGGAATAAAATATGCCATTTTTGAAAACCTATCCACAACTACAATGATAGAATCGTGACGGCGTAAAGTGGTGGGTAGGCCTAAAACAAAGTCCATACTCACGTCTTCCCATGGTGCGGAAGGGATCGGTAAGGGTGTATATAATCCTACGTTGGTCTTGGTGCCCTTGGATACCTGACAGGTACGACAACTACTCACTACCCTTCACCATTTCCATAAGTTTTGGCCAATAAATTTTTTCCTCAACTACCGTAACAGTCTTATCCCTACCGAAATGGCCACTCAACCCTCCGCTATGCAGCTCCCAGATGATATGAAGATGTAAAGATGACTGCGGGATACACAACTTCCCATGCCTAAATAAATAGCCATCCTTAATAATAAACGCAGATATAGTCGTGGGGGAACTATCCTGGGCAGATAAATATGAATCCTGAAAATCTGGGCAGGTAGTGTACTCATCCTTAATGCGCTCAAATCCAACAACATTAACCTCCATAGTGGAAAGTAAAAGGGTAAGGCGGCTAAGAGCGTCCGCGACTCGGTTGTCAGCTCCCTTAAGGTGCTTAAGATTAAACGTGTAACCTTGTAGGAAAGCTACCCACTTAGCGTGACGCAGGCTGATTTTATGCTGGCCATTGATGAACCGCAATGCCTCGTGATCGGAGAGGATCACAAACTCCTTGGAGACGAGATAGTGCCTCCAATGGTGCAAACACCGTACAACCGCATAAAATTCCCTGTCGTAGTTCGAATAATTTAACTTAGCGCCAGATAACTTCTCACTAAAGTAACTCACAGGGTGCCCTTCCTGACTCAAAACACCTCTTATTCCCGAACCAGAAGCATCACAAGTAAGCTCAAAGACTTTGGCAAAATCAGGTAGACGTAAGACAGGTGCCTCAATCATAAGCTCCTTAATGCGTTGAAAAGCATGGGTGGCGGACTTCGTCCAGGTGAACTCGCCCTTCTTCATGCAATCAGTAATGGGGGCCATGATGCTACTGAAGTCCCATATAAAATGGCGGTAAAATGTAGCTAACCCATGGAAACTACGCACCTCTCGTAAAGTGGTCGGCTCGGGCCAGTCCTTAATGACTTGGACCTTGCTAGGGTCAACTCTAATGCCCTCCGATCCGACTATGTAGCCTAAAAACTCCACTTCAGGGACATAGAAAGGCACTTCTTAAGGTTAAGAAATAATGTTTCCTTCCACAGGGTGGAAAGAATCGCTCTCATGTGGGAGGTGTGCTCGGCTATGGTGGTGCTATAAATCAATATGTCGTCAAAGTAGACTACTGCAAACCTACCCATGAACGGCCGAAACACGTGGGTCATCATCCGTGAAAAGGTGTTGGGGGCATTGGATAGCCCAAAGGGCATCACAAGCCACTTGTACAACCCATCCTTAGACTTAAACGCAGTCTTCCATTCGTCTCCCTTGCGGATCCTAATCTGGTGATAGCCACTCCGTAAATCCAATTTCGAAAAGATGGTGGCGTCAGATAAGACATCTAAGAGGTCATCTAATCGTGGAATAGAAAACTTATACTTGATGGTAATCTTGTTGATAGCACGACTATCAACACACATCCGCCATGTACCATCCTTCTTGGGGGCAAGCAAGGCTGGTACCGCACATAGACTCATGCTAGTCCTAATGAACCCCTTCTTCAACAGGTCCTCAATTTGGGCCTGTAACTCCGTGTGAGCAGCAGGATGGAGTCGATAATGGGGCTGGTTGGGCAAGGAGGAGCCCGGGATCAGATCTATCGCATGCTGAATATCCCTAAGAGGGGGTAATGATGACGGCAACTCCTCTGGGTACACGTCCCTATACTCTTCCAACAGTACCCATAACTCTCTGGGCAAATTATCCAAAACGCTAGAATCAGGCTTCGCACTCATAAGTACTAGTGCATACATCACTCCGTCAAGAAACGGATCCTTCACAAACTCTTTCCTACCAACTAGACTCAACGTCTTCCTCTCTAGTGGGATAGTGGTGTCCTTAGCCAAAACTACTGGCTCCTTTGGGGTGGTCGGCCTCAAGATAATGGTTTTGCCATTGAATTTAAATTCATAAGTGTTGGCTCTACCAAAATGCGTCACATCACGGTCATAGAACCAAGGGCGGCCTAATAACACATGACAAGCGTCCATCGGCAGGACATCACACCAAACCTCATCAGTATAGGATTTGAATGAGAGGGGGACTAGACATCGCTTGGTGACCGGGACGGTGATCTTGCTGATCCAAGCTACCTAATATGAGGTCGGGTGTGGTTCCGTGGTCAAGTGCATATGTGTGACGGCGCTCTCTGAAATGACATTCACACAACTACCACTATCAATAATCAGCTTGCAAATCTTCTCACCACTCTTAAAGATCAGAGAAGATATGCTCGTCCTCTTCCAAACATCTAACGGACGAGGAGTGGTCAAGATACAACGCATCACCATAAGGTGGTGATCATCCTCTAAATCACTTGGGAACCCATCTGGGTCACCCTCCTCTTCAGCCTCATATACGTAATCAATGGGGTCGGCCGTCGAATCTAAAAGGGCTATGGCCATAGTCTTTGTTGGGCATTCAAAGGCATAGTGACCTTGAATGCTGCAAGAATAACATGTAGTGTTGGCCTTGCTAACCTTCCCTATGGGAACACGCTCACTCGCGGGATTCCTACTGTTTCTAGCAGTGATCACTACAGACTTTGACTCGGAAGACCTAAACTTTCCCTTATCCGGATATGTGGAGGAAGATGCTCCAACCGTGGACTTGTTCTTCGTGTGGGAATAACGAGAGTGGGCCTTCGAGGCAAGATACTTTTCAATGTCAAGGGCGACATTGAAAGTTGTGTTCAGGTCTGTGTGACCATAGCGCAGGAGCTTCCTCTGAATATCGGGTTGAAGCCCCTTATGAAATCTAGATAGGGTGACCTCGGGAATCTCCCTAAGATCACAACGCACCATACGGTCCTTCAGCTCTCCCATATACTCAGCTACCGAGTTTGAGCCCTGCCGCAGGGTGGCAAGCTCATCGAACATCTGTGTTCGGTGGTACGCTGGGACGTACTGATCGGTCAGCAAATTCTTCATCATCGGCCAACCTATAGGTGGCACTCCCTGCCTGGCTCCTAATCTCCGCTCCCCATTCATCCAAAAAGTTTTCGCACGACCTATTAACGTCATCCTGGCAACTTGGACCTTTTGAGGGTCCGTCAGGTTGTGCCATTCGAAGTAGCATTCCATATCCACTACCCAAGTAAGGAAGACCATGGGATCTCCCAAACCATCGTAAGTGGGGGCGTCAATCTTAACGGCCCTAGTAATATCAAAACCACGCTCGTGGTGGTGTTCTCGAAGGGGCACTCGGGGAGAGTTCCCATCAGAATCCGAATCATGGACCTGTTGGTGCCGGTCGGGCTGCCCAATATTAACGGGTGGTGGTGGTGGTCCTCCTTGATTCAGAAGGATTTGTGCTAACATGGTCCTAAGCTCGGTCATCTCATTACGTAGCCCCTCTATGGCCTCAGCGTTATGATCACCGTGCTCATTCGCAGCCATCCTAGACGTTGAAGGTGTGTTATACTCTGTTCCTAGTCTAGTGCGCATGCAGTTTTTGGACAGAATAATAATAAGTGAATTTTGTAGTGCAGATTAAAATCTATTTTTTTGGCAGAAAAATATTTTCGGGATGTTACTAAAAAGGAGAACCTACAGAAATTGTTTTGGATGTTTTTGACGAAAAAGAAAGATTTTAGCCCGCTATTCGCAGACCACCGAATTTTTTTTGATTTTTTTTATTAGTTTGCGCCACGAAAATGGATTACAAGGTTGTATCAATTAATAAATTGACATGACCTGCTTTGATACCAAATTGATGTAGGTGTTCCGAGACCTTAGAGATTAACACGAACAAGACACCTCACAACGCCCTTCAAACCATGGTCCACCGCACCTACACAAGCATCTATCGTCGCAATACGTTCGCATCTAACGCAGCACATACACCACAACGGGAGGAATGATCGACACTAAAATAACGATCGGAAGAGAGTCGGATTATTCCCCAAAATTAACATAAAGGTTGTCAATCCTTTTTGAGAGCAAAATCAAGGCTATAGTCCAAGATCCGCTCAAGCAAATTGGACCTACCCGATCCGGAATAAAAGAGATTCGATAACAATGAAATCAATTTCAGAAATTACAAATGGAGTATTAAAATCGCGGATAAAACGGTTGTTCGTTCTCCACAAATCTAAAGAAAGAAACACAAGATGGAGGGGAGAAGTTACCCAACCCGGATCTAGCAATCGCACAAGATATGTGTGGGAGAATCACTCTCTCCACGGATCCACCGGCGTCACACCGAATGGGGTTGCAACCTTCTTCCTTGGAGTCGCACCGAAGGAATCCTCGTCGGAGTCGCACCGAAGAGGGGTGGAGGAAGCAAACATTGGAGTCACTCCAACAAAGGGGGCGGCGGCAAGGAGGAGTCCCCTCTTGGCCGAAATTTCACAAGGGGAAATTTAGGGTTAAAATCATTCTTAATCTTCTCAAGCCTCATAATAGTCTCCTTATATAGGAGTTACAACATCAAACAACCGTTCAAGATGGAGACGAATACAGGAAATAAATACACACCAAACGTTTTTAAATGCAGGAAATAAATAATAAAAATACGCAAATGAATATAAAATTATTACCCAAACATGTAATAATTTTATATTATAAAATAAAAAGCATAAAATAGATAACTTGGTCTTCAAGCGGATTTAGCATGTCGCGGTGGAGGTTGTAACGCTGCCTTCCGTTAGCGTCAACATGGCGCCTAAAATCCTTATGTCGTTGTGCCTCGGCAACCGGATCATCATCAAGTAGTGTAGGAGGGGTCGCGCCACCAGGTTTAATGAATATGAAACTTTAATGAATATGAAACCATGAGCTAAAATTTTAACTTCCGCAACTTTTTGTGATTTCTTCTCGTCTCTTCACTTCATTAGACAGGCCTTACATTGCACAAACATAATTAAGCAAAATCGGATGCAAAATCGAAGAAAATCTAGGCTATATGATTAAAATAAGCACTCTTTGTGAGCTAACGCAGGCGCTAGGACCTAACGCCGGCGCTAGCTCAAGTATCTGATTTTCTGTAATTTTAAAATTCTGAAAAATCACTAAAAATATATTATTTTATATGTACTACTCATTTTTGCAATTTGTGCCTATAATTGATTTTTGAAAAAAATTAAAATACAAAATTACAAAAGCCAAATTACAAAAAAAAAATTATTTTTCTTCCATTCTTTGGTTATTTGTTTGATTTCTATTTCTATATGCAAAAATCAAATACAAAAATATAAAACAAAAACAAGTATCAAAATCTCTATGTGATAAAATTAATGATCATAATTATATTATGAAATATCAAAAGATCTTTTAATTCAAACATTACACATAACTACAAAAGATCATTTTGGTTGGTGATCATGATAATTATATGAATAAATTATGTATTGTGATTGCATGTACCTTACTATATCTAGACCTTAGAATCACCTTGATATCAATAACATCAAATCATATCATCACTTAATTCTAGGTCTTCAAATTGAATTTCTATCGATATAAAAGATATGCAATATTCTTATGGCATAATATGAACTCATCATACTAGCATTATCAACTAATAAATACTATCATTCATGCTAGTTATCGATAATGCCGTAATGAATCAATCTTAAAGAAGTTAAAACTCATAATAACTATGTTGCTTTAAAATCAAATATAATAATAAATTAATCGCGCATAAAAGCCATTGTTTTGATTCCATAGAACAAAATGCTTAGGATGTCCATGATCGTTCACCCACATTATGTGTCTCACAAGAGCGAGGGCGTAGGATTGTATGCATTAGAAGACCTAACCTCTATGTCATGTCTTGTCCTTAATCGGTGAGGGTTCCAGTGGGGCCTTGCGAGGCACTAGGGGGAAAGAGTGCTAGGTTGAGCGTTCTCTAGTGTGAGCAAATGGGATTAACTCCCCAACCTACAGCATGTATGCAGCTCCTCATGCCCATCCGTCACTTAGTACGGGGCTAGTGTGTAGACATATAGTTAGGATATTATAATCTAGGGCATTCCTATATCGTATATTTTGCATGCACTCTTTATGACTATATTATTCATACTTTCTTGTTTTTAATCGAACATGCTTATCTTGTGTTTTGCATATTTTATCATTTTTGATCTTTAATGATCTTGTAAAACACAAGCATTTGAAAACCAAATAAAAATATAAAAACCAATTTTTGAACAAATAAAACATGCTTAAATAGCCTTCTAACCATTTCCAACCTCTCTGAAATTTCTACCATAAGAAGGTCTATATATATACTATCTATGCCAAAAGAAAAATTTACAAAAATTCTCAAAAATCGAGTATTGTTTCGGCGTTAACTAGTTAACGCCAGGCGTTAGCCTTTTTCTCCAGTGAAAATTCTGCATTCACTAGTATCTTTCTGGTATTTTTCTAATGATTTTTCTCAGTTTATTGCGTCTGATTTCAAATTATTTTATTATTAATTTGGTTGTTTTATTTCAAAATACAAAAAAAAATCAAATAATTTAAAATGCTCAAAAATAAGTTTTTGTTATCTGTTTTACTTTAATTTTTTACAAAATTATAGTTTGACTATAAAATTTCACACGAGCAAATATCTTAGTAATTTTTGTTTCAAAAGGTCAAAATTGTTTTTGGCATACACTTAAAGATAGTCTTCAATGTCTAATTTTAATTTAAAATTTCCTAAACATTGTTTTTGTCATGCCTTGACCTTAATCTGATTATGTGCAATGAAATAGTCTATACATAATTGTGTATGATTGTCTAGCATTCCTCTAAGTACGAGTAATGCTTTATGTTAATCAATGAATTATACACTCACTATTTTGGTAATCTACATGTGCTCATAATCTTAGTCTTGCATGATTGTGTAGTGTAAAAGTTTAACATATTAAGTTGTATGTCTAAATTACCTACATCGTCTTTCAAAAATAAATTTCATGCACAATATAGAAGTGTTATTTCAATAATATAAATGTTTGCA
This sequence comes from Dactylorhiza incarnata, assembly GCA_033032865.1. Taxonomy (NCBI): domain Eukaryota; kingdom Viridiplantae; phylum Streptophyta; class Magnoliopsida; order Asparagales; family Orchidaceae; genus Dactylorhiza; species Dactylorhiza incarnata. Next base: position 25,828,331 of record JAWHQI010000002.1, read on the forward strand.
ACAACAAGTGAATTCGGAGACCTTCGGCCCAAAATAAAAATCTGAAATACAAAGCCAAAGATAACTCCACCAAGCACTACTCACCCTCCCGATAAGTCTTAATGAGCATTGTGAGGTTGAGCACCTTGAAAAGAATTGTAAAGTGTCTTGTGCAAACACATTCATCTTTTATCACTTATATTTGTACATCGGGTCACTAAAAATAAAAATCAATCAAAATGCTTATGTGATCCCCCAAACAATACTCCGCTCCCTGATAAGTCTTAATGAGCATTGTGTGGGCGAAGCACCTTGGTTGTTGTACTCATTATTTGTGCCTTGAAACTTTATTCTAGATTTGATGTTTGAAAGTAATTATAAGATTGCATCCTTAATATTGTTGTCACTATTTCATTATATATGTCATGTGTTTTGATTATTTCACTTGTATACTTTTATCAAAACACCTTATTCACACGTCATTGTTTTTCATAAAGCTTCCACTCATGAGAATTGGATCCTAATGCAAACATTACATAATTCTCTAAAAACTCAAGTAAAAGCACTAGATTGCAATGCATGATTTCTACAATGTTTTCTTTATTTGAAATACGGATTGGTTACATTGTAGTTATTATCTTTTTGAATATGTTAATTCATGATTGCCTATTTGTTATGAACTTTTTCAAAGTTAAAATGCTCAAACGTAAGAAGTCTAGACATATTGTTGGAATGGTCAAAATATAACAAAAATACTACTCTTAATTATTTTGTTTTTCTGCATTTCTCTATTTAATCATGTATCCTTATATCATGTGTTCTCATGCTTATTTCTAAGGATTTGTCTTTCACTTGTACTTGTCAAACAATATTGCATCTCTTTTTACAAGTGGTACAAACATGTAATATTCTTCTTAAAAATATTTTGAAAAACAAGTGGTAGAATTCTTTTGGTAAAATCATGGAATGTTGTTCTTTCACGCTTATCATATATTGTTTCCGCTGTGTTACTCTCTCCCTTAGCTCGATCATGACTTATTTTATGTTTACACAAAACTCTTATTCTCTCTTAGTTATGTCCCAACTTTTGTCATCTTTATTCTAGTTTTGTTTCACTCCACCCTCTTTTGCTAATAACAAAGGGGAAGAACAAAATGATAAATCGTAATGATTAATGGAGTAGTATTCACTAGATTAAGGGGGAGCATGTATCTAGTTTATGGGAGTATACACTAAGGGGGAGCATCTTTGTAGGGGGCACTTTTAAATGATCTCTAATTATTATCATTATCTTATAATTGCTTAGTGTCATATATTCTTATAAAAACACAAATTCTTTTTCTATGAATCTGATTTATCCCTATTGGATTTGTTATTATCAAAAGGGGGAGATTGTTGGAATATGTTTTTTCGCATCCCTTTAATTTGAGAATAACAAATCCTACGTGTATTTGATCTTGTTTGCCATTGTGTTTTTAGCATGCAGGTTTGGATAGTTATGACACCAGGTTGCTGCAATAATGGTCTGGCCACAAGCTGAAGGATTGAATGTTGTTTAACGCTAGGCGTTAAGCTTAACGCTGGGCGTTAGCGCTAGATGAAATGCGTTCGACAGAATTTGGGTTCGACGAAATGGAAAGCTACGTTCGACGAACTGAAAGCTGCGTTCGGCGAACTGGCGATCGACGAAATGAAACCGCTGAGAACGGAAGCTGCGTTCCATGAACTGGAAACTGCGTTCGACGAAATGAAAGCTGCGGTCGACGAACTGAAAACTGCGTTCGACAAACTGATGATCGACGAAATGAAATCGCTGGGAACGGAAGCTGCGTTCGATGAAATGGAAACTTCGTTCGACGATCTGACCTTCGACGAAATTGTGTACGACGAAATGAGAAGCCTGTTCGACAAAAATTTCGTTCGACGGAGGTCGACACACATCCTGAAATATTAATGAATCGAGAAAATTGTGTACAAAGCTGATACTCGACGAATTCGTCGACACCGTCGAGTGGTCTCGATGAATCGTTGAGATCATCGAGACCAACTCGATGGATTCATCCGGACCATCGAGTGGTATCGACGGATCATCGAGACTGTCGAGACCTACTCAACAAATCCGTCGAGATCGTCGAGTGGTCTCGACAAATCATCAAGACCCACTCGACGGATCCATTGAGACCGTCGAGTGGTCTCGACGGATCATCGAGACCGTCGAGACCCACTCGACGGATCGTCGAGTCCTCTCGATGATCGTCGAGTCCCACTCGAGGAAATGTCGAGTCCCACTCGATGAATCGTCGAGTCCCACTCGATGAATCGTCGAGTCCCACTCGATGAATCGTCGAGATACACTCAATGAATTCGTCGAGTCCTCTCGACGGTTCATCATACCTCTTTTTGTGGTGGCATCATTTTCTCGCTCAAGTGCACTACGAGTCCGAGTCAACTTACGAACACGCGTTTAGGGGCCAAGCGCGAATCGGGATGTTACAAATCCCATAAACAAAAAATAATCGTCCCCGAAATTTGACTTTGGTGCTACGGGTGTTGAAATATAAGGTATGATAAAGTAGTTTAGGACACACCTTGGGGAAATAACACTGGGTAACGTTGTTGCATGAGGTCCATAGGCTCCTAAGTGTTGGATCGGTAGGCGCCCTTAGAGGGGGGGTGAATAAGGGTTTTAAAAACTTATAATATATTTTGAATAACTTTGAAAAAGCATTGATTATTAAATTAGAGAAGATCAAGACAAATCAAGTGAATTAAAAGTAAAGACATGATTTTATTAACTTGAGAAGCATGATTACAAAACTTGATCTCTTATCGAAGCTAGAAATCAAAGCTAATAGAAAGATTCTTTTTGTTTTCTATACCGACTCGTATCCCCACGAACCGGTTGGCTTTAGCCGATCCTTCCCCGGATACGGCCTCAAGCCGCTCTAGCCAACCCTTCCCCGGATATGGCCTCGAGCACCCCCTAGACCTACACCCGAGACCTAGTCGCCAACACGAGGCGAATTTCAGCCCTAAGTCCTACCCAGACCTAGTCGCCAACACGAGGCGAATTCACTAAACGTTTACAGAAAAGATATGAAATGAAAAGACATTATTGTAAAACTCCCTCTATGTGGATCTCTTGGAGAAGTAGACGAAGACGCAGAGTATGATCATAGTCAATGCGGTCTTTCGTCACGATGATGACGCGTGTTGAAATCTTCTCCACGGATCTCCTTTAGTCTTTATGGATTTGTGGGAGTATCTCTCTGAAACTTCCTCTCTATGTTGTGGCACGAAGCTCTGGAATTTTGGTTTTCAAGAGGATTGGAAGCCGGAGCCAAGATGTCCTTTTTATAGACTTAGCGCTAGCGCCTGCGCTATCGCTACCGCTGGCGCTATCCCATATTAAGTAATATTTTGCGCGTGAGAATCTTCAACCCGTGGCAACTCTGCTGAGATTCCTCTTGTGTTCCACGCCACCGCCAGCGCTATTGGCTACCGCCAGCTCTATCCCATATTAGGACACATTTTGCGCGGCAGAATCTTCAATCCGAGGAAACAATTCCTTTTTGCCAAACATGTGTGTCGCTACCGCCTGCGCTATCGCCTACCGCCAGGCATTATCTCCTTCTATATGTGCTCCCGGAATTGCGCTATCATCGCTAGCGCCAGGCGCTATGTGCTACCGCCAGTGCTAGTAGGAGTACTGTCTTCTGTTTTCATTCGTCGGAATTCGTCGGAAGTTCTCGAGAACATTCGACGAATTGACTTAGCCGCACAATTTCCTTCACAAGTCTGCCTTTTTGACTTCTGTCTGCGTTCATCGATATTCGTCGGGAGTTCACGAGAACATTCGACGAATAGACTTAGCCGCAGAAATTTCTTCTTCAAACTAGAAATTTGGCTTCTGTCTGGATTCGTCGAGATTCATCGGAACTTCACGAGATATCTCGACGAATTGACTTAGTGCCTGCGCTAGTACTACCGCCAGCGCTAGTAGGTGTTTTGGATTTGATGGCTCAACTTTGGAGGCAACCTTCTTATGTAATCCTTGAGTCATGTGGACTTTGTTATCCTGCACACTTAAACACACAAGATCAAATACACATAGGTTTTGTTATTCTCAAACCTAGGAGATGAGGAAGACCATGTTCCAACAAACTCCCCCTTTTGATAATAACAAAACCATTAATGATAAATCAGAGCATTAATATATATAAGCATGAAGAAACATACTTGTGTGTGTGAGAGAGTGATGACTTAGGATAATGAACGATTTTAGCATTTAGAATTGCTCCCCCTAAATACATGCTCCCCCTAAGTGAATGTTCTCCTAATTTGTAAGCTATCATCTTAATTAAGCATTATAGTTTGATAACAGATTAATATTTATCATGTTAGTTCTCCCCCTTTTGTTATTAGCAAAAGTGGGTAAGGAGACACCACTGAAAAGTTGATAATAAGATAAAGGCATGATCGACCTTTTAGAGAAGGAAATGATAAGGAGTTTTAGAATACTTTTTATTGAAATAGATCAGAGTTTTGAGTATCACAATATTTTCATAAATCAGAGTTTGTAGCATAACCAAAATGTAATGATTTCCAAGTAACTAAACTACCCAGACAATATGTCTACACCCTAGCCCCGTACTAAGTGACGGATGGGCATGAGGAGCTGCATACATGCCGTAGGTTGGGGCGTTAGTCCCATATGCAAACACTAGGCACAACTTAACCTAGCACTCTTTCCCCCCAGTGCCTCGCAAGGCCCCACTGGAACCCTCCCCGGTTAAGGACAAGACATGACTAGATATAAGGTTATCTAATGTCTACAACCCTACGCCCCTGCTATGGTGAGAAATGAAGTCATGGGTAATAATTATTGGAAACATTATAAGCATTTTAAATCTAATGAAATAGCCTATGGATTTATATTTTTATTTGAATTTATGAAACCATTCACATAGCTATTTTGAAATCCATTAATAAATCAGAGTTTTTAGCGTAATAATTTTCATAGAAATAAATCAGAGTTTTATAGCAAAGAAATTCATGTTAAAAGCAACCAATATAAAGTTTACCAAGCAAGTCTACCACTTGTTGCAAGAAAGGAATTTGAAGATTCAAGTGATTCTGCACACAAAATGAAAGACTTTAAATAAGCATGAAAGCGCAAGGTAAAACAATTATATGGATATGATGCGGAAGACTTATAGAAATACAAGAAACATCTTATTGTAATTAATGATGATCCATAAAAAGATATATGAGTTAAATTTCACAAAGAAGATGTTTTTGTAAATCATTGTTCAATTTAAAATCTTCAATAATGTAACCAAGCATGAAATAATGTTATCAAAAAGATTACTACAATATTATTTTAATTCATAATTTCAAATCATACCAAACATTGTAGAAAGCATGCTAGGTTATCTAGTGCATTTCATAAGTAAAGATTAGTATAGAATTAGCATTAGGATTCAATACTCATGAGAAGAAGTGTTATGGAAGATAATGATGTGCACAAAAGTGTATTTTGAATAGAGTAAATAAATGTTTTAATCAAAAATACAAGTAATATGTAAAGTAAAGAGCACAATAAAACACAAACAATTTTACTTCCACAAACTTCAATGCACAAAAAAATGTACAACTACCAAGGTGCTTTGCACACACAATGCTTATTAAGACTTATCAGGGTGCAAAGTACTGCTTGGGGGATCACATATTTTATTTATAATGTTGAGACTAGTGATCCGGTGTACTTAAGAATAAGTGGTTTTTATTTTGAAAGAAAGTTATGGTTTGCATAAGATACTTTACTATTCTTTCCAAGGTGCTCAACCTCACAACGCTTATTAAGTCTTATCAGGAGGTTCAAGTAGTGCTTGGTGGAGTTATCTTTGTCACTTTATTTTATGATTTTTGTCTTGTACAAAGTTCTCTGAATACACTTGTTTTGCAAACCAAGATAATTTATGAGAAAGATAACCACTTTTCTTAATTTTTATCAGTGCAAATAAAAGAGTGTAGGTAAGATACTTGTGCAATTTTAATTTATAGTACTAATACAAAACATACACAAGCATTCTTGAATTAAGCACAAATGTAGACAATGCCAAAATAAGTGAGTGAATAAAGATTATTATCAAACATAAAACATTTACTCATACTTAGATGCATGCTAAGCTTAGTTCTACACAACTTTCAATATAATTGATGCACATGGTAATAGATATATCAAAGCATGATGAAAACAATGTTCGAAGAGTTTGAAAAGATAAATTGCAACATTATAGAAGTTCTAAAGAATAGATTAAATCATGCTTGATTTTCAATGAAGTCCATACAATATTTTTGATATTTTTGAAGAATAATTTTTATTTAAAGTTTGAACTCATAAAATTGATCTTGGACTTCCCGAGGACTACCTTGTGAGAGGTTCGCCCGGTACTAGGTGATATGATGGGATGATAGCCCTAAATCACCCTTTCGCAAGATACAAGTAAATAGTTAAGTTCAAAAATAACAATTTTTGATATTTTTTTGTTTTATATTTTTGTATTTGATTTTTGCTCTTAGAAATAGAATTTAAACAAATGACAAAACACAAAGGCAAGACATATAATATTTTTGTAATTTAGCTTTTGTATTTTTGTATTTGATTTTTCAAAAATATAATAAAAGCAAAAATGCAGAAATGAATTGTACACAGATTAATATATTTTTAGGGATTTTTCAAAATTTTAAAAATACAGAAAAACACATAGGTGCGCTAGCGCCGGCGTTAGCGCTAGCGGGTGAAACAGTATTCGATTTTTGATGATTTTGAAATTTTTAATTGTTGATCTTGATTAAGTGTCATAATAGTAGTTTCATGCTGAAATTTCAGAATTTTAGGAAATGTCTAGATAGTGCAAATTTCATGAAACATTAGCGATTTTGTATATGACTTTATCAAATAAACTTAGCATGAGATATAAATTATTATATCTCCATTTTAATTTTTCTAAGGCTTGTATTTATCAATGTAGTTTGAAAATGATAGGAAATGTAAGCATGATTGGACATGAATGAACAAGTCAAGTATGCATGATTTTGGAGATTAACAATAATGTTCATGCATAATCATACCATAGATAAGCCCTAGATGAGAATACCCAGCCTATATATCTTGGTAAACATATAAAGCCTAACATAGACACAAATATTCTTTAGGCGACAATGTTGGTATGATAAGTTTGAGATTAATGTTATACCAAGTTTTGATTGTGTTTCAACTTAGAGACCTAGAATGGAGTGACAATTCTATTTGATTTGATATCAAGATGATTCAAAGGTCTAAACTAGAAATAAATCACAATACACACATAATACACCAACCATGGTAAAACAATTATAATTTCAATTGTCATAATATAATTCATATAGATGTGATAGAAGTAGTTATTTTTAGAAGATATTTGATGTGAGTTATGATATATGATTTTAGAGAATTTTAGCAACGGACATCTATAGATCATGGTGGTGTGAGTGACATCAATATTCATTATGAAGATAAATTCTTTTAATACATTTTAGTGATTTTCTTTTAATTAAGAATTTTGAATATGTGATTTTTGATAGGTGAACAATAGTGATGGTTTAGATCATGTTTAACATCAAGGAGTGAACACAATATAATTGTTTGTTGTGAACAAAGACAACCATATTGAAAGTTGAGCTTTTATTTAGATCTTGAACTTTCTTGTGGATTTCTCTAAACCACTTGTTGGTGAAGGCTAAAAAGCTTAATAGCCTAATGACTTGATTTAATTTTAAATTATCTTATAGCAAATTTTGAATCTGATTTATATGAATAATAAAAGATATTTATAGATAATGAATGTGAGAGAGAGATAGATAGGTCATCAAAATTAGATATGACTTTTGAATTTTGATCGATTTGATTCTATAAACATATTAAGCTTTTAAGAGATAGGATCATATTTTCAATACTATATAGGATGACCATGACATGATAGTTCAAAAGAAAAATAATAAGAAAAATAAAAAGAACATTAAAGCACATCATGAAGCGGAAATTTGTATATCTTATTTTGAAAAGTTTCTACTTCATGCATTTGATGATACCTAACGAATAGGATATTTAGGTATCCAAAGAGGACTGGATGTGACGGTTCCTTTGGGTACCCAAATACATCTTGTTTGCTTTTGGGGAGATGGAAGTGAATGAGCCCTTTTGAGTGGAGTTTGTGTTTCATCTTTAACTTTTGGTCTCCATTCAAATCTTGGTTTAACATTATTTTTAGTTTTCAAATTTCCATTATGATAATCTTTATATTGATGATTATGATTGTAATGATTATAAAAGTATTGTTCGTAGGAAATTTGTGCAATTTTAATGTTGAGTTGGGAGAAACATGATTTTGCTAGGATGATTTTGATTTTGATTTACAAACACTTTGTGATTCTTGCTCCCATTATTAGACTTAGTTAGGATGTTCATATTCATATTCAACTTGTTTTTATATAGTTTGATATTGTGAATTTGTTTTTACAATTTTCATAAGCAAGATGATTTTTTATTTTAATTCATCATTTTTAATCTTTAAATTATGTCTAGCTTTATTATAGGCGATTGTGCTATTTTTAAGAGTTGAAACAATTGAATCTATATGATCTTGATAGTTATTTCTATATTCATCAAATGTTTCATCCATCTCTTTAATATCAATTTTATATTCTTTACACTTAGCACAATCATTTTCCAAAGATGAATTTTCTAAACATAATTTTTTATTTTGTTCTTTTATCAAAAGAAGTTCCTCTTCAAGTTCCTTGCATTTTTCTTTTGTCATCAAATTTCATACAAGGTGTAGTGTTTTCAACTAAGGAACCATGGATAGAACTAGATAAATTTGAATTTGATTGTTCATTAATTTTTGCTTTTAAATATTTTTTTTTCTAATCGCAAATGTTTATTAGCATTTTTTAATTTCTTAATGTTGCGCTTTGTAGTTTGAAGCAATTGTAATGTAGAAATAGAAGTACAGAAAATGAGATTTGATTTCCTTACATTGCTTTCGGGAGAGGCACGATTTGAGCATATCGTTTCTTTTACATCTTTTTGGCACTCTTCTTCCGATGACAGTACTTCTTCTTCTTTTCCATTTAATGTGTGCTCCATTGATCCGTCATGAGAGGAGAATTCTTGAAGACTTGTGAAAGCTTGCATATTCTCTGGTTCTTGCGATTGTTCCATACCTGTAGAAGGAGAATCATACATTTCTTCAAGAAATTTCCATACTTTGTATGCACTAGAAAAACAATATATTAATTTGAAAATATCTTGAGATAAAGCACAAAAAATATAATGCATAGCTTTTGCATTTAGGTGACGCTCTTGTTTTTTTTATTCGTCCGCTGGTCTAACTACTGATATATCCCATGCATTGATATCTAAGCTTTTAATAAATTTTTCCATTAATAATTTCCACCCTTTATAATTTTTCCCTTCGAATATAGGTGGTTTAGGAGATTTTTCTTCTTCATAAAAATTTACCCCACAAGTAGAAGCGAGATCATGAGACGCCATTATTCCCGGTTGTTAAGCCGATTTGGAATAACTGGCTCTGATACCACTTGTTGGATCGGTAGGCGCCCTTAGAGGGGGGGTGAATAAGGGTTTTAAAAACTTATAATATATTTTGAATAACTTTGAAAAAGCTTTGATTATTAAACTAGAGAAGATCAAGACAAATCAAGTGAAGTAAAAGTAAAGACATGATTTTATTAACTTGAGAAGCATGATTACAAAACTTGATCTCTTATCGAAGCTAGAAATCAAAGCTAATAGAAAGACTCTTTTTGTTTTCTATACCAACTCGTATCCCCACAAACCGGTTGGCTTTAGCCGATCCTTCCCCGGATACGGCCTCAAGCCGCTCTAGCCAACCCTTCCCCGGATATGGCCTTGAGCACCCCCTAGACCTACACCCGAGACCTAGTCGCCAACACGAGGAGAATTTCAGCCCTAAGTCCTACCCAGACCTAGTCTCCAACACGAGGCGAATTCACTAAACGTTTACAGAAAAGATATGAAATGAAAAGACAATAATGTAAAACTCCCTCTATGTGGATCTCTTGGAGAAGTAGACGAAGACGCAGAGTATGATCGTAGTCGATGCGGTCTTTCGTTACGATGATGACGCGTGTTGAAATCTTCTCCATGGATCTCCTTTAGTCTTTATGGATTTGTGGGAGTATCTCTCTGAAACTTCCTCTCTATGTTGTGGCACAAAGCTCTGGAATTCTGGATCTCAAGAGGCTTGGAAGTCGGAGCCAAGATGTCCCTTTTATAGACTTAGCGCTAGCGCCTGCGCTATCGCTGGCGCTATCCCATATTAAGTAATATTTTGTGCGCGAGAATCATCAATCCGTGGCAACTCTGCTGAGATTCCTCTTGTGTTCCGCGCTACCGCCAGCGCTATCGGCTACCGTCAGCGATATCCCATATTAGGACACATTTTGCGCGGCAGAATCTTCAATCCGAGGAAACAATTCCTTTTTGCCAAACATGTGCGTCGCTACCGCCTGCGCTATCGCCTACCGCCAGGCGTTATCTCCTTCCATATGTGCTCCCGGAATTGTGCTATCATTGCTAGCGCCAGGCGCTACATGCTACCGCTAGCACTAGTGGGAGTATTGTCTTCTGTTTTCATTCGTCGGAAGTTCTCGAGAACATTCGACGAATTGACATAGCCGCACAATTTCCTTCACAAGTCTGCCTTTTTGACTTCTATCTGCGTTCGTCGATATTCGTCGAGTTCACGAGAATATTCGACGAATAGACTTAGCCGCAGAAATTTCTTCTTCAAACTAGAAATTTGGCTTCTGTCTGGATTCGTCGAGATTCATCGGAACTTCACGAGACATCTCGACGAATTGACTTAGCGCCTGCGCTAGTACTACCGCCAGTGCTAGTAGGTGTTTTGCATTTGATGGCTCAACTTTGGAGGCAACCTTCTTATGTAATCCTTGAGTCATGTGGACTTTGTTATCCTACACACTTAAACACACAAGATCAAATACACATAGGTTTTGTTATTCTCAAACCTAGGAGATTCGGAAGACCATGTTCCAACACCAAGTGTATTCCTCCTTCACATGGATGGAACACATGACGTTTACCAATGGAACACTCTTTTGTCGCAGCTTCCAGATTTCAGTTTCTACTATCCGCATAGGCTCTAACTGGACAGATCTATCAATTGCCACATGGCCAGATGTAGTTACGACATACTGATCTGGGCAAAGTAATGCTCTTCGTAGGGAGGATACATGGAAAATGTCATGCAAATTCTCCAATTCCGGTGGTAGCTCCAACCGATAAGCTAAGGGGCCGATACGCTCCAGGATAGTATAAGGCCCCATATAACGAGGGTTGAGCTTCTTCCTTCCCCGGAAACGAGATACTCCATGCATCGGTCTGATCTTCAAGAAAACTTGGTCTCCTACCTAGAACTCCACCATCCGGCATCTCACATCATAGTACTTTTTTCCTGCCGGCTCGGTGCCTCGAGCATACGATACCGAATTATCATATCTGTATCGTCAATATATTCCCTCCAGTGCCTTCGGATCCTTATCCTGGATCCAAGATAGAGGTGTCATGCACCTCCTTCCGTATAGTGCCTCATAAGGAGCCATGCCGGTTCTTTCTTGATGATTATTATTATAGGAAAACTCCACCAAAGGTAGAAGTCTCTCCTACAGCTCTCCCCAATCCAAGACACATAGCCGCAACAGGTCCTCCATCATCCTGATAGTCCTCTCCGACTGGCCGTCGGTCTGAGGATGGAAGAGTCAACCGAGATCCCAAACATGCCTGTACTGCCCTCCACTCCTTGGAGGTAAAATCATCATCTCGATCTGAAATTATTTTTGGGTGCCCCATGATATCGGACAAACTGCTCCACAAAGAGGCGCACCAAAACATCGACATGTGTATCTTTCCGGATCGGAATGAACCTGGCAACCTTCGTCAACCGATCTACAATCACCCATACAGAGTCACTCCCAGAGCGGGAGCGAGGTAGACCATGTACAAAATCCATGGAGATATCTTCAAACTTCCACTCAGGAATAGGCAATGACTATAACAAATCACCGGGGCTCTTACACTCTGCATTCACTTTTTGGCATGCCTCGCAATGTGTGATGAAAAGAGTGACATCCCGGATGTGACCAAATGAGGGACGATCCAAGGATGCACCAAATACTTGGTGCAGTGAGCCTCTCTCAGTATATCTTCCCAGCCTCCTGCGGGTATATATACTCTGCTACGGAAATGAACGAGGTCCTCCTACAATGTGTAATCCTCTGTAGAACTAGTCTCCACCACTCAAAATATAGGGTCCAGAGCAGCATCCTTCCTTTGTTCGGCTCGGATGTGACCACGTATATCACAAACTATGCTCATAATGGCCAAGTACTCAGCGTACGCCTCTGGATCGGACCTAGATACAAGCGTAATCTGCATCTCCTCTAGCATCTTGGCCAACTCCATGGCCATCAAACCTAACTCCGAGCTGGATGTGGGTTCCCTTCGACTTAACGCATCGGCCACCGAGTTTGCCTTCCCTGGGTGATAGTTCAGTGTATACTCATAATCGCACAAGAACTCAATCCACCGCCGCCGCCTCAGATTCAAATCCTTCTGTGTGTGTGTGTGTATATTTGAGGTTCTTATGATCTGAAAATATCTCGCAGTGGATGCCATATAGATAATGCCTCCAGATCTTCAAGGCGAAGAACAAAGCTCCCAGCTCCAGGTCATGCACCAGATAGTTTGCTTCGTGCTTCTTTAGCTTCCTAGAAGCATAAAAAATTACATGCTCGTGCTGCATCAGTACATCACCCATCCCCTGATATGAGGCATCTGTATAAATCCGAAATCCTTCCTTCCCAGATGGAAGGGCAAGGATCGGGGCTGAGGTGAGGCAATCCTTCACCTCCTGGAATGCGGCCTCTCACTTGGGTGCCCACACAAAAGGAACATCCTTCTTAGTCAGAGTGGTGAGTGGAAGAGCGATCTTTGAGAATCCCTCGACAAACTTGCAGTAGTAACCCGCAAGTCCTAAGAAACTATGCACATCCACTGCCGACTTCAAAAGCGGCCATTCCCTTACTGCCCGTACCTTGGCAGGGTCCACTGCTAAACCTGCTCCACTGACGACATGGCCCAGTAAAGCAACCTCCCGGAGCCAGAACTCGCACCTACTAAACTTAGCGAACAGCTGGTTTTCCCACAGCTTCGCTAATACCAAAGCCAAATGCATTGTTTGCTCCTCCGAATTCGAATAAACCAATATTTCATTGATGAACACAATCACAAAGATATCAAGGTAAGGCTCGAACACCCTATTCATCCGTCTCATGAACGCAGAGGGGCATTTGTGAGCCCAAACGACATGACAGTAAACTCATATAGACCATACCTCGAACTAAAAGCAGTCTTCGAGATATCCTCCTCCTGGATCCGCAGATGATAATAACCCGAGCGCAAATCTAGTTTTGAGAACCAGTGCGCTCCTTCAAGCTGACCAAAGATCTCGTCAATCCTGGGCAGTGGATATGTGTTCCGGACCGTCAACCTGTTGAGCTCTCATTAATCTATACATAGTCGTAGCGAACCGTCCTTCTTCTTCACGAATAGAACTGGGCTCTCCAAGGTGATGAACTGGGGAGGACAAACCCCAAATTTACTAGTTCTTGAAGCTGCGTCCAAAACTCCGCAGGCTCCATCGGTGCCATACTATATGGAGCCCTAGAGACAGGCCTAGCTCCCGGTATCAGTTGGGTCTGGAAATCCACCTCTCGATGTGGAGGTAGTCTGGGGAGCTTGTCCGGAAAGACATCAGAAAAGTCCCGAACCACCGGTACTTCGGCAATGTTGATCTCTATCTCTTTCATCTCAAAGCAGACTATATACACCTTGTCTCCCTGTTCATGGGCATTGACAGCCTGAATAGATGATAATAAAACATGGGAGGTAGGTCTAATACCTTCGATAACAACTTCAGAATCTTTATGCCTCGGTACAATTTTCTTTGCCGTGCAGTCAATCTTAGCGTGGTTCCAATGCAGCCAATTCATGCCCTGGATCATATTAAAATATGTCATCTTTAGAAGTGTCATCGGTGCTTCGAATAGCTTTCCTCCAATCTCTACATTCATGTTGCACTTAGCGCACGATACTATCTCTGACCCGTACGCAAGTCGCACCTTCCTATGGATTCCTTCGAAGTGCTGCATTTATTCCAGATCGTCTATGAATCCCTCTGAGACGAACGAGTGTGAGGCACCCGTATTGAACAAGGTGTATGCGGCTTTGTCGCTGACAAGTACTATACCTGAGTGATTTTTGTTATTTGGGTCATACATTAACCCAAAGCTAAAGTTTTGCAAGGTACTAAATAATCTTAAGGAAAATACTGAAGTACATATGATGACCTCCTCAGGGTTCCGGGGCTCTGCGAGATCCAGTGCATACATCTGCTCTGGCCATCGGCCTCTACCGTGAGGTCCTCGGCACCAACCTCGGTCGCGGCCCTGCTGTGCTGGAGGGGATGCAGGGGGAACCATGGGGCGATTTGGAGCATTCCATTGCAACTGAGGGCAAAAGTATTGGGTTTACTATACGTCAAGATAGACAGCATATCATATATGCGCAGCGGAAATAACAAACAAGAATAACCCTAAACTGTTCAAGGAACTTGTGATTTCAAGAATCAAGAAATAGGAGAGGCAACACATTGCAATACCTGAAGGGGATTGAGTCAACACTCAACCAAGGTGCTCCACAAAGAAATCCCGAAGAACGATCGCTGAGTCCCAAGTGCAGAAATCGATCGACGCCTCTACGGGAGTCCATACGAGCGTTGAAGAACCCTAGATTCTTGTCCCATAAGAACTAGGTCGGAGAAGAAGAGCCCTTTACGTCTTCCACGGACTGCTAGATCCGATGACAGGAAGAGGCGGCGTCGGGTTGCGGAATTAAGACCGTCGGAACGCTTCCGTCGGAGCTCTTCATCTCTCTCAGAATCGCAAAAGAAAGGATCGCCCTTAGGGCATAAAATTAGGATCTATTTATACCCTAGTGAGAGAGAAAAGTTATCCGCATACCCACTACCAGAAATGGAGTAACCAGAATTCGTCGAGTAAAGCTAATTCGTCGAGACCATCCGGCGAATTCGTCGAGATAATTCAGTGAATAGATTCGTTGAGAAGATCTGATTCGTCGAGACCATTCGACGAATTGACTTACAAAAATATCCAATTCGTCGAGACATTTTGACGAATTGACATATTTCGTCGAGTCGTTTCGAATAACCATTTCGTCAAGTAGATCAATTTCGTCGAGACCATTCGATGAACCCTTTCAACGAATTGAGACAAGTTTCGTCGAGACATTCTCGAAAACTTGCCAACACACTCCATACAATATTCACAATACCTGTGGAGCATTTAGTAAACTCGACCCAACTCCAATAAGTCGTAGGATTGGCCCTTCACTCATATCCTATATGAGCAAGGGCAACACTATTCTTCCTCCAACTTCTCCAAACACTCTAGTGTGTGACCCCATAGGCTCATATCGCGTTGGCAGTGAGACTAAATGCTTGATCACTTCCAGATCACCTTGGAAACACCAACAGTCTCCCACTTGATCTTGAACGTATCAAACAAAAGTCTCACAAACAATGAGCGACATCTAGCAATACATCATTGCTACCCAAGCAATAAGAGTTCATAACTCAACAAGCATGTCTTGACTAATGTACCAGTGCTGTCATGTCCCTTTGTCCCTTACATCCGGATAGAACTAGAGGCATGGACTGTGTCACCCTCATAATTGTTCAATCCTAGTTTCCTGATCTAGAATAGACCTTAAGAGAGTGGTAAGCTCAATATCACATATTGGCTCAACCTAGCATGGCTATGCATTCTCGGTCTCATTCCATCAAGGGGCCCATGGATGTAGCTCCTGTCATAAAGGAGGACAAATTCCATTTTAGTCCACACACAAACACCCAAATGATTCATAACATACCCAATAACCACCCTTATCATCAACCTTTCTCAAGGAAGACTTTAGATGGCATCAAAGTATGCTCTTCCTCACTTGATGAATGATGTGACTTCAGGTCAAAGGACCACAAACACCATTGTCAGTTGAGACCAACTTGTGACACATTCATATAACAATCAACAAAGTAGTCTCATGGTGGGTCTGCCCAGTACAACTTGTTCACTAACAAGTACCCATGTGATGACTTGATATCACAATATCATGACCTGTGAGAACCGGTCATCAGTCAACGCACATGCTAGTCTTAATGTATCATCATTGCCCTTCAACTTCTAAGATGATACTCTGACTATGGACCATTTAAGAATGAAGCTTCTAGTAAGCATATGCCCTCACATTCAAGTCACGAACTTGAATTCCTATGGAACCAAACATTCTAAGGGCATCTATTATGTTAATTAATCTATCATATATAAACAGTTGACATAATAAAAGAACTTGCCATAAATGTAAAATGAAAAACACAGTACAAATCACAATTCATCAAATTAATAAACAACCAACAAACATACAATCCACAAGGCTCCCACTAAAGACAATCATTTAGGTATCTAATACCCATTGATCTAAAATGACTATCATGCTTCTTTTGCGTAAGAGTCTTTGTCAATGGATCCGTTATGTTTTCTTCAGTCGGTACTCTACAAATGTTCACATATCCTCGATCGACAATCTCTCGAATAAGATGGAACCGCCGAAGTATGTGCTTGGAGCGCTAATGAGATCTAGGTTCCTTAGCTTGGGCAATAGAACCATTATTGTCACAGTAGAGAACTATGGGATCAATAATGCTAGGAACTACATCTAGCTCGCCGATGAATTTCCTAATCCATACAGCCTCCTTCGCTGCATTTGCTGTAGTAATATACGTAACTTCTGTCGTAGAATCGACAACTGTCTCTTGCTTGGAACTCTTCCAGCTTACATCACCTCCATTCAGGCAAAATACAAAACCTGATTGGGACTTTGAATCGTCCCTATCAGGCTAGAAGCTAGCATCCGTGTAACCCATTACAACGAGCTCTTCCTCTCCACCAAACACCAAGAATACATCCTTTGACCTTCTCAAGTACTTTAGGATATTCTTGACATCTATCTAGTGACCATCACCAGGATCAGACTGATTCCTGCTCGTCATGCTTAAAGCATAAGAGAGCGGGTCGAGTACACAACATTGCATACATGATTGATACATGGAATCAACTTCATGTGGTCCTTATCTTCCAAAGATTTAGGACACTGGTACTTAGAGAGACTCACACCATGAGACATAGGTAAGAATCCCTTCTTGGACTCAAGCATGTTGAACCGTTTCAATACCTTCTCAATGTATGTACTCTGGGTCAAACCCAACAACTTCTTCGATCTATCTCTATAGATCTTAATACCAAGTATATAAGTCGCTTCGCCCAAGTCTTTCATAGAAAAGCAGCTCCCTATGTTGTTATTAATAACTTGCAGGGTTGGAATGCCATTCCCGATCAACAGTTTGTCATCTACATACAATATTAGGAAAAAATACAATGCTCCCACTAATCCTCTTATAAACACAAGACTCATCCTCGTTCTTGATGAAACCAAACTCTTTGATTTTCTTATCAAAATGAAGATTCCAACTTCGAGAAGCTTGTTTTAATATATAAATGGATCGATTCAACTTTCATATTTTAGTGGCTTTACTTGGAGATACAAAACCCTCGGGTTGTGTCATATACACTTCCTTAAGGAGGTTTCCATTAAGGAAAGCCGTTTTGACATCTATTTGCCAGATCTCGTAGTCATAATATGCAACAATAGCAAGTAGAATTCTGATGGACTTGACTATAGCAATAGGGGAAAAGGTGTAACATCCCCAATGCTTCTAGACCCCTAGATGGTGTTAGGGCATGAGTGGTGTGCAGAATGGCCACTAAGGCCCTTGGGCCAAGTGGAGTGTGCTAAGTGCACACCAAGGGCACAAAATCAACAAAGCCCAATACCACTCCCTTAGGCCAATTGACCCTCAATCCACCAAATTGACCTCCCCCATACCACCCTAACCACTGAGGAAGACCATAACCATGGAAATTGCACTTAGGTGGGACTCAATTGCATGAAATCGACCAAAGTCAACAATAGGTCAACATTAACCAAACTAAGTCAACTAGGGTGCAATTGACCCTCAAATGTTCAAATTGACCTTACCACCACACTCTAAACACCTTAAGGAACCCAATGGACCAAAAAGCCCCATCATGGTGGGACCAATTGACCCCAATTGACCAAAGTCAAACTTTACCGAATTTTGGTCAAATCTACACCCTTTGATTAAATTGAACCAATTGGAGCCCCACCATGGACCAACCTATGTTGGGTGATGATAAGGGACCCATGACCCCCAAGTGGGGTCAACCCACTCACCTTGGTTGACCAAAGTCAACCATGTCAACATAGGCCATTAAAGGTGAATTCCTTATCTAGATTGAAATGAACCCTAGCACCCCTTAATTAACCATTATACTTGGACCTTAGGCCTTGCCCATCAGCCCTAGGTCTAAACCCTATCATGGTTTGATTAGCCAAATGATAAGGGGACAAAAAGTGGTTCAAAAAGCATAAAGCTAAAGCAAAAGCAATTCCCCCCCTTCCACACTCAATCTCCAATCAACCTAGGGCCCTTCCCTGATTGCTGGGGGTCTGACCTTGACCCAGGTGGAAGCAATGGACCAGCTGGTGCAGGAGGGTGGCAGCCATGGGAGATTCCGAGGAGGCCAAGGTTCAAAATAGCATGTAGAGGCCTCCCCACTTGATTTCGACCATTCCATCAGCTTCAGAAGGGAGAAAGCAGACGGGAACGAACCTTGGAACTGAGCTGTAGCTGGAGAATCGAGATCAGGAGCAGGATCGCCGGAGCTGAGCACTTCCATGGCCAGCCGCCTCCGGAGCTGCCACCACACGCCAACAAGGGTCCGTTTCTCCTCCCCTCCCTCTGTGCTAGCTTCTTAGGTCATTAGGATGAAGTTCCATGCTCAATTGAGCTAGAATCACATTTTCAAAACCATGAAAATCCATGGTTCTCGTCCATGCTCCAATCGCCGGAAAATGCCGCCTCCGGCCGCCAGTCGCCGGGAGATTGTAGCCCCGACCACCATGAAGGTGTAGGAGGGGATAGTCGGCGGTGGTGGCGCGGGGATCGCCGGGAAACGGCCGCGCAAGGTGGCCCAGGTCGGTTGAATCTCAGCCGTTGGCTGGAGGTTGAAGACGGCTCGGTTGCCGCTGATCTGCGTCAAGATCTGTGCGGATCTCTCTCTTTTCCTCTATTTATTTAATTCATTAGTATGATTTTCTGCCCTGATTATTCAGTCAACTTCCAACAGAAATTAAGGCCTCTTAATGGCCGATTTAGAAAAAGTGCTCAACATGAAAGTTGTAGGCCTTGGTCTTAACTTTCATTTGGCCTTGAGGTTAGGTCATTTGGTGACCTACAGCTCCCTAGGGAGCTATTTTACTAGGACTGGTCCTACACTAGGTCAGTCCATTAGAAAAATTGCCTAGGTCAAACCCCTCCATCTTTGGAGCTATGCTTCTAACCATGGGTTGGTATACCCTAGAGGCACCCCCTGCCAAAGGGGCAGCCCTTCGTGGGCAACCTTTCATAGGGTTTTTGTGGTAATTAGATTATTTAAATTAAGTTGATTTTTGGAGCATATGATGTCCAAATGACACCAAACTTTGGTGGATGACTCTTTTATATGTGTGTAGTGACTGCCTAAAATTTCACTCCATTTGGAGTTGATTTGATATGGAAAGTTGGAAACCCTAATGAGGACCTTTAAGGGTCAAAGTAGGGTTTGATTCAATTTGAGGAGTTGAGTGTGTTAGCCTCCTCCCATCTTGTTGGTTATGTGGGTATAGCTATGCAAATGCTAGTGTCACACCCTAATGGTCCATTTGGAGCCATTAAGGTGGGGTGACCTAAAACCCTAAGGGTGAATCCTTAAGGGTGCAAAGTGAGATTTGTGAAGGACATAGGGCCAAATGTTCTAGCCTTGGCTCTGAACTTTGCGGATATGATTTTAAGGGCATAAAATGTCTTAGGAAATTTAAATGGGAATTTTAGAGGCATTTAAGTATTTTCTACCTAATAAATGAAATAGCCACCCCTTTCCTTAATAAAATAAAATGCATGGTCATAGGACCTTGTATGGTGTTGAAACTCCATAAGTGGCTGATTAGGAATGAAATTGTGCTATAGTAATTTTGTTATAATTTATTGAAGTTTCATTCCTTGTGTAGGAAATTTTAAGTACTTGCTAGCTTAAGGGAATTTAATTTTGAAAAATATCAAATCATGGGGCAAAAATGTGATATTTGGTTAACTGTCATTCAATGCTATTATATACCCATGATAATTGTTTGGAAGCTATTGGAATTGTATTTCATATACTTCATATAGAAATTGAAATTTACATCACTAGTGTAATTAATCCTTTTAAAATACCAAATCATAGGACAATGATATGATACTATGGAATCTGTCATTTTATGTCAATATTTGCCCATGACAACAGTTTGGAAGCTTGTAGGTTTATATTTCTTGTACTTCATGTAGAAATTGATATTTGCCACCTTTGGATGTTTAATCTTTTTAAAATATCAAATCACATGGTATTGACACAATAATTTGGCAGAGGCCTCTAGGTACCCATAGGAACACTTGGTAATTTTTGTGGAATTTTCAGAAGTGAATTACTATTTTTCCTGATTATAGTGGCATTTTGGTAATTATACAATTATGATGATATAGTAGGCCAAATAGCATACTAGGGTCATGATACTCAGTGAACCACCTTTGTTTGGGATATAATCTTACTGATAATTTTCATGTAACATGAGGAATCATTTTGAGGGTAGATCATGTGTAATGTGACCTAAGTCCTTAACTATTTTGAATTAAAATAAATACCAAATTAATATGGAAAATTATGGAAATTGGGAAATACCTTATTAAGATCAGTAGTAGCCTAATATAATTATACCAGACCCTGGAGATGAGTTTTTAGAGGGATTCCCTTGTGGGGTTGATGAATAGTTCAATTTGGTGGACTGCGTTTAGTAAAAACAGAATTTGGGGGGGGGGGGGGGGGGGGGGGGGGGGGGGGTTGACAATTTAGATCCCTAAGCAGTGGATAGGAGTTATACCCAATCAGTAAATGAGATATAGCCCACCATGATTCAAGGAGGGTCAATTCTAGGGTTAGTTGTGAGGCTGTGTTGGGGTCATTGTAGAAGGAAAGGAGGTACGTCCAACCCAAATGGGTGGGACGGGAGATGAGCTAAATCACTTTACTATATGAAATGATTAAGGGTGAACCAAGTGTTATCCACCAACTAAAATGATTATCTTGAAGAGGATTGTGGGGTTGAGCCCATCGATCTGTAGTACCGTTAGGGGCCCCTTATGGAGTACACCGCGGGAAGTCCAAGATTCACCCTAAATATAACACGAACTAAATTGTAGGCAAGAGTAGCCTAAGTGGATATGCAGACTGGTATGGATCTCCTCCGGGAAGGAGGTGTGTTGGATCAGCTGGTGTGTTAGTCCCTGAGCTGGAAGCTCGGGTGGACATGTTAACACCTATTACTTATTCAAATAGTGGCGAGTCTTCGGTACTAGGCTAGTCGTGTCACCGACGGTAGTATATTGACTCAGGTGAGGGTGAGGTTTAGAGGGCCGGTAAGTTTGAGTACCGCGGTCTGGAGGACAATCCCTAATAACCCACCCCGACCTTAAAGCCTGGTGGATTCCAGCAAGAGTACGCAGGAGCTCCGCTATCGTGTTATTAGCGTTGAGGCGTACATGAGGTCTAGGCTTGGTAGTGACCATACCCTCCTAGGATGTGGAATGCCCGATCCACTGCCACCGTGAGCCACGACGGTCGGTACCTGAAAGGTTGGCTTCCTTTCAAACAAATTGGGAACTATAAAGGTCTGTGCGCATAGAGTCGTGTGGGTGAGTCACATTGCATAATTTCATTAAAACATCATAACCATAGCGTAACATAACATACACATAGCATACCCCCATCATATAAATTAGTATGGGCTCTTTTATATGATGGGTTACCTGGACATCTTAACTTATATGTCGTATGGGCGTTCATATAAGTTAAGGTACGAATCTGTGATGGTAGTTTAGATTTACTTACTGCACTGCGTTCCCTTTCTACTTACTGCTTACTTCATTGCTCTACTTTACTGCCTTATACCTGCACTATACTGCTAGCTAGATTTTACTGCTTTACTTATACCTGCTAGAGTAGTGCCATGTCATCACCTTCTTGTTTACCCCTTGTTTGTCCTCCGCTTCTTCCTCCCGCTCGGTGCCTAGGAGTCGTGGAGGGAGGCGAGGACAAAACGGCTTAGTCTTTATGACTAACGGTCGGTGTGACCGCAGGAGTCCGAGGAGGCAGAGTTGTCCCGCGCGCAGCAGGACGAGATGGCAGGACCTGAGCAGCAGATGCAACGCACTACCACGACGCCACAGGTTGATGATTAGATAGTTAGATTTCCGCTTTTTGAGAGCTTTTGTTGTAGACTTCCGCATGTTGTAGAGAGAGAGAGAGAGATGGTACATTACTTTGCATATGTATCAGGTTTAAGCCCCTTTAATTATACTTCTCTTATGGACTTTCTGTTTTCATTATATATGATGATGTGATTGTGGACATGCCTTCTTTTATGTACTTACTTTTTGGCATATTTTACTTATGATCGTATAGACGGCAGGGTTGGTGCTGAGCGGTGTTAGTCAACCCGAGTGTTGGTGACACCGCAAGGCAGCGATTCTGGGCGAAGGTCCACCTCAACCGTGCGATACGGGAGAGGTTCGAGTTTTCAAGTACCCGAACGGGTTTTGGAAAAAGAGATCTTACAAATGGTATCACTGAACGAACGATCATAAGAGAACAGTCCACAACATACTGGGTCACCCCGCTCGAGTGTAGTTTGAGGACAAACTATCCAGCGGAAGCTGTGGTGTGCCCATGTATGAAATCACATAAAACAGTCCATTAAGCAGCAAGTTAGGTCAAATTTTGACTTACTTAGACAATTTGGTGACGCACCCTAGTCTAAAGAACGACCTCGGGTCTAGATTTGGGTTGAGAGTTAAAGTTACCCAACGTAGCTAAGGGAAGAAGTTAGTATAAGTCTTGACGTTGAGACTTTCACGCTAAAGGTTACGCTTTACTATCAAGTGGTAGGACCATCTCGAGGAGATCGGGTGTCTGTAGTCTTCTTTAGAGTAATAGAAGACCCATAAGCATAACCCCTTATCATAACTTGATACTTCCCATTACAGTACGTTGAGACAACCACCATAAAATACCAGAGGTCGAATTGGAATTTGAATATTTTGTTTGGAAAAGGCCCCTTTCCTAGTTAATCATATAGGGAACTCGGAAAAGTTAGCATAATTTATAGCATTGGGAGCCTAAGTTTTGTCATAACATTATGTCTTAGGGTGGAACACCAAGTCAGAAATTTTTATGCCCTAAAGTTTTTGGGCGTATGTAAGATGAATACACCGTAGAAGTATTGAAGAGACTTAGCCCAAATCAGTAGGGGCTTATCCTTTTGTTTATTGGGCCAATAAAATATCGACTTGGATTACCCCCTAGACTTTGTTTAGAAAAGGTTATGACATTTTCGTAGTAATCTCGGGTTTTGGAGTATTCAATGAAACTCAGGTGACGACGAGATCTTATTCATACACTTTTGCTTTGTGGACCAACCCTCCTTAGAAGTTTGAGACCCTTGGAGAATTTCTTCACCTTAAATAGCAGGGAGTGTTTATACCAAGTTGTGATCGCTTTAGTTATGCGAGCAAGTCAAGTGAATGGTACACTTCAAGAGTGAGCGTGCACTCATCTTATTGCTCCAAGGATGATTCTAAGGCGACAAAGTGATCAACTCGTTAATCATTTGGTTATACGTAAAGGGTTGTCCAGTGTATAAGCATAAGACTCTCGGAATCAAGAAAGTCAGGTTAAGAATTTAGGGAATTTCACTAACTTCCGGATCCAAGCAATGTGGTCTTGTCTTTTATAAGGACGTTTGGTCATCAAGCTCTTACCGGTCACAAGGGAAGAATGCCATAAACGGCAGATTCAGTGCAAGACCAAGTAAAATTTGGAATGGATAGAAGTAAGACTGGGCTATAAGTCCGCATGACCATAAGAATTAATCAGTTTTTTTTCGTAACAAATGTGCAAGTGTATGGTTGTAGATACACCTTCTTAACCTCGAGACATCGATTTATAGAGTTATCCAATCAATTTACAATCATTAACGTCCGAACAAATGTCTCGATTTAGTCAAGTATTGAAAACAAGAAAGAATGCCAGGTTTAGTAGCTTGGGATAAATTTGTCACATCATGGAATTTTGAAGTTTGGAGTCAAGTTTTTGCAAGTAAAGATTACAACTAGAGTTTCTTGCACTCCAGGGCTTTCAAGGGTAATTTTCGGATAGTAATTTTTAATTAAAATTCAAGCCCTCTCCGTAATGAAAATTTAGTTAAGATCATTTTACTCTTAGAGTTGGTTTATGCATCACCAGAGAGCTTAGGAAGGTGACTATTTG
This sequence comes from Dactylorhiza incarnata, assembly GCA_033032865.1. Lineage (NCBI taxonomy): Eukaryota > Viridiplantae > Streptophyta > Magnoliopsida > Asparagales > Orchidaceae > Dactylorhiza > Dactylorhiza incarnata. Next base: position 25,853,093 of record JAWHQI010000002.1, read on the forward strand.
GATCTTGTAATACGATAGTATAAACTATTTAGGGCTAAGATGGAGAATTTTTTTTCTATGTTCAGATCTCGGGAAAGATGACAACGACCGTCATGTGTTGAAATTTTGAGGAATGGGGAGTTGAAATGATTGATTAGTGCCGTTACTATCAACTCCCGCTTAAGATTGTTAACTTTACTTGATGATACGTAGCGACGTAATTTTTGGATGACATAACTATGAGAAGGGTCGTTATGATGAAATCTTTAATTCTTAATTTATAGCATAAGTAAGATGAGACCTCTTGCCTTTGAAAGTTTAGCCCACCCGATATTGGAAATCTAAAGTGAAATTTGTCGAATGATATATTGAAGATATATAATCTACATACAATCCTCTGATCTTAAGAACCAGAACTTACAATTTCTCCAAAATTTATAGTCTCAGTTAGGAAGATTCAGGAATAAGGGAGACAAGTTTGATTTTCAGATATAAATGGTGGAATTTCTCGAGGATTAATGGGTTTTAATGAGTCACCCTTCATGTTGAAATCAATTTGTGCCAAAACTTGTCATGATATAAAGGGGTTTTACCCTCGTGAGTTATGAACCAATGGATATGGAAAGTAGATGGGAGTCATTTCACGAACATCCTTCTAATCTGCAGACGTTATTTGTCTCACAGAAAAACTTGGAAGATATCTACATTTATTTAACGTGTGGAAGCGTTAACCTCGTGTAACGTTCGTAGGACATAAGAGGCTCTGGTCCAAGTGTAATCAAGGTTTATGTTTTTATTCTGTAACTGATAAACCTGACCTTGTATCCGCGGAGTCGGAAACAGTTTATCAGCAGATTCCTCATTTGTTAAGGGATAAGGTCTCTTGGTGTAGGTGGTGTTGAACGCCTACGTGTAAGAGAAACGTATAGTGAAGAGTCAGAGTAGACAATGTCGGTTGGCTAATTGATCACGGCCTGGCTAATCGATTTATGAGCAGAGTATTAAATAAGCATGGTTCGTGAATGTAACCTTATGAAGTTAAGTTGAACTCGAAGGTTTTTGGTGCCATCTAGCGCGGCTTGATAGTATAATTTAACTCGGTAGGTTCTTATGTATTTCAGGTAGATCCTCCTTCGGGGAGTGTAGTGATTTTGATAACACCCGCGCCTGGTTAGCTTGTTTTGATTTCATTGAAGTGTCTATTTCCTACTTATTACCGGGATGGAGCAAGTAGAACCCGCATTGTGATTAATGGCACGATGATCTGAGCGGCGGGTTAAAACTTCATTTAAACCCAGTGGAAATATTGCCGACAATCTTCGCGAGTAATAGTAGAAGTGCAATGGGAAATATTGGTAAAGAATGTTGCTCCGGTTTGAGTTCTCAAATAGTTGAGGTCCGAGTTCTTCCGTGGAAGGAGATTCTGATGTCCGATCTTTATAGTTCAATCATGGGCAAGAGGAGCACAGCTGGGTGCCCTTGGACTTCATACAATAATGATTCCCCGGAACTCTTCACCTCAGGTGCAAATTAATCGTCTTTGAAATCCTTTACTCTTATAAGTACTTGCAACCCGTAGACCCAAACCTAAATTTAGAGGACGAAATATTTCTTTTGTTTATTGGGATTTGTAACATCCCCAATCCTTCTAGACCCCTAGATGGTGTTAGGGCATGAGTGGTGTGCAGAATGGCCACTAAGGCCCTTGGGCCAAGTGGAGTGTGCTAAGTGCACACCAAGGGCACAAAATCAACAAAGCCCAATACCACTCCCTTAGGCCAATTGACCCTCAATCCACCAAATTGACCTCCCCATACCACCCTAACCACTGAGGAAGACCATAACCATGGAAATTGCACTTGGGTGGGACTCAATTGCATGAAATTGACCAAAGTCAATAATAGGTCAACATTAACCAAACTAAGTCAACTAGGGTGCAATTGACCCTCAAATGTTCAAATTGACCTTACCACCACACTCTAAACACCTTAAGGAACCCAATGGACCAAAAAGCCCCATCATGGTGGGACCAATTGACCCCAATTGACCAAAGTCAAACTTTACCCAATTTTGGTCAAATCTACACCCTTTGATTAAATTGAACCAATTGGAGCCCCACCATGGACCAACCTATGTTGGGTGATTTTAAGGGACCCATGACCCCCAAGTGGGGTCAACCCACTCACCTTGGTTGACCAAAGTCAACCATGGTCAACATAGGCCATTAAAGGTGAATTCCTTATCTAGATTGAAATGAACCCTAGCACCCCTTAATTAACCATTATACTTGGACCTTAGGCCTTGCCCATCAGCCCTAGGTCTGAACCCTATCATGGTTTGATTAGCCAAATGATAAGGTGACAAAAAGTGGTTCAAAAAGCATAAAGCTAAAGCAAAAGCAATTCCCCCCCCTTCCACACTCAATCTCCAATCAACCTAGGGCCCTTCCCTGATTGCTGGGGGTCTGACCTTGACCCAGGTGGAAGCAATGGACCAGCTGGTGCAGGAGGGTGGCAGCCATGGGAGAGTCCGAGGAGGCCAAGGTTCAAAACAGCATGTAGAGGCCTCCCCACTTGATTTCGACCATTCCATCAGCTTCAGAAGGGAGAAAGCAGACGGGAACGAACCTTGGAACTGAGCTGTAGCTGGAGAATCGAGATCGGGAGCAGGATCGCCGGAGCTGAGCACTTCCATGGCCAGCCGCCGCCGGAGCCGCCACCACACGCCAACAAGGGTCCGTTTCTCCTCCCCTCCCTCTGTGCTAGCTTCTTAGGCCATTAGGATGAAGTTCCATGCTCAATTGAGCTGGAATCACATTTTCAAAACCATGAAAATCCATGGTTCTCGTCCATGCTCCAATCGCCGAAAAATGCCGCCTCCGGCCGCCAGTCGCCGGGAGATTGTAGCCCCGACCACCATGAAGGTGTAGGAGGGGATAGTCGGCGGTGGTGGCGCGGGGATCGCCGGGAAACGGCCGCGCAAGGTGGCCCAGGTCGGTTGAATCTCAGCCGTTGGCTGGAGGTTGAAGACGACTCGGTTGCCGCTGATCTGCGTCAAGATCTGTGCGGATCTCTCTCTTTTCCTCTATTTATTTAATTCATTAGTATGATTTTCTACCCTGATTATTCAGTCAACTTCCAACAGGAATTAAGGCCTCTTAATGGCCGATTTAGAAAAAGTGCTCAACATGAAAGTTGTAGGCCTTGGTCTTAACTTTCATTTGGCCTTGAGGTTAGGTCATTTGGTGACCTACAGCTCCCTAGGGAGCTATTTTACTAGGACTGGTCCTACACTAGGTCAGTCCATTAGAAAAATTGCCTAGGTCAAACCCCTCCATCTTTGGAGCTGTGCTTCTAACCATGGGTTGGTATACCCTAGGGGCACCCCCTGCCAAAGAGGCAGCCCTTGGTGGGCAACCTTTCATAGGGTTTTTGTGGTAATTAGATTATTTAAATTAAGTTGATTTTTGGAGCATATGATGTCCAAATGACACCAAACTTTGGTGGATGACTCTATTATATGTGTGTAGTGACTACCTAAAATTTTACTCCATTTGGAGTTGATTTGATATGGAAAGTTGGAAACCCTAATGAGGACCTTTAAGGGTCAAAGTAGGGTTTGATTCAATTTGAGGAGTTGAGTGTGTTAGCCTCCTCCCATCTTGTTGGTTATGTGGGTATAGCTATGCAAATGCTAGTGTCACACCCTAATGGTCCATTTGGAGCCATTAAGGTGGGGTGACCTAAAACCCTAAGGGTGAATCCTTAAGGGTGCAAAGTGAGATTTGTGAAGGACATAGGGCCAAATATTCTAGCCTTGGCTCTGAACTTTGGGGATATGATTTTAAGGGCATAAAATGTCTTAGGAAATTTAAATGGGAATTTTAGAGGCATTTAAGTATTTTCTACCTAATAAATGAAATAGCCACCCCTTTCCTTAATAAATTGAAATGCATGGTCATAGGACCTTGTATGGTGTTGAAACTCCATAAGTGGCTGATTAGGAATGAAATTGTGCTATAGTAATTTTGTTATAATTTGTTGAAGTTTCATTTCTTGTGTAGGAAATTTTAAGTACTTGCTAGCTTAAGGGAATTTAATTTTGAAAAATATCAAATCATGGGGCAAAAATGTGATATTTGGTTAACTGTCATTCAATGCTATTATATACCCATGATAATTTTTTGGAAGCTATTGGAATTGTATTTCATATACTTCATGTAGAAATTGAAATTTACATCACTAGTGTAATTAATCCTTTTAAAATACCAAATCATAGGACAATGATATGATACTATGGAATCTGTCATTTTATGTCAATATTTGCCCTTGACAACAGTTTGGAAGCTTGTAGATTTATATTTCTTGCACTTCATGTAGAAATTGATATTTGCCACCTTTGGATGTTTAATCTTTTTAAAATATCAAATCACATGGTATTGACACAATAATTTGGCAGAGGCCTCTAGGTATCCATAGGAATACTTGGTAATTTTTGTGGAATTTTCAGAAGTGAATTACAATTTTTCCTAATTATAGTGGCATTTTGGTAATTATACAATTATGATGATATAGTAGGCCAAATAGCATACTAGGGTCATGATACTCAGTGAACCACCTTTTTTGGGATATAATCTTACTGATAATTTTCATGTAACATGAGAAATCATTTTGAGGGTAGATCATGTGTAATGTGACCTAAGTCCTTAACTATTTTGAATTAAAATAAATACCAAATTAATATGGAAAATTATGGAAATTGGGCAATACCTTATTAAGATCAGTAGTAGCCTAATATAATTATACCAAACCCTGGAGATGAGTTTTTAGAGGGATTCCCTTGTGGGGTTGATGGATAGTTCAATTTGGTGGACTGCGTTTAGTAAAAATAGAATTTGGGGTTTTTGACAATTTAGATCCCTAAGCAGTGGATAGGAGTTATACCCAATCAGTAAATGAGATATAGCCCACCATGATTCAAGGAGGGTCAATTCTAGGGTTAGTTGTGAGGTTGTGCTGGGGTCATTGTAGAAGGAAAGGAGGTACGTCCAACCCAAATGGGTGGGACGGGAGATGAGCTAAATCACTTTACTATATGAAATGATTAAGGGTGAACCAAGTGTTATCCACCAACTAAAATGATTATCTTGAAGAGGATTGTGGGGTTGAGCCCATCGATCTGTAGTACCGTTAGGGGCCCCTTATGGAGTACACCGCGGGAAGTCCAAGATTCACCCTAAATATAACACGAACTAAATTGTAGGCAAGAGTAGCCTAAGTGGATATGCAGACTGGTATGGATCTCCTCCGGGAAGGAGGTGTGTTGGATCAGCTGGTGTGTTAGTCCCTGAGCTGGAAGCTCGGGTGGACATGTTAACACCTATTACTTATTCAAATAGTGGCGAGTCTTCGGTACTAGGCGAGTCGTGTCACCGACGGTAGTACGTTGACTCAGGTGAGGGTGAGGTTTAGAGGGCCGGTAAGTTTGAGTTCCGCGGTCTGGAGGACAATCCCTAATAACCCACCCCGACCTTAAAGTCTGGTGGATTCCAGCAAGAGTACGCAGGTGCTCCGCTGTTGTGTTATTAGCGTTGAGGCGTACATGAGGTCTAGGCTTGGTTGTGACCACACCCGCCTAGGATGTGGAATGCCCGATCCACTGCCACCGTGAGCCACGACGGTCGGTACCTGAAAGGTTGGCTTCCTTTCAAACAAATTGGGAACTATAAAGGTTTGTGCGCATAGAGTCGTGTGGGTGAGTCACATTGCATAATTTCATTAAAACATCATAACCATAGCGTAACATAACATACACATAGCATACCCCCATCATATAAATTAGTATGGGCTCTTTTATATGATGGGTTACCTGGACATCTTAACTTATATGTCGTATGGGCGTTCATATAAGTTAAGGTACGAATCTGTGATGGTAGTTTAGATTTACTTACTGCACTGCGTTCCCTTTCTACTTACTGCTTACTTCATTGCTCTATTTTACTTCCTTAAACCTTGATACGTTTTTGTCTCTCTCTTTGAAAGAGAGAAGAAAGAGAAGAAAGCTCTTTCTTTCTTTTCGATTCAACCTTGGGCGGACGTTTTCGAAGAGTCCCGCGAGTAATTCTACTTTGAGGAATTACCCGTTATCCTATCGAAGGATAGAAGTAACGGACTCTTTCTCTTTCGAAATATCGAGGATTACTCCTCGGCCGCGTCCTCTGAAGGCTAAATGAAAAGATTGAAAAAGGGCTTTATGTTGAAATTAAAATTGAAAGCTTTTTGAAAATATTGTTGCAACAATTTTTTGAGTAGTTGCAACAATTCTTTAAGAGCGTTTTAAAACTTCTTTTACCTTGAGCTAGTTGCAACAACCAAAGAGGTGTTGCAACAAATTTTTTAGTGTTTTTAAAAGAGAGTTTTAAAAAGTACTTTAGAGAGAAAGCTTTTGGGTTTATGTAATTATCCGGACTAAAATCAATAAAGGCAAGTGGACCTTATCGATAGTAGTATAGGATATTTCTTTTGAAATATCAAGGTCGTATTTTTCCAAGGTCGTATCGATTATTTCTACTTCTTAGGAACGCGCTATTATTTTATCGAAAAGAGTTTGAAATTGATTTTTATGATTTTATAGAAAAGCTAGTGACGAAAATGATAACTATCGCGGGCTTGGTGTGCGTTTAGCAAAAACCAAGAAAAGCGATGAAAAGAAAAAGAACGAAAACGTTAATTTAAAAAGTAGTTTTGCTTAGAATTTTTTAGGGTTTTATAAAACGATAATGATAACTACAGCGATAATAAGCGATTGAGCAGGTAGCGGAATTAAGCAAAAAGCGATTATATTAAAAACAAAAGACGCACTAATTGAAAACGCACACACTCTACAGAATTAAAATGAAAGCTGTAAATTGCAGAAATTAAAGAAATGCGATCCCTGCCCAAATAGGTAGAGGGGAAATAAATGCGTGAGCAAGTCCTATCCAAACGGATAGGCGAGAAATAAATGCGTGAGCAAGTCCTATCCAAACGGATAGGCGGGAAATAAATGCGTGACGGAAATGGAAACTATTCGATTACAAAAAAGGCGCAAACTTTATACTCATACACACACCCACTCTACGTTAATGAAATCTAATTAAAATAAAACAAATCTAAACTCATACACTCACACACACAACAATAATGAAACTAAGTTAAAAAGAAAAGAAAATCTACTCTCATACACACACACACACTTACAAAAAAGCAAAAAGAAAGTAAAAAGAACAAATGAAAACAAAACAAAACAAAAAACTAATTAACCTCCTACACTCACACACACTAATATGAAATCATCTAAAAATTACAACAAAACTAAAAACAAGAAAATTACACTCATACACACACACACCCAAATTAAAATGACAACTTAACAAAAATTACAAAATTACATAAAACTAAAAATAAAAAGAAAAAGAACAAAAAGAGAACACGCACACACTAAAACAAAGAGAGACAATAATTACAAAACAAGCTTAATTTATTTCATTTCAAAAAAGGGGTTACAAAACTAGAGAGAGAAAGTGCAAAATTACAAAAATTACAAAACACCAAAAATCAGCAAAATGGAACAAAACCTTAAGAGAAGCTCCCAAAATTTTGAACCCAGCTTGCACTCAGCTGAACCTGGCTATTTATAGAAAAAAAATTTGGATTACACGCCCTCAGACACGGGCGTGTCTGAGGGCGTGACATGGCTTGGGGTGCGAATAGCCAGAACAGCTGGATCCAGGCAGGTATCTGGAAGGCTTGACCGGCGACTTGGAAGTACACGGGCGTGTTCCAGGGAACACGGGCGTGTTCGATGTCGGCATTGTGCTGTCGGCTGCTGGGCGTGACGGGCGGCATGCCCTTTGTTTTTCTGGAAGGAATTGAGGGTCACGGGCGTGTCTGAAATGTCACGGCCGTGACTTTGATTTTTTGGATGAAATGCTTCAAGTGGCTGGAATCTGGGATGGATATCCAACACGGGCGTGACCATGGTACACGGCCTCGGTCACGGGCGTGACCGAGGGCGTGACTTGATGTTTGAGTTGGAAAAAGAACAGAGAAAAGAAAATGTTAAGGATTAGTGAACACGCCCTTGGACACGGGCGTGACCAAGGGCGTGACTTAACAAAATTACAAAAACTTTACAAAATGAAAATAAAACTAAGTTAAAAACAAAAATAACAAAAACAAACATTTTATTCATTAATTTACATATATTATTTAGAAATCTAATTAAAATTATACTAAAAATTATATAGAAAAATGCGTATATTTACTATTCATCAAACACCCCCATACTTAAGCTTTTGCTATTCCAGAGCAAAAGTAAGGGATACCTATAAGACGTTTAATAAAATTTCTAATTTACTAAAGTTTTTATTAAATCAAAAGTAAGATCGAAATAAATTTAGGGTATTTAAAGAGGTAAGTCCAAAACTATGAAAGTAATTTAAAAAGAGCGAAAAAATTTTAGCGAGACTTCTAAAGTTAGCTAAATAGCGTCGATTATTGCAGTCTTTGGTACCTTTTAATTAGAATAGAATTATATAAAACTTTAACCTTTTTTAAGAAAGTTTTTAAGAATAAATAAAACCTACTAATTATGCTCTCTCAAACTTTCTTAAATTAAAATCTAGGTACAATTTTATTGGCTAAGGGGTAGGGGAAAAAAGGTAGCCTTGGCAAAAAGAAGAGTGCTTGGATTTAGGGGTGACGGATTTTATCCTCTCACCCCACCTTTTTGGTGGCCTTTGCTTTGATTCCCAGCGTTGGTTTACGCGGGAGAATATAAATAAGGATTTTTATATACAAATAAAAGACATAAACATAAAACATTTATATAAAAAATTTTTTTGTTTTTGTGTGTTTTTTAATTTTTTTCTAAGTTAATTAAAGATTTTTTTGGATTTTTTCTAATATGGGAGGGGCAAAAATAATTACAAAAAGAGGGAAAACACGCCCCCATACTTAAAACCAACATTGTCCTCAATGTTGAAGGTAAGTGTGAGGAACGAAAATATTTACAAAAAAAGGATGAAGATTTTAATTACAAAATAGAAAAAAATATATACAAGGATAGTTACAAAAAAAAAACTCCACGAATATATACAAAATTGTTTTTTTTTGGGTTGTTTTAGTTTTTCGAAATGTACAAAACACGAATACAAGAAGTAAAAAAAACATATATTTTTTTGTATGATAAAAATAAATTTTTATCATCTTTTTATGTTATTATTTATATTATATGTATTTTTTTGTTGTTTTGGTTTTAATTTTAAAATATGCATGTTTTAAAATATGTCTAAATTTTAAGAAAGATAAAATAAGGTAAAATAAAGAAAAGGCTTTAAGATAAAAACCAAGGAAGAAAGAAGAGAAATAAAAAGGTAAAAGCAACGGGGTTTTCTCGTTTCGAAGTATCGACAAAAATCCCCTCTCGAGTCTGTCGAGTAATCCTACTTTGAGAAACTTCCTATTGTCTTATCTTAAAATTCCCAAAATTCTTTTTGATTTTTGTTTTAAAGTTTTTGGATTATTTTATTTTGTTTTATGTTTCTTTTTTGAAAAAGAATGATAATTTAAAATATGCATAATTATTAATTTTATTATTTTATTTTTTTATTTTTTTTTTATTTTTTATTTATTATTATTATTTATTATTATTATTTTTGTTTAAGTTTTTTTTTTTGGTTTTATTTTTGAAATTAAATAAGGACAATAAAAGAGCGTAATTGGATAAATATGGGGGTGCCTCCCACGAGCGCTTTGTTTACCGTCTCGTAGCTTGACGCGTTGGCGGGGTACGATCTTTTTAGAGGTGGGGGAGGGGTATAGAATTTAACATCCCTCCCAGTTGATCCCCCGCGTGGTAGAGTTTTAGTCGGTGACCGTTAACTTTTAAGTCGCCTTTTTCCGGGTGGGTGATAAGGATGGTCCCGTATGGCCAAACCTCTTTCACTTGAAAGGGGCCGGACCAACGGGATTTTAGTTTCCCCGGAAAAAGACGAAGACGTGAATTATATAGGAGGACGAGATCGCCCTGCGCAAATGATTTTGGAAATATAATTTTTCGGTCGTGGTAAAATTTCGAGCGTTCCTTATAAAATTTATTACTCTCGTAAGCGTTCGCACGCCATTCATCGAGTTCGTTTAATTGGAATTTCTGGTTTTCGGCGGTTAAATTATGATCGAGATTTAAGAATTTTAACGCCCAAAAAGCGCGGTGCTCTAATTCTACGGGCAAATGGCACGCCTTGCCGTAGACTAATCGATAAGGCGTACAACCGATTGCGGTCTTGTACGCCGTACGATATGCCCACAGCGCGTCGTCTAATTTAAGTGCCCAATCCTTCCTATTAGTTGAAACGGTTTTTTCTAATATGCGTTTGATTTCCCGATTTACTACCTCCACTTGGCCGCTCGTTTGGGGGTGATAGGCGGTGGCGAGCAAGCGTGACGCCATATTTGGTTAATATTTTTGCAAACTGGGCGTTGCAAAAGTGCGTACCCCTATCACTAACTATCGCACGGGGCGTACCGAAGCGAGAAAATAATTTTTTAAGAAAGTTGACGACGACTCTCGCATCGTTGGTGGGGAGAGCTTGCGCTTCCGCCCACCTAGATACGTAGTCGACCGCCACTAAAATGTAGCGATTATGATATGAAGGAGGTAGGGGGCCTATGAAATCTATGCTCCATAAATCGAAAATCTCGCATTCTAAATAAAAATTTTGGAGCATCTCGTCTCGACGAGAGATGTTACCCGACCGTTGACAGCTATCGCATGCGCTCACAAAAGTGTGAGCGTCTTTGAAGAGAGCGGGCCAATAAAAGCCCGCCTCCAGCGCCTTCTGCGCGGTCCGGTTGGCTTGATAATGCCCCCCGGCCGGCCCTTCGTGGCAGTGCCGCAAAATTTGCGCACCCTCCTCGCTCGAAACGCATCTTCGCACGACTTGGTCCGCGCAGACGCGAAATAAGAAAGGGTCCTACCAAAAGTAATTTTTCAAATCAGAAAAGAATTTCTTCTTTTGTTGTTTTGAAAAGTCTTTCGGGAGCACCCGCGCAACTAAATAGTTGGCGTAGTCTGCGAACCAAGGCGAGGGAGAAGTTTTTAAATTATTTAAAGCTAAAAGAAGCTCCTCGGGAAATCGATCATCGATTTTTGGTTCGAAGAGCGCTTCCGCGATTGGGTGTTCTAAACGAGAAAGGTGGTCGGCCGCTAAATTTTCGGCCCCCTTCTTATCGCGGATCTCTAAATCAAATTCTTGTAATAGGAGGATCCATCGAAGAAGGCGGGGCTTAGCGTCCATTTTTTCTAATAAATATTTTAGGGCGGAGTGGTCGGTAAATATTATAATTTTAGAAAACGTGACGTAGGGCCTAAACTTATCTATGGCGAAGACGACGGCAAGGAGTTCCTTTTCCGTTGTCGTGTAATTAGCCTGTGCGGCCGTGAGCGTGCGGGACGCGTAGTAGATAGGATGAAAATATTTATTAACGCGTTGGCCTAATACGGCACCTACCGCTATATCACTCGCGTCGCACATAATCTCAAACGGAAGGGTCCAAATGGGCGCCACCAGAATGGGAGAATGGATAAGTTTATTTTTTATGGCATTGAATGCCTCTACGCACGCGTTATCAAAAATAAATGGAGATTCCTTCTCCAGGAGGTGGGTTAGCGGTTTTGTTATTTTGGAAAAGTTTTGAATAAACCGCCTATAGAAACCCGCGTGGCCAAGAAAACTACGGATTGATTTTATATTTGAGGGCGCGGGGAGTTTTTCAATTATTTCGACCTTGGCCTTGTCGACCTCCATCCCTCTTTCAGAAATTTTGTGCCCGAGAACTAAGCCTTCTCGAACCATAAAATTACACTTTTCCCAGTTTAAAACCAGGTTCGTGTCTTCGCATCGTTGGAGGACTCGATCTAAATTTTGGAGGCAGTTTTGGAAGGAGCTTCCAAAAACCGAGAAGTCATCCATAAAGACTTCCATAATATCCTCTACGAGCTCTCCAAAGATCGCCATCATACATCGTTGAAATGTAGCTGGCGCGTTGCAGAGGCCGAATGGCATCCTTCGGTACGCGAAGGTACCGAAGGGGCACGTAAAGGTTGTTTTCTCCTGGTCTTCGGGGGAGATAGGAATTCGTAAAAATCCCGATAGACCATCGAGAAAACAATAATAAGGATGACCCGATAGTCGCTCCAAAATTTGATCGATAAATGATAACGGAAAGTGGTCTTTGCGGGTGGCATCATTTAATTTTCGGTAATCGATGCACACCCTCCAACCCGTAATAGTACGAGTTGGAATTAATTCGTTATATTGATTTGCCACTACCGTTATACCGCCCTTTTTAGGCACGACATGAATGGGACTAACCCACGTGCTGTCGGATATAGGGTAGATAATCCCCGCATCCATTAATTTTATTACTTTAGCCTTAACGACCTCCCGCATATTCGGGTTAAGTCGTCGCTGAGGGTGGATGGTTTTGCGGGAATTATCTTCTAAGAAAATTTTGTGCGTGCAAAAAGAGGGATTTATCCCCCTAATATAGGAAATCTGCCATGCAATTGCATGGCGATGCGCGGACAAAACTTTAACTAATTCGGAAGTTTCTGAATCAGATAAAGAAGACGAAATAATAACCGGGAGTTTTAAGTCCGCGGCGAGAAAAGCGTATCTTAAATGGTCGGGGAGTGGCTTAAGCTCCAAGACCGGGGGTTCTTCGTAAGAAGTTGTAATTTTTAAACTTTTAGAATTAAAAGATTCGAAAGGCGAATCTGGCGGTAGCTCGTCCAAAGGGGCGAGGTCCGCCAAATCCGGTTCGTCTAAATTTAAAGCGAGTAATTCATAAAGCGAAGAACACTCATCCTCGAACGCGGATTCTAAGTGAAAGCAGGAATCATCGTTCGATAAAGAGTTTCGCATCGAGGGATTAATAAGAAGGGTAACTTCGTCGTCCCCTACCCGAAGGAGGAGGCGACCGTTACTCACATCAATTAATGCGCGGGAGGTCGCGAGGAAAGGGCGACCGAGGATAATTGGCACCTCGGCGTCCTCCTCGATGTCGAGGATGACGAAGTCTACCGGAAAGATAAACTTGTCAACCTTGACCAGAACGTCCTCCACTACCCCGATAGGATATTTTATCGAGCGATCCGCGAGTTGGATGCTCATTTTTGTTGGGGTGGGAACACCCAAATCTAGTTTTTTAAAGAGGGAGAAGGGCATCAAATTGATGCTCGCTCCCAGGTCCGCTAGGGCGTACTTTATTAATAAATTGCCGAATAGGCACGGGATGGAAAACCTTCCCGGGTCGTTTAGTTTTGGCGGCAATTTATTAAGTAGGACCGCCGAGCATTCCGCATTTAAGGAGACACGCGAAATACCCTCGAGCTTCTTTTTATTAGAAAGGAGCTCCTTAAGGTATTTCGCGTATTTCGGCATCTGAGAGAGTGCCTCGCAGAAGGGGACGTTAATTTGAATTTGTTTAAATATTTGTAAAAACTTTTTGTAATGTTCGTCCTCCTTCTCTTTATTAAGTTTTGCGGAGTACGGAATTTGCGGGCTCGAGACGCCCGGCGCTAATGATTTTTCCGTATCTAATAAAATAAAAGACGAGGGTGCAGGGGTCGGAGGCGAAACAGTTACCTGATGCTCAACCCGCAATGGGGAGTCGACCTCCTTGCCGGTGCGTAAGGTAATGGCGTGGGCATTTTCACGCGGGTTCTGCTCCGAGTTCCCCGGTAGTGCTCCAAGTGGCCGCTCGGAGACCATTTTTGCAAGCTGGCCAACCTGCATTTCTAAATTTTTTAGCGATCCGGTTATATTCCGGATATTTGCGTCGTTGGAAGCCATGTATTTTGCAAAAATCTCCTCGAGCGGAGAAGGTTTTGGAGGAGGAGGCGCAAAACCCTGCTGAAATCCTTGGGGATATCCATGCGGAAATCCTTGCGGGATCGCAGGTGGAGGGCGTTGCGCATTATTAGGGTTACTCCAGGAGAAGTTCGGGTGGCTCCTCCAACCCGGGTTATAGTTATTACTATATGGGTTGAAGGGCGCCCGCACTTGATTGCCCACGTAATCCACCGATTCCTCGCTTAAATTATTGTTATTATTAATATTATTATTAAGATTATTATTATTAAGATTATTAAAATTATTATTATTATTTGGATTATTAAAATTATTATTATTATTATTAGGATTATTAGCCCAAGCGGGAGTGGAGGAGGAAGCAGTCATCTCCGCCACTTGCTTACTTAGCCGCTCTACCTGCGAGGCTAAATGAGTAGTGGCATCCACTTCGAAAATACCAGCCGGTTTAGGAGGACGCGACCTTGGCACATTCCATTGGTACGCGTTCATGGCCATTTCTTCGATCAGAGCTTGAGCGGCCTCCGGGGTTTTGTTGTTTAACGTTCCCCCGGCGGCTGCGTCGATCATCTGTCTCGTTGAGAAATTCAAGCCGTTATAGAATGTTTGTACCTGAAGCCAAGTTGGTAGCGCGTGATGAGGACACCTACGCAAATATTCTTTAAAACGTTCCCAAGTCTCGTAGAGAGACTCAGAATCGAATTGAATGAAGGATGCGATATCGGTGCGTAATTTAGCGGTTTTTGACGGAGGAAAATATTTAGTTAGAAAATTCTCCGTCAATTCGGCCCACGTGGTTATGGACCCTCTCGGAAGAGAAGTCAACCACGATTTCGCCTTTGTCCGCAGGGAAAAGGGAAATAAGCGCAAGCGAATGGCGTCATCGCTGACGCCATTAATCTTGAAGGTGTCGCAAATTTCTAAGAAATTATTAAGGTGTTGGTTTGGGTCCTCATCTGGCAAACCGTCGAACTGAATCGACTGTTGTACCATTTGAATTATACTGGATTTGATTTCGAAATTATTATTAGCTACCGCGGGGCGGGTGACGCTCGATCCTGTATCCTCTAAATTTGGCCTAGCATAATAGGCCATGGTCCTCGGTGGGGCCGCATTTAGATTAGGATCGCCCATCACGCCTATATGTATATCGCCGACGGATTCTTCGGGAGCTATTTATAGATTTTGATTACGAGATCGGCGGCGCTCGAGAAGCGTGCGCTCGTTTTCGGGATCAAAAGGTAAAATTGGATTATCCGAAGATTCTCCTCGGGTCATACACTATTCTTTAATTAATTTTTTTTGGAAGAAAGAGTTTTCTTGTTTTTCTTTTTATAGATTTTTTTTTTATTTTTGATGTTTTTGTTTTAGA
Source organism: Dactylorhiza incarnata (assembly GCA_033032865.1). Classification (NCBI taxonomy): domain Eukaryota; kingdom Viridiplantae; phylum Streptophyta; class Magnoliopsida; order Asparagales; family Orchidaceae; genus Dactylorhiza; species Dactylorhiza incarnata. The sequence continues at coordinate 25,868,359 of JAWHQI010000002.1, forward strand.
AATATTTTTACAAAGATGAAAAAGAAAGGAAAATAAGTAAAAGAGAATAATATATTTTTTGGGTTTTTCTTTACTTAAGTAAAATATATAAATATATATATTTTTTTTTGGGTTTGATTTTTTTTGTGGGGCTTTTATATGAAAATATATGTAGCTATATTCGAAAATATATGTAAAAAAGGAAAATTGAAAAATATATGTATATATAATTTTTTTGATTTTTCTTTACTTAGATAGTATATTTTTTTAGTTTTTGGTTTTTTAGATAGAAAAAGAGATGAAATATAAGATAAAATTAATAGCGTTTCCTATTTCAAAATAACGACACAAGTTCCCCGGCAACGGCGCCAAAAACTTGATACGTTTTTGTCTCTCTCTTTGAAAGAGAGAAGAAAGAGAAGAAAGCTCTTTCTTTCTTTTCGATTCAACCTTGGGCGGACGTTTTCGAAGAGTCCCGCGAGTAATTCTACTTTGAGGAATTACCCGTTATCCTATCGAAGGATAGAAGTAACGAACTCTTTCTCTTTCGAAATATCGAGGATTACTCCTCGGCCGCGTCCTCTGAAGGCTAAATGAAAAGATTGAAAAAGGGCTTTATGTTGAAATTAAAATTGAAAGCTTTTTGAAAATATTGTTGCAACAATTTTTTGAGTAGTTGCAACAATTCTTTAAGAGCGTTTTAAAACTTCTTTTACCTTGAGCTAGTTGCAACAACCAAAGAGGTGTTGCAACAAATTTTTTAGTGTTTTTAAAAGAGAGTTTTAAAAAGTGCTTTAGAGAGAAAGCTTTTGGGTTTATGTAATTATCCGGACTAAAATCAATAAAGGCAAGTGGACCTTATCGATCGTAGTATAGGACATTTCTTTTGAAATATCAAGGTCGTATTTTTCCAAGGTCGTATCGATTATTTCTACTTCTTAGGAACGCGCTATTATTTTATCGAAAAGAGTTTGAAATTGATTTTAATGATTTTATAGAAAAGCTAGTGACGAAAATGATAACTATCGCGGGCTTGGTGTGCGTTTAGCAAAAACCAAGAAAAGCGATGAAAAGAAAAAGAACGAAAATGTTAATTTAAAAAGTAGTTTTGCTTAGAATTTTTTAGCGTTTTATAAAACGATAATGATAACTACGGCGATAATAAGCGATTGAGCGGGTAGCGGAATTAAGCAAAAAGCGATTATATTAAAAACCAAAGAGGGACTAATTGAAAACGCACACACTCTACAGAATTAAAATGAAAGCTGTAAATTGCAGAAATTAAAGAAATGCGATCCCTACCCAAATAGGTAGAGGGGAAATAAATGCGTGAGCAAGTCCTATCCAAACGGATAGGCGGGAAATAAATGCGTGAGCAAGTCCTATCCAAACGGATAGGCGGGAAATAAATGCGTGAGCAAGTCCTATCCAAACGGATAGGCGGGAAATAAATGCGTGACGGAAATGGAAACTATTCGATTACAAAAAAGGCGCAAACTTTATACTCATACACACACCCACTCTACGTTAATGAAATCTAATTAAAATAAAACAAATCTAAACTCATACACTCACACACATAACAATAATGAAACTAAGTTAAAAAGAAAAGAAAATCTACTCTCATACACACACACACACTTACAAAAAAGCAAAAAGAAAGTAAAAAGAACAAATGAAAACAAAACAAAACAAAAAACTAATTAACCTCCTACACTCGCACACACTAATATGAAATCATCTAAAAATTACAACAAAACTAAAAACAAGAAAATTACACTCATACACACACACACCCAAATTAAAATGACAACTTAACAAAAATTACAAAATTACATAAAACTAAAAATAAAAAGAAAAAGAACAAAAAGAGAACACACACACTAAAACAAAGAGAGACAATAATTACAAAACAAGCTTAATTTATTTCATTTCAAAAAAGGGGTTACAAAACTAGAGAGAGAAAGTGCAAAATTACAAAAATTACAAAACACCAAAAATCAGCAAAATGGAACAAAACCTTAAGAGAAGCTCCCAAAATTTTGAACCCTTGCACTCAGTTGAATCTGGCTATTTATAGAAAAAAATTTTGGATTACACGCCCTCGGACACGGGCGTGTCTGAGGGCGTGACATGGCTTGGGGTGCGAATAGCCAGAACAGCTGGATCCAGGCAGGTATCTGGAAGGCTTGACCGGCGACTTGGAAGTACACGGGCGTGTTCCAGGGAACACGGGCGTGTTCGATGTCGGCATTGTGCTGTTGGCTGCTGGGCGTGACGGGCGGCGTGTCCTTTATTTTTCTGGAAGGAATTGAGGGTCACGGGCATGTCTGAAATGTCACGGTCGTGACTTTGATTTTTTGGATGAAATGCTTCAAGTGGCTGGAATCTGGGATGGATATCCAACACGGGCGTGACCATGGTACACGGCCTCGGTCACGGGCGTGACCGAGGGCGTGACTTGATGTTTGAGTTGGAAAAAGAACAGAGAAAAGAAAATGTTAGGGATTAGTGAACACGCCCTTGGACACGGGCGTGACCAAGGGCGTGACTTAACAAAATTACAAAAACTTTACAAAATGAAAATAAAACTAAGTTAAAAACAAAAACAAACATTTTATTCATTAATTTACATATATTATTTAGAAATCTAATTAAAATTATACTAAAAATTATATAGAAAAATGCGTATATTTACTATTCATCATACCTGCACTATACTGCTAGCTAGATTTTACTGCTTTACTTATACCTGCTAGAGTAGTGCCATGTCATCACCTTCTTGTTTACCCCTTGTTTGTCCTCCGCTTCTTCCTCCCGCTCGGTGCCTAGGAGTCGTGTAGGGAGGCGAGGACAAAACGGCTTAGTCTTTATGACTAACGGTCGGTGTGACCGCAGGAGTCCGAGGAGGCAGAGTTGTCCCGCGCGCAGCAGGACGAGATGGCAGGACCTGAGCAGCAGATGCAACGCACTACCACGACGCCACAGGTTTATGATTAGATAGTTAGATTTCCGATTTTTGAGAGCTTTTGTTGTAGACTTCCGCATGTTGTAGAGAGAGAGAGATAGTACATTACTTTGCATATGTATCAGGTTTAAGCCCCTTTAATTGTACTTCTCTTATGGACTTTCTGTTTTCATTATATATGATGATGTGATTGTGGACATGCCTTCTTTTATGTACTTACTTTTTGGCATATTTTACTTATGATCGTATAGTCGGCAGGGTTGGTGCTGAGCAGTGTTAGTCAACCCGAGTGTTGGTGACACCGCAAGGCAGCGATTCTGGGCGAAGGTCCACCTCAACCGTGCGATACGGGAGAGGTTCGAGTTTTCAAGTAACCGAACGGGTTTTGGAAAAAGAGATCTTACAAAAGGTCTCATCATAGTCAACACCATGAATTTGCCTGAAACCTTTAGCCATCAGCCGGCCTTTGAATGTCTATACATTCCCATTCATGTCGGTCTTCTTCTTGAAGACCTACTTGCACCCTATGGGTCGTACCCCTTCAGGTGGTTCCACCAAATTCCAAACTTGGTTTGTATATATGGAGTCCATTTCAGATTTCATGACCTCAAGTCACTTCTCGGAGTCTGGTCCATTCATAACATCTTGGTAGGTTGCAGGCTCATCATCATGATTCAAAAGCAACACATCAACTATCTGAGACATGAGAAATCCATATCTCTTAGGCTAAAATCTTGGTCTACCAGATCTACGTGGGAATTGTGTTTCTTGAGCAGGCTCTCTAGCTACAACTTCTTGTAGTCCTTGCTCAGGTTCCAATTCCGGTTCATTCTCAGTTTGTGGTTCTTGAACTTCTTCAAGTTCTACCTTTGCAGTCTTTCTGGATAAGAACTCTTTCTCCAAAAAGACATCAGTCCTTGCGACAAACACTTTGTCCTCAGACGACAGGTAGAAGTAGTACCATTTGGTCTCCCTAGGATACCCCACTAGATAACATTTATCAGATTTGGGTTCCAACTTGTCAGGCATTTGACGTCGTATGTATGCCTCACAACCCCAAATTTTAATAAAAGACATACTAGGACGCTTCCCAGTCCATATCTCATATGGTGTCTTTAGAACCGTTTTCGTTGGAGCGCGATTTGAAAGCAACAGTCTGTAGAGCAAATCCCCAAAAGGAATCAGGCAAATCTGCATGACTGGTGTTGGCCACCTCATGTACGATCGCCTGGCGCTAGCCATCTCGTAAGCATATGCCCTCACATTCAAGTCACGAACTTGAATTCCTATGGAACCAAACATTCTAAGGGCATCTATTATGCTAATTAATCTATCATATATAAACAGTTGACATAATAAAAGAACTTGCCATAAATGTAAAATGAAAACACAGTACAAATCACAATTCATCAAATTAATAAACAACCAACAAACATACAATCCACAAGGCTCCCACTAAAGACAATCATTTAGGTATCTAATACCCATTGATCTAAAATGACTATCATGCTTCTTTTGCGTAAGAGTCTTTGTCAATGGATCCGCTATGTTTTCTTCAGTCGGTACTCTACAAATGTTCACATATCCTCGATCGACAATCTCTCGAATAAGATGGAACCGCCGAAGAATGTGCTTGGAGCGCTGATGAGATCTAGGTTCCTTAGCTTGGGCAATAGCACCATTGTTGTCACAGTAGAGAACTACGGGATCAACAATGCTAGGAACTACATCTAGCTCGCCGATGAATTTCCTAATCCATACAGCCTCCTTCGCTACATTTGCTGTAGTAATATACGCAACTTCTGTCGTAGAATCGACAACTGTCTCTTGCTTGGAACTCTTCCAGCTTACATCACCTCCATTCAGGCAAAATACAAAACCTGATTGGGACTTTGAATCGTCCTTATCAGGCTAGAAGCTAACATCCGTGTAACCCATTACAACAAGCTCTTCCTCTCCACCAAACATCAAGAATACATCCTTTGACCTTCTCAAGTACTTTAGGATATTCTTGATATCTATCTAGTGACCATCACCAGGATCAGACTGATACCTGCTCGTCATGCTTAAAGCATAAGAGAGCGGGTCGAGTACACAACATTGCATACATGATTGATACAATTGCCGAAGCATATGGAATCAACTTCATGTGGTCCTTATCTTCCAAAGATTTAGGACACTGGTACTTAGAGAGACTCACACCATGAGACATAGGTAAGAATCCCTTCTTGGACTCAAGCATGTTGAACCGTTTCAATACCTTCTCAATGTATGTACTCTGGGTCAAACCCAACAACTTCTTCGATCTATCTCTATAGATCTTAATACCAAGTATATAAGTCGCTTCGCCCAAGTCTTTCATAGAAAAGCAGCTCCCTATGTTGTTATTAATAACTTGCAGGGTTGGAATGCCATTCCCGATCAACAGCTTGTCATCTACATACAATATTAGGAAAAATACAATGCTCCCACTAATCCTCTTATAAACACAAGACTCATCCTCATTCTTGATGAAACCAAACTCTTTGATTTTCTTATCAAAATGAAGATTCCAACTTCGAGAAGCTTGTTTTAATACATAAATGGATCGATTCAACTTTCATATTTTAGTGGCTTTACTTGGAGATACAAAACCCTCAGGTTGTGTCATATACACTTCCTCAAGGAGGTTTCCATTAAGGAAAGCCGTTTTGACATCTATTTGCCAGATCTCGTAGTCATAATATGCAACAATAGCAAGTAGAATTCTGATGGACTTGACTATAGCAATAGGGGAAAAGGTCTCATCATAGTCAACACCATGAATTTGCCTGAAACCTTTAGCCACCAGCCGGCCTTTGAATGTCTATACATTCCCATTCATGTCGGTCTTCTTCTTGAAGACCTACTTGCACCCTATGGGTCGTACCCCTTCAGGTGGTTCCACCAAATTCCAAACTTGGTTTGTATATATGGAGTCCATTTCAGATTTCATGACCTCAAGTCACTTCTCGGAGTCTGGTCCATTCATAACATCTTGGTAGGTTGCAGGCTCATAATCATGATTCATAAGCAACACATCAACTATCTGAGACATGAGAAATCCATATCTCTTAGGCTAAAATCTTGGTCTACCAGATCTACGTGGGAATTGTGTTTCTTGAGCAGGCTCTCTAGCTACAACTTCTTGTAGTCCTTGCTCAGGTTCCAATTCCGGTTCATTCTCAGTTTGTGGTTCTTGAACTTCTTCAAGTTCTACCTTTGCAATCTTTCTGGATAAGAACTCTTTCTCCAAAAAGACATCCGTCCTTACGACAAACACTTTGCCCTCAGACGACAGGTAGAAGTAGTACCATTTGGTCTCCCTAGGATACCCCACTAGATAACATTTATCGGATTTGGGTTCCAACTTGTCAGGCATTTGACGTCGTATGTATGCCTCACAACCCCAAATTTTAATAAAAGACATACTAGGACGCTTCCCAGTCCATATCTCATATGGTGTCTTTAGAACCGTTTTCGTTGGAGCGCGATTTGAAAGCAACAGTCTGTAGAGCAAATCCCCAAAAGGAATCATGCAAATCTGCATGACTGGTGTTGGCCACCTCATGTACAACCGTTTTCATTGAGTGTACCATGTCCAACAAAGTACGATTCCTCCTCTCAAACACCATTATGTTCTGGTGTTCCGGACGGAGTGAGCTGTGATACAATACCGAACTCTCTCAGATGATCACGAAACTCATGACTCAGATATTAGCCACCTCGATCAGATCAGAGTGCTTTAATCCTTTTTCCCAGTTGGTTCTCTACTTCATTCTTAAACGCTTTGAACTTTTCAAAGGTTTCGGATTTACACTTCATAAGATATATATATCCGTATCTACTGAAATCATCAGTATGTAACGAAATAGTAGTACCCACCCCTAGCCATAGAACTTGTAACACCCCAAAGCTTCGAAGCAGATTTGGGCTGCTGGGAGCTAGCGCAGGCGGTAGTGCTACCGCCTAGCGCTAGCCATCTCGACGCTTGCAAGCGTCGAGACGGAAGCCTTAAGCGTCGACAGCCGCTAGCGTCGAGACGGGAGCTAGCGCGGGCGGTAGTGCTACTGCCTAGCGCTAGCTATCTCGACGGTTGCAAGCGTCGAGACAGAGGCCTTAAGCATCGACAGCCGCTAGCGTCGAGACGGAAGCTAGCGCAGGCGCTAGCGCTAGCGCCGGCGCTAGCGCGCGATACAGACCCGTGATCTGAAATTGTGGGCATTAATGGGACATTGACTTTGGGGCCTTGTTTTGGACAGAGATGCCCGGGATGTGGCCTTAGGAGGCCGAAAGGCTCTAGGATTCCTTTATGCCTTAAGGGAAATTAATTTGGAGAGAGGGAGAGCCTTGGAGAAGATGATGAATAGGGTTTTCCAACCCTAGAGCTCATCTTTGGTGGAGGTTTCCTACACCGAATCCCGATCCGTTGGTGGCTACGCGTAGAGGAGGGCAAGACACTCCTTTCCAACCGTGCCAAAAATCAAGCTATGGCCTCAAAGCGACGTCAAAGGGTAACGATCCTTTCTACCCTCTTTTGGACATGTGTTAGTCCATTTTCGTGCATCCTTGAGGTCCCTACCCAAAAGGGTGAGGTCGTGACCTCCGACGGGTGGATTCGTGTTATCCCCGTCGGATCTTGCATACATGTAGAGTCCATGCGTGAAATGGACGTAGACGCGCTGTGTGAAGCCCATCCGAGACGGTTCGTCCGGATTGGTGATGCTTTTTGATATTATGCGTGCCGGGGAAAACTCTGTGTTGATATCCTGCTTCGTAGGACTAGAGGTGCTACTGCATGTGCAACAACGCCTGGGGGTGTGCCCCGGGAAGCACCCGAAGTTAGAAGCAAAAATGGAGTTCTGTTCACTACCGCTGGCGCTAGCGTTATCGCCGGGCGGTAGCTACCAGACTTGGTTCTGGTGATTTTGTGCGTTCTGAGGCAGTGGGAGTGTTACTGCATGTGCAGTAATGCCTGGGGGTGTCTCCCGGGAAGCACCCAAAGCTAGAAGCCAAAATGGGGTTTCTGTGCGCTATCGCCCGGCGTTAGCGTTAACGCCGGCGATAGCTCCCAGACTGAGTTCTGGTGATGTTGTTGTGCCCACCTGTTGAAAGGACCTGAGGACTGTGTGCCTGACCTGTGAGGGTGTCCTGGTGGATGACTTAGCGGCCCGTAGAGCCGGCTAATTGAGAATACCTAGGCTGAGGGGACGCCATACCCGCTTTTCGTGTTGTACAACGAGAGCTGTGAACAACGGGCATTTGGCAAACCTGAAACCGCACCACTGCAGCACCTGATTAGTAATTCTCGTACAGCATGTCGGGAAGCAATGGGAAAGAGTCTTCGGACTACGGGATGTTCACAATTAAAGCACGGGAGAGCCCTGGTATTCGGGCCACCGACTTTAGCCTTGAAGGGCAAAGCCATCACGAGTGGATTGTGGTGGAAGGCGGAGTACACCAAAGAGTGCCTGAGAGCACGAGACGTGGAGGCCATTCCCACGTTTGTGATTGTTGCATATGTATGAATTGTTGTGGTCCGTGTCAGCCGCCTCATTCTGTTATATATATATGCTGTGATGCTCTTGCAGGGACGGGAAACTGCCACCCCCTCGAAGGGGTGGGGTCGTTATAATTTGGTCAGTCGTTGCTGACCGTTGCCCTGTTTTGCCACCGTTTTTGGTGGACTTGTTGTACAGGTACTGGACCGAGCGGGAACATAGCGGGCTCATAGCGGGCTGAAGCCCCTGCGCTGTTGCGGCCCTTGAAGGCCTTTTGATGTTCTCTTGTTTTCATGTATGGTCGGCCTGCGCGCCGATGTTGGTAATTTGTAAGGTCGTAGTGCCTAAATTTTGCTGTATAAAACATTTCATTCCAAGTAATAGAAGTGGACATACCCGGGTTCGGCTTTTGTGGTTTATATATCTTGTCTCTCTCTTTTGCTTCCGCATAGAATGCTCTGAGTTAGGTTTGTTGTTTAGAGTTGAATGATACTCCTTTTTGTGACGTTCCCGTTCGTTTTGTTGTATATGGCGTGGGGCCCCGGCCGGACCTTCTGTCATATGCTTCTTAACGGATGGGGGTGTTACAGAACTCATGGGTCCGCATACATCACTATGTATTACACCCAAGAGATCATAAGCCCTCTAACTACAACTAATGAAAGGGGCTTTCATCATCTTGCCTAATAAACATGACTCGCATCTCTCAAATGATTCATAATCAAATGAGTCCAATAGTCCATCTTTATGGAGCTTGGATATGCGTTTCTCATTTATATGGCCTAAACGACAATGCCAGATATATAGGATTCGAGTCATTTGTTTTAGTCTTTTAGTATTTTCTACATTATAGATCAGATGGTCTAAGTTCCAAACATATAAACCATTAAACAATTTGGCTACACCTTAACAAACATCATTCATAAAAATCGAACAACAATTGTTCTTAATTATAAACAAAAAACCTTTCATGTTAAGACATGAAATGGATATAATGTTTCTAGTTATGGCTGGAACAAAATAATAGTTATCTAATTCTATTACAAGCCCAGTTGGCAAAGAAAAATGAAAGACGCCAACGGCAATAACTCTTGCTCTATTTCTAAAGCGCAGGTCTACCTCCCCTTTACAATCATTCTTCTCCTTCTCAGTTCCTGCACATTTGTACAAATGTGAGAACCGCATCCGGTATCCAATACCCAAGATGAAGGAGCAGAAAGGTTTATTTCTATAACATAAATACCTGAAGTGGAAGTCACACTTTCCTTCTTCTTTTGCAAATCCTCAATATAGAGGGGACAGTACTGCCTCCAATGCACTGCCTTACCGCAGTGGTGGCACTTTCCTTCCTTCACCAGACCTTTCTTTTTCAGTGCAGAAGATTTGGGATTAAGATAAGACTTAGATCCTATCTTTATCTTCTTCAATCCCTTGGCCTTGCCCTTGCCTTTATGCACCATCAGTATGGGGCTAGCAGACTTGACCTTCTTCATGTTGTTTTCGACAGTTCTCAATATTCATAGGAGCTCGGGCAGTGTCTTGTCTATTTCATTCATGTTATAGTTCAAGATGAACTGCTCATAACTATCTGGCAAATGATTGCAGGATCAGATCAGTGGCCAACTTTTGGCCCAAGGGAAAACCCAGTCTTTCAAGGTTCTCAATATACCTAATCATTTTGAGTACGTGAGTCCCTACTGAGTTTCGAGCTCCCATTTTGCACTGAAATAATGCCTTGGATATGTCAAACCTCTCTTGCCGAGCTTGCCCCTCGAACATTTTCTTGAGGTGCTCGATTATCTCATAACCACACATGCTCTCGTGTTTCTTCTAAAGCTCAAAGTACATGGTAGCAAGCATGAGGCATCACACATCCAGGGTATCGTCTTGATACTTCTTGTAAGCATCTTTATCTGCTCGAGGAGCATTTCCAGTCGGCTTTGTAGGGGCTTCCCCTTCCAAGACATAGAGCTTGCACTCTTGCCTGAGAACAATTCTCAGGTTTCTGTACCAGTCTAGGAAGTTAGTCTCATTGAGCTTATCCTTCTCAAGGATGGCTCTTAGGGACAAGGTGGAGTGAGATCCACTTGCCATGGAAATTCTACAATAAATTTGCAAAACTTTTAGTACTGTATTTCAAAATACATTTTATATTAATAAGGACTTTTATTAAAAGCTCCCACTATTTTATTCAAACTGATAACCATTAATATCAATTCAGGAGATTATGCGAGCAACTCCCTTAGTAGACAAGATCCTTATTTCACCAACACAATGAGTCCGCTTTGGCATTCCTCTCATAATGCGGTTATTTAGGTAGACAACACTTGCCAATTGCATCATTATGCAACTCTTGTATGGTTGGTGAATAACTCATTATTCACATCCATCATATGGTGCATGCCAACCCTATGCCTCTAGGCACTCAACCTTTAAGGTCACCTAGTTAAGTTGGACCCGATGTCGATAGTGGGATATCACAATTATCCGCTCGCACCCTTACCAAGATAGATTAATGCACCTTGCTTTGGCAAGCCCACACTTCATCGATCGAGGCAGGAAGAGTGTCATCCATCGAAAGACATATGTATACTTAATATTGGATAAGGGATTTAATTATTTAATCGATGAACATTTCATCGTGATTAACACTTAATCATTATGCACAAAATAAAATACATCATTCACAATCCAAATGCATCCGGGATGTGCACACAAGAAATTATCAACACTTTGATAAAAGGGGGCTAAATATGAACATTTAGAACACTTCTAAATTTCCAGATTTACATGCATTGGACACGGGCAAAACCAACTCCACTTATGCAGTAGACAAGCTCATCTTTAAAGGTCAGGTTCAAAATCTGAGACATTTGGTTTCACAAACCATTTTGAGGGACGGTTACTGCAAAGGAGAAACAATTTTTGAAACAATGAAATCACAACGCAATCACGTGCGTTCCTGGCGGGGCTCCAACTTAGAACACTTCATCAGAATCCTCACATCCAGGAAGAAATCCAGACATATAGAACACTTCAAAATGTCTAATTTACACGCACTAGATCGAAATCTGTCTCTGATACCACTGTTGGGTTTTCTATACGTCAAGATAGACATCATATCATATATGCGCAACGGAAATAACAAACAATAACAATCCTAAACAGTTCAAGGAACTTGTGATTTCATGAATCAAGAAATAGGAGAGGGAACACATTGCAATACATGAAGGGGATTGAGTCAACACTCAACCAAGGTGCTCCACAAAGAAATCCCGAATATCGATCGCTGAGTCCCAAGAGCAGAAATCGATCGATGCCTCTACGGGAGTCCACACGAGCATTGAAGAACCCTAACTTCTTATCGCACAAGAACTAGGTCGGAGAAGAAGAGTCCTCTACGTCTTCCACGGACTACTAGATCCGATGACAGGAAGAGGCGGTGTCGGGTTGCGAAATCAAGGCCGTCAGAATGCTTCCGTCGGAGCTCTTCGTCTCTCTCAGAATCGCAAAAGAAAGGATCGCCCTTAGGGCATAAAATCGGGATCTATTTATACCCCAGTGAGAGAGAAAAGCTATCCGCACACCCATGACTAGAAATGGAGTAACCAAAATTTGTCGAGTAAAGCTAATTCGTTGAGACCATCCCACGAATTCGTCGAGAAAATACAGTGAATAGATTCGTTGAGAACATTTGATTCTTCGAGACCATTCGACGAATTGACTTACGAAAATGTCCAATTCATCAAGACATTTCGATGAATTGACATATTTTGTCGAGTCATTTCGAAGAACCATTTTGTCAAGTAGATCCATTTCGTCGAGACCATTCGATGAACCCGTTCGACGAATTGAGATAAGTTTCGTCGAGACATTCTCGAAAACTTGCCAACACACTCCATACAATATTCACAATAACTGTGGAGCATTTAGTAGACTTGACCCAACTCCAATAAGTCATAGGATTGGTCCTTCGCTCATATCTTATATGAGCAAGGCCAACACTATTCTTCCTCCAACGTCTCCAAACACTCTAATGTGTGACCCCATAGGCTCATATCGCGTTCGCAATGAGACTAAATGCTTAATTACTTCCAGATCACCTTGGAAACACCAACAAAAAGTGCCGAATGTGGCTCGACTGATGGCAATGGAAGCAACCCTCCCTGAAAGGCCCTCTGGGTTGCTGATACGACTGGGCCTACTGAGGTGGGAGGGGGGGGGGGGGGGGGGGGGGGGTAATGCTAACTGTTGGGCCGGCTGCTCCATCCAGACGTTCTGATGGAAATGCCCACCACCTCCTCTCTGATTTCCTCCTCTGCCTCTGGCACTCTGCCTCCTCCTAAAATTGTGTCCCGCTTCCATCACTCACCCTGCAGGTCTCTTAGCACCAGCCTGGACCACCAAGTGGTCCGCCTCTAATTTCTTTGCCATTTCTATGATTTGTGCAAGGCTCGAATCAACGATGAATAGAAGAGCCTGCCTAATGGGGTCTCGCAGACCTTTGTAGAACCTCTTTGCTTAACCACGGTCATCTAAGTCGCAGGAGTCTGCGAATCTGGAAAGGTGTTGAAACTCCCACTGATATTCCATTACTAATCTAGATCCCTACTTTAGCTGTAGGAACCTCTCCTCAAGCTCATCACGGGCCGTAGAGGAGATAAAGTGCTCCAGAAATGCACTAGAAAAATCACTCCAGCTTATGTCAGTGTAGTGCTGTCCCTCAAAGGTGGAGCCCATAAGGGACATCCACCACCTCTTTGCATACAAATCCAGGGATGAGACTGCCAATGTAATTGCCATGCCGGTAGGGCATCGAATCCCTGCCAATAACTCCTGTACAAAGTCTAAACTCTCCTCTGTGTGGACGGCCGACTCCGTCCCATGATAGGTGGGAGGAGAGAGAGTTCGAAAAGTGCTTAACCATTTCGAGCATGTGGCCTGTTGCTGCACTGGGGTCTGCTGAGACCTGAAGGCATCCAAGATAACCGTCAAGGTTTGTCCCAGCTCAAACTGCTGGGAATAAATAGGCTCTAGAGGCATGGGGGTGCCAGCTGCTGGTTCGAACGTACCGGAACCTACACGTAAGGTAGAATTTTGGGTTAGGTTGGCTACTTAAAGAAAGGTAATGGACACACTTAATGTGAATCACACAAGGGCACACAGCTGCTTCCGCTCATTCAGTTTGTCCTCAAACTGAAGAGGAGCGTGAGGTGGCACCATGAGGTAATGGACATCTTTATCTCAGGATCGTTGAAAGCTGATACCATTTGTAAGACCCCCTCCCCCTCCCAGAACACAAGACACGACCGAGTGGAGTCCTATGCCCAGAAAAGCCGCGTTGCGATAACGTCAGCACACGAGCTAACCTGTACCCCAAGACGTCTATCCTGCCGGCTAAACCAATATCATCATGCCAACCCATCAATAATAGAAAACAACTGAAGCCATAGATTCACTATAAGTAAAAGTGTCTCAACAAATTATAGTAAAATGACAGGTAGCCACAAAAGCTCCTGCAAAATATCAGAGTATAGAATTGCCTCAAGGGATACATCTCAAGATCTCACTCACATCAGTCACTGACGGAAGGGAAGGTATTGTAGTCTCAGGCCCTGTCGACCTGGACTGGCTGTCCTCTTGCGTCGTATGCTGCTGCTCCACCTGTCGTTGGGTGTCCTCCTAAAAATATTGACGTAGCAACCGTTAGTCATAAAGACTAAGTGGCTTCGCATCCTCTCCCCCGACGACTCTTAGGCATCGGGCGAAAAGAAAGAGGGAGAACGTTGTAATATAATCAGTAATAGACAATATAGCAAGAGGCAAAAAATAGTTATCATAATAGATATAACAAGAGTATAAAAGAATACAATATATAAAGAACTGAATTGAACTTAACTTATAAGGATTCCCGTACAATCTTATAAGTTAAGGGTCTTTTGCAACAATAATAAGTACCTCATCATATAAAGGTGCTCATACATGTTTATATGATGAGGATATTTATGCGGTGCAATGCAATGAATGTATGTATGTGGACTCACACATGATTTACGCACACACTCTGATTTGATATGTCAACATAGACTTGTACTTTCCACTTTTCGAGGGTTGCTAACCACAAAGGCATCACCCGTCGTGGCCAGACAGTCATAGTGGATCGGGCTCTCCACTACTAGGTGGGTATGCACACTACCAGACCTAGGCCTTACGTACACCTCGATGCTAAGAACAAAATATCGGAGCACCTACGTACTGGACACGGAAGGGGTCTTGGGAAGTGAACACCAAGAGCCCAGCCCAATCAGTCAATGGCACGGAAGGGGTCCTTGGAAGTAAACACAAAGAGCCCAGCTCAACCGGCCAAGATCTATCTGTCAGCTCCCGTCGGTGTGACGACTGGAGAGATCGTAGATCTGCCACAAGCAATCCTCCAACAAGGATCATTATGCAATCGTGTGAGAACTATACACGCCCAAGTAATTCCCATGTTCAACCCATGCTATCAAGCACCCAAGGAATCCTAACCAAGTTCATAACATAGTTACCATTACAAGTTTGATCGATGCTACTTAGCATACAAAGACCTACCAACCCGGAAAAGATGCCAGTGCAAAAAGAGCTTGCAGACATACAGGACCTTCTTGAGCTTGCAGACATGTCCTGGATGAGATTCAGAAACATAGCCATGTGGCTGCACCATGAAGATATCCTTGTCAATCTCGCCATACAGAGAAGCATTCTTCACGTCAAGTTGCCAAATATTCTAACCTTGGCAAACTGCCAATGCAATCACCACCTGAACTGAAGTCATCTTGGCAACATGACTAAATGTCTCTTCATAGTCTTCGTCGTACTATTGAGAGAACCCTCGAGCTACAAGGCGAGCCTTATACCACTCAATACTGCCATCAACCTTCTTCTTCAACTTTTAAACCCACTTGCATGTCACAGGAGTAATGCCATCAACCTTGGGCACAAGATCCCAAGTCTTATTCTTCTCAAGGGCAGCCATCTCCTCATCCATAGTATCTTCCCACTCCTTGACTCCAGTGGCATTTTCAAAGCATGACGGTCTCGCTCATCTAGGCGGCCAGCAAAGAAACATGAGACAAAGCTCACCAGATTCTACCTGTATACCGAGCTGGTGGAATGATAGTCCATTTGGACCTCCGCAGGGCTTTACCCTGATACACCTCTTCTTGTGCAACTTCTGGACTAATTCTCCTTCCGTACATACTTGGAGCATCGCTCCTCTTTCTTCCAAAACCTGAAGCACATGTCCTAGAACTAGAAGCAACTAGAGCACCTGGTGAAACAGGGAACTCCACCAGAAATTCCTTTGTAGCTTCTCCTTGCACTTCATCTAACCTGCTCTCTTGTAGCTCCACAGATGAGCTACCATGGTATGACGTCAGCTCATCAAATACCACATCCCTTGAGACTACATATCTCCGTGTCTCAGGATCCATGAATCTCTAGCCCATCTTATGGTCATCATAACAGACGAAGACTAGCTTCCTTGCTTTCGTATCTAGCTTCGTTCTAAGAGAATCAGGAACATGCAAATAGCAGGCAGATCCGAACACTCAAAAGTGCTCTACACTTGGCTTCTCCTTGAACATAAGCGACACAAGACATTCTCTCTGCACAGAAGGACTTAGGAATGCTTTTGGCATAAAGACAACACTTGCAAGTCTCCCTTAGATGATGGATCTTCCGCTCAACAACTCAGTTCTGTTACGGAGTATGTGCACAAGAGAGCTCTCTCTGGATTCTATGCTTCCTGCAGAAGTTGAAGAACTCACATGAGGTGAACTCCCCTTCATAGTCAGTTCTAAACTTATTGATCTGCAAATTAAGCCGGCCTTCCACGAGCTCTTTGACCTCCACAAACTTCTCAAACTCCTTAGACTTCTCCTTCATAAATTTTACCCAAGTATACCTAGTGAAGTCATCAATCATGATCAGCATATAACTGCTACCTCCAAGACTGACAATTGTTGTTGGTCCAAACAGATCACCATGGATACACTCCAATGGTGCTTGGTGATGAGTCCCAAATATATACACATTTATGGACTCATCTGGGCCGATTTTCTAGTCTATGCACTTCACTTTAGACATGTTTTCACTCATATTTGATACTCCATGCTAAGTGCACCTCTAGGCCCGTTTTTGGTGTTATTTCATGTTCTTCTTCTTTAGTAGTTTTCATGCATTGTTAAGTGCCACTTTCAGTGGCTGGATTCGTGGTTGTGCTGGAACAGGAGTCGTGCAGGTGTTCCCGGTATAATTCTGTATAGGAACACTGCGCACGATCACTGGTTCTATTGCGCACGACCACTGCTCGTGCGCCGCTGATCGTGTGCACTTAACCCTTTTTTTTTAATTCTGTCTCGGACAGTGCGCACGACCACCTACGATAGTGCGCACGACCACCGGTCGTGCACCACTATTCGTGCGCACTTAACATCAATTTTACGAGTTCTGTTTCGACCAGTGCGCACGACCACCTACGATAGTGCGCACGACCACCGGTCGTGCGCCACTGGTCGTGCGAACATGGTATTTTATAAATTTCTTACATTGCAGGCTCCGCCCAGGCAGGCGCACGATCACAGGATTCCAGCGCGCACGACCACTGGTCGTGCGCCAATGATCATGCGCACTGTTTATTCCAGCGCCTATAAATATTCCTGCTCGCGAATTAGGTTGGGATCCTCCGCATTCTCTCGCCCAGCTCCGCCGTTCCGCCCATTTCCGCAGGTGTTCGCCCCCTAGGCCTCCTCCATCATCCAAGGGCTTCAAGGAGGAGATTCTACACTCATCTTCATCGCCAAGGAAGGAGTTCTTCGCATCGGACGTGGCCGGATTGTAAAACGCTGGAGAAGACGGGTCCATTGGGAGGTGTGACAGCCCTCCTCTACCCCGGACGATAGTTGGGACCGAGCTAGGACGCGGATTGACAACCCGGTGCTTCCTACCGTGAATCTACAACGAGCCTCCAGATTCGGTCGTATCTCTTGCCTTTTCCTCTTCCTTATGTTGATGTAATATTTGTAATCTCTATATTTTGATGATGTATGCTATGAGCTATGCTTTGTAATGCTTATTTCATTTATTTGAAATTATTTGGTTCATATGTGTTAATGAGGTGCGCCGCCATCCATTTTCCACTCCACCACCGTATCTGGTGCCGCACTAGCAATTGTTAGTGGCGTGCTTGTCGACGAGGTGTTTACGACCCTCATTCCGTTAGCCTACTCGTCCATCCGCCTATCGAAGCGTGGCATCGCGGCCCGTGTAATCCATCCCGCCTAACGAAGCAGCGCGCTCAAGGCCTGCATAGTTCGATTCCGCTAGCCTACTCGTCCATCCGCCCAACGAAGTAGTGCGTTCAAGGCCTACGTAGTCTCCATCCCGCCAAGCGAAGCATTGCACAGCGGCATTGCATAGGAGTAGTGATAGATTTTGCTCTTCATTTTCCACAAACCAAAACCCCCGTTTCCGTATCCATCCGACTAAAGGACTTCGATCTCAAGTCCTGCCTCGATAGATAGCTCCACATTACTGTGTTCCTTCGAGATTCGATACTCGGGGATTACTCCTCGTTTTATATTACTTGAACGATCAGTACACTGTCGTTTCGTGTCGCAGTCTTACTACCGCCTATTGCGGTGTGCTAAGATCTGCGCATCACTTGGCATCTGGTTTGTGACTTGTCAAATGGAAGGTGATGAGACTTATCAAACTGACATCCAGCACAAACATGACCATCTCCAAAAGATGAAAGACTAGGCAAGCCATTCACCAGGCCTTCTTCCCGTCATAACTTTCAACTTATCCATCCCAACATGCCCAAGCCTCTCATGCCAGATAACAACGTTGTCGTTAGCTCTCATCTTATCAACATATGAGCATGTTGATAACACAAACAAGTCTTTCACCCTCCTTCCTACATGAGTGATATCAGCTTTTACCCATGACACATTTCGGAGAAACTTCACGTCTGTTGGACCGAATAGAACGTGATATCCCGCATCTACAATATTGGTCATGGAGAAGAGGTTCTTCTTAATACCTGACACATGATATACACTCCTCAAGGTAAGTGGACCTCTATCACAACCTAAAGAAACGACACCCTCCTTCTCGACTGCATGAACAGTATCATCAACTGTAATAATAACATCATTACCTGAGTATGCCTGCAAAGAAGAGAACTTGAACTCATCGCCGGTGAGTTGATGACCACACCCTGAATCCACTATCCAATCATCCTGGTAGTTGATGAAAGCCATAGACCGAATACAAGTGACTGTCATTAAAGCAACTCCACCACTCCAACTACCTTCATCATTGGAACCAGCCTCCTCCTTTCCTGCAGCATGACCCGGTTGAAGGTTAACTTTGTAGTCTCTCTTGAAGTAAGGCTTGTTGCACCTGAAACACCTTGGCCCTTCCTTCTTCTTCCCATCATGCTTAGGAGCATAGCTCCTCTCCTGCTAATAAGAAGTAGGTGGACCATCACCACCATATGACTTCTTCTTCTTGTCCCATCTCTTCTTCTTACCTGAGTACAAAATCTCACTTTCTCCACCGGAGATAGATATCCCAGTCATTTGCTTTGCCAAACTCTCTTGCGAAGCAAGTAGGTTTTCCAGCTCAAGCATGGATGGTTGATTGGCCCAGCCTTGTACATAAGTATGGAAAGCCATATACTCCCTCCGCAAGTTGCGGATTATGTGCCTTTTTCATCCTCGCTATGAGATAGGCTCTTCCGGGTCCAATGCCGATATCTCAGCACAAAGGTTCTTCATCTTTAGGAAAAAGGATGAGATAGATAAGTCTCCTTGAGTTGCTTTCGCCAACTCATTCTTAAGAAACTGTAGACGAGCTACATTCTTCTTATTGAACAAGTTATCCAAGGTTGTCCAAATTTCAGCAGCAGGCTTGAGAATGAACTCAGCTTTCACATTTGTTTTCTTCCAAGCCTTCACCTGCTCAGCATTCCCTTCAGCAACAACCACTGGTTGTATTGCTTCTCCAATGATTACCTCCCATAAATCCTTGCCAAGAAGATAGCTCTCCATGCAAGACTTCCACTTCTTAAAGTTAGTCTATGTAAGGAGCTCAATATCAAGACCTTTTGCATAACCTCCTTCCATTGCTATATTGCTGGTTAACTCGAACTTCTAGAAATCTCAAGAAAGATACCGAGGTTAATCTCTGCTCAAACCTTTTATCCCTTTGATACCATGTTGAAAATTTCTAGCTCTGGTATCTAGAGATAGATTTCAGCTCAGATACCAAAGTAAAAAAATCTTAGAAGCGGGAGTCAGGCGTAGGAACACTACGACCATTCCAAGTTTAGTAACCAGCAACAATAGAAGAGCAAAACGATCTTGAATTTATCAATATCTTTACAATGCGAGGTATACATAGCGAGACATGTTTCATCAGAATATAGAGAGAGACAACAAAGACAAACAAACAACTGGCAAACAGTAAAAACTAAGATAGCCAGAGACAACAAAAACGGTCAAACCACACACAACCACCGAGACTGCGCGAACAACACAGGTTGCCAACCTGCTATCTGCAAGACAACCAACTCAGACCGCGCGAGCTGCTGACTTATTGAGCTGCTGAAAAACCAACATGTATGCACTTCTTGATCGTTTGACCGCACAGTCGCATAATCACAGAAGCTATCCGCGAACAGAGAACAGATCTGCAAATGCTGTCGCCTGACCGCAACTCTAGATCGCCTGACCGTTAGGTCGCCGGATCGCCGAGCTTGCTGCGAACAACCCAAGAACTACAACACAGTTCGAATAGACGGAGACCACTGACGAACTGGTTATTCAAAGCTGGGATGAATCACCAAGGAAGAAGATCACTGACTGCTGGCCGCTGACCTGCGAACACAACAAACGATAAACTCCTTTCCTGACCGCACGACCTCAAAAATAGAGACCGTTAAAATCAACCCAAGCTCTAGCTCTTACTGTTCTCGATGTCAAATGACTGGCCCTGCTCCTCTATTTATAGGCAAACTGACGGATGTTGTCACCGCTCTAAAAGAGATAAAGTAACCGCCCCAACCAAACTGCAAATGGGTGAGATCGCGTGATCACAAGAAGAACCATGCTTGAGCAAAATCAGCTAACCACGACCAGCTGCCATCGAGAGTCCGCGAAGACCGCGCAGTCTCTGCGGTCTGACCTTTTTCAGACCGCCCAATCCTCTTCCACCCCATTTAAAAATTCAACAGATCCAACATCTGCCACCTTCAGGCGCGACTGAAGTCATGTAGCTGCACCCCACTAAGAGGGAGTGGGCAGGTCACATGGTAGGGTGCGGCTACGGCCGCACCCCCCATGGGGTGCAGCCGGGGCCGCGCCCCCCCCCCCCCCCCCCATGGGGGCGTGGTCGACGCCGCGCCCCGCATGGGCGCGCGGCCGGCGCCGCGCCCCCATGGGGTCGCGGACGGCTTCGCCCGCCCCCATAGGGTGCGGCCAAGGACGCACCTCCCATGGAGGAGCAACCGGCGCATCGCCCCCCTTAGGGGGGCGGCCAACCCCGCACCCCCTATGGGGGAGCGGCCTACGCCGTGCCCCCCTTGGGGGTGCGGCCAAACCACACCCCTATAGAGGGTGAGACCGAATTACAAACACCCTCCTTTTCAGGAGGGTGCACCTTCCCATCTTAGGGGGCGCGGTCTCAAGCATGCGCTGTCTTGCCGCGCGCAATCACATCCTTAACTTTCCACCCGCAAAACAAGATAAGTGCTTCTGCGTTCATCGCGCACTCAGAATGCTCTCGTGTTCGTTACGCGCTCAGAATGCTTTCGTGTTCGTTGCACATTCAGAATGTTTCCGCATTCGTTGTGCGCTCAGAATGCTTCCATGTTCAAGACGCGCACGACAGTTAATCTTTCATGATTTTCGAGATTGTTGGTCCAGTTCACTGTGCTCAGCGCCATCAACGAAGCTGCCCAAACTGCCCAAGCTGACCGAACTGCCCGGAGGGCAAGACGGGAATAGCCAAAAGTGGCAATCTGTGTGCTCCAAATCGACTAGCGTGATTCGCCCGTGAGGTGGTTATGGTGGTTACAACGGCGAAACTACCGGGCTACCCCTGCCCTTGGCTATAAAAGGAGCCCAGAGTTTTCATTTCAAGATTACTTGCCTTCTACGCCCGAGAGAGCTGCTTTGAAGATTTCCTCTGAGTTCTACTTCGGCGTTTGAAGATTTCCTCTGAGTTCTCCTTCGACGTTTGAATATTTTCTTTGAATCTTCGAAGATCTCCTTCGAGCCTTCGAAGGTCTGATTCGAGCCTTTGAAGGTTTCCTTTTCTTCGGAAGTCAATATTTTTAAGCGAGTTGGGAATCCTCCGAGTACCGAAAGGCGACTTGAGAATCTCTCTTTCATTCCAAGAAACGTACTTAATCTTTCGAGAGGTGTCTTGTCACTCTCGAAGTTTTCTCTCTACTACCATTGTAACGAGCAGCGTTCTGTCGCGCTCGAGTTCTCATTTTAACTTGTAAGATACCGACAGATAGTGGAATTTGGTCGGCACAGCTCCGACCGCGTGATTTTTCACCATTTCTGGCTTTTCCACGATAAAAGCCTTCTTCTCATTTATTATTTCTTTCATTGACTGTTTGCGCGCTCGTTCAATTCGATCGGTCTACCAGAGCGTCGAGTGACCCGCAACAGAAATATACCTTCAGAGATTGGGAGAAACATGCCAAAGCAGACAAACCACATAATGCTCACTTTCTTACAAACCAGGAAAAAACATTGAAGCAACATGTTACCGTTCAAATTAACCCTAATCTCCTTTGATAACTCTTCGAGCCTATTTGATATTAGCTATATCGAAGCAGCGAGAAATTATAAGAGGCGAACCCATTCGAAATTGTAAGTAGAAAAATGAAGGAGAAAATTTAGGAAGAGAAGAACGAACATGATCAATGAATTTGTCTTCACAGATTCTTTCGAAAGACATTTCCTTTAACAATATTACTGCATCGTTGGAAACTTCGTGAAACCCTCCCCATGAAGTGGGGCTAATCTTGTGAGCTTCTTCTTCCATTTTATCTCTCACGTTATCTGAGCATTCTCCGGTCACGAGAAAGCTGGAAGTTTGTAAATAATGGAATTGAATCAACCTTTCCCTTCGCCGCTTCGCCCAAATTTGTTGTATAAAACATGACGGAAGGGAGACTACTTCTGCGCATACTGAGATTTAATATTAATTTTTCGCCGCAAGCACTTTTTTCATCTATTCATGCCGTTTGTGTCCTTCACTCCACTTCTCTTGCTGGCAGCGCTGCTGGCAATGGTGCCGAGCGGTTTCAGTTGGTGACGACATTTTTTTGCGGCGAAAGAATTCCTCCTATGGGAAACATTGGAGACGACATTTTATGAGGCCAAATCTTCCCGAGAAAGGGATGGGGAGGGGAATGGGGGTGGTAAAGTGCATTTGTGCACTTTACCATAAAGTGCACGCATTCAATGGTTGATTGAGTTGTGTGCATTGCATTGATCTACATCTCCACCATTAGATGTGTGCACTTTATGGTAAAGTGCACAAGTGCACTTTACCACCCCCATTCCGGATGGGGAGGGAGTATCTGCGTTTGAGAAAGAAGAAGGCATAGGGGAGGCCAAATTCGGGGGGAGGGGGGGAATCCCTAGGCTCACACGCGCGAGTTTGTCTGGGCAGTGTGCCTACATGTAGAGAAAAAAACATTGATTTTAATAGTTTTAGGCTTGTTTAATGGTGTGGCCATAGCTATTATTGGTGTGCCTCTAACACCACTCTAAACCCTATAACCATCAAAACATTAATAAATGCGAAATAATCTGTTCGGAAGTTCCTCAGCTCAACCAGGAAGCTCTCGGCGATGCCGAACTCCCATCTCCGCCGAAGGATAGCGATGATCAGCCATTGCTTTCGCAAAGGTTCCAACCTAGAGGCCCTCCGCCTCTTCCGCCAAATGCAATACGATGGCCTACCGCCAAACCGTTTCATCCTTCCCAGCCTCCTCCGTTCCGCTTCCAACCTCTCCGATACCAACACCGGTAGGTTTCTCCACAGCTTTGCGATTCGATCACTCCTAACTCCCGACCCTTTCATCTCCAGTGCGCTTATCGAATTCTACTCCAAACGTGGCCGAATCAAAGACGCCCGTCGTGTATTTGATGAAACGCCTGAGAAAGACTTGGTCGTTTGGAACTCCATGGTCTCAGGGTACGCCTATTGCGGATTACTCGAAGAAGGCACGTCCTTGTTCCGAAAAATGCTATCTGGTGGGCCAAAACCGGATTTGCTTACGTGGAATTCCTTGATATCTGGATTTTCGCAATCGGGTTATGAGCAGAAAGCGTTGAAGCTTTTAGATTCAATGAGAACCACTGGAATTGAGGCCGACGTCTTTTCCTGGACTTCTCTCATTTCTGGTTCTGTTCGCAATTTCAATTACGGAATGGCTTTTCTTTTATTTCGACAAATGGTTGGGGTCGCCAGAATTAGTCCGAACGCTGCTACCATTAGTAGTCTCCTGCCAGCTTCTGCCAACGTGATGAATCTGAGAAGAGGTAGAGAAATTCATGGTTTCTCTGTAGTAGCTGGAGTAGAACGCGATTTATTCGTAAGCACCTCGCTGGTGGACATGTACGGCAAATGCGGGGTTATATCCGACGCTGAGAAGATATTTGATCATATGCCTCGTAGGAACACTATTTCATGGAACTCCATGGTTTTTGCTTACGCGAATCATGGATGCTGCAAAAAAGCTATACAACTCTTCAATCAGATGGAAATCTATGGAGCAACTCCAGATCATTTAACTTTCACTGCTGTCTTGGCTGCTTGCAGCCACACAGGAATGGTTCAACTTGGGAATCATTTCTTCCGGTTAATGCAGGAAGGCCATGGGATTGCTCCCATGCTAGAGCATTATGCTTGCATGGTGGACCTTCTTGGCCGGGCTGGGAAAGTGTTTGAGGCTTATGATTTGATCAGTACGATGCCAATGGAGCCAGATTTCTTCGTTTGGGGAGCATTGCTTGGAGCTTGTCGGCTCCACACCAACCTCAAACTTTCAAAGATTGCTGCAAGGCATTTGAATGAGCTCGAGCCAAAGAGCGCAGCAAGTTGTTTGCTTCTCTCTAGTGTACTGATGAATGATGGAATGTTGGGAGATGCAGAGAAGATTAAAAAGCTATTGAGGAAGCGAAAGTTTACCAGATATGTGGGATGCAGTTGGACACAAGCAGCTTTGTTAAGATTATGTGACTAATTGGTATAAAATTGAAAATCAGTTCTCCAGGATATCCCAAAGAAATCTGCTGGTGGCTTTTATCACAGCATGGTGTATGAATACCAATATAAGATTGATGATGACCACCTATTCTCATTCAAAAATTAATGGAGGACATCTTGAGTCATGTTTGAGGAGTGATGCTTGTGATTTTACTGCTACCTAGTCAAAGAATTAATTGACTGGTTGATCAAACATCACTTTGACACTAGTTTGCTCGTTTGGTTTTAACTGATTTCAGATCAAATTTAATGACTTGGATGAGCAAGCCAGATCAGCCTTGAGTTGAAGTGGATAAAGTCATGCATGGTTCAAGCTAAGCTAACGTTAAATCTGAGAATTAGAGTGAAACATACATGGGCGACCTAATCCCACTCCTCTCTTTACCCTCGACATAACCCCGCTCCAAGCGAGAAATATTTAGGTACATGTAACGCACGGTGATCATAATACAACCGTATGATCCGTGATTTCAACAGTGTATTTTAATGGGGAGGTGCAACAGCCCTTTGGGCGGAGAGAAATCAGCAAAAAACATAAGGGCGACTAGCCAATTAATTTGGCTTAAAATGGGAGTTCTGGATGAATTTTAGGGTTACGATTTATTTTATATAAAATGTTCTAGATTATGACATTGAAGCTTTACAATGAATAATTCTTCTAATTTTTAAGTGTAATTTGATAGTTTAGGGGTCTTTCTAATGTATTCAGTTGCCCGTGCATCTGAAGCTTGCAATGCAACATTATCCCTAAATTATAATATAATTTTTATCACTATAGCCTATAATCATGTTTCCTCCATCTTTTTGGTGAGCTAATTTATATTTTCTGCTATATTCTGCAGCCTTTTGTTTTAGGCTTTAATTTGGAGAAAAAACATAGTGTGTGTGTCTATATATATATATATATATATATATATATATATACTATTTGAAAAGAAGTATGGATGGATTTTAAAAGCCATGAATTAAAAATCCATTAAATTGATCAGGACCGTCCGTTATATGATCTACGATTTTTACAAAATAAAACCCACACTCGCGGCTTTTCAAATCCACGCCAACCTAGGTCTTCGCACACCTCTCCTCCCCGACCTTGAGCGGCTCCTCCTCTGCGAAAGCCCCAGCGATTCCTCATCTATGCGCCCTCCTCCACACTACATTGATCGATCATCTCTGCATCAACAGATCCGCCTCCTCCTCCATCTCCGGCACCTGCACGGTATGTTCGCTCCTTCACTCACGCCATTTACAGTCAACCATTCTTCCCTATTTCTCCTAACTAATCCTCTAACCTATTCAAAAGATCTGCCTCCTCCGCCATCGACTTCTCGCTGTCGCGCACCGGTCTCACCATCACCGGTCTTGCCGCCTCCGGACTCACCGAATCCATTTCACTCGCAGGAACCGCCGATCAGCGCTCTTCACTCCATCTCTGGCACCTGCAGCACACGGGCAACAGATCTCGAACAAAAAACTATAAATAGACCTTGAATGGCACCTTGGGAGAGGATTCCAATCTCAGTTCTATGAGCTTCTTCCTCCCTTGGTTACTTTGGTTTGGCTCTCTATCTCTCCAAGGTGCCCAAGTCTCAGCTTTGGCTTGGGAGGGGAAGCGCTCAACGATCTTCCGAGTTTGTGGTGGGACCTCCTTGCTGTGACTAAGGTCTCAGTCTAGTTCTAAGTCTCCAGTCCGGTCGTTCTGAGGGACCAGTAAGGGCTAGCTGCCCCTCAACTTGTTGAGGGCCCGAGCTTCACAAGAGACCGAGAAATTGGTTTTAACATTTTGGTGAGGTGAGCGTGGAGTGTGGCTAGTCCAAGAAAGTTCCTAGGAAGGGCCATGACAGGAGACGAAGAGCAGGGCGAGGAGTTTTGCGAGTCACCCCCGGTGGTGACGCCAAGGATTGTTCTCAGACTTCAGGAGGGAAGTCCTCGACACCCTCGGGTTCGCGGTTGCAGCGCTGCGAAGCGAGTTCGCGACCCCGACGGTTCAGACGTCCCATCTTCCAGTAGCGGTTGGCGAGAATGCCCCGGGAGGAAGGGCTGGAAAGGAAGTGGTCGGGGGTTCAGCGCAAGAACTGGAGGGGCGAGTGCTGTTCGCCAGCCCATCGAGCTCAGTTCCGGCGAGCTCGGTGCCGGCGAGCACGGGGCAGGCGAGCGCGGGGCAGGCGAGTGCGGTTCCAGTGGGCGCGACCCCCATAGGAGAAGCTCTGACGAGTATGGCCTCGGTGAGCTCTAGCTTGGCGAGAGAGCTCGGGGGGCGAGTGGAGCAGGAAAGGCAGGTGGTGGGAGCCCCTTTTGCGAGCTGGTGCTTTCTGCACCCGTTCCGGAAGGGTTCAGGGAGTGGGACAGGGTCTACTACCACGACAGGGACGACCCTGTCCAGCACCTGCAGTCATTCGAGGACTCGGTTTCTATCAGGACGATGTCGAATGCCTTTAAGTGTTGGCTCTTCGTCGTCATCCTAAAAGTGAAGGCCAGGGAGTGGTTCCACCAACTCCCTGTTGGATCGATCTACGCATTTGAAGACTTACGCCGAAGCTTCTTGTTGCAGTTTTCGACTTCCAAGAAGAGGAAGAAGGACGTCGAGTCCCTCTTCAAGGTGAAGCAGGAGCCCAAGTAGTCGTTGGCTCGCTATGCGGATCAGTTCCAGGGGGAGGTGCTTCTCACCCAGGAGATGCCTGGGGTTGCCCTCCAACTCACCATCACGGTTGGGCTGAAGGAGAGTTTCTTCAAGATGTCTTTGAAGAGAAAGGCCCCCATCTCCTACGAGGAGTTGATGGAGAGGGTGGCGGAGGAAATTGAAAGTGAGGAGGCCAATCCGGAGCTTATCAGGAGGCTAGCAAAGCTCAGTGAGCCGGAGGTCAGGCAGCAGGAGGTGCGGAGAAGGGAAGAGCCCCGGGCCCCAGTGAGGGGATGGAGGCAGCAGGGCGGAGGAATGCAGGGTCAAGGTAGAGGTTATGCCCCGGGAGGGGGTAACTTCCATGGGGGTCAGGGAAGACCCCATTAGTTGGGATGGAGGCAAGGTCCAAGGAAGATGCCCCCCACCTCAGCAGGTTATGACAATCCAGCGAGGGAGGGGAGGAAGAGGAAGGAGAGAAGGAGCAGAAGCAGGAGCAGGAAGGAGAAGGGGGGAATAGGGCGGCGGAGGCCGAGAAAGGAGAGGTAACGTTGGCCTACTGTGACTTCCATGATGAGGAAAGTCACGCGACGTCCACTTTCCCGGAGTTCTTGGAGACGAAGAGGGCCAGAGTGCCAGCGCAGCGTCAGCAGCAAATGAGAATTGAGGAGGTCCTTCCTCGGGAGGATGAGGAGGAAAGGTGCGAGGATAGGGTCGACTTGGGGACCCGAGGAGGGATCAGAGTGATCCACGGGGGAGTAGGGGTGGAGGCAACCCGCAAGGCGAGTCTCCATACCATCTACCGCCGGAGTGTGGCTTCAACATCCACGACCCCACCCCTGGCAGAAAAGTTACTTTCTCTCAAAGGGACATGCCGGGTAATGAGGACCCTTTCTGCGATGCGTTGGTCATCCAGACCGCCATCGAGAACTTCACGGTGTCCCGGATTCTCGTAGACAACAGAAGCTCCGTCAACGTCATCTTCAAGAAGGCGTTCGATGAGATGAAGGTGGAAACCAAGAGGGTGTTGGCCTCGAATGGCCCGTTGTTCGGATTCTCCGGAGAGAGGAAGGAGGTAGAGGGGGAGTAGGCCTCCACGTGGTCCTAGGCGGGCAATCTCGGAATTGCCGCTTCGTCATAGTGGATGCCCCCAGCAGCTATAGTGCCATCTTCGGACGGCAGCTAATCAGTGCTTTTCGCTGCGTCCCCTCCACCTTCCACCAATGTCTCAAGTTTAACTCGAGAGGAGTCCAGATTTGGGTAAGAGGGGATCCGAAGGTAGCAAGGCAGTGCTACGTGACGGCAGTAAACACCATCTCCTGGATGGTCGAGGCGGAGAAATGAGATCAGAAGATGGGTGAGCCGGCGAGACTCGGAGAGGAAGGAGAGGCGGAGAAAGGGGAGGAAGGGTTGGAGGAGCCGATGGAGGAGGAGAAGGAAGAGGTAGAGGGTCAGGCCCAGGAGGAAGGGGTGGAAGAGGTGATGAAGGTTGGGGGAGGAGAAGAAGATGAGAAGGTCGAAGTGCCGACTTGCGATGAGGAGAAGGAAGAAGTTTGGGGAGAACAGTCCCGGCTAGAATTTGTTAAAATTTTCTGAATTGAATCGTTTAGGAGTAAGCAGGAGTTGCATCAACTGAGTTACAACCAAACAACCACAATGCCACACAGCAACACAAGAAACTTTATTGAATCACAAACTTCATTTACAGTGCGAGGTATATATGACGAGACATGATTCATAAGAATCACGAAGGAGAGAAGAACAAAACACACCAAAACAAATCTGGCGGCTAGACAAGCTGAGACCGCACAGAGCGCTCGACTCCAGAGATCGCCCGGCTTGACCTGAGACCGCTCGAACAGAAAACAGGCTAGACCGCAGCTCACACCCGGCTTGACCTGAACTGCCAGACCGCCACCTCAGACCGCACGAACTGGAGCTTTATTGAACGAAGAACCGAAGCTGTCGCCAGACCGCAACTCAGATCGCCTAACTGCTGAAGGTTGCCTGATCGTTGGGCTCGCTGCGAACAGCACAAGAACACAGTTCGCAGACAGACCGCTGCCGAACTGTTTATTCAAGCCGCTGGGAGATCACCAAGGAAGGAGACTGCAACCTGCTGACCGCAAACCTGCGAACACAACAAATAGTCAACTCGCTTCCGAGACCGCTCGACCTCAAAGTTGAGACCGCACGAATTAACCCAGGCTCTAGTTCTTACAATTCTTGTTAAGAATGCCGGGCCATGCACCCCTATTTATAGGCGGGTAGACGGATGCCGTCACCGCACAGGAGAGATACAATCACCACCCGTCAGATCGCCAGCGGTCTCACAAGGCAGACCGCGCGATCACACCACTTGGACAACCTTTCGTCCAAGACCGCAGATCAGCAGGCAGATCGCGCATAAGTCGCGCGAACACGAGACCGCGCACAGATCGCGCGGGCACAAGAACGCTCCTTCCTTAGATCACCAGGAGCAAACCAGGAACCATCTGGCCGACTTCAGGCAAGTCGCTAGATCGCCAGCACAGGCCGCCCGGTCAGGCGGTTTCATATGAACAGACCTCCCGGTCTTCCAACAAAGAAGACAGGCCAACCAAGCAGAACAACTCGGGAACAGACATCAACAATCAAGAACAGACCGACCAACCAACAGACCGCCAGAACAGATCGGCAGATCACTAACACAGACCGCGCGGTCTCGGTGGTCACCCAAAATTCAGACCTCCCGGACACCTCCACTTCACTTCAACAATTTCAACATTCCCCCTTGAAGTGGAAAGTGGAGACTAGCCCGAGTAAACTCCGCAACCGTGTAAACGGTCCCTTTGCCAGTGGCTTTGTAAAGACGTCTGCAACATTGTCCGCACTCCGAACATGCTCGACCATAAGAGGTCCTCCCAACACCTTTTCACGAATGAAATGGTGCTCAATCTCAATATGCTTGGTCCTCGCGTGACAGACTGGATTATTAACCAGCTTGAGAGCACTCTCATTGTCCCCGCGTAGCATAGTGGGACCTCGAACCTCCTCATGAACATCCTCTACCAACCTCCTGAGCCAAACAGCTTCCTGAGCTGCCAAGGCCGAAGCCTTGTATTCCGCTTCTGTGGTAGATACTGACACCGAGTCCTGCTTTTTGCTGCACCAAGAAATAGCTGTGGGGCCCGTCATAAAGACAAAACCAGACGTTGATCTCCGATCATCCACGTCTCCCCCGTAGTTAGCATCCATGTATCCATGCAACTCCAAGCTTGACCCTCTCCTAAATAGGAGACCCAAATCAGAGGTCTACTTCACATATTTCAGAATACCTTTTGCGGCCAGAAGATGAGGCTTTCGTGGCTCTGCCATGTACCGACTCACTTTGTCAACTGCATAAGCAATATCAGGCCTCGTGATGGTCAAGTAGATCAAGCTCACAACCAGAGCTCGGAACACCAACGGATCAGATAGAACTCTTCCCTCATCCTTCCGAAGTTTATGATGCTGTTCTAGATGTATAGAGCTGCTCTTCCCTTCCTCCATGCCGAATCGTTGAACGATCCGCTCCGCATATCCGGCCTGAGAAACAAGCACTCCTCTCTCCCGCCTCTGAACCTCGAGTCCAAGGAAATGGTGAAGCTCACCCAGATCCTTCATCTCGAACCTGATAGCAAGCTCAACTCTCAGCCTTTCTACCGCCTCCTTCGAGTTCCCAGTGATAATCATGTCATCCACATACAGCAGAACAATAATCCGAAGCGCCCCCTCCTTCTTGACGAACAAGCTAGAATCAGAGTCTGAAGCAAAGAACCCACATAATAGAAGATACTCCGCGATCTTCCCATACCACGCCCGAGGCGCTTGCTTCAACCCATACAGGGCCTTCTTCAGTTTGCAGACGTAATCCGGACATTCCTCCGAAATGAAACCCGGCGGTTGGATCATGAAGATATCCTTGTCAATCTCTCCGTATAGAAAAGCATTCTTCACGTCGAGCTGCCAAATCTCCCATCCACAAGATGCCGCCAAAGCAATAACAAATCGAACTGAGGTCATCTTTGCCACTGGACTAAACATCTCATCATAATCTTCTCCATACTGCTGTGAGAACACGCGAGCTACAAGGCGAGCCTTGTATCGCTCGATCGTACCGTCAGCTTTCTTCTTGAGTTTATAAACCCATTTGCATGTCTTAGGGGTAATGCCCTTGGGCCTGGGCACTAGAGACCAAGTCTCATTCTTCTTGAGAGCATCCATCTCTTCTTGCATAGCAATATCCCACTGCTTCACGCCTTTTGCTTTCTCAAAGCTCGACGTCTCCCTTTCATCCAAGGGACCAGCGAAGAAACATGAGACAAAGCTCACCATGTTTCCTCCTGTGTATCGATCCGGTGGCTTTATTGTCCTCTTCGACCTCCTAAGAGGTTGCTCCTGACTAACCACCTCCTCGGATGCTTCTTCTGTGCTAGCTCCTCTTCTAGATGAACTTGGAGCATCGCTCCCCCTGCTTCCAGAACCTGAAGCCTCCATCTCAAAACTTGACATAGCTGGAGCTCCTGGTGAAACAGGCAACTCCACTTGAAGACTTCCCGCAGCTTTCCCTTCTCATCAACCCTGCTCTCCGGTAGTTCAACTCCTGAACTCCCCTTGTAGGAAGTCACTTCATCGAACACCACATCCCGAGATACCACTGATCTCCGTGTCTCAGGATCCATGCATCTCCATCCTTTCTTCCGCTCATCATACCCAACAAAGACTAGCTTCCTTGCTTTCACATCTAGCTTTGTTCGAAGAGCATCAGGAATATGCACATAGCAAGTTGACCCGAACACCCGAAGGTGTGCAACACTCGGCTTCTCCTTGAACATCAGTTCGTGAGGGGTCTTCATGTTGATAGGACTTAGATGCATCTTGTTGATGACGTAAGCCGCACAAGACATTCCCTCCGCCCAAAAAGACTTTGGGATACTCTTGGCATGAAGCCAGCATTTGCAGGTTTCCGTCAGATGACGGATCTTTCTCTCCGCAACGCCATTTTGCTGTGGAGTATGGGCACAAGTGAGCTCTCTTCGGACGCCGAGTTTCCTGCAAAAACTTGAGAACTCACCAGAGGTGAACTCCCCACCATTGCCAGTTCTCAATTTTTTCACCCGCAGGCCTAACCGACCTTCCACCAGCTCCTTGAACTCCACGAACTTTGCAAAGTCTTTCGACTTCTCTTTCAGAAAATACACCCAGACATATCCGGTGTAATCGTTAATCAACACCAACATATATCTGTTGCCTCCAAGGCTTGGGGTGGCAGTCGGTCCCATCAAATCACCATGGATGCACTCCAACGGCGCTTTGCATCTTGTTTGCGATTTATCAAATGGAAGTCGATGAGACTTACCAAACTGACATCCCGTACAAACATGACCGTCTCCATAAGAGGACAAGCTAGGCAAGCCCTTGACAAGGCCCCTTACCGCCATAGCCTTCAATTTGTCTATGCCAACATGCCCCAACCTTTCATGCCAGATAGCCGCACTATCGTTGGTCTTCATCTTATCAACATAGGTGCTTGTCGATAACACGAACAAGTCCGTTACCCGCTTTCCAACATGGATAACATCTCCCTTTATCTCCGGTTGAGTTTTAAGAAACTTCACTTCTGTTGGGCCAAACAGAACGTGATAACCAGCATCGACCGCATTGGTCATAGAGAAGAGATTCTTCCTCATACCAGGCACGTGATAAACACTCCTCAAAGTGAGTGGACCCTTATCACTGCTCAGGGAGAAAACACCTTCTTGTTCTACTGCATGAACAGAATTATCAGCCGTAATGATAGCATCGTTACCTGAGTAAGGCGCCAAAGAAAAGAATTTTGATTCATCCCCGGTGAGGTGATGTCCACACCCTGAATCAACAATCCAATCTTCTTCGAAGTTGATGGCAGCCAAGGCCTTAACGGGTATCTCCGTCATATTAGCCGCAAAGGCTCCTCCCCATCCAGCTTCATCAGACTTTGGCTTCTCCTTCTCCGCTACATGTCCCGACTGAAGATTAACACGACAATCCTTCTTGAAGTGGCCGGTCTTATTACACCTGAAGCACCTTGGTCCCTCTCCCTTCTTCTTCCCATCAGACTTAGAAGCATAACCTCTATCCTGCTGACCTGAAGTAGAGGGTCCATCTGACCTGGCTTCTTCTTCTCCCACTTCTTCTTCTTCTTCTTCCCAGAGAACATCACATCACTATCTCCCCCAGAGATAGAAGTCCCCGCCATCTGTCTAGCCAAACTTTCCTGCGAAGCAAGTAAGTTCTCCAACTCCAACAGAGATGGTTGATTTGCCCAACCTTGAACTGACGTCACAAAGGCAAGATACTCCTTCCGCAACCCGCGGATGATATGCCTCTTCAGTTTTGCCTCCGAGATGGGCTCATCAGGGTCCAATGCAGAAATATTTGCTGTAAGGTTCTTCATCTTGAGAAAGAAGGTAGAAATAGAAAGATCACCTTGAGAGGCCTTCGCCAACTCATTTTCAAGAAACTGTAGTCGAGCTACATTCTTCTTATTAAACAACCCGTCCAAGGACGTCCAAATCTCAGCAGCAGATTTACATCCAATGATGTGATCAAACAGCTCTGGTGAGATAGCCCTCTTGAGTGTGAACTCTGCCTTAGCATTAGTCCTCCTCCAAAGTCTCACCTCTGCCATATTATCTCTTGCTAGAAACACTTCTTGTGTGTCTTCTTCTCCAACTATCTTCCATAGATCCTCGCCAAGTAAGTAACTCTACATACACGACCTCCACTTCTTGTAGTTAGTCGATGTGAGGAGTTCAATACCAAGCCCTCTTGCGTATCCACCTTCCATGGCAAACTATGTGGTCCCTTCTTCACAAAGACGATGGCAACTCAAGTTGATCACTGCTTATCCACTCCAACAACCTTGCTCTGATACCATGTTAAAATTTTCTGAATTGAATCGCTTAGGAGTAAGCAGGAGTTGCATCAACTGAGTTATAGCCAAACAACCACAATGCCACACAGCAACACAAGAAACTTTATTGAATCACAAACTTCATTTACAGTGCGAGGTATACATGGCGAGACATGATTCATAAGAATCACGAAGGAGAGAAGAACAAAACACACCAAAACAAATCTGGCGGCTAGACAAGCTGAGACCGCACAGACCGCTCGACTCCAGAGATCGCCCGGCTTGACCTGAGACCTCTCGAACAGAAAACAGGCTAGACCGCAGCTCACATCCGGCTTGACCTGAACTGCCAGACCGCCACCTCAGACTGCATGAACTGGAGCTTTATTGAACGAAGAACTGAAGCTGTCGCCAGAACGCAACTCAGATCGCCTAACCGCTGAAGGTCGCCTGATCGCTGAGCTCGCTGCGAACAACACAAGAACAAACATAAACCAGTTTGCAGACAGACCGCTGCCGAACTATTTATTCAAGCCGCTGGGAAATCACCAAGGAAGGAGACTGCAACCCGCTGACCGCAAACCTGCGAACACAACAAACAGTCAACTCGCTTCCGAGACCGCTCGACCTCATAGTTGAGACCGCACGAATTAACCCAGACTCTAGTTCTTACAGTTCTTGTTAAGAATGACGGGCCATGCACCCCTATTTATAGGCGGGTAGACGGATGTCGTCACCGCACAGGAGAGATACAATCACCACCCGTCAGATCGCCAGCAGTCTCACAAGGCAGACTGCGCGATCACACCACTTGGACAACCTTCCGTCCAAGACCGCAGATCAGCAGGCAGATCGCGCATAAGTCGCGTTAACACGAGACCCCGCACAGATCGCGCGGGCACAAGAACGCTCCTTCCTTAGATCACCAGGAGCAAACCAGGAACCATCTGGCCGACTTCAGACAAGTCGCCAGATTGCCAACACAGGCCGCCCGGCCAGGCGGTTACATAAGAACAGACCGCCCGGTCTTCAAACAAAGAAGACATGCCAACCAAGCAGAACAACTCGGGAACTGACCGCAGCAATCAAGAATAGACCGGCCAACCAACAGACCGCCAGATCAGACCGGCAGAGCCAGATCGGCAGATCACTAACACAGACCGTGCGGTCTCGACGGTCACCCAAAATTCAGACCGCCCGAACACCTCCACTTCACTTCAACAATTTCAACAGAAGCCGTGGAGGAGATCGTGGAGCTCGAGGTCACCACCCGGGCCGGGGTGGTGGAGAAGGTCCGCATCAGCGGGGAGCTCAGCCTGGAGGAGCAGAAGCAAATCCTGGCCTGCTTCCAGGAGAATGTGGATGTCTTCTCTTGGAGTGTCGCGGAGATGCCCGAGATCGATGCAGATGTGGCTTGCCATCGCCTCAATCTCGACCCAGGAACCCGTCCCATCCGTTAAAATAAGAGGGTCATAGCAGACAAGCTAGAGGGGCCCATCCGAGAGGAGGTGGGTAAGCTCTTACAGGCTGGTTTTGTATCGGAGATCCAGTATCCATGCTGGGTCTCCAACGTGGTGATGGTTAAAAAGGGAGGAGGTAAGTGGAGGATGTGTATCGATTTTTCCTTGCTTAATAAATAATGCCCCAAGGATTGCTACACCTTGCCTAGAATCGACGCGCTGGTTGATTCAGCCGTCGGTTTCCCTGTAATGTCTTTCTTAGATGCTTTTTTAGGTTTTCATCAAATCCGCATGCCCCCCACCCCGACATCAAGGATGTCTCCTTCATCACAGGGGATGGGTGCTATTGTTATAAGATGATGCCCTTTGGGCTCAAGAATGCAGGGGCCACGTACGAACGAATAATGGATAGGGTCTTCCGAGAGCAGAAGGGAAGAAACCTGGAGGTTTATGTTGATGACCTCATGGTAAAGAGCCAGGACCTCAAGTCTCACCTCCAAGACCTTGAGGAGACCTTTGGGACCAAGCGGAAGTATAAGATGAAACTCAACCCCATGAAGTGTGTCTTCGGGGATAGCAGGAGAAAGTTCCTGGGTCACTTGCTCACCCCAACGGGGGTGGAGCCTAACCCCAACAAAGTTAAAGCGATCATGGAGTTGGGGTCGCCAAGAAATTCGAAGGAGGTTCAGCGCCTCACGGGAAAATTGGCCGGACTCAGTAGGTTCCTTTCCAAGGTGGGTGAGAAGTGTGCACCTTTCTTCAAGGTGCTATGGGGAAACATGAAATTTGAATGGACCTCGGAATGTGAGGAAGCTTTCCGAGCTTTGAAGGGACAACTCACCCAGACTCCTTTACTCCAGGGACCAAGGCAGGGAGAGGATCTTTCCCTATACTTGGGGGTAGGATCTGAGGCAGTAAGTTTGATGTTGGTCTGGGAAGAGGGGAGGAGGCAGTTCCCCATCTACTACGTCAGCCGAGTGCTGAGGAAGGGGAGCTCCGATACCCAATTTTAGAAAAGTTGGCTTTCACTTTGGTGGTATTGGCCCAGAAGCTCCGGCCATACTTCCAAGCGCACTCAATCAAAGTGGTGACTGACCACCCACTTCGCAAAGTCATGGAAGGGGTGGAGCATTCAGGGAGGCTAGAAAAATGGTTCGTAGAGCTGAGTGAGTTCGACATCACGTTTGTGTGAAATTTTCCGTAGATCTAGGAGTGAGCAGGAATAGAATAACTAAAAGTTCAAGCCAATCAACCAGAAGCAAACACAATCTTTATTGATAAGCAAAATTCTCCATTACAGGGCGAGGTATACATGGCGAGACATGATTTCGCCAGTACACAAAAAATAGAAGAGAAAACAGCTGAAAAGGAAAACCATCGGTCTGACTTCTCGAGACCGCCTAACCGCCCGACCTGACAGTCCGCTCGGCTAGAAAACCAGATCACCGGAACTGCCTGCCTGCGATTTGAACAACACCAACTGAGAACCACGCGAACTCCCGGACTCCACTGATCCTCCAAAACTCCAGCAACTCGCACTGCAAGCCGCGAGACCGCCCAAAAACCTTCAGAAGAGGAGGTGACCGCTGCTACCCGCACAATCCACAGAAGCCGCACAAAACAAGTTCGATCAGCTAACCGGCCGGTCACAAAAAGAGACCGCAAGAATAGGTCGCGAGCTCAGCTTACACTTGGTGCTATATATTTTGCTGCTACAGTGACTCCTATTTATAGGCGGGCTACCTGATCCAGTCACCGCCCTATGAGGTAGAGTCACCACCCTTGACCGCACGACCAGAACGGTCAACCCGTGCAATCAGCAAAAGATCCTCCTGCTTAGTGAGCTCGCCGACTTCAATATAAGCCGCGCGATCATGACAACTCGCCCGGTCATGATGCTCACCACCTGTGTTCGCCACCCGACCTCCTCCAGAGACTGCGAACACACCAGACCGACTAGGGCAACAACCCGCCAAGTCGATTAACCACCTGTGACCGCATATGTCAGCTGATCGCTGAAGGACCAGACATGCGAACACAACCCGGAGACCGCGCGACTAAGAAGACCTTAGTCCGCGCGCACCTCAAAGAAACCGAACAGACACCAGACCGGGCTGCCCGCACCACGCGATCATAAGCACCAAATCGCGAGAAGACACCAGCTCGCCACGCGGTCACACAACCAGACCGCGCGGCCTCACCTCGGCACCCTTGGACAGAAGAACGGCAGTCACGCCGAGAAGCCCGCGGCTAGAACAAAGAGGTCAGACCGCCAGAGGAGACCGCAAGACCGAGCGGTTAGACCAGACCGCACGGTCTCTCCCCCAGACCGCCAACTTCACAAACTTCCACTTCAACATTTTCAACACTCCCCCTTGAAGTGGGAAGTTGAAAACATCCCCAGTAAACTCCTTAGCCGAGTAAACGCCCCCTTCGCCAGCGCCTTTGTGAAGCTGTCAGCAATGTTGTCCTGACTCCGAACATGCTCGACCAAAAGAGACCCCTCCAGCACCTTCTCACGAATGAAATGATGCTCGATCTCGATATGCTTGGTCCTCGCATGACAAACTGGATTAGTAACCAGTTTGAGAGCACTCTCATTGTCGCCGCGGAGCAAAGTCGGACCCCGAAACTCCTTATGGACGTCTCCAACCAACCTCCTAAGCCAGATGGATTCTTGAGCTGCCAAGGCCGAGGCCTTGTATTCCGCTTCTGTGGTTGAGACCGACACGAAATCCTGCTTCTTACTGCACCATGATATAGCCGTGGGGCCCGCCATGAAGACGTATCTAGACGTCGACTTCCGATCATACGAATCTCCCCCGTAATCGGCATCCATGTACCCATGCACCTCGAAGCCTGCATCCCTCCTGTATAGGAGACCCATATCCAAAGTCGCCTTGACATACTTCAATATATTCTTGGCCGCTAGAAGATGAGGCGACCGTGGTTACGCCATATACCGACTCACCCTGCCAACTGCATACGCAATATCCGGCCTGGTAATCGTCAGATAGATCAAGCTCCCAACTAGAGCCCGGAACACCAACGGATCTTCCAGAATCCTCCCCTCATCCTTGCGAAGTTTCATGGCCTTCTCCAGAGGTGTGGAAATACACTTCCCTTCCTTCATGCCGAATCGCTCCACGATTCGCTCCGCATATCCAGCCTGGGACACCAGCACTCCACTCTCCTTCCTCTGCACCTCGAGTCCAAGGAAATGGTGAAGCTCACCCAGATCCTTCATATCAAATCTGATAGATAGCTCTGCCCGATGCTGCGCCACCTCCTCCTTCGAATTCCCCGTCACGATCATATCGTCGATGTAAAGCAGCACGATGACTTGAAGCTCCCCGCTCTTCTTGATGAACAAGCATGAGTCTGAGTCTGAAGCACCAAACCCGCAGAATAAGAGATACTCTGCTATCTTTCCATACCACGCCCTCGACGCTTACTTCAACCCATACAGGGCCTTCTTCAACTTGCAGACATGCTCCGGAAAATCTTCAAATACAAATCCTGGCGGCTGGACCATGAAGATGTCTTTGTCAATCTCACCGTACAAGAAAACATTCTTTACGTCGAGCTGCCAAATCTGCCACCCCCAACATGCCGCCAAGGCAATCACAACCTGAACTGAAGTCATTTTTGCCACCGGACTGAATGTCTCTTCATAGTCTTCACCGTATTGCTGCGAGAACCCCCGAGCCACAAGACGAGTCTTGTACCGCACATACTGCCGTCAGCCTTCTTCTTGAGCTTGTAGATCTATTTGCATGTCACAGGGGTGATACCCTTGGGCCTGGGCACCAGAGACCAAGTATCATTCTTCTCAAGAGCACTCATCTCTTCCTGCATAGCTGAATCCCACTGTTCCACGCCTTTGGCCTTTTCAAAGCTCGACGACTCCCTCTCATCCAAGGGACCAGCAAAGAAATACGAGACAAAGTTCACCATGTTTCCTCCTGTATAGCGATCATGGGCAATAATGGTTCGCTTCGATCTCCGCAACGCCTTCCCCTGACTCGCAGTATCTTTAGCTGCTTCTTCTCTAGCTCCCCTTCCAGACGTACTCGGAGCATCGCTCCCCCTGCTTCCTGATCCAGAAGCCTCCGCCTCAGAACTAGATATTGATGGACCACCTGGTGACACAGGCAGCACCACCTGAAGATTTTCCACAGCTTTCTCCGGCTTCTCCACCCTGCTTTCTGGTAGCTCAACACCAGAACTTCCCTTGTAAGACGTCACCTCGTCGAACTTGACGTCGCGAGATACAACAAATCTCCACGTCTCCGGGTCCATGCACTTCCAACCTTTCTTCCGATCATCATAACCCACGAAGACTAGCTTCCTTGCCTTCGCATCTAGCTTCGTCCGAAGCGCATCTGGAACGTGCACATAGCAGGTGGAACCAAACACCCAAAGGTGCGCCACGCTTGGATTTTCCTTGAACATCAATTCATGCGGGGTCTTTATATTGATGGGACTGAGAGGCATCCTGTTAATGACGTAGGCAACACAAGACATTCCCTCTTCCCAGAAGGACTTTGGGATACTCTTGTCATGCAACCAACACTTGTAGGTCTCCGTCAGATGATGGATCTTCCGCTCTGCAACACCGTTTTGTTGTGGAGTATGTGCACAAGTAAGCTCCCTCCGGATGCCCGCCTTCCTGCAAAAAGTAGAGAACTCACCAGAGGTGAACTCCCCTCCGTTGTCAGTTCTCAGCTTCTTAACCCGTAGACTAAGCCGACCCTCCACGAGCTCCTTGAACTCCACATACTTGGCAAACGCCTCCGCCTTCTCCTTCAAGAAATATACCCAGACATATCTGGTGTAATCATCGATCAGCACCAGCATATATCTACTGCCTCCGAGGCTTGGGGTAGCAGGTGGTCCCATCAAGTCACCGTGAATGCACTCTAATGGCACACTACACCTTGTCTGCGACTTGTCAAACAGTAGTCGATGAGACTTGCCGAACTGACATCCCGCGCACACATGACCGTCTCTGCAGGAAGATAGACTAGGCAGGCCCTTGACCAGACCTTTCACCGCCATAGCTTTCAGCTTATCCATTCCTACGTGCCCCAACCTCTCGTGCCATATGACAGCACTATCATTCATCCGCATCTTATCAACATAAGAACTTGTCGATAAAATGAACAAGTCTTTTGCTCTCCTCCCCAAATGAACGACCTCCGCCTTCACTGCTTCAACATTCCGAAGAAACCTCACTTCTGTTGGGCCAAACAGAACGTGATACCTGTTGGATCGGTAGACGCCCTTAGAGGGGGGGGGGTGAATAAGGGTTTTCAAAAACTTTAGTGATATTTCTAAAACTTTGGAATAATGCAAGATTAAGACAATAGAAAGTCAAGTAAAACAATTGAAATAAAATAGAAACATGCTTTATTTAATATTGAATACGGTTTTACAAAAGTTGACTTCTATGACGCTAGAAATCGGTGGCGATGAATAATAAATTCCTTTTGTTTTCTATC
This sequence comes from Dactylorhiza incarnata, assembly GCA_033032865.1. Classification (NCBI taxonomy): domain Eukaryota; kingdom Viridiplantae; phylum Streptophyta; class Magnoliopsida; order Asparagales; family Orchidaceae; genus Dactylorhiza; species Dactylorhiza incarnata. The sequence continues at coordinate 25,909,663 of JAWHQI010000002.1, forward strand.
CCGACTCGCATCCCCACGAACCGGTGGCCCTAGCCTATCCTCCCCGGATTTGGCCTCAAGCCGCTCTAGCCAACCCTTCCCCGGATGTGGCCTCGAGCACCCCCTAGACCTAGCCTAGATCTAGTCGCCAACACGAGGCGAGTTTCCCCTTAAGTCCTACCCAGACCTAGTCGCCAACACGAGGCGATTTCACTAACCGTTTACAAGAAAAATCTGAAATGAAAATAAGTAAAAACTCCCTTCTGAAGACGGAGGCGAAGATCCGCTGTAGAATAAGCGTTGTAGAAGCGGACTTCGTTTGGATCCGGCGTGATCAGATTCTCCTTCAGAAGTTTGCAGAACTTTGGTAGGACTTCAACTTTCGGCCAAGATAGCCTCTGGAATTCTGGCACTCTATCTCTCTATGATATCTCTCTGATGTGTGTTTGAAATGAGAGGAGAGGAGTCCTTTTTATAACTTCAGCGCTAGCGCCTGCGCTATCGCTACTGCTGGCGCTATCCCATATTAAATAATATTTTGCGCGCGAGAATCTTTAATCCGTGGCAACTCTGCTGAGATTCCTCTTGTGTTCCGCGCTACTGCCAGCGCTATCGGCTACCGCCAGCGCTATCGGCTACCGCCAGCGCTATCCCATATTAGGACACATTCTGCGCGGCAGAATCTTCAATCTGAGGAAACAATTCCTTCTTGTCAAACGTGTGCGTCGCTACCGCCTGCGCTATCGCCTACTGCCAGACGTTATCTCCTTTCATATGTGCTCCCGGAATTTCCCTATCATCGCTAGCGCCAGGCGCTAAGTGCTACCACCGGCGCTAGTGGGAGTACTGTCGTCTATTTTCATTCGTCGGAATTCGTCGGGAGTTCTCGAGAATATTCGACGAATTGACTTAGCCGCATAATTTCCTTCACAAGTCTACCTTTTTGACTTCTGTCTGCGTTCGTCGATATTCATCGAGAGTTCACGAGAACATTCGACGAATAGACTTAGCCTCTAACAGTTCGTCGAACGACAGCTAGCGCCTGCGCTAGTGCTACCGCCAGCGCTAGTGGAAGATTTGGATTTGATGGCTCAACTTTGGGGGCAACCTTCTTATGTAATCCTTGAGTCATGTGGACTTTGTTATCCTGCACACTTAAACACACAAGATCAAATACACATAGGTTTTGTTATTCTCAAACCTAGGAGATGCAGAAGACCATGTTCCAACAAACTCCCCCTTTTGATAATAACAAAACCATTAATGATAAATCAGAGCATTAATATATATAAGCATGAAGAAACATACTTGTGTGTATGTGAGAGTGATGACTTAGGATAATGAACGTTTTTAGAAGTTAGAATTGCTCCCCCTAAATACATGCTCCCCCTAAGTGAATGTTCTCCTAATATATAAGCTATCATCTTAAGTAAGCATTATAGTGTGATAGTAGATTAATATTTATCATGTTAGTTCTCCCCCTTTTGTTATTAGCAAAAGCGGGTAAGGAGACACCACTTAAAAATTGATGATAAGATAAAAGCATGATCGAGCTTATAGAGAAGGAAATGATAAGGAGTTTTAGAATACTTTTCATTTAAATAGATCAGAGTTTGAGTATTACTACATTTTCATAAATCAGAGTTTGTAGTATAATGTAATGATTTCCAAGTAACTAAACTACCCAGACAATATGTCTACACCCTAGCCCCGTACTAAGTGATGGATGGGCATGAGGAGCTACATACATGCCGTAGGTTGGGGTGTTAGTCCCATATGCACACACTAGACACAACTCAACCTAGCACTCTTTCCCCCTAGTGCCTCGCAAGGCCCCACTGGAACCCTCCCCGGTTAAGGACAAGACATGACTAGAGATAAATGTTATCTAATGTCTACAACCCTACGCCCCCGCTATGGTGAGAAATGAAGTCATGGATAGTAATTACTGGAAACATTTAAGCTTTTTAAATCTAATGACATAGCCTATGAATTTATATTTTGAATTTATGAAAACACTCGCATAGCTATTTTGAAATCCATTCATAAATCAGAATTTTAGCATTACAATATTTTCATAGAAATAAATCAGAGTTTTTAGCAAAAAAGAAAATATTCATGTGTAGAGTAACCAATATAGAATCTACCAAGAAAGTCTACCATTTGTTGAAAGAAAGGAATTTTGGTATTTAAGACTTTGACATAAGCATGAGAGCGCAAGGTAGAAATATATGGTGATGATGCGGAAGACTTATAGAAATACAAGACATATCTTATTGTAATGATGATCCATAAAAAGATATATGAGTTAAATTTCATAAAGAAGATGTTTTTGTAAATCATTGTTCAATTAAAATCTTCAATAATGTAACCAAGCATGAAATAATGTTATCAAAAAAAAAGATTACTACAATGTTATTTTAATTCATAATTTCAAATCATACCAAACATATATTGCATGCTAGGTTATCTAGTAAATTTCATAAATAAAGAGGAGTATAGAATTAGCATTAGGACCCAATACTCATGAGAAGAAGTGTTATGGAAGATAATGATGTGCACAAAAGTGTATTTTTGAGTAGAGTAAACACATGTTTTAATCAAAAATACAAGTAATATGTAAAGTAAGAGCACAATAAAACACAAATAATTTACTTCCACAAACTTCAATGCACACAAAAAAATGTACAACTACCAAGGTGCTTTGCACACACAATGCTCATTAAGACTTATCAGGGTGCAAAGTAGTGCTTGGGGGATCACCTATTTTATTTTTAATGGTGAGACTAGTGATCCAGTGTACTTAAGAGGAAGTGGTTTTTATTTTGAAAGACAGATTTGGTTTGCACAAGATACTTTATTATTCTTTCCAAGGTGCTCAACCTCACAACGCTTATTAAGACTTATCAGGAGGTTCAAGTAGTGCTTGGTGGAGTTATCTTTGCCGTTTTATTTTATGATTTTTGTTTTGTACAAAGTTCTCCGAATACACTTGTTTTGCAAACCAATAGAATTTATAAGAAAGATAACCACTTTTCTTAATTTTTAAAAGTGCAAATAAAGGTTGTGTAGGTAAGATACTTGTGCAATTTTAATTCATTGTACTATTACAAAACATACACAAGCATTCTTAGATTAAACACAAATGTAGACAATGCCAAAATAAGTGAGTGAATAAAGATCATTATCAAACATAAAACATTTACTCATACTTAGAGGCATGCTAATCTTAGTTCTACACAACTTTTTAAAAGATAATTGATGCACATGTTAATAGATATATCAAAGCATGATGAAGACAATGTTCAAAGTAGTTTGAAAATATGAATCACAACATTGTAGAAAGTCTTAAATGATAGAAGAAATCATGCTTGATTTTCTCAATAAAGTCCATACAGTATTTTTGATATTTTTAATGTTTTATTTTTTTGTATTATATTTTTGCATAAAGGAATAGAAATGAAACAAATAACCAAAAATATTTTTTGTAATTTGGCTTTTGTAATTTTGTATTTGGTTTTTCAACAATGAAATATAATCAGAAGTGCAAAAATAAATAGGACATATAGATTAATATATTTTTAATAATTTTTCAAAATTTTAAAAATACTGAAAAACAAATAGGTGCTCTAGCACCGGCGTTAGCGCTAGCGCGGGAAACAGTACACGATTTTTGATGATTTTGAAATTTGTAATTATTGATCTTGATTAAGTGTCCAAATAGTAGTTTCATGCTGAAATTTCAGATTTTTAGGAGATGTTTAGATAGTGCAAATTGCATGAAACATTAGCGATATTTTATATGACTTGACAAGATAATCATTGCATGAGATATATTTGCTTATGTTTTCATTTTGACTTTTCTAAAGGCTTGTGCTTTTAACTTGAAACAGATAGGAGATGAAAACCTAAGATATCATGTTTGAACAGATCAAATATGCATGGTTTCGGTGAATAAAGAGTAATGTTCATGAAAAAAAGAATGAAATGATTGTGTTTATGAATGTGACTTAAAACGTTTAATCCTTTATCCCCCCTTTTTTGTATAGGCTAAGGAGCTTTGCATTTTTGCCCGTCAAGTACTTGGAGCAACCCGAGTCCAAGTACCAGACATACTTCTTGTCCTTAGCCTTCCTGCAAATATAGAAAGAAGATGAGGGAAAAGATCCGGATACCCAACTGGTACCACCCATAGAATAAGTGGATGCCTTAGGTACCCAGATTTGCTTTAGAGATCCCTGTTTTTTTTCCTGCAAGAGCAAGACGTGTGTCCAAACCTATGACAGTTTGCACACGAGATAAAGGGGGTTGAGACCCTTTTCTAAAAATCTACACTGCTCTTACTGGATGAGGTTTGATTTTTAGAAAAAACAGAGGATTTTTTAAAGGTTGAGCTACCGCCAACGTTAGTGGTTAGCGCCGGGCGGTAGGGTTCACTATTATATCCGACCCCAAATTTTCAAGAACCATAACATTGGTTTCCCAAAATCATATCCAAGGATTTTTGACCAATCCCGAATTTTTGTATGGCTATATTGAGGTCATAATTTTGTTTTTTAAGAAATGTATTTTCTTGTACAATCATAACACATTTATTTTCAAAGCCCTTTTTGTTATTTTCAATTTGTAAAAGAGAGGTTTTTAGTTTTCTTTCTAAGTCCCCTTTTTCTTTTGCAATAGTTTTGTTTTGTGAGAGGGACTTAGAAAGAGAAACTTCAAGTTCTTTTGTCTTAAATAAAGAGTGCTCACACTCTTGACATGAGACCTTTCTCTTTTCAAGGGAAATCAATTTTTTTGTGAGCTTATGACTTTCTTTAATAATAGATTCATTTTCACGATTTAATATAATATTATCTTTTATACTTTGATCATAGGATTTGCAAGTTAGAGCAAATTCATCATAGAGTTCTTCGAAGGTAGGAGGAGTTACCTCAGTGTCGCTAAGAACACTGGTGTCGCCATCGTTGCTTTTTGTCATTAAGAATAAGTTAGTCCCTCATCGTCGCTTGAAGTTGTTGCGCTTGACACCTCAGAAGACGTATACTTTTTCATCTTGTTCTTCTTTTTGTGCCTCTTTTCTTTCTTCTTCTCTAGAATTTTTGGACATTCACTTCGAACGTGTCCGATCTTCCTGCAGTTGAAGCACTCTGGAGGAGATTTTTCCATATCAACATGGCTTGCCTTGTTCTTCCATGACCCTTGCTTGTTGGACCCTTTGGTGAGGTATTTGTGAAAAGTTTTTCTTCTTTCTGGATCCCACATGAATCTTTTGAAGTTCTTCACCAAGAGACCTTCTTCATTTTTGTCTTCTTCATCATCGGCCTCAGTTTTTAATGCTTTTGTTTTCGGCTCCATATTGTATTCTTCATGTTGAATCTGGAGTTCTACCTCATGGGTTTTGAGATTCCCAATAAGGTTCTCGATCTGGAGCGTTCTTAGGTTATGTGACTCTGAGATGGCCGTCACCTTTGGATTGAACCTTGGAGGTAGAGCGAAGAATTTTTCTCACCAAGTCCCCGTATGATTAGGTCTTTCCAAGTGCCTTTGAAGCGTTGACGATCTTGGTGAAGCGGGTGTACTTCGAGTTAATGTCCTCTTCGGTATCCATCCTGAATTTTTCATATTCAGATTCCAGTTGGAATAGCTTTTTTGGGTAAATGATTTATCTTAACCCCTAGAATTGAGTAGAATATAACTTCTAAGAATGAAAAGGTAGTCTAAAGTAAATATGCGTCGAATAGTATTCGACGCAACGTCGAAATATAGTCGACGTTTCTCTCAGAATGAGTCGAAGTAACTCTAAGAAGAATTCGACGTAATCTTAGTCAACGTACCTCTGACTTCTAGTCGACGCATGTGATAATGTCGACGCACCTTAGTCGACGCACCTTCCTTATTCTCCTCTCGGCGTCCAGCCAGGATGAAATCGACGTTTACGTCGAATAGTAATCGACGCACGTCGATATCTATAAGTAATTCAAAAACACGCCTGATCTCTTTCCTTCCTTTCTGTAGATCTGATTTATATGGAATAATATTATTCTTTTATAGCCGTTCTGAATCAGCCTTTCCTTATATTTGATTCTTGGCTAATTTGATTAAGATTATTATGGATATTATTTGAAATCAGAATGAATTCCTTTCCTTCTACAGAAATATTAATTATGGAAACTCTTATCTCATTCAAATTCTCTGTCTGCTAATTAATTATTCTCCTTTAGCAATATATTTTAAACAAAGCTATAAATAAGAAGGAGGTCAGCAGAGAATAAAAAGAAGTGATCCACCATATACATTTGAAAAAGAGGAAGAGCTCCCAAGTGAAGAGTGAGAAAATTGAGAAAAGAGATAGTGTGCTGCAGCAAAGAAAAAGCCTTCATCTTCTCCTTCTGAAGCCATTCTGCTGCAAATTCTGAAAGCTCTCACAAAAGAGAGAAAAACTTACAATCTCCTTCTCACTATAGAAGAGAGATCATATTCACTATATTTGTGCTTCTAATCTTCTTGCTAGGAAGAAGATTCTTTCTTACATATATTGTTTTCTGTTCTTCTACTTGTTCTACCTCTTCTTCTCATTCTTATTTCATTTTCAAACCTTGTAAAAGAGTTTTTAGAATCTCTCTTAAAAAAAATTCAGTTGTAGTGGTTCTAAGAGTCTCCTTATCAAAAGACCCAGTATGGTTCTAAGAGTCTCCTTATCAAAAGACTCAGTGCAAGTTAGTGAATTCCTACCAAAGGGGGTAGAAGAGTGGACTACCCAAAGTTTGGGGAACCACTATATTTCCTTGTGTTGTGCTGTGATTTTCTACTTGTTATTTTTCTTCTTTACTTGCTTAATTCTTGTTGGTGTGTGGGAAGTTTAAATCTGTGATTATTACACATATATATATATAATTGAACAAAGTATTTTTAATCTCTATTCACCCCCCTCTAGAGAATTCTAGTGAGGTTAACTGTGCACTTTCAAGCTTTGCATCTTTCACCTGCTATGTACCTTCATGAGTAACTTCCAATTGATTCCAAATATCATAAGCTGTTGTGTGTGCAGAAATTCTATTAAACTCAGTCCTATTTAAAGCGCAATATAAAGCGTTCATTGCTTTAGCATTATTTTTACATCTTAGTTTATCGTTATCATCCCATTTATCCTTAGGTTTTGCTAATGTCGCCTCTCCCACTACAGTTGTAGGAGGATAGTACCGAACTTCTACCATGTTCCATACTTCTACATCCATGGTCATAAGAAAACACATCGTTCGATTTTTCCAGTAGTTAAAATCTGACCCAGTAAAGAGAGGTGGTCGACTAACCCCTTGACCCTCTGGAAAAGCGAGATCATGAGACGCCATTATTCCCGGTTGTTAAGCCGATTGGAATAAAACCTAGCTCTGATACCACTTGTTGGATCGGTAGGCGCCCTTAGAGGGGGGTGAATAAGGGTTTTCAAAAACTTTAGTGATATTTCTAAAACTTTGGAATAATGCAAGATTAAGACAATAGAAAGTCAAGTAAAACAATTGAAATAAAATAGAGACATGCTTTATTTAATATTGAATACGGTTTTACAAAAGTTGACTTCTATGACGCTAGAAATCGGTAGCGATGAATAGTAAATTCTTTTTGTTTTCTATCCCGACTCGCATCCCCACGAACCGGTGGCCCTAGCCTATCCTCCCCGGATTCGGCCTCAAGCCGCTCTAGCCAACCCTTCCCCGGATGTGGCCTCGAGCACCCCTAGACCTAGCCTAGATTTAGTCGCCAAAACGAGGTGAGTTTCCCCCTAAGTTCTACCCAGACCTAGTCGCCAACACGAGGCGATTTCACTAACCGTTTACAAGAAAAATCTGAAATGAAAATAAGTAAAAACTCCCTTCTGAAGACGGAGGCGAAGATCCGCTGTAGAATAAACGTTGTAGAAGCGGACTTCGTTTGGATCCGGCGTGATCAGATTCTCCTTCAGAAGTTTGCAGAACTTTGGTAGGACTTCAACTTTCGGCCAAGATAGCCTCTGGAATTCTGCCACTCTATCTCTCTATGATATCTCTCTGATGTGTGTTTGAAACGAGAGGAGAGGAGTCCTTTTTATAACTTCAGCGCTAGCGCCTACGCTATCGCTACCGCTGGCGCTATCCCATATTAAGTAATATTTTGCGTGCGAGAATCTTTAATCCGTGGCAACTCTGCTGAGATTCCTCTTGTGTTCCGCGCTACCGCCAGCGCTATCCCATATTAGGACACATTCTGCGCGGCAGAATCTTCAATCCGAGGAAACAATTCCTTCTTGCCAAACGTGTGCGTCGCTACCACCTGCGCTATCGCCTACCGCCAGGCGTTATCTCCTTCCATATGTGCTCCTGGAAGTGCGCTATCATCGCTAGCGCCAGGCGCTAAGTGCTACCGCCGGCGCTAGTGGGAGTACTGTCGTCTGTTTTCATTCATCGGAATTCGTCGGGAGTTCTCGAGAACATTCAACGAATTGACTTAGCCGCACAATTTCCTTCACAAGTCTGCCTTTTTGACTTCTGTCTGCGTTCGTCGATATTCATCGAGAGTTCATGAGAACATTCGACGAATAGACTTAGCCGCTAACAGTTCGTCGAACGACAGCTAGCACCTGCGCTAGTGCTACCGCCAGCGCTAGTGGAAGATTTGGATTTGATGGCTCAACTTTGGGGGCAACCTTCTTATGTAATCCTTGAGTCATGTGGACTTTGTTATCCTGCACACTTAAACACACAAGATCAAATACACATAGGTTTTGTTATTCTCAAACCTAGGAGATGCGGAAGACCATGTTCCAACAATACCCAGCGTCTACATCGTTGGTCACAGAGAAGAGGTTTTTCCTCATTCCGGGCACATGATAGACACTCTTCAATGTAAGCGGCCCTCTATCACTGCCCAAGGAAACAACCCCCACCTTCTCTATAGCATGCACGGTATTATCAGCAGTAATAATGGCATCATTACCTGAGTAAGGCTGCGCAGAAGTAAGCTTCGACTCGTCCCCGGTGAGGTGATGATCACACCCCGAGTCCATGATCTAGTCCTCCTGATAGCTGATAGGAACCGCAGCTCCAACAGAAGCCGAGAAGGCTCCTCCCCATCCTCCATCAGTTTGCCTGGCTTCAGCTTCCTCCTTTCCTGCAGCAGCATGCCCCGACTGAAGATTCACCCGGCAATCCTTCCTGATGTGACCAACCTTTCTGCACCTGAAGCACTTGGGACCTTCTTCTTCCCTTCAGCCTTCGGAGCATAGCCCCTCTCCTGCTGTCCAGATGTTGAAGGCCCATAGCCTCCTCCAACGGTCTTCTTCTTATCCCACTTCTTCTTCTTCCCTGTGAAGAGAACTTCGCCATCTCCCCCAGACACTGACACCCCGCCATCTGCCTTGCCAGACTCTCCTGCGAAGCAAGCAGATTTTCCAGCTCCAGCAAAGACGGCTGATTTGCCCAACCCTACACCGACGTCACAAAGGCAACATATTCCTTCCGCAAGCCACGGATGATGTGCCTCTTCAGCTTCGCCTCAAAAATTGGCTCATCAGGATCCAACGCAGAAATCTCGGTGCACAAGTTCTTCATCTTCAAGAAGAACGTAGAGATAGAAAGGTCACCTTGAGCCGATCTGGCGAGCTCATTCTCCAGGAATTGAAGTCTTGCCATATTCTTTTTGTTAAACAGCCCATCCAGGGCTCTCCAGATCTCTACAGCTGATGCACACCCCAAGATGTGATCAAACATGTCAGGTGATATTGCCCGCTTCAGGGCGAACTCTGCTTTGGCATTGATCCGCCTCCAGTTCCTCACCTCATGATGGTTATCTCCAACCAGAAAAACTTCCTCCGTGCTCTCTCCTCCAACCACCTCCCAGAGGTCCTCACCCAGAAGATAACTTTGCATACACGACTTCCACTTCTTGAAGTTAGTCGATGTAAGCATCTCAATTCCAAGACCCCTCGCTTCCATGGCTCTACCACTGGTTCCTTCTTCACAAAGGCGATGACAACTTTAGTTATTCACTGCTCTATCCACTCCAACCTTCCTCTGATACCATGTGAATTTTTTTGTAGATCTAGGAGTGAGCAGGAATAGAATAACTAAAAGTTCAAGCCAAGCAACCAGAAGCACATGAAGCAAACACCATCTTTATTGATAAGCAAAATTCTTCATTACAGGGCGTGGTATACATGGCGAGACATGATTTCGCCAGTACACAATAAATAGAAGAGAAAACAGCTGAAAAGGAAAACCAGCGGTCTGACTTCTCGAGACCGCCTAACCGCCCGACATGACAGTCCGCCCGGCTAGAAAACCAGATCACCCGAACTGCCTGCCTGCGATTTGAACAACACCAACTGAGAACCACACGAACTCCCGGACTCCACCGATCCTCCCGAACTCCACCAACTCGCACTGCAAGCCGCGAGACCGCCCGAACACCTTCAGAAGAGGAGGTGACCGCTGCTACCCGCACAATCCGCAGAAGCTGCACAAAACAAGTTCGATCAGCTAACCGGCCGGTCACAAAAAGAGACCACAAGAACAGTTCGCGAGCTCAGCTTACACTTGGTGTTATATATTTTGCTGCTACAGTGACTCCTATTTATTGGCGGTCTACCTGATCCAGTCACCGCCCTATGAGATAGAGTCATCACCCTTGACCGCACGACCAGACCGGTCAACCCACGCAATCAGCAAAAGATCCTCCTGGTTAGTGAGCTCGCCGACTTCAACATAAGCCGCGCGATTATGACAACTGGCCCGGCCATGACGCTCACCACCTGTGTTCGCCACCCAACTTCCTCCAGAGACTGCGAACACACCAGACCGACTAGGGAAACAGCCCGCCAAGTCGATCAACCACCTGTGACCGCATATGTCAGCTGATCGCCGAAGCACCAGCCATGCGAACACAACTCGGAGACCGCGCGACTAAGAAGACCTTAGTCCGCGCGCACCACAAAGAAATTGGACAGCCACTAGACCGGGCTGCCCGCACCATGCGATCATAAGCACCAGATCGCGAGAAGACACCAGCTCACCACGCGGTCACACAACCAGACCGCGCGGCCTCACCTCGGCATCCTTGGACAGAAGAACGGTGGTCACGCCGAGAAGCCCGCAGCTAGACCAAAGAGGTCAGACCGCTAGAGGAGACCGTAAGACCGAGCGGTTAGACCAGACCTCGCGGTCTCCCCCCTAGACCGCCAACTTCACAAACTTCCACTTCAACATTTTCAACAGTTTGTGCCTAGGATGTCGATCAAGGCACAAGCGGTGGCGGATTTCATGGCGAACTACGCAACCGAAGTGGGTGAGCATGAATCACTTCCCCCGGTGGCATGGAAGATACTGGTGGATGGGGCGTCAGGGAAGCACTCTTAGGGAGAGGGAATTATCCTAATAAGCCCCCAAGGGACAAAGATGAGCAAGACTTGAGCATCCATTTTCCAATTACCAACAACCAGGCCGAGTACTAGGCAGTGATAGCAGGCCTGCGGCTGGCCAGGGAGCTGGGAGTGCAAGACGTGGAGGTCTCAACGGACTCCATGGTGGTGGCATGCCAAATTAGGGGAGAATTTGAAGCAAAGGAGCCGACCCTACAACGCTACCTGGATAAGGCCAAGGGGGTCATCGGGCAATTTCACACTTTCTCCATCAAACATGTGTCAATGGAGGAAAGCACCCCGGCGGACCTCCTAGCCAAGTTTGGCCCTCGAGCTGGGGGACATTATCAGAACTCTTCCACCTTCCATTGAGGAAGGGGAGCTGATGGAGGTGGATCAGCGAGCATCGTGGATGGATCCCTTCGTCACCTTCCTGGCATCGGGAAAATTCCCGGAAGGAGACGTGGATAAGCGACGCTTCAGGTACAAGTCAGCTTATTATTCCTTACATGCAGGAGGACTATACAGGAAAACACTCTTGGGGCTCCTGGCCCGTTGTGTATCGGAGAAGGAGGTCCCTAGAGTCCTCGAAGAAATCCACTTGGGGGAATGTGGCAGTCACTCCGGGAGATGAACTATGGAGGGAAGAGTGTTGAGGCAAGGCTATTTTTGGCCTACCCTCAGCAAGGATGCGGCAGAGTTCGCAAGGAAGTGTCCAAAGTGTCAGCTCTATGCTCCACTCTAGCTCCTCCCAGCTCAGAAGCTTCGGACCATCACAGCTCCGTGGCCCTTCCCTATATGGGGCTTGGACCTGGTAGGTCCTTTCCCGCAAGCTAGCGGCCAAAGGAAGTTCCTATTAGTAATGATTGATTATTTCTCCAAGTGGGTGGAAGTGAAAGCGCTAGCCAAGGTAACGTCCCAAGCGGTAAGGAATTTTTGTATGGGGTGAGATAATTTGCAGGTACGGACTCCCATTGGCCATAGTGATGGACAACATACCACAATTTGCCAGCGTGGAGTTTGTTAGTTTCTGCACCCAAATCGGCATAGACCTCAGGTTCGCGTCGGTCCACCACCCAAGGAGTAATGGTCAGGTGGAGGCAGCGAACAAGATAATTGTCAACTTGCTCAAGAAGAAAGTGGAGAATCTCAGGGGAAACTTGGTAGAGCAGCTGCCCTCGGTCCTGTGGGCCTTGAGGACTACTCCAAATACGGCCACAGGGGAGACCCCCTTCAAACTGTCTCATGGGTCCGAGGTCGTCCTCCCAATAGAGTTCGAGGTGAAATCCCCCAGGGTAATCACCGCGGGTGAAGGAGATGAAGAATGGCTAGTGGAAAATGACGCAGAGCAAAGGTTGTCCCTGGACCTGGTGGAAGAGATCTGAGACCTCGCTATTGTTCGACAGGAGGAAGTCAAGAGGCGGATGGCTAGGTACTTTGAACAACATATCAGAATAAAACAGTTTGAGAAAGGGGACTTGGTTCTGAAGAAGGTAGATGCGGCATGGAGAGGAGCCGATGTAGGTAAGCTAGAGCCCAACAGGGAGGGGCCTTACATTGTAAGTGAAGTGCTCAAGTCGGGAGGGTACCACCTCCAGGATGTGGAAGGGATGCCCCTTGGCCGAGCCAGGAGTGGGGACGATTTGAAAAGATTCTATCCATGAAACTTTTGTAAGCTTGTTGTGTGTTTTATTATTCATACATAGATTCTGAGGTCGTTTCTGAGCAGGTGACAAGTTTTTTATGTTGGAGTGCCCAGATCGATTCCACTGCTGGGCTCTCATAGACGGTGGGTCAGGTTGATCTCTGGAGAGGCTGGCAAGGAACAAGTCCTTTGGTGCTGGAATGCCCCAAATCGATTCCGCTACCGGGCTCTCATAGACGGTGGGTCAGGTTGATCTCTGGAGAGGTTGACAAGGTGACAAGTTTTGTATGCTGGAGTGCCACAGATCGATTCCGCTGCCGAGCTCTCATAGACGGTGGGTCAGGTTGATCTCTGGAGAGGCTGGCAAGTAATAAGTCCTTTTGTGCTGGAGTGCACCAGATCGATTCCGCTGCCGGGCTCTCAAAGACGGTGGGTCAGGTTGATCTCTGGAGAGGCTGGCAAGGTGATAATTTTTTTTGCTGGAGTGCCCCAGATCGATTTTGCTATTGGGATCTCATAGACGGTGGGTCAGGTTGATCTCTGGAGAGGCTGGCATGTAACAAATCCTTTGGTGCTAGAATGCCCCAGATCGATTCCGCTGCCGGGCTCTCATAGACGGTAGGTCAGGTTGATCTCTAGAGAGGCTAGCAAGGTGACAAGTTTTTTATGCTGGAGTGCCCCAGATCGATTCCGCTGCCGGGCTCTCATAGACGGTGGGTCAGGTTGATCTCTGGAGAGGCTGGCAAGGTGACAAGTTTTTTATGCTGGAGTGCCCCAGATCGATTCTGCTGTCGGGCTCTCATAAATGGTGGGTCAGGTTGATCTCTGGAGAGGCTGGCAAGTAACAAGTCATTTGGTGCTGGAATACCCCAGATCGATTCCGCTGTCGGGCTCTCATAGATGGTGAGTCAAGTTGATCTCTGGAGAGGCTGGAAAGTAATAAGTCCTTTTGTGCTGGAATGCCCCAGATCGATTCCGCTGCCGGGCTCTCATAGACGGTGGGTTAGGTTGATCTCTGGAGAGGCTGGCAAGGTGACAAGTTTTTTATGCTGGAGTGCCCCAGATCGATTCCGCTGCCGAGCTCTCATAGACGGTAGGTCAGGTTGATCTCTGGAGAGGCTGGAAAGGTGACAAGTTTTTATGCTGGAGTGCCCCAGATCGATTCTGCTGTCGGGCTCTCATAAATGGTGGGTCAGGTTGATCTCTGGAGAGGCTGGCAAGTAACAAGTCATTTGGTGCTGGAATACCCCAGATCGATTCCGCTGCCGGACTCTCATAGACGGTGGTCAGGTTGATTTCTGGAGAGGCTGACAAAGGGGGAAGTTTTTGATTGCCAATCGGACCTCAAAACGGCGAGAACGGGTGGTCTCGCAAGGCGAGACAATAGGAGGACCCCCATAAAATGAGGTCCTCGCAGGCAATCTAAGGGAAAGTCGACAAGTGGGCGGCTCAGATGGGCTAGCCGTATGATAAAGATCATTCAAGTCCCTGGGAATGGCGCGAGAAGCAGCGCAGGGACCTCGCTCGCCAAAATTAAAAGGGAGACAGTCGCCCCCCCTGCAAGATAGAAATTCAGAGGGGTGGATCCTAAAATCTCTCTAAGGCCGGCTAGAAGGGCGAAAACTAGCGTGGTGAGTATCCTAAGTCGAGGTTACGCGATTACGTGATAGGCGGACGTGAGCACGACGAATGCAGTGGTAAAAGAACAAAGTAATAAACATGAGAAAAAGGCAGCATACATAAATATCGAGAACACAACGAACCAGCAGACAAAATTTTTCATCTATTTCTTTCAAGTCTATTACATCCACCACGGAGGTCTCGCCAGCCAAAAAGGGGACGAAATAAAAAAACATATATACAACAATTTAACTATCACTGAGGGACAGCTGGTCCTCGCTATCTGCAGGGGGGCGGAGGGGGCAAGAATAGATCCGGGACCACATCTTCAATCATCAAGTCAGACGCCTCGGCGGATAGCAGGCCGGCTCCCTGCATGGCCCAAAAAATGTAGTGCGCCAATGTCATGGAGGCCTCTCGTCATTCTTCCTCCCGGGCTCGCTGGTCGTTCCTCAAACGGCGAGGGGACGGAGGCGCAGGACAACTCGCGGTTGTGAGCTTTCATCCCGGCGACCTCATTCTCCAGACTAGAAATGCGAGAGCGATGCTCCTTGATGGTCTTGGTATTCTGTAGAAGAAATGGGTAAGTTATAAGAACAATTAGGAAGGGAGGAAGGCGAGAACTCAAATACTTACCCCGCCCTGGAGGCCGGGAGAGAGCACCTCGGACGCGAGCAACCTTTCCTTCAAGCTCATTATCTCGGCGACGGAATCTTTGTAGGCAAGGGCGAGCTCCTCATTATGGTGCTCCAGCTGGAGGCACCGCCGACCCATCATATGTGCGAGCTCCATGGAGCGGAGCTGAGCTCGCGCACTTTCGTACGCCAAGGTCCTCGTAGTCTCGGCCTTGAAGACCGAGGCGTCCTCGCGACCATACAGTCCGAAGCAGAGCAAGAACGCCTGGTCTTTGACTGTTGGCTGCTCCACCTAAGAGGGGATGAGGGTGGAGATGGTGGCTTTGTTGAATTCTGGATTCCAGTACAGCAGGTACTCGCCGACCTCGTCCATATGCCTTTGGCCGAGGCCAAAGTTCCAATGATTTAGCGGCACTAGCAAGGAGGAGATTGATGAGTCCAATTTATATACTGATTTTCAGACTCATCCAGGTTATTTTTCCTGCATTTGTACTTCAATTTTTGTTTATATTTGTTTATATTCACCATGTTCATGCTTTTACTTGAAGTGCTTGTTTAGGCCTGTTGTGGTGTGCAATTGCGCACTATATTGCTAGGGGTAAGTACATTGTGCTCCCCATTGTATTTCTTCTATTATGCTTGTGCTGGAAGTGTATTCCCAGCGTGTGTTTTGGCTGAGCATGGGGGCAGATCTCCATTTTGCCTGAATTCATGTCTGCATGAATCGCACAGTCGTGCATTTTCTTGATGCACGATCTCTGCGATCGTGCATTCATAGTTATTGGAAAAATGGAAATCTGGATTTGCTCGTGCGTTTTATGAACGATCGGTTGCGACCGTGCGTGAGTAAAATGCACGAGCCCCCTGTTTACCTATTTTCGTTCAATCAGAAGTTGCCCGTGCATTTTTACGCACGGCTGGATTCGACCGTGCGTGAGTAAAATGCATGGGCGCGTCCTCCTTCTCTGGCCATTCTGCTAGGATTAAGTATCGCACGGTTCACGCACGGTCGTGCGTTCGACCGCGCGTGACCAAATTTCTGATCTTTTTCTATAAAAGCTGCAGTTTTCAACCTAACTAGAGAGACCGTACATTTTCGCTTTTTTCTGCCGTAAGGGGAGTTCTAGCTCCGTTTTCTTCACTTCTTCCTCCACCTTTTGCCCAAGGCCACCTCACATCATCCAAGAGCTCCAAGGATAGGGATCTAGCCCTACATCCACCATTATCCAAGGAGAAGGAAGCTTGGTCGTGCGGCCAGATCGTGACATGAAGAAGACGGGCCACTGGAAGGTAGTGACAGCCTTCTCTACCCCGGACGCAGTTGAGGACCGAGTTTGGACGCGGATTGACAACCCAGCGATTCCAACCGTGAATCTTCGACAAGGCTTCGGATTGGGTCGATTCCTTGCTCTCTCTCTCTCTCTGTGTTGGTAGTTGTAAATGGTAGATCTTTTATATCTTGATGATGTTGCACTCTATATTTGTTGAACTTCATGTTATATATTATGAAATGTTTTCATGCTTTATGAGTGCTTGAGGTGTGCTTTCGTGGAGACTGTGGTGTGAGTGTTTGGTGTTGTCGCACTAGCAATTTCTAGTGGCGTGCTTGATGACGAGGTGCTTACGACCCTCATTCCGCTGGTGCGACCCAATACATCCGCATGCCTTTTCGTCCATCCGCCTTGTGAAGCAGCGCGTACAAGGCCTGCCTAGTTTCCATCCCGCCTAGCGAAGCAGTGCGCACAAGGCCTGCATAGAAGTAGTATATTAGTTTATTTTCTTTTCTTTTATTTTCCAAAAGCCAAATCAACTCTCCCGCATTCCATCCGACTTAAGGACTTCGATCTCAAGTCCTTCCTCAATAGTTAACTTCACCTTACTGTGTTCCTTCGAGATCGATACTTGGGGATTCACTCCCACATTTTATATTACTTGAACGATCGGTACACTGCCGTTTTGTGCCGCAGTCTTGCTACCGGCTATAGCGGTGTGCTAGATTCGCGCATCAAGTTTTTGGCGTCATTGCCGGGGAACACAGTCGTGTGAGTTTTTTGGAGAGGGAGAATCTGAGAGAGAAGCCCTTCCATTTGTAAATTGTATCCTTTATTTTATTACAGTTCTTCTTATTCCATTTTCCTGTTTTATATTAGGTTGCCCTAGTAAATTATTGTTGGGTGTAGTATTTTGCACAATAGTGTTTTTCATTTGAATATTGTTATCTTCACACATTGTGGGCTTCATTTAATATTCGTTGTCGTTTGTGCGGAGATATATCTCATGCTAGTGATAGATGTCCAAAGGGAGATAGTAGCCCTAGCACTCAAGGCCCAGTATATGGAGCACCGAATTCATCAGGCACTCCATATGGTGCGCGTAAGTCATATGACTACTCTTCCGCTCCGCACATGCCCTTTTTGCATTCATCCCCGATCCAATTTGAGCCGAAGAAAAATGCAAAATAGTGTTTGTTTTGTCGGAGCATAGATCATGCCTTGAAGGATTTTGCTGCATTCCTTCACCAATTGGACGAGGATGACGAGCCGGATATTCGGATCGTCCAAACTCCTAACTCTGACAGCACACCTTCCACCTCTGATTACGTTGATGTATCACCTTCAAGTTTTGAAGGGAATGATGCAGACACGCTCATCAGAGTTGTGGCTGATCTAGGCTCTGACATGGCTAAGCCCATCTCCCCTGTGCATATATTACCATGCATGGATTCGATTCGTTGTGAGAAATCGGTGCTTGACTTTTATCCAAGCCCTATTTCTCCCTCTTTTGTGCATTCTTCTACATTAGTTTCTAACGACATTGCCAGAGGTGCATTGCAAGAAGAGGAGGGTGATCTTTGTGTTAGGCCTATTCCTATGGAGGAGGAAAACCTTCTAGGTGAAGAGGATTTTCCCTCAGCACCGGTGGAGGAGGTCCAAATCTTGGGCAAGCTCACTATTGATCCCACCGAACCTTGCAGTATTGTTGACAATGCCGACATTATTTTACTTCCCCAACCGGCTGGGAGTGAGACCGGGCCACTCCTCCGATTTCTGTTTATTTATGTCATTCTCCTCCTTTATACGAACCACCTTCTTTTTCTTCTGAGCCAATGCGGGTTTAGCCTTCACAGGTATTTCAGGAGGACTTGGAGCATTTTGCTCCAACCAATGATGAGGATGTCCTCTTATGTGAGAAGGTTGACCCTTCTTCCATAGTGGAAACTTCAGTCATTGTGTCCCCCTCCTGCTGCCTCCCCGAAGATGACACCTTGCTAGGCAAGGAAATTTATTGTGGTGAAAGTAGAGTGGAGGACTCTCCCTCCACCTCTTTCTTTCTCTCTCCTCTACCTGTGACAAGCAGGTATTCTTATGTAGGTAGAGGAGTAGTGGTTCTATCACCGTATCGGTACCAGTTACCGACACGGATATTAGAACAGTTGCCTGTCAACTTCTCCTTCCATACTCCCATTAGCTAAAACCCTCTACTTTCTGAATAAGTCGTGTTGGGAGGACAATAACCCCAGTAGTTATCTTACTTTTTCTTGTCTTTTAATTTTTCGTCATCAAAAACTAGTTAGTTATATGTTATTTCAGTTTGTTTTTACGGAGCCCACCCTTTACAGGTATTTTCTATTTGTGAAGGCGGTGGTTGTGTTTCTTCGTAGGGCAGCTTTTTCTGGGCTTCACTCCAATCTTCTGGTATGCTTACTTGCTGAGCATTGGGTACTCTCTTCCCCTAGCTTTATTTTAAAATTCCATAATGATAAACTGTTTTGGATTGTATAGTTTAAGTCTGGGGGAGACCTGTTTGTGTACCCACTCACGTGCACATTCACTTAGCATGCTAGAAGCTTTTTTTTATATAAATTATTTTGTTTATTTTGTCTGCACACAAAGCACCCACTTGAGCGCGTGCTTAACCTTTAGTGCGTCACGAGTATAACTCATTTCTTTTTGTATTTGGGAAAATGATTGTGCTGGCTTTCAAATTATGTAGTGGAGTAAAAT
Organism: Dactylorhiza incarnata; assembly: GCA_033032865.1. Taxonomy (NCBI): domain Eukaryota; kingdom Viridiplantae; phylum Streptophyta; class Magnoliopsida; order Asparagales; family Orchidaceae; genus Dactylorhiza; species Dactylorhiza incarnata. The sequence continues at coordinate 25,928,935 of JAWHQI010000002.1, forward strand.
GTTGACTCCGGTGTTTCTAGTAAAGTACTCATGTGAGTATAGGGATTTATGTAGATTAGATTTATTTTTATACTCTTAGCTTTATGCATTTCTGTTAGTATAATTATTGTTTACTCCACTCAAATGGTGAATCCGGTGTGAATCAAACGGTAGCATAGGGATGTGTGTAAAGTATCGTTAGATGCGTATTGCTCGAACCGGGAGGAAGGATAATCTTTCTCAGTGGCTAAGAACTTGCCCCAAGCGATTCTTGAAGCATAGACATAGGATAGTTCTAATGCATGAGAATGACGTAGGCCATCATTTTGGCCCGGTTGAGCTTTTGTTCCATTCCTGATTTCTTCCCTCGCTAGCCACTTTGTGCTTACCCCGTCCTCTTGATTCAGCTCCACCTTTATCTCACCAAAGCCTAAAAGCCAATCCTAGTCGCACGCCCAAATTTGAGATTTGGTTGTTTATTATTTGGGGTGTTGATGTTGTGATACTTTTGTGAAAATGTGGTTGTGCTTTATTGCTCCATTTGCTTAAATTAATGTAAAAAAATGAGAAAAAAGAAAAGATGTGAAAAGAAAAGAAATAAAAAAGAGATGAGCTTAATTGAAAAATCTTTGTATAAATTTTTGATTGGAGTAGGGGGTGCACACACCTATGTTGCAAAAGTCCAAGTCTGGGAGTGTGGTGCACTTGTTTATTTATAGTCGTGCGGGTAGCTCTACCTTATGCTCATGTTGGGTTAAGTGTGCTTAGCCTCCATGTTTATCTTTGTTTACCTCACTGTAACCCAAGCCCCATTTAAAACCTAAAGTCCAACCGACTCGCGCTATGAACCAATCTAGTGTCGTGGAGAGAATGTGAATGGGTGAGCTTATGGTCTCCGACACCGATGGATTTCGGTGGAGTTGGTCCAAAATCCCAACTTTGGCAATGCTTGTCTCATCGATTAATTTTTACTTTCTCCATATGTGTGACCGGATGATTCACTGTGACTCCCATTTTGAGTAGAAGTAATATTTATTTACTCTTTGAGAAATTTATAAACTACGTGTATAATTAGAAATCTTCTCTATTATTTTTCTATGCACGTGAGCATGCGACTTCGCATGGTACTCCATTTTGTAATTTTAAGCTAGCTATTTCATTTTCCCGCCTGCTTAGGATTTGTTTGCTCGGGACGTGCAAACAGGTAAGTCTGGAGGTGTGATGAGTCCAATTTATAAACTGAATTTCGGACTCATCCGAGCTATTTTTCCTGCATTACTTCAGTTTTTGTTCGTATTTGTTTATATTCACCATGTTCATGCTTTTACTTGAAGTGCTTGTTTAGGCCCATTGTGGTGTACAATTGCGCACTATATTGCTGGGGGTAAGTACATTGTGCTCCTCATTGTATTTCTTCTATTATGCTTGTGCTGGAAGTGTATTCCCAGTGTGTGTTTTGGCTAAGCATGGGCGCAGATCTCCATTTTGCCAGAATTCACGTCTGCATGAATCGCACGGTCATGCGTTTTCTTGACGCACGATCTCTGCGATCGTGCGTTCATAGTTATTGGCAAAATGGAAATCTGGATTTGCTCGTGCGTTTTATGCACGATCGGTTGAGACCGTGCGTGATTAAAACGCACGAGCCCCCTGTTTACCTGTTTTCGTTCAATCGGAAGTTTCCCATGCATCTTTACGCATGGTCGGATTCGACCGTGTGTGAGTAAAACGCACGGGCGCGTCCTCATTCTCTGGCCATTCTGCTAGGATTAAGTATCACACGGTTCATGCACGGTCGTGCGTTCGACCAGGTGTGACCAAATTTCTGATCTTTATCTATAAAAGCTGCAGTTTTCAACCTAACCGGAGAGACCGTACAGTTCTGCTTTTTTCCGCTGCAAGGGGAGTTCTAGCTCCGTTTTCTTCACTTCTTCCTCCACCTTTTGCCCAAGGCCACCTCACATCATCCAAGAGCTCCAAGGATCGGGATCTAGCCCTACATCCACCATTATCCAAGGAGAAGGAAGCTTGGTCGTGCGGCCAGATCGTGACACGAAGAAGACGGGCCACTTGAAGGTAATGACAACCTTCTCTACCCCGGACGCAGTTGAGGACCGAGTTTGGACGCGGATTGACAACCCATCGATTCCATCCGTGAATCTTCGACAAGGCTTCGGATTGGGTCGATTCCTTGCTCTCTCTCTCTCTTTGTGTTGGTAGTGGTAAATGGTAGATCTCTTATATCTTGATGATGTTGCACTCTATATTTATTGAACTTCATGTTATATATTATGAAATGTTTTCATGCTTTATGAGTGCTTGAAGTGTGCTTTCATGGTGACTGTGGTGTGAGTGTTTTGTGTTGCCGCACTAGCAATTGCTAGTGGCATGCTTGTTGACAAGGTGCTTGCGACCCTCATTCTGCCGGTGCGACCCAATCCATCTGCTTGCCTTCTCGTCCATCCGCCTTGTGAAGCAGCGCGTACAAGGCCTTCCTATTTTCCATCCCGCCTAGCGAAGCAGTGCGCACAAGGCCTGCATAGGAATAGTATAGTAGTTTACTTTCTTTTCTTTTATTTTCCAAAAGCCAAATCAACTTTCCCGCATTCCATTCGACTTAACGACTTCGATCTCAAGTCATTCCTCAATAGTTAACTCCACCTTACTGTGTTCCTTAGAGATTGATACTTGGGGATTCGTTCCCACATTTTATATTACTTGAACGATCGGTACACTGCCGTTTCGTGCCGCAGTCTTGGTACTTCCTATAGCGGTGTGCTAGATTTGCGCATCAGAGATCCTGGCGACCTTCTCGACCGGCTCGCCAGACTCCCTTCTTCGGGGAAGTCAGTCGATAAGACCTCGCCGGGGATGCCCCGACGTGCCCCTTTCCCTTCTCAGAGGGGAGGGGGTTCTTCTTACTCTTCTTCTGGGAGGGGTGGAGGAGGAGTCCTTTCGACCAGAGGACTCGCCCCTTTTCTTGGTGGGTGGGGCAGCAGGATGGGAGGTCTTGCGACAGGCGTCCGCTCCCATCTTGGCGAGGGCGAGGTCCGCAGGAAAAGACCGGCTGCTCGCGTAGGGGGGATGGACGGGGAGATCTCGCTCACCTGTAACAGTTCAACAATTAAAAACGATTAAGTGAGAACTTTGAGAAGAAAAGGGGGAGCGAGTGAGATACATACCCTCCCCGGGGAGCACTGGTGGTAGCGAGTCGAGGTTTCGGCGGAGATGAGCCACCTCGATGTTCTTCTTGCAGAAGAACTGGTACAGAGCGGCGTTGTGACCGCCGAGAGCCCGGGGGCGGTAGGTGCTCTCGCCATGTTGAATTGGTGAGAACAGGACGTTGCCGAAGTTCCCTTTGACAAAAAGGAACTTCTGAGCCCAGTAGTTGGTCTTGTTGACTATCTCGTTGACCTTGAGTCCCGAGCCCCCGAAGTAGGCGGTGCCCTCCTTATAGGCCCAGAAGGAGAACAACTTTCGGAAGACCGACAGGCTGAACTCAATGCGTTTTTCTCGCATGTAGCATGCGAATGCGACAATGACCGCCACGGTGTTGGGGGTCAGCTGGCCCAGTATCACACCGAAATGCTTTAGTACCTGGCGAAAAACATTGCGAGGTCTCTAAGAAGCGAGCGAGAGCTTAAGATTTGCAAGAATAAAAGTGCGCGAGATCAGCGGGTACCTGGCTGACCTCTGGCCATAGAGGCAGGCGCAGGCCGACCCCAAAGTGGCCTATAGGGATGGCGAGCTTGTCCGGCATGGGTACATTGATTACGTCCTCCCCGCTAGGGCAGCGAGCTGTGAACCCTAGTGGGATGAAATCAGCGACCGCGGCGAGGTATTCCTTTTCAGTCAAGTTGCTATGGAAGAAGGTATGATCGGCGAAGGCCCAGGCGCACTTCAACTGACCTTCAACCTTGCTTGCGTCGCCCACCATCGTTGAGACTTGCGAAGAAGAAGAGGAAGAAAGCGCGAAGAAAATAGTGCGAGATCTCGCAAGCAGAGGGAAAAGAAGAGCTAGAGTTAAATGCGGTAGGTGGGATCAACGCTGGAACCTATTTATAGGAAATGAAAAGCGCGGGAAAGAAGTTGAAGTGGCGGGGGGGGGGGGGGTGCGTTTAGGAAAAACCCCGCATGACGCGGAACGCGATAAAACATCAGGTAGGTTAGCGAGCGAGACCAATTTACAGAGTTTGTATAAGAGAAATTCCCATGCGAAAACAACAAGAAAAAGCAGAAATAAAAGAAAGCTAGCATCACAAGCAAATATATTACAACAAGTAAGTTCGCAAGAGCCTCGGGGGCCGGCGAGAAATGTTTAATAATAAAAGAAGAAATGTCCACGAGATGGTCCGGAGAAATTAAATAAGTCTTCAAATATTACGTAGGGGATTGCCGAGCCAAAGAAGAGTGCAGACGAGATTAGTAGCGTAGCCATTTCCACCTACCACGACCTCGCACTCTAGATCTCGGTGGAATCCTAGGGTAATTTTATGCGTTGACCGCACAAGCCTCGCGTTGGATCAAGCATGCATAACCGTTCACCCGCGCGAGATGTGTCCTGGGGAGGTGGCCGTCGCGCCAATGTCCTCTGGCAGATCGGCACGGAGCCGCACACACTCATCCAGCAAAGCAGCGTGCCGCTCCTCGACAACTTCCCTGTCACTCCTCGCTTGGAGGTGAAGATCCCGCAGCATCCGCCCTTGCTTCTGAAATAATTTTGAGGTCTGCTTCTTCATGGCCTCGGGATGCCGCGGGTCGCCCAAGAAATCATCCATCTGTTCCGGCAAGGGGAGAGGCGACATCTCTTCCTCCCCAAAGTCAGAGTCGGAGGGGAGAGTCTCGGAATCACCTGCGAGCAAATACTGTTGGATCGATTGGCGCCCTTAGAGGGGGGGGGGGGGGGGGGTGGTGAATAAGGGAATAACTTTCTTTTTAAAAATTTAGACGATTTACTAAGTTGTTTAAAGTAAATTAGAACAAGATAGCAATTTAGCTTAAGGGAAGAAACAATTGTAATTTGCAATTTTATAGTAATGCCAAATGAAAGAAATCAAGTAAACACAAATGGAGACATGATTATATTATATAAAAAGGTGCTTACATAAATTTGATTTCGATATTGCTAGAAATCGGAGGCGTACAAAGTAAAACAAATTTTCCTTTTCTATACCGACTTGTATCCCCACAAACCGGTTGGCTTTAGCGAATCCTTCCCCGGATATGGCCTCAAGCCGCTCTAGCCAATCCTTCCCCGGATATAGCCTCGAGCACCCCTAATTCTAGACCTAGTCGCCAACTCACGCGGCGAATTACCCCCTAAGTCGCGCAAGGACCTAGTCGCCATCAAAAGGCGAATTCTACTACAAAAATTACAATAATGAAATAAAGCAAATAACAAGAACTCCCTCTATGATATTTTTAAAGTTGAGGATGAAGGATCGTTGTAGCACAAGCGAGGTTGAATCGATCGTTCTTCGGATGCAGCGTGGGGCCTTCCTTCTCCAGAAATCTTCTTTGTCTTTGAGTGGGAGATGAGCTTTCGGTAGAGTAATAGCTCTAGAAATTTGGCACAATTAATCTCTCTAGAAGCTCTAACCGAAACGAGAGAGAGCCCATCAATTTATAGAACTTGACGATAGCGCCTGCGGTAGCTCCTAGCGCCTGCGGTAGCATTCGTGTGGAGCGGTTGCGAAACCGTCTGCGGTGTGGCGCTGTGCACAAACTTGAGATAGCAATGGCGGTACCGCTAGCGCTGGCGGTAGCGCTCGTGTGCAGTGGTTGTGAAACCGTCGGTGGCGCGGTGCTTTGCATGAACTTTAGATAGCTCCAGGCGGTAGTGGTAGCGCTGGCGGTAGCGTTAGTGTCTGCATTAACCCCTAACGCTGGCGGTAGCGCTCCAGTTCAGTTTGTTGGTTCCAAGCTGCTTTCTACCTGTGGAGTATTGCACCTATAGTTCCTGCACACTATAAACACACGACAAGCAAAATCAAATACAATTTGGGATTTGTTATTCTCAAACAAAGGGATGTGGGACACATGTCCAACAATCTCCCCTTTTGATAATAACAATTCCTCTTAGCAAAAAATCAACAATAGTGTTTATAGTATATGATAAGCAAGATGATAGTGCAACTATAGTATATGATAAGCATGATAATGTGCATACTCCCCCTATCTTAATGCTCCCTTTACATAATGATAGATTACATGAATTATTCTCCCCTTAATCTTCTATGTTTCTCTTATATAGATTTCTTCAATTAATCTCCCCCTTTTGGTATTATCACAAGAAGGTAGGGTGAGGGTAGTAAAGAGGCATTTCTTATAAATGATAAAACATGATCGAGCTTTTGTAATATAGATAATGATAAAGATTTTAAGCATAGTATATATAAGAGATTTCAAATAAAAAGATAAGAGTTTTAAGCAAGCGGAAGATTTTAAGAAACATCTTTTTGTAAGCATGAGAAATATGAGTTTTAGTTCAAAATTGAAAGATGTTTTAACCTTTTTGAAATCTCAAAGTTTTTCATAAAGATACCAAGCATGAAATGAATATATCAAAGAGAGATTATACTACAATGTTACTTAATTTTAAGTTCAAGAGATACCAAAACATTGTAGAGATCATGCTAGGTTATCTAGTGCATTTCTTATATAAAGAGTAGTATAGATAAAGCAGTAGAATCCAATACTCATGAGAAGAAGTGTTATGAAAGATAATGATGTGCAAAAAAATGATTTTGGGGCAATGTTAACAATTGATTTAAATCACAAAATACAAGACTTATGTAGAGTAAAGTGCACAATAAAACACAAGTATATTACTTTCACACACTTTTAATGCACATATTTTTTAAAAAGTGGTGTAATAACCAAGGTTTGCACAAGACACTTTACAATTCTTTCCAAGGTGCTCAACCTCACAATGCTTATGAAGACTTATCAGGAGGTTCAAGTATTGCTTGGTGGAGTTATATTTGTCCGTATATATAATTTTTTTGTTCACATTTGTGAGACAACATTCTTCGAATACACTTGTTTTGCAAACCCAAAATTTTTAAACTTAACCAGTTTTCTAAATTTCACAAGTGCAATTCAAATGTAAATGTAGGCAATAAACTTATGCAAGTTTTAATTCATTGTACAAATACTACACACAAGCAAACATTTTTAGATTTAAACATACATGTTGATTACCAAAAATAAGTGAGTGAAAGGTATCATTATCAATCATAATACATTTACCCATACTTAGAGACATGCTAAGCTTGGTTCTACACATATTTTTCAATATAATTGATGCACTTTAAATGGATATATCAAAGCATGATAAACAAAACAATGTTCTAGTAATTTGAAGGAATAAATTTTAACAATGTAAATAATTCTAAATAATAGAATTCATTCATGCTTGATATTAACAATAAAGATCATACAGTTTTTTTGTTGTTTTGAAAATTTTAAATGAAATAAAAACTGAAAAATCACAAAAAAATATTTTTGTATTTTTGAATTTTGAATTTTTTTAGTTGATTTTTCATAATATAAATAAAATAAAAATAAAATAGTCAGAAACACAAAAACAAATTAGTACATATAAACTAACATATTTTTAAGGATTTCTAGAAATTTTGAAAATCACAAAATTCAAAAATTCACGCTAGCGCCGGCGCTAGCGCTAGCGCGGGAAATAGTAAGTGAAATATTGAAGAATTTAAAATTCTATTTTTTGATATTGATTAGGGGTCTTAAGAGTAGTCTTATGCAGAAATTTAGTAATTTTCAGAGATGTCTTGATTGCTCAAATTGCATAAAACATTAGCGTTTTACATGTTATTCATCCTAAGATGTCTAAGACTCCTAATTCCAACCTTAACATTTGAAACCTTGCATCGGGAAGAGGTTTAGTGAATATATCAGCAAGTTGAGAGTCCGTGTCAATGAAACTTATTCTAACATTTTCCTTTTTAATGTGATCCCTTATGAAATGATGACGTACATCTATATGTTTGGATCTAGAATGGTGTACCGGATTATTTGTGAGATCAATGACACTTTTGTTGTCACATTTTAATTCAATAAGTTTTAGATGAAAACCAAAGTCCTCTAAAGTTTGGCTCATCCATAGTGATTGTGCACAACAACTCCCTAATGCAATGTATTCGACCTCTGTGGTGGAGAGTGCAACCGAATTTTGTTTCCTACTAGACCATGCAACTAATGAAGGTCCTAGAAAATGACAAGTACCACTATTGCTTTTTCTATCAAGTGAACAACCAGCGTAGTCCGAATCAGAGTAGCCGTGAAGTGTAAATGAATTATTGTGCGGGTACCATAATCCTAATCTAGATGACCCAGTGAGATATCTAAAAATTCATTTTACCGCTTTTAAATGAGATTCTTTTGGATTGGCTTGAAATCGAGCACATAAGCATACGACAAACCTAATATCGGGTCTAGTTGTACTTAGATAAAGTAGAGATCCTATCATACCTCTATCTAAAATTTGATCTATAGAAATTCCTGATTCATCTTTTCCTAATTTTAGTGATGCACTCATTGGTGTAGAAGCATGTTTAAGGTCTTCAAATCCAAAACGTTTAAGAATATCATGGACATATTTAGTTTGACATACAGAGATACCATCAATTCTTTGTGATATTTGAAAACCAAGGAAATAAGAAAGTTCTCCTACAAGACTCATTTCAAATTCATTTTTCATCACTAGAATGACTTCTTTACACATCTCTTCATTAGTAGATCCAAAAATAGTATCATCAACATATATTTGTAAAATAATCATATCATCATTGTTGTGCTTAATGAAGAGAGTATTATCCGCACTTCCCATAATATAACCGTGCTTTAATAAAAATGATGTAAGTCTTTCATACCATGCACGGGGCGCTTGTTTTAAACCATAAAGCGCTTTCTCTAGTTTATAATCATGATTTGGAAATATTTCACTAATAAAACTGGGGGTTGTTCAACATAAACTTCTTCTTTTACAAATCCATTTAGAAAAGCACTTTTCACATCCATTTGAAATAGTTTTATTCTTTTAAAGCTTGCAAATGCTAGAAAAATTCTAATAGACTCTAATCTAGCAACGGGTGCACAAGATTCATCAAAATCTATCCCCTCGATTTGAGAATATCCTTGTGCTACTAATCGTGCTTTATTTCTAGATATTCTTGACTCACCATCTAATTTATTTTTAAAAATCCATTTTACACCTACAACCGGGTGATTAGATGGTCTTTCAACTAATTTCCAAACATTATGTCACTCAAATTGTTCTAACTCTTCATTCATAGCCAAAAACCAAAATTCATCGTTTAAAGCAGTAGAAACGGTTTTTGGTTCTATTTCGGAAACAAAACAAATATTTGAAAAAGATTCATGAAGATAAGAGCGAGTTCTTACCCCGATGGATGGTTCACCAATTATCAATTCTCGTGGATGATCCTTTATGAATTTCAAGGCACTTGGAGGTACATATTCATCTTCCTTGACCTCCTCTTCTTCTTCTTTGGAAGGTTCCTCATCACCATGCTCCAAAGGTTGTAAGAGATCATCCTCGTTGTCTGCGGAAAGTTTTTCTACACAAAGAACAAACTCATCAAATTTAACATTTATTGACTATTCAACTCTACTAGTTCTTTTATTAAAAATTTTATAAGCTTTACTAGTTGAAGAGTACCCAAGAAAAGTTCCTTCATTACATTTTTCATCAAACTTTCCCAAGCTATCTTTTGTATTCAAAATACAACATTTACAACCAAAAACTTTGAAATAAGATACATTAGGCTTCTTTTGAAAATAGAGTTCATATGGTGTGAGATTAAGAGATGGGCGAAGCATGATTCTATTCAAAACATAACACGATGTACTTACGGCTTCGGCCCAAAAGGACTTAGGTAATTTATATTCACATAACATAGTGTGTGCTAGTTATTGAAGTGCCCTATTCTTTCTTTCTACAACACCATTTTGTTGTGGTGTGCGTGGTGCAGAGAACTCATGTTTAATGCCTAACATATCACAAAAGGATGTTAATTTTTCATTTTCAAATTCTCCTCCATGATCCGAGCGGATGCATTTAATTTTTAAATTCATTTTGAATACGAGTACATAATTTTGCAAATTCACAAAACGCATCGGATTTGGAAGAGAGAAATAATGTCCAACAATATCTTGAAAAATCATCTATTAAAACATATGCATATAATCTACCACCAAGACTTACATTGCTAACGGGACCAAAAAGATCCATATGAATTATTTGCAAGGGTCTTGTAGTACAAATGAATATTTTACTTTTGAAAGAGGATCTACAAAATTTACCTTTTTGACATGGTGAACAAAGTGAAGGTAAAGTTCCATTTAACCTAGGCAATCCTCTAATTAAATTACTTTTGGCAAGTTTTACAATGAGCTTTGTGCTAGCATGCCCTAGTATTCTATGCCAAAGTTCTAACTCATCATTTTTAGTGATAAAACATTTTATAGATGATTTAGAAAGATCATGAAAAGAAACTATATTAACATTATGTATTCTTGGTGCAGTTAGTAAAATATCTTATGTAGTAGGATTAGATATTTTGCATAAGTTAGTGGAAGATTCAAATAACACATCTAATCATTTATCACATAATTGGCTAATAGAAATTAAATTGTGTTTTAATCCTTTCACATAAAGAACATTAGATATAGTAAAGGATTTGTTACCAACTGTACCAATTCCCATGATCCTTCCTTTTCCGTTGTCACCAAACGTCACGATCCGTCCCTTCTTCTTTTATAGGCTAAGGAACTTTGCTTTATTGCCCGTCATGTGCTTGGAGCATCCTGAATCCAAGTACCACACGTCTTCATTGTCCTTAGCCTGCCTGCACATCTAGAAAGAAGATGAGAGTAAAGATCCGGATACCAAGTGGTAGCACCCATAGAATAAGTGGAAGCCTTAGGTACCCAGATTTGTTTTAAAGTATTTTGTTTTATTTTCCTGCAAGAACTAGATGTGTGACCTAACCAATAACAGTTTGCACACGAAATAAAGGGGGTTGAGACCCTTTTCTGGAAAATTTTCTTGCTGGAAGAAATTGGATTTACAGAAGAAAAACATTTTGAAAAAGAGAATTCAGGTTTCTGGTATGAGGTGCTAGCGCCGGCGTTAGTGGCTAGCACCGGGCGGTTGCCCTCACCTCGATATCCGAGCCCAAATTTTTTAGAACCATGGCACTGGTTCCCTAAAATCATTTCTAGTGATTTTTGGCCTATTCCAAATTTTTTAATGGCCATGGTGAGATCATGAACTTGTGCTTTAAGTGAAGAATTTTCTTTCACAAGCATGACACACCTATTTTCAAAACCTTTTTTATTATTTTTGATTTGCAAAAGAGAGGCTTCTAATTTCCTTTCTAATTACCCCTTCTCTTTTGTAAGTGTTTTGGCATGAGAGAGGGCTTTAGAAAGTGACTCTTCAATATCTTTTGCCAATTTAGTGGAGTGATCACACTCTTGGCAAGAAACCTTTCTCTTTTCTAAAACAATTACCTTTTTGGAAAGCTTTTGATTTTCTTTAATAAGAGATTCATTTTCACGATTCAATAAAATACTATCTTTCATATTTTTATCAAAAGCTTTGCAAGTTTCAAGGAATTCATTAAAGAGTTCATCATAAGTGGGAGGAGTTACCTCAGTGTCACTAAGAACACTGGTGTCGTCGCCGTCGTTTCCATGTCCCATGAGGCACATGTTTGCTTCCTCATCTTCGCTTGAGGAAGACCCGCTTGATTCTTCAGAGGAGGAGGAGGAGTCATCCCATGTTCTAGCTTTTTGCACCTTCTTCTTCACCTTCCCTTTGTGCCACTTTTCCTTCAAGAACTTTGGGCACTGGCTCCGAATGTGCCCGGTCTTCCTACAATGAAAGCACTCCGGTGGAGGTCTTTCTTCTTCATCGTCGCTCTCCTTTTCCTTCTTTGAGGATGACCTTTTCCATCTTGCATCCTTTTGGATAAATTTCCGGAAAGTGTTTCTCCTTTCCGGATTTCGCATGAATTTTCAGAAATTCTTCACCAAAAGGCTTTCTTAATCTTCATCCTCATCCTCTTGGCACTCCTTCTTTGATGTTAGTGCCAATGCCTTCTTCTTTGGCTCCTTCTTGTATTCATCATATTGGATTTTGAGTTCTACCTCATGGGTTTTGAGATTCCCAATGAGGCTCTCAACTTGGAGCATTCTTAGATTGTGCGATTCTGAAATGGCCGTCACCTTCGGGTTGAATTTTGGTGGAAGAGAAAGAAGAATCTTTCAGACCAAGTCACCATTGGAGAAGGTCTTTCGAAGTGCTTTGGAGGCATTGACGATCTTGGAGAAGCGCGTGTACATGCCATCAACATCTTCACTTTCATCCATCCGGAATTTTTCATATTCCGACTCAAGTTGGAAAAGCTTTGAACTTTAACCTCCGATGTACCTTCATGAGTAACTTCCAAATGATTCCAAATTTCATATGCAGTAGTACATGTAGAAATTCTATTAAATTCATTTCTATCTAACGCACAAAATAAAACATTCATAGCCTTGGCATTATTTTTGCATTTTAGCTTATCCCTATCATCCCATTTATCTTTTGGTTTATCTAAAGTTATCTCTTCAACTACAAATGTAGGAGGAGAGTATTCCTCTTCAGCCATATTCCATACCTCAATATCTAGGGTCATAAGAAAACATCTCATCCTATTTTTCCAGTAATTATAATCTGACCCGGTAAAGAGTGAAGGTCTATGATGGCGCTGGCGGCTAGATCTTCCTTTAAAGCGCTAGGATGAAGGAGGAGGCCGAAAGGAAGCTCCGGCTCAAGAATGGCATGAAGAACAAGCCCGGAGCACCTCCCGATGGTGGGCGGCGATGGAGGGGCGAAATAGGATGCTCTGGAGCAGGAAACGGCGGACTGGCGAAAGCAAAATGCGGAATCCCCGACCTAATTTGCGAGCAGGAGTATTTATAGGCGCTGGATAAACAGTGTGCACGGTCATTGGCGCATGACCAGTGGTCGTGCGCGCTGGAATTCTGTGATCGTGCGCCTGCCTGGGTGGAGCCTGCAATGGAAGAAATTTATAAAATACTATGTTCGCACGACCAGTGGCGCACGACCGGTGGTCGTGCGCACTATCGTAGGTGGTCATGCGCACTGGTCGAAACAGAACTCATAAAATTGATGATAAGTGCGCACGAACAGTGGCGCACGACCGGTGGTCGTGCGCACTATCGTAGGTGGTCGTGCGCATTGTTCGAGATAGAACTCATAAAATGGGGGTTAAGTGCGCACGAACAGCAGCGCACGACCAGTGGTCGTGCATAATAGAACCAGTGATTGTGCGCAGTGTTCCTGTACAGAATTGTACCAGGAACACCTACACGACTCCTGTTCCAGCACAACCACGAATCCAGCCACTGAAAGTGGCACTTAACAATGCATGAAAACTGCTAAAGAAGAAGAACATGAAAGAACACCAAAAATGGGCCTAGAGGTGCACTTAGCATGGAGTATCAAATATGAGTGAAAACATGTCTAAAGTGAAGTGCATAGACTAGAAAATCGGCCCAGATGAGTCCATAAATGTGCATATATTTGGGACTCATCACACCCCCAGACTTAACTGTTTGTGCGTCCCGAGCAAACCATCTCTCGCGGACAGGAAAAACATAAGCTGGCGAAGAAATTATCAAGCGGAGTACCATGCGAAGTCGCATGCTCATGTGCGTAGAAGTACAGTAGACAAAATTTCTAATTATACATATTAGTTTATACTTTTCTAGGGGCGTATTTATATATTACATTTACTCAAAAAGTGAATCACGGTGAATCATAAGGTCATACATAGGAAGAAAGTAAACTGAACGCTGAGGCGAGCATTGCCAAAGATCGGGGCTCGAGACAACTCCATTGAAATCCATCAATGTCGGTGACCATAAGCTTGCCCGTTCGCACTCTCTCCACGACACTGGTTTGACTCAAATTCGTGAATCAATAGGACTTAAGGTTTTAGATGAGGCTTGGGTTTAGGTGAGGTAAACAAATATAAACATGAAGGCTTAGAACACAAAAACCCAAATGAGCAAATGCATAACACTATCCAAGTAACCATAAAACATGCGGATGCACCACACCCCCAGACTTAGACTTAACAACATGGGTGTGTGCACCGCCTACTCCCAAACATATATTTTTACACAGATTTTTAATTAAAGCTTATATCTTTTTCTTTTCTTTTCGCTTCTTTTCTTTCTCTCATTTTCTTCTTTTCTTTTCTTATCATTTTCAGCAGCTAAACAATAAAACACATCCACATCTTCACAAACATATCACCAAATCAACAACCCAACTCATGAAAATAATAAACAGCTAAAGCTCAGATTTCGGTGTGCGACTAGGATTGGCATTTAGGCTTTGGTCAGACAACAGTGGGGCTGAATCAAAGAAAGGGTAGGCACAGCTGGGCTGACGAGGATAAAGCGATAGGAGTGGGCACAAAGGCTCAACCGGGCCAAAATGATGGCCTATATCACATTCAGGGAATTGACTAACCGTATACCCATGCTTCAAGAATCGCTTGGGGCAAGTTCTAGCCACCGAGAAAGATAATCCTTCCTCCCGACTCGAGCAATATGAGGCTAACAAACGTCTACACACATTCCTATGCTATCGTTTGATTCACACCGGATTCACCAATTTTGAGTAGAGTAAACAATATTTACGCTAATAGAAAAAAAATATAAACTAAAAGCATAAAAAGAAATTTAATCTACACAAATTTCTAAACGAGACATGAGCACTCGACTAGGAGCACTAAAGGAGTCAACATTTTACTCCGCCTCATAATCCTAAGCCAGCACAATGATTTTCCAAATCACACAAAAAGACAAATTCAACTCGCGACGTGCCAACGGCTAAGCGCGCTCAAGTGGGTGCTGTGGTGTGCAATGAAAATAAACAAAACATTTTAATTGAAATCTTCTAGTATGCAGTGCAATAGTGCACGTGAGCGGGTAAACAAAACTACTCTCCCCCAGACTTAAACTAAACAATCCGCATAATATATGACAGGAAAATCAAAATAGGGCTAGGGGAAGAGAGTACCCAATGCTCAGCAAGTGAGCATACCAGAAGATTGGCGATTAACTCTAGACCAAGCTGCAACACCCAACCAGAATAATACCTGCAGGGGTCAGCTCCGCAAAAACAAAAGAAAATAGAAAACTGAAAAAAAAAAGAATACTACTAACTAAACTAAACAAGATGAAATAAGAAATGCAGGAAAATGTAAGATAACTACTGGGGTTATTGTCATCCCAGCACGACTTATTCAAAAACTAAAGGTTCTAGCTAATGGGCGTATGAAAAAGGAAATGAACAGGTAACTGTTCTAATACGCGTGTCGGTAGCGGGTACCGATACGGAGAAAGAACAGTCATGCCTCTACCCGGATATAAATACCTGCTCTTCACAGGTAGAGGGAAAAGAAAGTAAGAAGAGGAGGAGGCCAGGTCCTCACTCATCTCACCAAAAACATCCTTGCCTAGCAAGGTGTCGTCAACAGGGAGGCAGCAGGAGGTGAAGGCAATGAGTGGATCTTCCTCTACGGAGGGGGAATAAACCTCCTCACATGAGAGGATGCTCTCATCATTGACTTGAGCAAAAAGCTCCAAGTCCTCCTGAAGTACTTGTGAAGATTCAACCTGCACAGACTCAGATGAAGGAAGGGGATCAAGAAATAAAGAAGACGAAGAACATAAATAAACATCAATCGGGGGAGTGGTCCCGGTCTCACTCCCATCAGGTTGGGTAAGTAAAAGAATGTTTGCATTGTCATCAATGCTACAAGGTTTGGCGGGATCAACAGTGGCCATGCCTAAGATTTGGACTTCCTCCACCGGTGCTGAGGAAAACTCCTCTTCACCTAGAAGGTTGATCTCCTCCCTAGGAACATTCATAACACTAAAGTCACCAGCCTCCTCTTGCGACATATCATCAACAATGTCGTCAGAGACGAGTGTAGTATGCACAACAGGGGGAGGAGTAGTGCTCGGATAAAAGTCGAGCACCGATTCCTCACAAAGAATCGAATCCACTAGAGGTGGTGGATGCACATGGAGAATAGGCTCAGCAATGTAGGTGCATAGATCAGCCGCACATCCGGTGACCGTGTCCATGCCATACCCTTCAAGATGTGAAGGTGACAAAGACACATAACCGGATGTTGAAGGTGTGCCGCCAGAGTTAGGAGTTGGGACGATCCGGATATCCGGTTCATCATCCTCGTCCAATTGGCGAAGATACTCGGCACAGTCCTCCAAGACATGATCAGTGCTCCGACAAAACCGGCACTGCCTTACGGGCTTCTTTGGCACAGCGGGGGCTGAAGCCGAAAAGAAGTAAGATGGTAAAGGCTCGGCAGAGTAACCATAAGACTTACGCGCACCATATGGAGTACCAGATGAAGTCGGTGCTCCATATGCTGGGCTATAAGAATTATGCCTACTATTCTCCGTAGGGCATTCATCACTAGAGTGGGAGGTATCTCTACACCAACGGCAACGGATATTGAGATGTGCCCACATAGTGTGAAGATAATACGATTCAAAATAAAAAGCTATTGTGCAAAATACTACACCTAACAAAAATTACTAAAGAAACCTAATATAAAACAAGAAAATGGAGTAAAAAGAACAGAAATAAAATAAAAGATGCAATTTACAAATGGAAGGGCTTCTCTCTCAGACTTTTCCTCTCCAGAAAACTCACACGACTGTAGTTCCCCGACAACGACGCCAAAAACTTGATGGCGCTGGCGGCTAGATCTTCCTTTAAAGCGCTAGGATGAAGGAGGAGGCCGAGAGGAAGCTCCGGCTCAAGAATGGCGTGAAGAACAAGCCCGGAGCACCTCCCGATGGTGGGCGGCGATGGAGGGGCAAAATAGGACGCTCTGGAGCAGGAAACGGCGGACTGGCGGAAGAAAAATGCGGAATCCCCGACCTAATTCGCGAGCAGGAGTATTTATAGGCGCTGGAATAAACAGTGCGCACGGTCATTGGCGCACGACCAGTGGTCGTGCACGCTGGAATTCTGTGATCGTGCGCCTGCCTGGGTGGAGCCTGCAATGGAAGAAATTTATAAATACCATGTTCGCACGACCAGTGGCGCACGACCGGTGGTCGTGCGCACTATCGTAGGTGGTCGTGCGCACTGGTCGAAACAGAACTCATAAAATTGATGATAAGTGCGCACGAACAGTGGCGCACGACCGGTGGTCGTGTGCACTATCATAGGTGGTCATGCGCACTGTTCGAGACAGAACTCATAAAATGGGGGTTAAGTGCGCACGACCAGTGGTCGTGCGCAATAGAACCAGTGATCATGCGCAGTGTTTCTGTACAGAATTGTACCAGGAACACCTGCACGACTCCTGTTCCAGCACAACCACGAATCCAGCCACTGAAAGTGGCACTTAACAATGCATGAAAACTGCTAAAGAAGAAGAACATGAAAGAACACCAAAAATGGGCCTAGAGGTGCACTTAGCATGGAGTATCAAATATGAGTGAAAACATGTCTAAAGTGAAGTGCATAGACTAGAAAATCGGCCCAGATGAGTCCATAAATGTGTATATATTTGGCACTCATCAGTCTACTAATTCCCTGGCCCTCGGAAAAAGCGAGATCAAAAGATGCCATTATTCCTGGTTTTTAAACCGTTTGGAATAACCTGTCTCTGATACCACTTGTTGGATCGATTGGCGCCCTTAGAGGGGGGGGGGGGGGGGTGTGAATAAGGGAATAACTTTCTTTTTAAAAATTTAGACGATTTACTAAGTTGTTTAAAGTAAATTAGAACAAGATAGCAATTTAGCTTAAGGGAAGAAACAATTGTAATTTGCAATTTTATAGTTTATGCCAAATGAAAGAAATCAAGTAAACACAAATGGAGACATGATTATATTATATAAAAAGGTGTTTACATAAATTTGATTTCAATATCGCTAGAAATCAGAGGCGTACAAAGTAGAACAAATTTTCCTTTTCTATACCGACTTGTATCCCCACAAACCGGTTGACTTTAGCCAATCCTTCCCCGGATATGGCCTCAAGCCGCTCTAGCCAATCCTTCCCCGGATATAGCCTCGAGCACCCCCTAGATCTAATCTCCTAGACCTAGTCGCCAACTCACCCGGCGAATTACCCCCTAAGCCGCGCAAGGACCTAGTCGTCAACACAAGGCGAATTTTACTACAAAAATTACAATAATGAAATAAAGCAATAACAAGAACTCCCTCAATGAGATTTCTGAAGTTGAGGATGAAGGATCGCTGTAGCACAAGCGAGGTTGAATCGATCGTTCTTTGGATGCAGCGTGGGACCTTCCTTCTCCAGAAATCTTCTTTGGCTTTGAGTGGGAGATGAGCTTTCGGCAGAGTAACAACTCTAGAAAGTTGGCACAATTAATCTCTCTAGAAGCTCTAACCGAAATGAGAGAGAGCCCATCAATTTATAGAACTTGACGATAGCGCCTGCGGTAGCTCCTAGCGCCTGCGGTAGCATTCGTGTGGAGCGGTTGCGAAACCGTCGGCGGCGTGGCGCTGTGCACGAACTTGAGATAGCGCTGACGCTACCGCTAACGCTCGTGTGGAGCGGTTGCGAAACCGTCGGTGGCGCGGCGCTTTGCACGAACTTTAGATAGCGCCAGGCGGTAGTGGTAGCGCTGGTGGTAGCATTAGCATCTGCATTAACCCCTAACACTGGTGGTAGCGCTCCAATTCAGTTTGTTGGTTCCAAGCTACTTTCTACCTGTGGAGTATTGCACCTATAGTTCCTGCACACTATAAACACACGATAAGCAAGATCAAATACAATTTGGGATTTGTTATTCTCAAACAAAGGGATATGGCACACATGTCTAACAAATCCAAGCATCGTTAACCGTTAGTGAGACTAACATGGAGAGTAACATCTCAACAAATGCGTGTAGGATCTTTCAAGGATCTGAGTTGTAGGATCAGTTGTGATCTGAGTTGTAAGATTCATGGGTGAATCTGAGTGTAAGCCTATTGTTATAAAGGCTGAGGTAGGACTTTGTTAAGTCTGAGATTGTAGGATCTGTTGAGATCTGAGACTATAAGATCTGTTGAGATCTGAGCTGTAAGAACTTTTGTGGTCTGAGATCTGGAGAAGATATAATCCCTATCTAACATATTGCTAGAGGGGAGAAGGGGGAAAGTGAAGTACCCAAGATAGGGGAACCACTATAAAATTCAGTGTGTTTGTGTTTGTTTTTTGAAAGCTCTGATTATAACTCACATACACTTAGGTTTTGATCAAAAATCTAAATAGAATTTAAAATAACCTATTCACCCCCCCTCTAGGTGATTAGCTACCCTTAATTGAAGACTTTCAAGTGGTATCAGAGACAGGTTGTTCAAGAAAAGGTTTAACAGCCTAAACAAGACCTCCTAAGGGTATTTCTGTTAAGTCTTCATGGCAAACAGTGAAGGGAACAAGGAATTCACATCCATGAAGTTACCAATCTGTAGAAAAGAGAATTTTGGGATTTGGAAGGAAAGGGTTAGATTATTCATGGAAGCCTCTGACCCTAGGATATACATCACAGTACTAGAAGGACCTTTTGTTCCTATGAAGGTCTCATTCACAGATGGAAACATCAAGACTCCCAAAACATATTCTGAGATGACTAAAGATGAAGTAACTCTGGCCACAATGGATAAAAGAGCTCAGAATATCATTGTGAGTGCAATTGAGGATTCAACCTTCCAGAATTTAGTGCACTGCAAAACTGCCAAAGAAATGTGGGTTTCTCTTATTGTTTATATGGAAGGAACTGAAGAGGTCAGAGATGACAGGAAGTCTCTTCTGAATCAGCAATATGAGGCTTTTAGACAAGACAAGAAGGACTCAATAGCAATTTGTTATGAGAATTTTTTTAAAATTGTCAATGGTCTGAAAACCTATGGAAGAACATTTACAAACTATGAGCTAAATGATAAATTCTTGAGATCCCTTAACAAAGAATGGGACATCAAGATCTGTGATATCAGGGAAATGGGAAATCTGGGAAATATTCAGCCCCAGAACCTATATGGGAAACTTCTGTCCCATGGACTTCACCTGAACACCAGAAAAGCTGAAGAAGGACACAGCAAAGAAAATCCCATTTCTGTAAAGGCAGAAAGTTCCAAGAGAAGCAAGGAAAGGATGTCATCACCCCCCAGGATACCATCTGAATCTGAAGAATCAGTGACCAACTATTCTGACTCTGAAATATCAGATAGTGAACTGGCACTCTTCACCAAACAGCTGAAAAGGATGCTCAGAAGAAAACAACACTGGAAAACTAGGCCTTCTCAGTCATCCAGATCCAAGAAGCAGTCCAACTATTCAGAAGGATTCAGACCAGATTCCAAGAAGGACTGGTATAATTCTAAACATAATAAATCTAATTCAGAAGAAATTGTGTGCTTTGGATGCAGGAAATCTGGGCACATGATTGTTGATTGTCCATCAAAAAGAAAGAACAATAAGAAGTCTGATGAGAGGAGGCACAAGTCTGACAAGAGACATGAGAAGAGCATGATAGCCAAGAAAGTAAAAGTCACTCTCAGTGACAGTGAGTCTCAATCATCTGACTCTGACAGTGAAGAGGCACTCATGGCACCGATGACTGTCAATGAAAGTGAAGACATCCTGAACCATAGACCTATGATAAGAGCTCCACTATCAAGGTCTGACAGTGAAGAGGATGAAGGAGAATATGTAGGATTCATGGCACTCAGGGATGAAGAGGATCATGAGACATTCTCCACTGTGCAGGTACTAGACAGAACTCCTTTATCTGATTCTGAATCTGAACATAAAACTATTTCACTAGATGAAATGATTGAGAAATATGAGTCACTTCTTAAATCTCTCATAAAGAGTAAAAGGATTAACAAGAAATTACATAATGAAATAGCTGAACTAAAAGAGACTAACTCCCAATTCTCTGAGGCAGCTGAGAGGCTGAATCAGGTAAGGAAGGAGCTTAGCAAATTGAAAGTTATGTCTATCATTCACATTCAGACTATATGCACTAAGGAGAAATTAATAAAAGAACTTGAGACAAAACTCTTAGCTGAAAGGAAGCTTGTGGCAGATTTCTCAAAACCAAGAACTATCCTTCCCATAATAGACACATTCTCTACACCATACAGATATGTCATAGGATACAAAGGGAAGACAAAAAATAAATCTAAAAATAATGACAAGGCACCTATGCACCCCACAAAACTCAACAAAGACAAGCTTACCACAAGTGAGTGTGAATCAGAGAATGTGCACAGACATAGGAAGAATGAGTGACCCACTAGACAAAATGTCTGTCAACCCAAAGAAGTTAAAAGATCTCAAAGGAGGTATAACAAATATGAATGTTGGTGCTGTGAAAGGTTGGCCATTTTGCTCCTGATTGCTGGTTTAATCCAACTGTCCCTAGAATCAATTCTGGAAGACCAGTACTTAGACCAATGGAAACACACACATCACAAAGGATCATACAACAAATAAATATACCAGCTCATGCTAACAAAGTTCTAGGACCCAACTTTGTGTGGGTTCCTAAGAAAAGGTAATTTCTTAATGCAGGTATGTCCAAAGACCAATCAATCTCCTATCTGGTACTTGGACAGTGGGTGCTCCATGCACATGACAGGAACCAGAAGTCTACTGAATGACTACACTTCTGTGAAGAAGGACCAAAGGTTATCTTTGGAGGGTCTGACAAAGGTAAAACTAAAGGTTATGGTAAAATCACAAATGGAATTGTCACCATCACCAAAGTTGCTCATGTTGATGGATTGCAACACAATCTCATTAGCATAAGTCAATTATGTGATCTTGGGTATGACCTTTCATTCCATAAGGATGAGTGCCTAATTATGAAAGAGAATGAGATAGTTCTCTTAGGCACTAGAAGTGGTAACATTTACTGTTTAAACTTTATATGTTCTGAACAAGAAAATCCCATATGCTTAGTAGCTGAGAATAAAGTCTCTAGTAGTGTACAATGGCACAAAAGGTTGGCTCATATAAATTATAAGACTATAAATAAGCTCATTTCAGGAGAACTAGTGAGAGCTGGGCCTAAGTGGAAGTGTGTGCAGGAGGGTCCCTGTCATGCTTGTCAAATGGGAAAGCAAACCAAGTCATCCTTAAAACCAATTGGTGAGAAGGATTCCATAAGATGTCTATACCTACTTCACATGGACCTATTTGGACCAATGCCAATTCATAGCCTAGGAGGAAAGGTTTACACCCTTGTAATTGTTGATGATTATTCTAGTTTCACATGGGTATTCTTTCTAAAACACAAGTCAGATACTTTAGAAGTATTCACTAGCTTTGTTAGGAAAATCCAAATTGAAATAGGAAATACAGTTGTCAAAATTAGAAGTGACCATGAAACTGAATTTCAGTCAGGTGCCATGACCAAGTTTTGTGAAAATCTAGGCATCTCACAAGAGTTTTCATCTCCCAGAACTCTCCAACAAAATGGGGTTGCTGAGAGAAGAAATAGAACTCTCATTGAAGCCAGTAGGAGTATGCTGAGTGACTCCTCACTTCCGAAGTATTTCTAGGCTGAAGGTGTAAACACAGCATGCCATGTGCAGAATAGGGCACTTATCAACAAGAGACTGGACAAGACCCCTTATGAGTTGATGAAAGGTAGAAAACCCACCCTAGCCTACTTCAAAATATTTGGAAGTAAGTGCTTTGTGCTAAACAATGGAAAGCACCTCCTTACCAAGTTTGCTGAAAAAGCCTATGAGGGAATTTTTGTTGGGTATAGTTCTCAAAGTAGAGCCTATAGAATCTTCAACAAAAGTTCAAATAAAATAGAAGAATCTATACATGTTGTATTTGATGAAAGCAGCCTTATTTATAAGGATCTGGGAAGTCTTCCTAGTGATGCAGGTCTAGCACAGAAATTGAAGGAGTTGAATATCAACAAACAACTCATAGAAGAAAATGATGAAACTAATGAAACAGTAGCTGTGACTAGAGAGGATGACTCTCAAGAAGAGGACATACATGAAGAACCAATTGATGTTGAAGAGCCACAACCTCCACAACTTCAAGAACAACCAACTCAAATAGCTGCACCAGAATATCAAAGGGAAAATGAGAGGTGGAGAATTGCAACCAAACACCTGAAGGATCACCCCAAAGAACAGATTAAGGAAATCCAAATGAAGGTGTGCAAACAAGAAGAGCAAACTCAATGAATGAGGCTTTGCATCATAGCTTCCTATCCAAAATAGAACCTAAGAAATTTGAAGAAGCCAATAAAGACCCTTCATGGATATTGGCTATGTAAGAGGAGCTAAATCAATTCGAAAGATGCAAGGTCTGGATGTTGGTTCCAAGACCAAAGAAACACAAAGTCATAGGGACCAAATGGGTATTCAGGAACAAATTGGATGAAAATGGAGTGATTATCAAGAACAAGGTAAGGTTGGTTGCACAAGGATACAGACAGGAGGAAGACATAGACTTTGATCAAGTATTTGCTCCAGTGGCAAGACTGGAGGCAATAAGGCTATTCCTGGCCTTTGCAGCACATATTGGATTCAGAGTCTATCAAATGGATGTGAAGTCAGCATTTCTTAATGGAACAATACTTGAGGAAGTATATGTAGAACAACCCCCAGGTTTTATTGACTCCACTCATTCAAACCATGTTTATCTTTTACTAAAAGCTTTGTATGGTCTAAAACAGGCACCTAGGGCCTGGTATGAGACATTGTCTAGGTTTCTCATTGATAACAAATTCTCAAGGGGAAAAATAGACAAGACATTATTTCTTAGGGTAGTCAAAGGTCATATTATACTAGTACAAATATATATAGATGACATAATTTTTGGCTCAACTGATAATAACCTTTGCAAAAGGTTTGCAAGTCTTATGCAAGGGAAATTTGAAATAAGCAGCATGGGTGAGCTCAAATACTTCTTGGGACTCCAAGTAAAATAGTCCGAGGAAGGAATTTTCATTTCTCAGACCAAGTATACTAAGGAGATCCTCAAGAAATTTGGAATGGAAAATTCCTCTGTCATGAAAACCCCAATGGCAGCCAACATGTCACTAGACAAGGATGACAAAGAGAAACCTATTGATGTAACCTTGTACAGAGGCATTATTGGCTCACTGCTCTACCTAACTGCTAGTAGGCCAGACATTATGTTCTCAACATGTGTGTGTGCTAGGTATCAAGTGAGCCCTAAGGAATCTCACTACACTACTGTCAAAAGAATCCTGAGATATCTAAAGGGTACTCCCAATCTTGGCCTATGGTACCCTAGGAGCAATGATTTTGAACTGACTGGATTTTCAGATGCAGATTTTGCAGGATGCAAGGAGGACAGGAAAAGCACATCAGGCACCTGTCAATTCCTTGGCAAAAGGCTGATATCCTAGAGTAGCAGGAAGCAGACTAGTGTAGCTATCTCTACAGCAGAATCTGAGTACATTTCAGCTGGAAACTGCTGTGCTCAGCTACTGTGGATTCAACATCAACTCCAAGACTATAAAATCAAGCTAAGTAAATCTCCTTTATATTGTGATTCTACTAGTGCTATTGCTATTACTAACAATCTTGTGTCACATAGTAGAAAAAAGCACATAGAAATTAGATATCACTTCATTCAAGAACATGTGGAAAATGGGGATATCATAATTGAATATGTACCCACAGACAAACAAATGGATGACATATTCACTAAACCTTTGGATGAGATAAAATTCAATAACTTCAAAATTGAACTAGGAATGTTAAATATGGAATGAAGTTATCTTGAAATACACAATAGGTCAAAATGGTGAGTAAAGTTACATCTGGCGTCGAGCGCGTACACTTAGCATCGAGTGCGTACACTCAGTGTCGAGCGCGTATACTTAGCGTCGAGTGATAAGTGAGGACAATTGGCGTCGAGCGGTGTCAACGCCTTTATAAGGAGAGTAAGGTTGTTCCAAGATAGGGTGAATCTGAACCATTTGATCAATTTTGTTAAACAAGTCTGGTGTGCGGCTATTCATCTTCTAGAACTAGAAATTCTATAAATAGGGAAGACACTTCATCAGTACCTATGCTTTCTTGAACCTAGAATTCCTAGTTCAAAATTCTCTGCCCTAGAAAATCTCTCCATCAAAACTTTCAATCGAAAATCAACAAATACAATGCCTCCCAAGAGCAGTGATTACCTCTACGAAGGAGGAGAGCTCGTTCGCAATGGATTCCAAGCAGCACCAGAGGAAATCAAGACCACCATTGAGCTAATCTACAAATCAGGGCTAGAATTCATTCTATCTGAATCGTCTCTAATTTGGAAATGAGGAGTTTTAAAACTATTCTCCAATGCAGTAATAGACACCGCCAACTCGAAGCTCAAAACTACTGTAAATGGAAAGAAGATTAAGATTTCACCTACAAGACGCGCTAAGGCACTAGAACTGCCAAGGCTCAAAAGTGATGAAGAAGAAGAAGAAGAGGTGAGTTCTGAGCAAATAAGATTAGCCCAAGTCTCGCGTGGAATTGACACATCACACGAAATTTCTGGTAGTGTGCTGAGGAAAGGGATGAACTCAAGAGGAAAGCTGCTGACATATATAATAGGAAAGGGACTGTTATGCAAGACAGGGTCCCATGATAAAATTTCAAGGAAAATGTTCGTCCTATTGACCAGAATTATCCATACATTAAAAACTGATTGGGGAAGAGTAGTGTTTGATAGAGTGATATAATGTATCCAAGCACCCAATATGGGTAGGTTACTGTCTTTGTATCTAGTAAAAGTAATCCTAGATTCTTTAAACAATAGACTTGGGTCAAAAATAAATCATATGAAGAAAATGACATCAGGATGGTAGAAAGATGGGAAAGGATTTTGTCAAGTAATCCACCAGCAGAATCTTCCCCCAAGCAGAAGAAAGTTCAGAAGAAAAAGAAGAAGCAAGTCTCTTCCAGCTCTTCAAGGTCATCATCCTCAAGAAGGAAATCAAAATCCTCCCCAATCCACAATCCTAATCTCACAACATCTGAAGAAGAACAAGGGGGACAAACCTAGGGACAATATTCCTGACACACAAATAGGTATTGATCCACTACTGAAAGGGGTTGACAAGAACAACAAAGAACAAGATGGGAAAGAGAAGGAAGAAGAAGAGAGAGGAGGTCCATCTGGATCCCCTGCAATAGATGAAGGAAAGTTTCAAAATGAGAGGGAGGCTCAGGATAAGATCCCTGCCCAAAATAATACTGATTTTAACAATACATGAGTTGATGGGGAGTTTCAAACTGAGATCCTTGCTCCAAAGAATCTTGATCCAGACAATGCAGAAGTTGAGGGGGAGTCTCAGAATGAGATCCCTGCTCCTGAGAATCTTGATCCAGATAATGCACCAGTTGAGGGGGAGTCTCAGCATGAGATCCCTGCTCCAGATAATACTAACTTCGACAATGCAGCAGTTGAGGGGGAGTATCAGCAAGAGTTTCCTACTCCAGAGAATCCTGATATTAATACTATGGATGTGGGAGGAGATCTCCCACCAAAAAGAAAAAGGCTGAGAAAGTTATCAAAATAGAATCCTCCAGCTCACATATGAGCTATAGAGAAGACTCTTTGATCAAAGAAGACAACAGTACCAGTGCTGGTGTAGCAAGAGAAATTAATGTGGACCTAAGTCCTATACTACCTCAGCTGGAGGAGTTGCTTAACAATCAAAGAAGATCACTGGAATAGTACATTGAGGAAAACAACACAAAAATAAAAAATGAAGTAAATTTTCAGATGAGATTAGTAAGGTTTGAAGTCAACCATCAGATGAATGCACTGAGAGAGGAAATGGTCAAATTCTTCAAAAGAGCTGGTGCTTCTATGGATTATACAACTGAACAGCTAGATTCCATCAAAGAGACTTCAAAGGAAATTAAAGAAAAACAAGCAAGTATTGCAAAGACTGCAGATGATGTTCAACAGAATCAGGGAATCTTGAGCAACAATATGCAGGTGTTATACAAAGAACAAGTTGCTCAAATTCTAACAGGCACTGCCAAAATAGAAGCAAAGCTGCAACAACATGATGCTGAAATGCAAGCCAAGATTGATGTAAGCTCCTCTACCCTAAAGGATCAAGTAAAAATGACTACAGATACCATTGATGATCATCTTCTTAAGGTTAAGAAAACTATTGATGGACGAGTAAATCATCTGGAGGGTCATATTAGATTTCAGAAAAATGTTCTAAGAGATCATATAGTAGAAGAAGTCATAAAGGGGGCGAGGTCAATGATTAAAGCCAGCTCTGAGCATGCTGTTTGGACCTCCAATTCCATAAGAGAAACTTTAGGCTATCCTCCCATAAACTATGATGATCAAGTTTCTAAATCTAAGCCTGCATCTCCTACCCAAATTCAAAAGCAAATTGCCAAGATGTACAGTCCTGAAGATAAGAACAAGAGAAAGAACATTACTTATGAACAAGTAGAATCTAGCAAGAGGAAATTCAGAGAAGAAATTGAAGCAAGGGGTGATTATGAACATTGGTCTCCCTCCTCAAGAGACATGATTCTGGCAGCATGGGAAGCTATGAAAGGAAATCCAGGAGAAAGGGAGAAATGGTACTCTGAAGCTGAGTGGAGGAAGCATAGGGATCAGGAGGAGCTGAAGATAAAGTTCAAAGCTGACAGGTTGGATGGGAAAGTTCAGGCAAGTGATAAGGAGCCAATCAGATACTTCCCAAAGCCATTTGTCTACTTCCAGATAAGGAAAGAAGTTGCTGAAGCCCGATCCAAGAAAGCCAGGAGAGGAATAGATATCAAGGAACCAGAACAGCAATAGGACTTGAATTTTTCTTAAAGTTCTCAGATAATGTTTTGTATAATTTTGGATAATCTTGATGAGCTCCCAGAGCAAACTAACTTTTATTATCATCATATATATATGCCTGTGATGTGATTTTCTTCTTCTTATATTTACATGATTTATTCTGAACTGCTTGTGATGTAGATCATATAATTTGTGATTCTGTGCTCATATTATAAATCATGTCTGAGATATTTTCTTTTGTTAGAA
This sequence comes from Dactylorhiza incarnata, assembly GCA_033032865.1. NCBI lineage: Eukaryota > Viridiplantae > Streptophyta > Magnoliopsida > Asparagales > Orchidaceae > Dactylorhiza > Dactylorhiza incarnata. The sequence continues at coordinate 25,957,106 of JAWHQI010000002.1, forward strand.
TGTTATGGTAATCTGGTTTTATAAAGTGTTATATTCATCATGTTATGATTGCCTGTGTAGAAAATAGTGGTTATCTTTCTAAAAAGGGGGTACATCATTGACTAAGGTTATGACTTCTCCAAATAGGGGGAGATTGTTGGGACCATTGCCCACAATGTTCTAGATTTGGAGAAGTCCATTCCTAAGTCAAAGATATACCTCACAATGTATTTGATATATTATCTAGAATCACTGTGCAGGAGATCAGGTTAAGCTAGGTGCTCAAGAAATTCATCTAATTTCACAAGCATCGAGACACCACACATCGCTCGATGCCTGTGACCCAGAAGTGTCGACCCATGTCTGTTGTCTCAAAAGGCAAGGTCACTGACTGAAGATCTGAGACCAAGTCAAGAAGCATCGAGCCAAGGAATATCGCTCGACGTCGTGGAATAAGAAGCATCGACCAACTTCAGTTAGCTCAACGTCAGCAAAAGGAGTCTAGATGAGAAGGCAAAGTTAAAAAGCGTCAAGCTCCTATACATCGCTTGACGCCTACAGATAAAGAGCGTTGAACGACTAAAGATTGCTCGTCGCCTAAGAAGGAGGCTTTGAGAGTTTCAGTCTATGTAGAAACTGTCGAGCTTCTACACATCGCTCGACACCTTATAGAAAAAGCGTCGACAGAGATTCTCACTGCTCAACCCCCTCTTCCTGCAAAGCTCTGAGTTAAAGATTGTGTAACAATACATCTACAGCAAGCTGAGCCATGTCGAGACGATGACCATGTATCAACTCCTCGTCAATTCTGAAGTCACTAAAGACCATTAAAGATCTGACGTCACGTTGACATAAAGAGCGTCTCAGAAGGCACGGGCTGTGGGTTATAAATAGAAGGGATGATTCGTGATTGTAAAGTAGTTCAATATTCCTAATCGAATCCATTATCTTCTCCATTGTTCAAGGAAAAATCAGAGGAAGAATCTGAAGAAGCCATCTCCTCTTTCAGAATCGTTCTAACTTGAAGAAATCCTTTCAGCAATCTGGTGCTGATATTATTTCTGAAGAGAGAAGGTCAAGGAGGAAGAATCTGTCTTCCTAAAGAAGAACAGTCATCACAGCCTGTGCAATTCAAGAAAACTATTTTGTTGTTGCTGATCTGTTGAAGATTTCTGTCTGATCATTCAGATAGATCAAGAAGACTCAATACATTGAAGAATCTGAGTCTAAGTGATATTACTATCTCTTTCAATTCCTGTAGGATCTGAGTTGTCAGATCTTAGTGTAGGTTCTTTCAAGGATCTGAGTTGTAGGATCAGTTGTGATCTGAGTTGAAAGATTCAGTGGTGAATCTGAGTGTAAGCCTATTGTTATAAAGGCTGAGGTAGGACTTTGTTAAGTCTGAGATTGTAGGATCTGTTGAGATCTGAGACTATAAGATCTGTTGAGATCTGAGCTGTAAGACCTTTTGTGGTCTGAGATCTGGAGAAGATATAATCCCTATCTGGCACACTGCTAGAGGGGAGAAGGGGGAAAGTGGAGTACCCAAGATAGGGGAACCACTATAAAATTCTATGTGTTTGTGTTTGTTTCTTGAAAGCTCTGATTATAACTCACATACACTTAGGTTTTGATCAAGAATCTAAATAGAATTTAAAATAACCTATTCACACCCCCCTCTAGGTGATTACCTACCCTTAATTGAAGAATTTCAACCTTTTCAGTAGGCCGATCGTCAGGAGAATCCAGCAGTACGGTCTTGTCCCCCCTGGAGGTATGCGAACCGGCTTCACCTTTTTTATCGCAGGCGCAGGAGGAGGGGTCTGGCGAGTCATCCAGGAGGTGGCTTTGGCCATGGTGGATAGCTTGCCCTCCTTGGATGCCCTCAGGCGAGCCTGGAGTTCTTCGAAAAGAGGCATTCTCGGGCAGGTACAGTAATTGCCAGAATAAGAGAGATTAATTGCGCGCGTCACCCCGGCTCAGGTAATATTTATAGCTGTAGGGTGGGACCCACAGAAAAGATTCCCGACAGATCAGCAGTCACCGGCAAACATCCGGGGTTGGATGATTCTTTGCGAGCTTAGAATAATCTCGCAAAGAGCGGGGATTGTATACAACCCCGATATTCGCCAGGAGACGGGCATAGATGGAGAAGTCAACAGGCGAAAGAAGTAACAAAGAAGGTGAGACAAAGTCTCAAAGGTTGCTCGCAGGAAGGCGAGCGAGCCGGGCACTCGCCAACCGCTCACGAGAAAGCGGGCGAGCCAGATCCTCGCGGCCCACTTACAGTGGTCTTCTGGGCGAGCCAGATTCTTTCCAAGTTTCCGTGATCGACGAACTCAGCTCTGCGTTCAACGAAATTTGTTCTACGTTCGACGAATGTCACGCTTCAGCTCGACGATTTCGGTGCTCCAACTAGCTCAAATAATTTTGTCTTCAGTTCGACGAACTCTAGTTTGAGATCGATGAACTCAGCTCTGCGTTCGATGAAATTCATTCTGCGTTCGACAAACGTCACGCTTCAGTTCGACGAACTTGCTTTTTAGCTCGACGAACTCAACCTTCCAGCCAGTTCAGCAGATTTTCACCTAGAATGCCTCATGTTGACAACCTTGAGTTCGCATGAGTAGGTAAGTCCCGAAGATCAATAACTTGGGTTGGAAGAGGTCGCCTCGCCACTAAGGGGTCGTGAGAGATGGGGGGTACGGGCTGAGGGGAGCTCGCAGGAGAGAATGCGAGACCCGGCCACGGCGGATGTCGCCAGAAGGAGCGCGAGCTGGGCCTTCGCAGAGCGCTCGCCTAAGAGGGGTTTCACGAGCCATACTCGTGAGGAGACTCGTGGGAGCTCTCACGAGTAGCCTTCTCGCATGCCACTTTCCCACAAGCTAAGGAGGCAAAATTACCCCTCTGCCCCAGGTGGTCTGCCGTTAGCCCCTCTAAACAACGAAGTTTGGCTGTTAGCAGGCCAAATTGGGGTGTGTTTAGTAAAACCAAAAGGCAGAATTCCGCTATTAACAGACCTCGAACAAAAAACTATAAATAGACCTTGAAGGGCACCTTGGGAGAGGATTCCAATCTCAGTTCTCTGAGCTTCTTCCTCCCTTGGTTACTTTGGTTTGACTCTCTAGCTCTCCAAGGTGCCCAAGTCTCAGCTTTAGCTTGGGAGGGGAAGAGCTCAACGATCTTCTGGGTTTGTGGTGGGACCTCCTCGCTGTGACTAAGGTCTCAGTCTAGTTCTAAGTCTCCAGTCCGTTCATTCCGAGGGACAAGTAAGGGCTAGCTGCCCCTCAACTTGTTGAGGGCCCGAGCTTCACAAGTGACGAGAAATCGGTTTCAACAAGTGTAGAGATTTGGAGGTGGATATACCTGAAAGAAAAAGAACATGGGAATGGCCACTTAAGACATGACCATAGAATACAAATGAATCAATTTCTATTAAAATTAACATTTGAAAGAGTTGTGCCTAGAGGAATTGTTGTGAATATTCTCTTTAAGCTCCAAGTAAATTAAGTTAAGAGGAAGTAACTATATAGTAAGCAACGTTGATGCATTTTTCGTTTCCTGCTCTTAAAAAATCCAACTGTTAATAAAATAAGCGAAGAAAGTACCGCCGATGCCCTAGCTGATGAGAAAATGAGTTAGTGTCTGCGATGGGGAACGAAGGGCGTACTAAGCCAGGAAGAAGAGGAAAGAGCAGTTTGGATCTTTGAGGCAGATGTGAAGAAACTGATTTCGAGAAACTGATTTTGTGTGAAATAACAAAGAAACTGGAAACCTGGTATATTAGAATTCTGGAAAGCGCAGATGTGAAGAATGGAGAAAGCAACGCAATCAAAATACATGGTAAATTTAAAAAAGAGTCTATCAATTACACTAATTGAGAAAGCAGCGCAATCAAAATGTGCATGAACTGAACATGCCAAGTGTGAACGTGATGTCCAAGTGTGAATGAAGAAATACGACGCACTGACGTTAACATAGATTTCTGCAATTACACCATATAAAATTTGAAAATATGATAAATAAAGATGAGTTAAACAAAATATACATGATATTTCCACAAACACTTGAGTGCATATCATAAATCCACCCAACAAAAACCACAAACGTAAGTATTCAACAATGGGAGAATTAAAAAAATGGTAAATTAAATTTCAGCTGATGAGAACCTTTGGAAAATTAATATCCAAATTCAATCTAGCCAATAGAAATAGTTTAACACAACAAGATATAGTCTCTACGACGACGTTTTTTTTTGCGATATTTTTGAAAGCGTCGCCGTTGGTTTTATATTTAGTGACTATTTTTTTCATAAACGTCGCTAATGCAAAAAAATAGTATTTGCTACGTTTTTTTAGGAAAACCGTCACCATACGTGTTTAGCTCTTGTGACGATTATTTTTAAAACGTCACTAAAATAATATTTTTATTGTGACGTTTTTGAAAATGTCGTCGTTAGTTTACATTTAGCGATAGTTTTTTTTAAAAAATGCCGCCAATATAAAAAATTAGCATTAGCCACGATTTACATGAAAACACGTCAGCATACATGTTTATCTTTCGTGATGTTTTTTTTAAAACGTCATCAAAACACATGATCTTCTGTCAAAATTTGTTATCAAACATTTCAGAAGATCTTTTGTTAAAAGGGATATGAGTGATGAAGTTATTATCATTTATCAAATGATTGAACATGAATCATGTCATGTACTTAATGAGCATGATGCATGAAATACATGAAGTACATATACGTCGCACATTATGCATGTTTAAGTTGATGATATATATCAGCCTTATCTATATGCACACACCCATAACCATACAATTGGTTATGCGTACTCCAATGATATGGGGTAGTTTGCTTTGCACACATGCACCCATAATCATGCGCTTGGGGCTATGCGCACCACATGATGGCCGGATATTTTGTTATGCGCATACCCATAACTATATGCACACACCCATGCATGTACGATGAGGTATTTCTCTATACGCACACCCATAACCACAAGAGAGCACGGAGGCAGAGGAGCGAGGCCAAGGACCGCAAGAGAGCTGTTGTGTTATCTGCTGGGCAAGTTTAGAAACTGTGAGTAACCAACACTCAATGGTATACCTTAGTGGCTCCCTAAGGGTTAGGAGTGTCATGGTAGGGTTAGGTGATCAATTTGATACCTAGAACTCCAACCCTAGGTTAAGTAACTAGAATTTACTATTTGCAGACCAAGGTGACTTTACCTATTTCCTTGAGTTCTTTGGGCATCCTTGATCATCCCAGAGCATTGACATGACCTAGTTATGACAAAAAACCTCTTAGGGGTCAAGTTGTTTGTGGGATGTTACACAATATATCCCGGCGAAGGCAGCAGTGGAGGGCTCACAAGAGAAGACTACGGAGGAAGCTCGGGAGCAGCAAACACAGCATGAGGCAGCACACTAGAAGGAGTAGCAATGTCCAAGGAGTGAAGGCAAGTCTCCTTGGCGATCACCACGGCCAAGGTATCGCTGAGAGAAGAAGGAGGATCCAGATGCAGAAGTTGGGCACGACAAATGTCTCCCCAACGACAAATGTCGCCCGGCACGGGGTCCCCCATGCATGACTGCTCGTTTATTTTATAAGCAAAGCCAATCTAGCCATGGTGTAACATTCGTCCTTCCTATAATACCTTCCATAAATCTTTACTTTATTTTAAATTAGATAATTTATTGGTCATTTCCTAATTCCCGCCCTCATTTCCTAATTCCCGCCCACTGTTCCCATTAAAAATTTGAGGCACAGATATCAACACCTGATCCCTTATCTACCTCTCAGGCTTTTTCGATTAAGCTCCAGCTTTTTTGCCTCCAGCCTGTCCAGCCCTAAATAACTTCCAGGTTTTCCGCCTAAAGCTCCTCTCTCCCGCTATCAAGCCGCAACTCTGCTGGTCGTAGGAGCTCTGAGACTCCAAGCCATGTCAAAATATCTTGAAGTGCGTGACGATTGATCTTCTCGGTACCAGATGACTTGAGGAAACTTCGCCAGGCTCGGTAACTTCCTCAGGCTGCTCTAACCAACTTATTTTCCTTCCGACTGCTGATTCTTCACTTCCAGAGCTCCAAATCTGCTGGTCTCGACATCTCTGGCCATCACCTTCTTCCCGTCGAGCATCCAAGTCATTGTTCGGGGCTCAAGATTTCATTCTTGACATTTCCAACTCATCCAACTCTATAATTTTAGAGCTTGAGAAAGAGAGGTACGCCCCTCTCCGAAAAATTTTCTTCGATCTGGTTCTCTTAATATAACTTTCTTGCTTTCTATAACTCTCTCCCTTTTTTGTTTGAATCTCGAGCTTCTATAACTTTCTCCCCATTTTTTTAATAAAAAAATTCAAAGCTCCATATCAACTTCCGTAAGGTTGTTGTGGATTTTCATCGTCATCCTTAGAAGGGTGCCTGGAGTTGAAGTTGTTTGTGATGCATATATGTGTAACTTGAGATTAAATTATCAGGCATATAATATATTTTCACTTATGTATTCCTCGCTTTTTTATGCATTCCTCGCCATTTTCTCAGATCCACGAGTTTGTTCTTTAATTTCTTCATTGATTTCTAAAATTTCAGATTTCAGTGCGTCATTCGTTAAGTTACGAGAAATGATCTATTGGTGCACAGTTGGTATGTTTTTGATTCCTTTGCTTAACCTGAACAATATTTCTGACAACTTAAATTGCTTAGCTGATTGCATATGATGTCAAGACATATTATGCTCAAATCTTGCTTATATGAAATACTATGCTAAAATCTTGCGTCTTTATTCTGAAAACTTCAATATCTAATTTTGCTCAGTGGGCGATGTAATACCACTTGAACTGAGGAAAATAGGCTGCTCAATGATAAATGTGTTTGTTTGGTATCAATATGCTAAATGATTTCAAAGGAAAACCTCCTAAATGACTCTTTTCTTTTTTGTCGGCGGGCTTCAAGTAAAGTTCTTTCAATCCTCTGCATAGTGCAATTCATATGGCAAGAGAGATGGTTGTATATGAAACTTGGCTCGTTTTAATTGAGGTGAGTGGCATTCACATTGCTGACTTTGTTATGGTTATGGCTCGCTTGTGCTTCTAAAATTTTCTTTTTAAACATGTCGGGCACTGACTAACAGAGAATGGAAGAGATGGTGAATACCAAGATTTTGGTTGGTACAATTGTGTCACTGGGAAAAGGCCTATCTCCACTAGCACTGTTGCTCCAAATGAAGTTTGTGTGAAAATTTCTCGGACCTTGTGAGAGCAAGCAGGAATAACAACTAGAGATACAAGCCAAAGCAACCAGAAACAATCTTAGGCAAACAAACGATCTTTATTGATAGCAAACTTCAATTACAGGGCAAGACATGCTTGACGAGACATGATTTCGTCAGCACAAAACTCCAAAGAGAAGTACAGAAAAAACTGATAACTGGAGACCGCCCAACCCGCGCGACCTCCCCTGCGATCTCTGATAGTTGCTAGACCGCAACTCTCTGCCGACCACAGAACACCACCAGACCGCTGCACAGACCGCTCCCTTCTTCCGACCTCCTGATTCTCCCGAACTCCAGCACCACAACTCCAAGCCGCAGACCGCCCGAACACTTTCAGAGGAAGAGGTGATCGATGCTGCCCACACTATCCGCAGAAGCTGCACAAGAAGAGTTCAATCAGAGACCGCCCGGTCAGAAATAAACAGACCGCAAGAACAAGAGCGAACTCAGCTTACACTTAGTGTGTTTATTTGCTGCTACAGTGGCCTCCTATTTATAGGCGTGGGACCTGATCCAGTCACCACCTTATGAGATAGGATCACCACCCCCCAGACCGCGCGACCAGCCCGGTCAACCCGCGCGATCAGCAACAGAACTCCTGCTTCATTTTGGTGAACTCGCCAGCTTCAACATCGACCATGAGAGACCGCCACTCTCACAGTAGACCGCGACTCCACAAGGAGCTCGCCAGACCGCCCGAAGCTATTCACCACCTCTGTTCGCATGAGACCGCGAACACAGCCAGTTCGCCATCAAATCGCGAACTCCTGTCCGCATGCCGATCTCCTCCTCAGACCGTGAATAGCAACCAGCTCGCATACCAGTCTCCTCCTGAGACCGCGAACTGAGACCGCGCGACTAAGACCCTTAGTCCGCGAATACCCCCAGAAAGCCCGGTCAGCTACCAGACCGCATTCCGGAGAGAACCTGGACCGAACTGTGCGGTCACACCAGACCACCACAGCCTTGAAGAGGACAACACGCCACGCGGTCACGCACAGACCGCACGGCTCCACCTTCAGCAGACTTTGGACAAGACCAGCGGTCAACCCGGGAGACCGCAGCTAGGCTTAGATCAGCCAGACCGCGGATGCAGACCGCCAAGTCGCGCTAACTCGCCAGACCGCCCGACCTCCTCCCAGACCGCCCAGGTCCAAAATCCTCCTCCACTTCCACTTCAATAATTTCAACACTCCCCCTTGAAGTGGGAAGTGGAAACCAGCCCAAGTAGCTCCCTTAGCCGTGTGAACGGCCCTTTTGCCAGCGCCTTTGTGAAGATGTCTGCGACATTGTCCGCACTCCGCACATGCTCGACCGAAAGAGACCCCTCCAGCACCTTCTCCCGTATGAAGTGATGCTCGATCTCGATATGCTTGGTCCTCGCGTGACAAACTGGATTGGTTACCAGTTTGAGAGCACTCTCGTTGTCACCGCGTAGCAGAGTCGGCTCCCGAACCTCCTTGTGGACGTCTCCTACCAACCTCCTAAGCTAGATGGCTTCCTGAGCTGCCAAGGCCGAAGCCTTGTATTCCGCTTCCGTGGTAGAGACTGATACGGAATCCTGCTTCTTGCTGCACCATGATATAGCCGTAGGGCCCGCCATGAAGACGAATCCAGATGTCGACTTCCGATCATCCGAATCTCCCCCGTAATAAGCATCCATGTATCCATGCACTTCGAAGCCCGCATCCCTCCTATATAGGAGACCCATGTCCGAGGTCGCCTTGACATACTTCAGAATGTTCTTGGCCGCTAGCAGATGAGGTTCCCGTGGCTCCGCCATATACCGACTCACTCTGCCTACTGCATATGCAATATCCGGCCTCGTGATCGTCAGATAGATCAAGCTCCCAACCAGAGCTCGGAACACCAACGGATCTTGCATAATCCTCCCCTCATCCTTCCGAAGCTTCATAGCCTTCTCCAGAGGTGTAGAGATGCACTTCCCTTCCTTCATGCCGAATCGCTCCACGATTCGCTCCGCATATCCAGCCTGGGACACCAGCACTCCACTTTCCTTCCTCTGCACCTCGAGTCCAAGGAAATGGTGAAGCTCACCTAAGTCCTTCATCTCGAACCTGATAGCTAGATCGACCCGTAGCTGTGCTACTTCCTCCTTCGAGTTCCCCGTCACGATCATGTCGTCGACGTATAGCAGTACGATGACTTGAAGCTCCCCGCTCTTCTTGACGAACAAGCTTGAGTCTGAGTCTGAAGCACAAAACCCACAGAATAGGAGATATTCTGCGATTTTTCCGTACCACGCCCTCGGCGCTTGCTTCAACCCATACAGGGCCTTCTTCAGCTTGCAGACATGCTCCGGAAAATCTTCAGACACAAAGCCTGGTGGCTGGACCATGAAGATGTCCTTGTCAATCTCACCATACAAGAAGGCATTCTTGACGTCGAGCTGCCAAATCTCCCATCCACTGAACGCCGCCAAGGCAATGATGAACCGAACTGAAGTCATTTTTGCCACCGGACTGAAAGTCTCTTCGTAGTCTTCACCGTATTGCTGCGAGAACCCCCGAGCTACAAGACGAGCCTTGTACCGCTCGATACTGCCGTCAGCCTTCTTCTTGAGCTTGTAGACCCACTTGCATGTCACCGGAGTGGTGCCCTTTGGCTTGGGCACTAGAGACCAGGTCTCATTTTTCTCAAGAGCTGCCATCTCTTCTTGCATTGCAACATCCCACTCCTTCACGCCTTGGGCTTTCTCAAAGCTCGACGGCTCCCTCTCATCCAAGGGACCAGCGAAGAAACATGAGACAAAGCTCACTGCGTTTCCTCCTGTGTAGCGATCAGGGGCAACGATTGCTCGCTTCGACCTCCTCAGCTCCTTCCCCTGAACCGCATTATCTCCAGCTGCTTCTTCCCTAGCTCCTCTTCCAGACGTCCTAGGAGCATCGCTCCCCCTGCTCCTTGAACCAGAAGCCTCCGTCTCAGAACTAGAAATTGATGGACCACCTGGTGACACAGGTAGCTCCACCTGAAGATTCTCCACAGCTTTCTCTGGCACCTCCACCCTGCTCTCAGGTAGCTCCACATCAGAAGACCCCTTGTAAGATGTCACCTCATCGAACACGACGTCGCGAGAAACAACAAATCTCCGCGTCTCTGGGTCCATGCACTTCCAGCCTTTCTTCCTCTCATCGTATCCCACGAAGACTAGCTTCCTTGCTTTCGCATCTAGCTTCATCCGAAGAGCATCTGGAACATGCATGTAGCAGGTGGAACCAAATACCCGAAGGTGAGCCACGCTTGGCTTATCCTTGAACATCATCTCATGAGGAGTCAACATATTGATGGGACTCAAAGGCATCCGGTTGATGACGTAGGCAGCACAAGACATTCCCTCGGCCCAGAAGGACTTTGGGATGCTCTTATCATGAAGCCAACACTTGCAGGTCTCCGTCAGGTGACGGATCTTCCGCTCTGCAACTCCGTTCTGTTGTGGAGTATGAGCACAAGTGAGCTCCCTCCGGATGCCTGCCTTCCTGCAAAAACTGGAGAACTCAGCAGAGGTGAACTCCCCTCCGTTGTCCGTCCTCAGCTTCTTGATCCGCAGATTCAGCCGACCCTCCACGAGCTCCTTGAACTCCACAAACATGGCAAACGCCTCCGCCTTCTCCTTCAGAAAATAAACCCAGACATATCTGGTGTAATCATCGATCAACACCAACATATACCTGCTGCCTCTGAGGCTTGGGGTAGCAGTTGGTCCCATCAAGTCACCGTGGATGCACTCCAACGGCACACTACTCCTCGTCTGCGACTTATCAAACGGCAGTCGATGAGACTTGCCGAACTGACATCCTTCGCAAATATGACCTTCACCGTAGGAAGATAGATTTGGCAAGCCCTTGACCAGACCTCTCACCGCCATAGCTTTCAGCTTATCCATCCCTACGTGCCCCAACCTCTCATGCCATATCATGGCACCATCATTCGACTTCATATTGTCGACATAAGAACTTGTCGATAAAACGAACAAGTCTTTCGCTCTCCTCCCGACATGGACGACCTCGGCCTTCATGGCCTCTACATTACGTAGAAATTTCACTTCTGTTGGGCCGAACAGAACGTGATACCCAGCGTCAACAGCGTTGGTCACGGAGAAGAGGTTTTTTCTCATACCGGGCACATGATAGACACTGTTCAAGGTTAATGGCCCTCTATCACTGCCCAAGGAAACAACCCCGACCTTCTCGACTGCATGCACAGTATTATCTGCAGTAATAATAGCATTGTTACCTGTGTAGGGCTCCGCTGAAGAAAGCTTCGACCCATCCCCGGTGAGGTGATGACCACACCCCGAGTCCACCATCCAGTCCTCCTGATAGTTGACAGGAACCGAGACTCCAATAGAAGCCGAGAAGGCTCCTCCCCATCCTCCATCAATATGACTGGCCGGTGCTTCCTCCTTCTCAGCAGCATGCCCTGGCTGAGTATTCAGCCTGCAGTCCTTCTGAAGTGCCCAACCTTCCCGCATTTGTAGCATTTGAGACCTTCCTTCTTCTTCTTCTCCTCAGCCTTAGGAGGATAGCCCCTCTCCTGCTGTCCAGAAGTTGAAGGCCCATAGCCTCCAGCGGTCTTCTTCTTCTTATCCCACTTCTTCTTCTTTCCTGAGAAGAGAACCTCGCCATCTCCCCCAGACACGGATACCCCCGCCATCTGCCTTGCCAGACTTTGCTGCGACGCTAGCAGATTCTCCAGCTCTATCAAAGACGGCTGATTAGCCCAACCCTACACCGACGTCACAAAGGCCACATATTCCTTCCGCAGGCTGCGGATGATGTGCCTCTTCAGCTTCGCCTCAGAAATTGGCTCATTAGGATCCAGTGCTGATATCTCAGCGCAGAGGTTCTTCATCTTCAGAAAGAAATTTGAGATAGAAAGGTCACCCTGAGCCGACCTTGCCAGCTCATTCTCTAAGAACTGTAGCCTAGCTACATTCTTCTTGTTAAACAACCCATCCAGGGCTCTCCAGATCTCGGCAGCTGATCCACACCCTAAGATGTGATCAAATAGATCAGGTGAAATGGCACGCTTCAAAGTGAACTCGGCCTTAGCATTGGTCTTCCTCCACGCCCTCACGGCCGGACCATTGTCACCTTCTTCTGTTGCCTTCACCTCTTCAGTCGCATCTCCTCCAACAACTTCCCAGAGGTCCTCCCCTAGAAGATAGCTCTGCATACACGACTTAAACTTCTTAAAGTTAGTCGATGTAAGCATCTCAATCCCAAGACCTCTTGCAAATCCACCTTCCATTGTTCTTCCTCTGGTTCCTTCTTCACAAAGGCGATGGCTACTCTAAGTTATTCGCTGCTCTATCCACTCCAACCTCGCTCTGATACCATGTGAAAATTTCTCGGACCTTGTGAGAGCAAGCAAGAATAACAACTAGAGATACAAGCCAAAGCAACCAGAAACAATCTTAGGCAAACAAACGATCTTTATTGATAGCAAACTTCAATTACAGGGCAAGACATGCTTGACGAGACATGATTTCGTCAGCACAAAACTCCAAAGAGAAGTACAGAAAAAACTGATAACTGGAGACCGCCCAACCCACGCGACCTCCCCTGCGATCTCTGATAGTTGCTAGACCGCAACTCTCTGCCGACCACAGAACACCACCAGACCGCTGCACAGACCGCTCCCTTCTTCCGACCTCCTGATTCTCCCGAACTCCAGCACCACAACTCCAAGCCGCAGATCGCCCGAACACTTTCAGTGGAAGAGGTGATCGCTGCTGCCCACACTATCCGCAGAAGTTGCACAAGAAGAGTTCAATCAGAGACCGCCCGGTCAGAAATAAACAGACCGCAAGAACAAGAGCGAACTCAGCTTACACTTAGTGTGTCTATTTGCTGCTACAGTGGCCTCCTATTTATAGGCGTGGGACCTGATCCAGTCACCACCCTATGAGATAGGATCACCACCCTATGAGATAGGATCACCACCCCCCAGACCGCGCGACCAGACCGGTCAACCCGCGCGATCAGCAACAGAACTCCTGCTTCATTTTGGTGAACTCGCCAGCTTCAACATCGACCATGAGAGACCGCCACTCTCACAGCAGACCGTGACTCCACAAGGAGCTCGCCAGACCGCCCGAAGCTATTCACCACCTGTGTTCGCACGAGACCGCGAACACAGCCAGTTCGCCATCAAATCACGAACTCCTGTCCGCATGCCGATCTCCTCCTGAGACCGTGAATAGCAACCAGCTCGCATACCAGTCTCCTCCTGAGACCGCGAATTGAGACCGCGCGACTAAGACCCTTAGTCCGCGAATACCCCCAGAAAGCCCGGTCAGCTACCAGACCACATTCCGGAGAGAACCTGGACCGAACTGTGCGGTCACACCAGACCGCCACAGCCTTGAAGAGGACAGCACGCCATGCGGTCACGCACAGACCGCGCGGCTCCACCTTCAGCAGACTTTGGACAAGACCATCGGTCAACCCGGGAGACCGCAGCTAGGCTTAGATCAGCCAGACCACGGATGCAGACCGCCAAGTGGCGCGAACTCGCCAGACCGCCCGACCTCCTCCCAGACCGCCCAGGTCCAAAATCTTCCTCCACTTCCACTTCAACAATTTCAACAGTTTGCGGATGTAGGAAAAGCAATTAGGGCAAACAACAGGTTTTCACATCAAAGTTGGACTGGAACAAGGTTCATTAGTTCTTCAGTTTGTCAAAATATGAAATTGTTGTGTTGCAATCCTAATAACTATTTTGTGGATAACATTACAACTCATGTCTGAAGCAAAGGGAGGGACACATCAAATGCCTCTTTTTTTGTCAACTCAATTTCACTCAGTGTGGTCTATGTTGGGTGCATGATGAAATCATCAATTCGTTCAATGGTAGAGTTGAAAGCTTCATCACATGACCCCCCATCCAATAGTCTCACAAGGTATTATGAAATCCTTCCACATTCTTCTTTATGTTCATCTTGATTTCTCAATTTCACTAAATGCAGTCTACCTTGGGTGCAAGATTACTTAAGGGCGGCGGTATCAACACTCTACAATTAGGTATTGCACTGATGATCTAAGGGTGGTGGTATCAACACTCTACAAGGAGGTATTGCGCATGACATCACCAATTCCTTCAATGTTTCTAACATATTAGTTTTAATCTTATCTAAATACTGAATATCAAATAGTTTGTTCTGAATGTGCATGATATATGAAAGAATTCTAATGTCAATTTTTGTATAAATCATGTCTTAGAGCTTTTATTTTCTATTTTCTTTCAAGTTATTTGTATTGGGTTGTATAGAAATATTTGTCCATTATGGGGCAAACCCCCTGCCAATGCATTTCCCACGCGCATGCTGGTGTAGCCCGCTCGCATGCGGGTGTATCCCACACGTATGCGGGTGTACCCCGCTCAGATGCAGATTTAGCCTGCTCGCTGTCGGGCGTAGCCCGCCGCATGCGAGAGCAGCCGAGCATGGCAAAGCCCGTGGGAGAGCAGTTGAGCACATTTGCATAACCCATGCAATTCAGGTTTATTCCTTGCTTTCAGGTTTCTGATGATTATAAAATATTTTGGTGCATTTTAAATAAGTTGAGTAGCTTAATTTAGTACATTATTTTCAATTTTGTGCTCTGATAATTCAACAACGGAAGGATACCTTAGGTTAGTGTTATCAAAATACCTACTTGACGACTATGATATGTCATTAATTATAATGATTGCTAACTTAGTTTAACCTATACCGTACCTTCTTTACTTATCTTGCTCATTCATTATTTAAAGCATACCTTAGTTGTTGAATTTTTCTTTCTAATTGAGCTTATTGCTTTGTGTAGAGTCTATTTGTAGAATCAATGGCATAACCAGCACTCATAAGAAGGTTCAAATAGAAATCTTAGAAAGTTTGTTTGATGAATCAATGGCATAACCAACACTAAATGGTATAAGAAGGTTCAAATATAACCAGCTCTTTCTCTCCTAACTACTTAGCAATCACATATCAACTGTTTGATGAATTTCCTCCAATTTTTTTAATTTATTACCATTATTGCATATAGTTTGTTTGATGATTTTTTGCTAATTGAAAGCATGTAAAATTATTTTACTATGCTAAAACATATATCTATCAGTGTCTTTAGAAGCTCCTTGATATATAGAATCTTTTCTTGTACCAAATTCTTGTTGCTGAGATACTACTATACAAGTAATGCTTTTTAACATATTTTTTGCATTTTTGGATGCAGGTAGTAGCTTGATTTTCATGTTAGTGGATATTATCTAAAGAAGAGAGGAGAAGATATCAGTTGACTATCAAATATGTACAAGAATGCGCATTTATAGATTTTTCTTTTTTGTTGATATTTTTTTTCATGTATTTAGTTTAATTAGAGATGAAAGTACTATTAATCTGTATTAAGGGGTTTGGGCCATCTCCCACTTTTTTTTATAAATAAAATAATGAATATTTAACACACTTCTCTTTGCTATTGAACATTTTATTTAATTTTGTGTTTGAATGTCTAAAATCGAATTAAAATAAAAAGTAAATGTTTAGTAGAGTTTTGATTAGTATTTAGATTATTTGAGAAAAATTATCACAATTTGTTTTCATTTTTTTTTAAATATATTACTTTGCGACGTTTTTTGGAAAAAATGTTGTTGTACAACTTTGGCTTTGGTGACGTTGGCTAAGAAACGTTGTGGTAGGATGATCATTTTTCGTGACGTTTTTGGAAAAGTGTAACGATAGAGCAACTATTTATCATGACGTTTTTTTTTAGAAAAGTGTCACGGTAGAACAACTGCCAATCATGACGTTTTTTTTGGAAAAAATGTCGCGGTAGAGTAACTGGCAATCACGACATTTTTTTTGAAAGCGTTGCAAAGAGCTACGGCGACATGCGCAATCGCGACGATTTGGTGACATTTTTATAAACGTCACAAAAACTATCGCGATGCTTTAAAATCGTCACTAAAGCAATTAAAAATATCGCCGTAACTCAACTTTGTTGTAGTGTAAAATAGTGTAGGTGAAGAGAATGCATGGGCATACCGAGGTCAAAGCTCAGAGAATAACATGTTGATGTCGTGTATCTGGGATACAAGAGTGGCAGTCCAGCGGGAATCCATACTTTCAACGGAAAGAACAATGTAGGTTTGCTATAATGCCACTGAAAAATGGGACCAAATGTTCGACTGGTATCAACAATGTGTTTAGTATTTAATCCAATGAAAGCTTTCACTTGGTATTGGAAAGGAGTTTCGATACCTGGAAGTAGATTGCTTCAGGAATTGGTGGAAGGAGTCGCTGCAGGAATCAGCTTGAGGATTCAGTGGTCTTCATTGGTGGAGATTCTTGCATATGGAGGAGTTCGCCGATGTGGTTTTGTGTGGTTAGAGAGGAGACCGGAGAATCCCAGGAGAGGTCCCCGTTGAAGAGCTTAAGGGAGCATTCCAGCGAAAGGGATTGCGGAAGAGCAGGAGAGGCGCAGTCGGAGGAGGAAGACATGTCGCGAGAGGAGAGGAGTGTGAGGGAGAAATGGTTGCGGGAGTTTTTAGGGTTGGGCAACGGTAGAATGCGGGATTTGCGTGAGAGGGTTGCGGGTACATAAAGCACTCCCCTATAATCGGACGATCCCCAATTAGCGAACCGTAATTGACGGTGCATATTTTTTCTATGAATTTTTATTTCAGGCTATTCGCAGGCCGCAGTATTTCTTTTTAATATATATATACACACACGCACACACGAGTGACAGTGCACGGGGGGCCTCCGGTGCGGGCAACATTTGTCGTGTGGGTGACATTGGTCATGGGCGACAACATTTGTCGTGGGGGCAACATTTGTCATGGGGAGTAATATTTGTCGTGGGGGCGACATTTGTCGTTGGGGCGACATTTGTCGTGGGGGGCGACATTTATCGCGGGGGGCAATAATGGTCATGGTGGGCGACATTTGTCGTGGGGAGCAACATTTGTCATGGGCGACGACATTTGTCTTGGAGGGAGACATTTGCAATGGGAGGCAATAATGGTTGGGGGGGGGACATTTGTCGTGGGGAGCGACATTTATCATGGGCAACGACATTTGTTGTGGGGGCGACATTTGTCGTGGAGGGCAACAATAGTCATGGTGGGCGACATTTGTCGTGGGGAGCAAATGCATGAGAAAAGAAGCACCAAAGTTCATTCAATGGCCTTTACAGATCCTATTTCTATTGGATCGGTAGGCGCCCTTAGAGGGGGGGGGGGGGGGGGGGTGAATAAGGGTTTTCAAAAACTTAAGTTATATTTGGAAATGTTTTGTAATAATGCAAGATTAAAGACAATAAGAAGTCAAATAAAACAATTGAAATAAAGTAGAGACATGCTTTATTAATATCAAATAAGGTTTTACAAAAGTTGACTTCTATGACGCTAGAAATCGGTGGCGATGAATAGTAAACTCCTTTTGTTTTCTATCCCGACTCGCATCCCCATGAACCGGTGGCCCTACCCTATCCTTCCCGTATTCGGCCTCAAGCCGCTCTAGCCAACCCTTCCCCGGATATGGCCTCGAGCACCCCCTAGACCTAGCCTAGCTCTAGTCGCCAACACGAGGCGAGTTTTCCCCTTAAGTCCTACCCAGACCTAGTCGCCAACACGAGGCGATTTCACTAACCGTTTACAAGAAAGATATGAAATGAAAATAAATAAAAACTCCCTCTTGATGAACTTCTGAAGTTGGAGACGAAGATCCGCTGTAGAGTAAGCGTTGTAAAAGCGGACTTCATTTGGATCCGGCGTGATGAGATTCTCCTTTAGAAGTTTGCAGAACTTTGGTAGTACATCAACTTTCGGCCAAGGTAGCCTCTGGAATTCTAGCACTCTATCTCTCTCTAATGTCTCTCTGATGTGTGTCCGAAAAGAGAGAAGAGGGGTCCTTTTTATAGCTACAGCGCTAGCGCCTGCGCTAGTGGTACCACCGGCGCTATCCCATATTAGGACACATTTTGCGCGGCAGAATCTTCAATCGGAGGAAACTTTTCTCTCTTGCCAACTGTGCTCCTCGCTATCGCCTGCGCTATCGGATATCGCCAGGAACTATCTCCTTCTATAAGTTCTCCCGGTAATTGCGCTTAAGCAATCATTTTCGTCGATCGAAATATCGTCGAACGGAGCAAAGAGTTCGTCGAGTGAATTTTCGTCGAACGCCGTTATGAGCATTTCGTCGAGCGCCGCTAATAGTTTGTCGAATGACAACTAACGCCTGCGCTAGTACTACCGCCAGCGCTAGTAGGAGTTTTGGATTTGATGGCTCAACTTTGGGGGCAACCTTCTTATGTAATCCTTGAGTCATGTGGATTTTGTTATCCTACACACTTAAACACACAAGATCAAATACACATAGGATTTGTTATTCTCAAACCTAGGAGATGCGAAAGACCATGTTCCAACAAACTCCCCCTTTTGATAGTAACAAATCCATTAATGATAAATCAGAGCATTAATATATAAGCATGAAGAAACATACTTGTGTGTGTGAGAGAGTGATGACTTAGGATAATTATCGATTTTAGCATATAGAATTGCTCCCCCTAAATACATGCTCCCCCTAAGTGAATGCTCTCCTAATATGTAAGCTATCATATTAATTAAGCATTATATTTTGATAGCAAATTTTATTTATCATGTTAGTTCTCCCTCTTTTGTTATTAGCAAAAGTGGGTAAGGAGACACCACTTAAAAGTTGATAATAAGATAAGGGCATGATCGAGCTTGTATAGAGAAGAAAATGATAAGGAGTTTTTAGAATACTTTTCATTGAAATAGATCAGAGTTTAGAGTATCATAATATTTTCATAAATCAGAGTTTGTAGCATAAACAAATACAAGGTAAATGTAAAGTTGCGGAAGACTTAAAAAATACAATCAAACATCTTTTGTAAGACATGATGATTCATAACAGATATTTGAGTTCAATTTTATAAAGAAGATGTTTTGTAAATCATTGTTCAAGTAAAATCTTTAAAATCAATAATAAAGTAACCAAGCATGAAATAATGTTACCAAGAAGAGAGTACTACAATGTTATGTTAATTCACAATTTCAAAACATACTAAACATTGTAGAAAGCAAGCTAGGTTATCTAGTGCATTTCATAAATAAAGAGTAGTATAGAATTTGCATAAGGATCCAATACTCATGAGAAGAAGTGTTATGGAAGATAATGATGTGCACATAAGTGTATTTTTGAGTAGAGTAAACAAATGTTTTAATCAAAAATACAAGAACTATGTAAAGTAAGAGCACAATAAAACACAAATAATTTCACTTCCACACACTTTAATGCACAAACAAAAAATGCACAACTACTAAGGTGCTTTGTACACACAATGCTCATTAAGACTTATCAGGGTGCAAAGTAGTGCTTGGGGGATCACATATTTTATTTTTAATGTTGAGACTCGTGATCTGGTGTACTTAAGAGTAAGTGGTTTTTTATTTTGAAAGAAAGATTTGATTTGCACAAGATACTTTACTATTCTTTCCAAGGTGCTCAACCTCACAACGCTTATTAAGACTTATCAGGAGGTTCAAGTAGTGCTTGGTGGAGTTTTCTTTGTCACTTTATTTTATGATTTTTGTTTTGAATAAAGTTCTCCGAATACACTTGTTTTGCAAATCAATATAATTTATAAAAAAACATAACCACTTTTCTTAACTTTTAAAAGTGCAAATAAAGGAGTGTAGGTAAGATACTTGTGCAATTTTAATTCATTGTACTAATACAAAACATACACAAGCATTCTTAGATATAATGCCAAAATAAGTGAGTGAATAAAGATCATTATCAAACATAAAACATTTACTCATACTTAGAGGCATGCTAAGCTTAGTTCTACACAACTTTTACAATATAATTGATGCACATATTAATAGATATATCAAAGCATGATGAAAACAATGTTCAAAGTAGTTTGAAAAGATAAATTTCAACATTAAGAAGTTCTAAATGATGGGTTAAATCATGCTTGATTTTCATAGGAAAATCCGTACAGTTTTTTGATTGTTTTAATGTTTTATATTTTTGTATTGGATTTTTGCAAAAAATAAACTTTAAACAAATGGCAAAAACAAAAAAGCAAAAACATAATTTTTTTTGTAATTTGGCTTTTGTATTTTTGTATTTGATTTTCGCATAAATGATAGACTTTAAACAAATAGCAAGACATATTTTTTGTAATTTGGCTTTTGTAATTTTGTATTTGATTTTTGCATAAAAGATAGACTTTAAACAAAAAGGCAAATCATATTTTTGTAATTTGTCTTTTGTATTTTTGTATTTGATTTTTCAAGAATAAAATAGAATCAGAAGTGCAAAAATAAATAGTAAATATAGATTAATATATTTTTAGGAATTTTTCAAAACTTTAAAAATACAGAAAAATTAATAAGTGCGCTAGCGCCGGCGTTAGTGCTAGCGCGGGAAACAGTACACGATTTTTTAGGATTTTGAAATTTTTGATTGTTGATCTTGATTAAGTGTCCCAATAGTAGTTTAATGCTGAAATTTCAGAATTTTAGGAGATGTTTTCGATGGTTAAAAATTACAAAATTGCGTGTGTGAATGTGTTTTAACTCGAAAGATCTAGTACACCTAACTCAAGTTGTAATAATCGAAATCTAGCATTGGGAAGAGGTTTAGTAAATATGTCAGCGAGTTGAGAGCCCGTGCCAATGAAGCTAACTTTTACATGCTCTTTCTTAATGTGATCCCTAATGAAATGATGACGAACATCGATGTGTTTGGATCTAGAAAGGTGTACGGGATTATATGTGAGGTCTATTGCACTTTTGTTGTCAAATTTAAGATCAATGTTTTTGAGATGAAATCCAAAATCCTCTAATGTTTGGCTCATCCATAACGCTTGTGCACAACAACTACCAAGTGCGATATATTTGGCCTCCGTTGTGGAGAGTGCAACCGAAGATTGTTTCCTACTAGACCAAGCTACTAAAGAGGGTCCTAGAAAGTGACAAGTACCGCTAGTGCCTTTTCGATCTAGTGAACACCCGGCGTAGTCTGAATCAGAATAGCCGTGGAGTGTGAATGAATCATTGTGTGGGTACCATAATCCTAATTTAGATGACCCTAATAGATAACGAAAAATATGTTTTACCGCTTTTAAATGAGATTCTTTTGGATTGGCTTGAAAGCGAGCACATAAGCATACGACAAACATTATATCTGGTCTAGAGGCACTTAAGTAAAGAAGAGATCCTATCATTCCTCTATATAACGTTTGATCAATGGAAATTCCGGATTCATCTTTTCCTAGTTTTAAAGAAACACTCATAGGAGTAGAGGCTTGTTTAAGATTTTCAAATCCAAATCGTTTAAGCATATCGTGAACAAATTTTGTTTAACAAATAAAGATACCATCAGTTCATTGAGAGATTTGAAAACCAAGAAAATATGATAGTTCTCCTACAAGACTCATTTCAAATTCATTTTTCATTACTAAGACTACTTCATTACACAACTCTTCATTAGTGGCTCCAAAAATGATATCATCAACATATATTTGTAAAATAATTAGATCGTTATTATTATGCTTAATGAAGAGTGTGTTGTAGGCACTTCCCATAACATACCCGTGTTTTAACAAAAACGATGTAAGTAGATCATACCATGCACGGGGCGCTTGTTTTAAACCATAAAGCTCTTTTTTCTAATTTGTAAACATGATTAGGGAATTTTTCATTTATGAAACCGGGGGGTTGTTCTACATAAACTTCTTCTTTTATAAACCCGTTTAAAAAAGCACTTCTAACAACCATTTGAAATAATTTTATACTTTTAAAACTCACAAATGCCAAAAATATTCTTATAGATTCTAAGCGAGCAACGGGTTCAAAAGTTTCTTCAAAATCTACCCCCTCGATTTGAGAATAACCTTGAGCAACTAAGTGTGCTTTATTTCTTATAATCCTAGATTCACCATCTAATTTATTCTTAAAGATCCATTTTACGCCGATAATTGGATGATTAGATGGTCTATCTACTAGATTCCAAACCTTATTTCTTTCAAATTGACCTAACTCTTCATTCATAGCCAAAAACCAAAATTCGTCATTTAAAGCGGTGGAAACATTTTTAGGTTCGATTTCGGAAACAAAGCAAATATTTGAAAACGTTTCATGAAGAGAGGATCGAGTTCTTACCCCAGTAGAAGGTTCCCCAATGACTCTCTTTTGGATGATTTTTTGAGAAGTTCAAAACGCTTGGAGGTACATATTCACCTTCCTTGGACTTTTCCTCCTCTTCTTTGGATGGTTCCTCTTCGTCGTGCTCCAAAGATGGCAAAGGTTCATCATTTGTACCTATAGAAAGCTTCTCTGCACATGGAATAAACTCATCAAATTTAACATTAATAGACTCTTCAACCTTACTTGATCTTTTGTTAAATATTCTATAGGCTTTACTGGTTGAAGAATATCCAAGAAATATTCCTTCATCACACTTCTCATCAAATTTTCCTAAAGAATCTTTTGTATTAAGAATAAAACATTTACATCCAAATACTTTAAAATATGATACGTTAGGTTTCTTTTGATAGTATAGTTCATACGGTGTGAGATTTAGTGACGGCCGAAGCATGACTCTATTCATTACATAGCATGATGTGCTTACGGCTTCGGCCCAAAAAGACTTAGGTAATTTATATTCTGATAACATGGTGCGTGCTAGTTCTTGGATTGTCCTATTTTTCCATTCTACAACACCGTTTTGTTAAGGTGTGCGTGGAGCAGAGAACTCATGCTTAATACCTAACATTTCACAAAAGGATTTAAAATTTTCATTTTCAAATTCACCTCCATGATCTGAGCGAATGCATTTTATTTTTAGATCTAGTTTATTTTGAATACGAGTACATAATTTTGAGAATTCGCAAAACGCATCAGATTTGGAAGAGAGAAATAAAGTCCAGCAATATCTTGAGAAATCATCTATTAGAACGTAAGTGTATATTCTACCACCAAGACTTGCGGTGTTAACGGGACCAAAGATATCCATATGAATTAATTGTAATGGTTTTGATGTAGAAATTTTGTTTTTGCTTTTAAAAGTTGATTTTGTAAATTTTCCTTTTTGGCATGGAGAACATAGTGAAGATAAATTTCCATTTAACTTAGGCAATCCTCTAATCAATTCCCTTTTTGCTAGTTTTAAAACGAGCTTTGTGCTAGTGTGACCTAAACGTCTATGCCATAGTTCTAATTTATCATTTTTGATTATAAAGCATTTCATAGATGATTTTGAAAGATCATGAAACGAAACTATGTAAACATTGTGAATTCTAGGTGCAGTTAGTAACACATCTTTTGTTTTAGGATTAACTATTTTGCAAAGATTAGTGGATGATTCAAATAATACGTCTAATCCTTTATCACACAGTTGACTTATAGATATTAAGTTATGTTTTAATCCTTTTACATAAAGAACATTTGAGATAAGAAAAGATTCGTTACCCACTGTACCAACTCCCATGATCCTTCCTTTACCGTTATCACCAAACGTTACGATCCCTCCTTTCTTCTTTTCTAGGCTAAGGAATTTTTCTTTGTTGCCCATCATGTGCTTGGAGCAGCCTGAGTCCAAGTACCACATGTCCTCCGTTTCCTTAGCCTTACTACAAATCTAGAGAGAAGATGAGAGTAAAGATCTAGATACCCAAGAGGTACCATCCATAGAGTAAGTGGATTTCTTAGGTACCCAGATTTGCTTTAATGATCGTTGTTTTATATTCCTGCAAGAGCTAGACGTGTGTCCAAACTTAAGACAATTAGCACACGAAATAAAGGGAGTTGGGACCCTTTTCTGAGTTTCTACGTTGCTCTTGTTGGATGACGTTTGAACATTAGAAAAATCAGAAGATTTTTTAACACTTGAGCTACCGCCGGCATTGGTGGCTAGCGCCGGGCAGTAGGGTTCACTTTTATATCCGACCCCAAATTTTCCAGAACCATAACATTGGTTTCCCAATATCATATCCAGGGAGTTTTCCCCCTAAGTCCTACCCAGACCTAGTCGCCAACACGAGGCGATTTCACTAACCGTTTACAAGAAAGATATGAAATGAAAATAAATAAAAACTCCCTCTTGATGAACTTCTGAAGTTGGAGACGAAGATCCGCTATAGAGTAAGCTTTGTAGAAGCGGACTTTGTTTGGATCCGGCGTGATGAGATTCTCCTTCAGAAGTTTGCAGAACTTTGGTAGGACATCAACTTTCGGCCAAGGTAGCCTCTAGAATTCTAGCACTCTATCTCTCTCTAATGTCTCTCTGATGTGTGTCCGAAAAGAGAGAAGAGGGGTCCTTTTTATAGCCACAGCGCTAGTGGTACCGCCGACGCTATCCCATATTAGGACACATTCTGCGCGGCAGAATCTTCAATCAGAGGAAACTTTTCTCTCTTGCCTACTTGCTCCTCGCTATCGCCTGCGCTATCAGATATCGCCAGGCGCTATCTCCTTCTATAAGTTCTCCCGACAATTGAGGTCATGATTTTGTATATCTCCTTCTATAAGTTCTCCCAGGTATTTTTGACCAATCCCGATTTTTTTATGGCTATATTGAGGTCATCATTTTGTTTTTTAAGAAAAGTATTTTCTTGTACAATCATAACACATTTATTTTCAAATCCCTTTTTGTTATTTTCAATTTGTAAAAGAGAGGTTTTTAGTTTTCACTCTAAGTCCCCCTTTTCTTTTGCAATAGTTTTGTTTTGTGAGAGGGCCCTAGAAAGAGAAACTTCAAGTTCTTTTATCTTAAATAAAGAGTACTCACACTCTTGACATGAAACCTTTCTCTTTTCAAGGGAAATCACCTTTTTGTGAGCTTATGATTTTCTTTGATAATAGATTCATTTTCACGATTTAATATAATATTATCTTTTATACTTTGATCATAGGATTTGCAAGTTAAAACAAATTCATCATAGAGTTCTTCGAAAGTAGGAGGAGTTACCTCAATGTCGCTAAGAATACTGGTGTCGTCATCGTTGCTTTTTGCCATTAAGCATAAGTTTGCTTCCTCCTTGCTGCTTGATTCAGACTCGCTTGACTCTTCAGTGGAAGAATCATCCCATGTTGCTTTCTCTTTTGCTTTGTATTGTTCTTTTTGCTCCTTTTGATACTTCGGGCACTGGCTCCGAATATGCCCGGTCTTTCTGCAGTCGTAGCACTCCGGTGGTGGTCTTTCTTCTTCATCTTCGCTTCCTTTTTCTTTCCTTGATGAAGAGGAAGATCCCTTTCGTCGAGTATCCTTTTGGAAGTATTTTCGGAATGTGTTCCTTCTTTCCGGATTCCTGATGAACTTCCTAAAGTTCTTCACCAGGAGACATTCTTCATCATCATCATCTTCTTCGATGCTCTCCTTCTTTGATTTTAGTGCTAGCGCCTTTTTCTTTGGCTCTTTGTTGTATTCATCGTGTTGAATTTGGAGTTCTACCTCATGGGTTTTGAGATTCCCAATAAGGTTCTCGATCTGGAGAGTTCTTAAGTTGTGCGACTCCGAGATGGCTGTCACCTTTGGATTGAACCTTGGAGGTAAGGAACGAAGAATTTTTCTCACCAAGTCCCGGTCTGAGTAGGTCTTTCCAAGTGCCTTTGAAGTGTTGACGATTTTGGTGAAGCGAGTGTACATCGAGTTAATGTCCTCTTCGGTATCCATCCTGAATTTTTCATATTCAGATTCCAGTTGGAATAGCTTTGCATGTTTCACCTGCGATGTACCTTCATGAGTAACTTCCAATTGATTCCAAATATCATAAGCAGTTGTGCATGCAAAAATTCTATTAAACTCAGTCCTATTTAAGGCGCAATATAAAGCATTCATTGCTTTAGCATTATTTTTACACCTTAGTTTGTCGTTATCATCCCATTTATCTTTAGGTTTTAGCAATGTCGCCTCTCCCACTACAGTTGTAGGAGGAAAGTACCTAACTTCTACCATGTTCCATACTTCTACATCCATGGTCATAAGAAAACACATCATTCGATTTTTTCCAGTAGTTAAAATCTGACCCAGTAAAGAGAGGTGGTCGACTAATCCCTTGAACCTCCGAAAAAGCGAGATCATGAGACGCCATTATTCCCGGTTGTTAAGCCGATTGGAATAAAACCGCTCTGATACCACTTGTTGGATCGGTAGGCGCCCTTAGAGGGGGGGGGGGGGGGGGGGTGAATAAAGGTTTTCAAAAACTTAAGTTATATTTGGAAAAGTTTTGTAATAATGCAAGATTAAAGACAATAAGAAGTCAAGTAAAATAATTGAAATAAAGTAGAGACATGCTTTATTAATATCAAATAAGGTTTTACAAAAGTTGACTTCTATGATGCTAGAAATCGGCGGCGATGAATAGTAAACTCTTTTTGTTTTATATCCCGACTCGCATCCCCACGAACCGGTGGCCCTAGCCTATCCTCCCCGGATTCGGCCTCAAGCCGCTCTAGCCAACCCTTCCCCGGATATGGCCTCGAGCACCCCCTAGACCTAGTCTAGATCTAGTCGCCAACACGAGGCGAGTTTTCCCCCTAAGTCCTACCCAGACCTAGTCGCCAACACGAGGCGATTTCACTAACCGTTTACAAGAAAGATATGAAATGAAAATAAATAAAAACTCCCTCTTGATGAACTTCTGAAGTTGGAGACGAAGATCCGATGTAGAGTAAGCGTTGTAGAAGCGGACTTCGTTTGGATCCGGCGTGATGAGATTCGTCTTCAAAAGTTTGCAGAACTTTGGTAGGACATCAACTTTCGGCCAAGGTAGCCTCTGGAATTCTAGCACTCTATCTCTCTCTAATGTCTCTCTGATGTGTGTCCGAAAAGAGAGAAGAGGGGTCCTTTTTATAGCCACAGCGCTAGTGGTACCGCCGACGCTATCCCATATTAGGACACATTCTGCGCGGCAGAATCTTCAATCGGAGGAAACTTTTCTCTCTTGCCTACTGTGCTCCTCGCTATCGCCTGCGCTATCGGATATCGCCAGGCGCTATCTCCTTCTATTAGTTCTCCCGGCAATTGCGCTTAAGCAATCATTTTAGTTGATCGAAATATCGTCGAACGGAGCAAAGGGTTCGTCGAGCGAATTTTCGTCGTACGCCGTTATGAGCATTTCATCGAGCGCCGCTAACAGTTCGTCGAACGACAGCTAGCGCCAGCGCTAGTACTACCGCCAGCGCTAGTAGGAGTTTTGGATTTGATGGCTCAACTTTGGGGGCAACCTTCTTATGTAATCCTTAAGTCATGTGGACTTTGTTATCCTGCACACTTAAACACACAAGATCAAATACACATAGGATTTGTTACTCTCAAACCTAGGAGATGCGGAAGACCATGTTCCAACAATTTCCACCAAAGATGAAGCAAAAAATCAATATATCACATGATGTAATGTGTTAAAACAACAATATTCGGAGCATGGTAAATATTATTTGTTAGTTTTACCTCCTAATAATATTGAAAACAAAATTAAACTATTCTCTCTCACTCATGCCTTTTGGCACTACCGGTATAATGGCTAAGCACCTCATGATCTACCAGAAAGTATTGCAAAGTGCTAGGACGTCGGGGTCAGCTTTCAATCTGTTTTCCTGCTTCGAAGGAGTGTTAGAGGAAATGTGAAGAAGGTCATCGAGTACGCGCTTCCCTGCTTTCGATCTCCCTACACAATCCCAAGCTCCAAATACAAAATTATTTAGATAAACCTGATGGCCTCGATTAAAAGTAGATGTGTTCCCACTTTGGTTCTCTCGATATAGCTCTTGATCTTCCTCTCAGGAGCTAGTTCGTGTTTTGCTTCCTGATTTACTCAGAATCAACATACAAATATATAATATAGAAAAAATAATGCGCTAACTGAAATATGAGAAGGAAAAAAATCATTCAATTGGCACATTTGATTGTTTATAATTGAAATATATCACAATAAATATGAACCTACATTAAAAATGTGGTGAAATATTTTTAAACTTTATGTATGTGTAAGAACTATCATTAATGCTTTTAATATAAAAACTATCTTCCTTAGAATCACAACCCACTTATCCTTAGAATCTTAAACCAAATATTATAAGAAACTGAGAGGCTATGAAGCCAAAGCTGGAGAGGAACTGCATATCAAGATCCTTCTTTAAATTGAAGGCCTTTTCGTAGTTGAGATCTTTAATCAACTGCTTCTTCTCCACTAGTTCCTCCTAGCTTGGAAAAAATCCTCAATCAGCAACACGAAATGAGTAAGAATCAGTTACATGAATTTTAATGACAATACAAAAGCTGATTAGAACAAACTTTAATAAACAAAATCTTAATGGAAAGAGCAGGTGTTAATTAGCAGAACAAAAAAATCTCTAACTCTAGGACATTTCATTGCAACTCAGCTTAATTTTGAAGGAAGTGAAGCGATTATAACTTATTTAATAACTCTTACTTAAATTTGGCTCTACGACATGTCATTGCAACTCAACTTGATTCTGAGGAAATTGAAGCGATCATAACTTATGTAATAACTCATACTTAAATTTGGAATCCGCTTGCCCATCCATCTCAGCTTGATGCCCAAGAAATTCTCAAAAAAGAATAAAGACCATAAATACGAGAAGAAAATTATGCCCGTCTTCACAAAATCAATGGAAGAACACGTTCGTAGAAGAAAAATAAATGAAGAACACGTTCACCTGCAACTTCAACACCAAAAAGCAACGTATTAAAACACACAGGAATAGTGGTGAAAAAGAGAGAATATTTGAGTCAAATAAACAAAACTAGATGGCATCCATATACACTGAAAATCAAAACTCAAATCCAAATAAAATAAACGGAAGATCTGCAACAATTTTCAGCAAACTGGTGTGAAAAAGACATCTTCGAAGCTGATAACATCAATCTAACCATCACTGTAATCATTATTGCAGATCTTAACTAGTATTAAGAATCCACCTTAAGCTCTTCATTATTTTGCATAATAAGAATCCACATTATGCTCTACATTAAATTGCATAAAGCTGCCATGCAGAATTGCATCAAGCATGATTTTCCAAATACATGGCAACAACTCGACCTAGTATGCCTTTGTGGAAGATATCTTCTTTTAAACTTTCTAGCCTTGCATGAAATATTCTAGATATCAAATCCGGGTGATCTTGAGGTGTTTGTCCAGGGAAAAGCTCATTGGTAATCTCAGACCAAGATGGATTGCATGTCATTGTTAGAAAGAAATCTGACTTTCTGAAATTATGCACAACCGCCATGGCGTCTTGGTAACGCTGATACATATCTCTTGGACTCCCAATAAAAGAAGAAGGCAGTACTGTTCTATGACCCACGTTACATGTATTGAGACAATGTTTGTATTTTTTTATAAACACAATCATAAAATTGAACGATGCGTAATTGTTATTATGTATATGTAACTGAAGGCACCTGCATCATTTTCACTGCTATTTATGCAGTCTTGTAAGCCTTGATATTGCTCGTCGCGAATATCGCTTTGGTGCGACCTAATCCAACGAAGTTTTTGTGTCTCAATTTTGATGTACATGTCAACGATGTACTATTGCAGTAAACGCCCTTCAAGAAGAAGCATGGTAGGTGTATTTCCTCGGGTCTGGCAGTAAGAAGACTAAATTAGTAGAGATTTGGATAAATTGTTTGACATATAGGGGAACATGCAAATTGTGTAATACCTGTAGCAAGTATGAATAGTAGTCGCAACAACTTGCACTACTAGAAATTTGACTTTTAGTGATGACAATATTCGTCACTAAAGATTAGATATTGGTCACTAAAAACAATTAGTGACCAAATCCGGTCTGTCACGAACCGGTCACGAATGGCCCGCCACTAAAGGTAATTAGTGACCAAAAAAATTTTTGTCACTAATTCTATATATTTAGTGGCCAAAATAATTACAGTCACTAAAAGTGATTTTAGTGACCAAATTGACTTGGTCACCAAATAAAGTTTTGGTGACCAAATTAATTTGGTCACTAAATGTAATATCAGTGACCGAATTGGTTCGGCCACTAAATATAATAGCAGTTACCAAATTTGTTCGGTCACTAAATGAAATTTTAGTGACCAAGTTAATTCTGTCACTAAATGAACTTTTAGTGACCAAATTGATTCGGTCAATAAATGAAGTTTCGGTGGCCAAGTGAATTTGGTCACTAAATGAAGTTTTAGTGACCGAATGGATTCAGTCACTAAATGTGTATTTTAGTGACAAAAATATCTCGCCACTAAATTCTATTTAATTCCACACAAAAATATATAATAATTTCATTTAGTATTCATTAGAATTCAATTTTAGACATTCAGATACAATAATAAATTTAATACTCAATCGCAAATAAAATTTGTTCTAACATAAGTTATTTTATTAATAGAAAAAAGAGGGCGGGAGATAGCCCAAACCACTCAATACATTAGTAATATTATTTACTACTATAATTAAATTGAATACATGAAAAAATATCTATATTGAAAAAAAGGTCTCCTGTCCAACGTCTCATGATTGGCAACGGTCTTGCACTCGTCCATCATCAGCTGAAGGTTGTAACTGGACGCAGCCTTCTTTTGTGTCACGACAAGCAACATCCCGAAGAGCCCTCTCCCATATGACCAACTCCGGCCGATCTCCAACCCCTCCCTCCGACCATCTATAATCTTCATCAGCAACTCATCCGCATTAAGACATGCAGCTACATAAAGATAGCATCAACCAATAGTAAATGATAAACACATAGAAAGAATTGTAAAATTATCTACTTGATCGGTATGTAAGAGAGAGACAGTGAAGCATTTCACCGGCATTCCTATAGAGAGCTTCCGTTGGCTTTGCTTGCCAGTACTTAAGTAATTATATATCTCTTGTGGATGTTGGATTGATGATGTTTCCTGCTCCACCATCCAAACCAAATTATATCAATAAATTATTTTAACTTCAAAAATAACGAGATTTGTTAAATTCCATACATAAATTTTCTCAGGACATAGGACATAGTTTCTTTTAAACAATACAAACAAACTCACAATGGTTTTGCAATATTGTCTTTTAGATACAAAATGGATATTGGAAAGAACATATTTGAATGAGCATAAACACATTATTTAATCCCTTTGAATTCACACTCACCGACATCTAAAATTAAAACTTGTGAGGGAAATAGAAATGCCATCAAACCTCAACTCCAAAAACTTTTTCTAATGTCTCTCTTACAGTAAAATGATCACCTTCCAGCAAATACAAAATGTATACTGATATCTATTTATTAACAGAGAAATTAAAATTTGAAAATATTAATTTAATGAAAAATACTATTGAAACTTCTTCAAACTTCTTCAACTAGTGGGCAACAAATTGTTCTTTGTTCAGAATCAGAGCATGAATCCATGAATAAAAAAGGACGCATCAAAACTAAGATCACATGAAACTTGAATAAAGAAAATAAAAATTAACATGAATAAAAAACTAAGCCCGCAGAAAACTAAAATCTAGAATGAATTTAGAAACTTGGGATGGAACCTGGAGAAGCTTGCTCGGGCCACCAGAGTTTTGGGACTAGAAATTGCAGGAGGTTGGAGATTTGGAAGTAGAAATAGCTGGAGATTTGGAACTGGAAATCGCTGAAGAACCGAAGAAGCTCGCTCGTCGACGTCGTAACCCAGAGATTCAGGGAAAAGGGATCGAAATGGAGAATCAAGACGTCGTCCAGTATTCCCATGTCCATTCGTCATCTTCTCGTCGAGGAACTAGGGCACAACGGCGCTTGCAGGTCACGGAGGGCGGAAAAATGAGGACGGGGCGTGATGTGAATGGGTAAAAATAGAGTGGAACTTCAGAAATCTTTAGCGCAAGGCGGAGGAGGAGCTTCGTCGTTCCTTTTGAAATCGGGAAAGGCAGAGGCAGAGACGAGATGGTGATCAAGGGGGCAGGGAGTTACGCGCGCGGCTAGGTTGCTCGCCTATTTTTAACTAATAAAAAAACAGTTTAATTTTGAGGTAAAATTAAACTGATAAATTACCGATCGAATCAAACAAAAAGCAAATAATTTATCTATAATAAGAGAAGAAAGAAAGTCTTGGGAGCATAAAAATCTCTCGGGGAATAAGTCGCAGGAACGATGTTCTTATTCCAGTTGTCACGTGCGACAGTCATTAAAGATTAAAGTTAGTATTTTAGGAGTTATGAAATACTTTCCTTTAGGAGTAAAAGTTTAATTTGTTGGTGATTAGTGATTAATATATGTTTCTGAATAATGTTAAAGTATTTTAATTTTTGGTCAAAAACTAAATAGATTAATTTAGTGACAAATATTTTTTTGGTCACTAAAGAATAGCCTTTACCAACGAAATTTTTTTCGTCACTAAATAATAACATTTCGTGACGAATAAATATTTGTCACAAAAATAATCGGTGACTAATTTTTTTTTTCAGTCACCAATTAAACAAAAATTATTATTTAGTGACCAACTTCAAATTTCATCACAAAAACACACTTTTAGTGACGAAAAATATTTTGTCACAAATATTTCGTCACCAAAAGTAAATTTTCTTATAGTGCTATGATAGATTAAACCAAGTGCTATGAAAGAGTAAATACCCTGATTAAATGCTGACATAATTTCATCAAGTCTTACACCCATAGATGTGAAGGAGAAAATGTGGTTGTAAGCGCGTATATTTTGTCTGAAATTGTTTGCTTCTGTTGTTTGCGACGTGAAAAGTTCCAGCAGCGTAAGCGGTTGTGGAATATCAGGAAGATTTACCCTTCCTCCCTTGCAATATAAAATTGTCTTTTCCTTGTGGAAGATTTTAGCTTGACAATGTGGGCAAAAATTTGGGGGAGATAGCGTGACCGCAGGCACATTACGTGCTGGGTAACAAATTTTTGCACATAAATGAGCTGTGGATCTTTGAGTAGGATCATTGCATGTTTAGTAAGAAAGAGAGATGAGTGGTTGAAGAATATTGTTGTATGTGGCTGAAAGTATCTAGTTGCTACCTAAATCACCTAGAGAGGGGGGGGGGGGGGGGGGGGGGTAAATAGGTGAGTTCAATGCCTTTTTATGCGGAATTAAAATCTATAAATAAAAGCGCACAGAAAACAAAGCACACATAAACACAAGGATTTTATATTGGTTTCCCGATGTGGGTACTCCAGTTTCCTCCCTCACCTATCTAGCATGCCCAACTAGACTAAGCTACTACACTAATCTCAGATTATGAATAATCTTACAACTCGGAGTAAATCTCCTACAAACTCGGAGAACACCTTCTCCTACAAACTTGGAGAACAAAACTCTCCTACAAACTCGATCATCTAAACTAGGATCTACAAAGACTAGGAAGATAAAACTTCCTACAATAATATGTAAAAGATATTACAAGAACTTTGGATTGAAAATCCAATCTCTAAGAATCTCAAGGAGATTCTACTTCTTAAGATCTGAAATAATAGGTCTTCTTCTTCCTTGAAATAGATGAAATCTTGAACTTGAAAGAGGGAGATGAAATCCTTTGTCTTGAAAACTTTGATCTGAATACTTATCAACCCAACAAGATCTAGAGAAAACTTGAATCAATCTAAGCACTGAGATCTTGTTGAATCGAGAATTGCAGAAGAATCGAGCACAGAACTTATCGGTGGCTAGAGATCGTCTTTGCGAGAGCGAGAGAGATGGCCGATAGAATTCTCAATATCTTTATTTCCAGATTGCACTATTATGGTTAATAGATATTTCCTTTAGGTTTATAACACTCCTTCAAACGGCTATAAATGACTCTTAAAGAAAGAGATCCACATGGACTGTGCATGGTCGAAAAACCCTAAAAGGAAAAAACGCATCAAAATAGAAGAAAACATGCTCTGTCTGGATTCGTCGAAAGGACTCGTCGATTACAAGATTACTCGACAAATTATATTTATGACTCGACGAATTGACTAAGAGACAAGAGCTGAGACGGGAAGAAAAGAAACTAAGTCAACTCGAGTATTTCACGAGATCACTCGACGAATTCGTTGAGTGTTCATGAGAAATCGACAGACCGCTCGACGAATTCGTCGAGTGTTCTCGAGTGAACAACTTTTACTCGACAAAAATTACTTAAAGAGTTTTCTGATACTTCTCGAGTATAATCGACGAGTAGCTAAGTCTTTCACGAGTTGTCTCGACGAAATATCTTGGATTCTTCGAGACCACTCGACGAAAATGATAGGCTATTTTCTTCTATTTCTGAATTCAGCACCTGCTTCACCTTGTCTTCTCCATGGTGTTTGAATATGAAGTACATCCCAATAGAGAGATTTCACATGATTCACCACCTTGGTCTACACAATGAGAGATTTCACATGATTCACCACCTTGGTCTACACAATGAGAGATTTCACATGATTCACCACCTTGGTCTACACAATGAGAGATTACATTGCATAGGACTGCGTTTATGACTCATTGAAATCTGACATTGGTTTATACTTAGCAATTAAAGTCATGCAAACACACAACTAAGAAACAACATCAAATACAAAATCAATTCATATTAGTTCAAGGGACACTTCTTCAAATCAAGGTTATTCTGCTACAATACCCAACAATCTCCCCATATTTAAAGAAGTCAGAACCCTGTCTACTAAGGTGAATTGCACAGATAAAAATTATAAATATAAACACACAGCATGACATAAAAAAGTAAACCATATAAATTGAAATATCAAAACATCAAAATATATATGTAAATGTTTTTCAGATTTCAATCAAGTCACAATCTACATTCAAGGCATCTTAGCCTTCCCCTGCCTGCTCTTCTTCATCTGCCTGTCAAAGTAAGCCTAGGGCTTAGGATAATATCTTGAAGGAGGCGGCGGAGCATCTGGATTGTTATAACCATAATCTCTGAAATGAAATTTCCTTTTCAACTGAGATGCTTTATGCTTGTTGATTTCTTCTTGACTGTAGTACTTCTGAGGTTCTTCATTTGAAATATCAACCAATTTGTATGTGTCCAAGATGATTGATTTAGAAATAGGGCTTCAAACCTCAGAGAATTCTCTTCTTTCTGCTACAGGCTCTCTGATCTCCATCCCTGAACTTCTCCTTGTAGAGGGATTTGACCTTCTAGCAAAATGTCCTTCACCATATTTCCTTCTCTTGATAGGAGGCTCAGGAAAGTCTTCAGGAAAATCTTCAGGGTCAGACCACACCTGATTATACTAAACTGGAGGAATGGGAGCAATGTCTTCATATACTTGTTCTAGAAAGACTTGACCTTGAGGTCTCCCTATCAAGTTGTCATAGAGCCATTAAAAACATTGGTGATTGAAAATAGTGGCCTCATAAAACATACTTTCAAATTCTTTGATTATGTCATGCATCTGAGCTACGATCTCCCCCCCTTCTGACTTCTTCAATAAGGGTTTGGAGAATCTCTTCCTTGAAGTTTGACAGATCTTCAGAGATTTGAGTTCTTGTACTTTTCCCTTGCTGATAGATGGAATTTTGACCTGCAAGCAGAGCCTTTGAATTGTCATATACATTCTTAAGCCCTTCATTAGTGTAGCTCACTGCTTTTACACCATTTGCGAAGAAGATATCTAGATCATATTTGATTGAGGATATAGTGTACTTTACTTCTGTTAAGGCTTTATTCAAGTCATATTCAACCTCTTTAACCTTAGCAAAAACTTGTTTCAAAGAAAACTCAAAATATTCAGCTTGACTTTTGAGCAGTGCCTCAATGGATTGGAGCAGATCTGAATTTCATGTGAAGGCAACTGGAGCAGGAGAAATTTGAACTGGAGGAGTGCCATGACTTTCATCAAAAAACATTAGATCTACAGACGGATTTCCCCTAGAGATGGCATATTTTCCTGAGCAGGAGGTGCAAAGTGCACATCCTCTCTTTCATCTTTTTCTGACAGAGTCTCGTTTTCTTGGTCTAGGCTGACCACTTTCTCTGGCTCCCCCTCAGACATTGGAGGAAATTCATTAAGACTAAAAACTCCACCAGATGTGGATTCTTTTTCTACAGGCACTTCTCCTTCACCAGACTGGTGACCTCACCAGACTGGTGAGCACTTTCTTTCTCAACAATAGGATTTGCCTGGACCGGCTCTGAGTTAGGCTTATCATTTCCATCAACATCATCATCATCCCCACCATCATCATCAGCATCACCTTCACTGGCAACATCATTGCTAACTCTAATACCCTGATCATTACTAATATCAGCATCTCCACCATCATCATCAACACCATCCTTCTCAACAGCAGCACTATCTACATTTGGAACTTCCTCATCCTTAGATATAATAATGGAAATCCTTTCTGGCTCCGTTGCAGGAAGATCAACTATGTTCTCTGAAGAATCAACATGGGAAAGATTTAATCTTCTTTTAATATTGAGAACAATGGTATCAAGCTATTTTTGCCTTTTGGAGGTTCTTTGAGCTGGAGGAGCCTTGGAGCACTCCCTCTGGGCTGATGAGAGCACAAGTGCTTAGGAGCTCTCCCCGTGGACTGGTGGGACTGGGTCTGGATCAACTCTAGAAGGAGAGGAATCATTTCTTTCTTCTTCTTCTTCATCCTTAACAAATCTCTTCAAACTTGGTCTTACTATCTTCATTTCCCATCTTGATAGAATGGAGGAGTTTATGTTCTTTAGATGATGAATTGGGCAACCTAACCTCATATCAAACTTGTCTTCGTCCAGTTGATTTAGATAGAGGCTGATGATCCTACAAAAGTTGGGAATCATCAAACTTGCTTTTATTTTCTCAAACAGAATTATTCCTTAGTGTTGGGTTTTCTATATATCATTCAAAATGATAACATCATATCAAATATGCGCAGCGGAAGAAACAACAAAACAACCCAAAGTGTAAGGATCTTGCGGATTTCATGAATCAAGAGATTAGGAAAGGATAATGCGATATACCTTTGCGGGATTGAGTCAATACTCAACCAAGATGCTCCAAGAAGAAACCTGATAGACGAACTCTGAGTTCCAAGCACCGAAATGGACCGGACCCTCTATAGAGATCCACAGAAGTGAAGGAGAACCCCAATGCCTTGTCATGCAAGGGATGGGTCGGAGAAGAAAGGTCCTTTACGTCCCCATGAACTACTAAATCCGTTGAAGGGGAGGCGGTGACGGTCGGCGA
The DNA here is from genome assembly GCA_033032865.1 of Dactylorhiza incarnata. Lineage (NCBI taxonomy): Eukaryota > Viridiplantae > Streptophyta > Magnoliopsida > Asparagales > Orchidaceae > Dactylorhiza > Dactylorhiza incarnata. Next base: position 25,994,571 of record JAWHQI010000002.1, read on the forward strand.
AGTCTAGGTCGGCGGACGAGGACGAGTATCAGAACGCTTCCGTCTCTGATGTTGCAAAAAGGATCGATCTGTAGAAGACCTAATCTAATCCCTTTTATACGCAAGGCATAAAAACAGGTTATCCGCAAACCCGGGAAAAATAGAGCAATTCCGCCAGGATTTAAATTCGTTGAATGTGATATAATTCGTCTAAAAACTTTCGCCGAATCAACATAAATTCGTCTAAAAAATTTTGACGAATTCGTCGATACAATTTTGACGAATTCGTCGATACAATTTCGTCGAAACATTTTCAGCGAATTTGCATCTTATTCATCGAAACAATTTCGATGAACTCGATTCGACGAATTGACATATCTTGTCGAAACACTTTCAACGATTTTGTCTCTTATAAATCCATTCGTCGAAACCCTTTCGACGAATTGACATATCTCATCGAAACACTTTCAACGATTTTGTCTCTTATAATCCATTCGTCGAAACCCTCTCGACGAATTGACATATCTCGTCGAAACACTTTCAATGATTTTGTCTCTTATAAATCCGTTCGTCGAAACCCTTTCGAAAAATTTGCTAAGTCCTATAGAATATGTCTAAACCATTTCGACGATTCATCAATAGTACTTATTTCCCATTTGAGACATTCTCAATTCAATTCCGAACAATCAAAGGATTGGTCCTCCACTCATATCCAATATGAGTAAGGGCCAACACAATCCTTTCTCCAACTTCTCCCGACACTTTTATGTGCGACCCTAGAGGCTCATATTGCGTTGGCAGTAAGACGAACTGCTTGATTGCTTTGTGATCACCTCGAAAACTCCAACACTTAGTTCACTCTTTTTCTGCATATCACGCCTGCTACCAATTTAAACATATCATTAGATAGGTAGTTATGAGAGCCTACCTTACATAATAATACTTTTCCCAAAATAGCTGACAGGAGCTTTCCTTCTCCGTTCATGTTCTTCCTTCTAACTGAAGTTGTTCCTATTGGCAAACCACATAACAACAAGGATCAAATGTGATCTTCTTCAAACATGCAATCTTCTTCTTCAACGGCCAACAATCTCAGAAATCTCGTTAACATCGACGACTTCATTTTGATCACTTTACCGCTGACAACTGATTTGATTACCTCTCCATTGCGGCGAACCTTTGCATTCTTAAAGAAGTCCAAGACGTCTCGGTCAAGAACGCGGCATGGATGCTCAAGAAAAAATGACAAACTCGCATCTTCAAAACAGAGAATGACATTCCTGAATTCGTCAGTGGCATTGGAAAACACTGTTCTGACGAGCTCTCCTCCTACTAGAAGCAATCCAACACTTTTGCGCTACATTCTCGCTTGAAATCGATGGAGAGAATCGAGGAAGAAGGAGAATCATCGGAAGAGCTCAGCGAGGGAGACGAATAGACGGAAGAGGGGTTTCGGCGAAATGAAGAGCATGACTCGAGAAATCCGAAAACTTATATATATATATTTTAAAATGTTTAAAATAATATAGAGGCGCGTACCTTGAAGATGAAGCGACTCGACGGATCCAATAATAATAGAAATTATATTAAAGAAAATTTGGAATAAAGCATTCGACGAAATTGACTAGATAATTCGTCGAAATGATACGAAGAAATCCTGCAATTCGTCGATAGTTCTCGACGAAAATGACTTTTCGTCGAAACGATGCATGATGACTCGATGAATTCGTCAAAATGACTCGTGTAATTTCCTTAGTTTCTTGAAAAATCCAATTTTCTGTTTTTGATCTTGAGTTCTCTGCCTTCTCTTCAAGATTTCTTGTTCAGCATGCCAAATTTTAGATTGAAGTAATTGAACTTGGTTTCATCAAGTGGCTTCGTGAAAATATCAGCAACTTGCATATCCGTCGGGACATAACTGAGGTTAATGTCCTTGTTCTCCACATGCTCCCAGATGAAATGATAGCGAATCTCTATGGTTTTGTCCAGCTGTGAGAGACTGGATTGATAGCAATTGTAATTGCACTTGATGAATCATAGAACATTGGAATCTCCTTCAGCTTCAAGTTGTAATCTTCAAGCTAATTTCGGATCCACAGATGTTGTGCACAACAACTTCTTGTGGAGATATACTCCGATTAAGCCGTTGAGATTGCTACACAATTCTGTTTCTTGCTACTCCATAAGACAAGCCTCCTTCCAAGGAATTGACATGTCCCGAAAGTGCTTTTCCTGTCATCCCTGCTTCCTGCAAAATCAGCATCTGAAAATCTCGTTAGTTTCAAATCATTACTTCTTGGGTACAGTAAGCCAAGATTCAGTGTGCCTTTAAGATATCTCAAAATCCTCTTTGCAGTGGCATAGTGAGATTCCTCAGAGTTCAACTGAAATCTAGCACAAACACATGTTGAGAACATTATGTCTGGTCTACTGGCAGTAAGGTATATCAAGGATCCAATTATGCTTCTGTATTTAGTTTCTTCAAAAGGTTTCCCTTTCTCATCCTTGTCCAGATTCATATTTGAACCCATTGGAGTCCTCATTGAGGTTGCTTTCTCCATTCCGAATTTCTTAATTAATTCTTTGGTGAACTTCGTCTGAGAGATGAAAATTCTATCTTCAGATTGTTTCGCCTGAAGTCCTAAGAAATACTTTGGCTCACCCATACTACTCATTTCAAATTTCCCTTGCATTAAGTTAGAGAACTTTTTGCAGAGGTTATCATCCGTAGATCCAAAAATAATGTCGTCAACATAGATTTGCACTAGCAAAATCTTGCCTTTTACTTCGCTATGAAATAATATCTTATCTATCTTTCCTCTTGTGAATTTGTTCTCAAGAAGAAAGCTAGAGAGGGTCTCATACCAAGCTCGGGGTGCTTCTTTTAGACCATATAACGCTTTACGTACAAAGTAAACATAGTCAGGGAGGGAGGAATCAACAAAACCTGGGGGTTGTTCTACGCATACTTCTTCCTTCAAATTACCATTGAGGAAGGCTGACTTCACATCCATTTGATAGACCTTGACTCCTTTGTGAGCAGCATACGTTAGAAACAACCTGATCGCTTCGAGTCTTGCCACTGGAGCATAGGTTTGATCGATGTCGATCCCTTCTTCTTGTCGGTAACCTTGGGCAACAAGTCTGGCTTTGTTCTTGATGATTACACCGTCTTCATCCAGCTTGTTTCTGTAAGCACATTTCGCTCCTCTTGCATTTCAATGATCCATGAAGCATCCACTTTGGCTTCATCAAATTTCTTTGGTTCAACCTGCGAAAGAAAACTCAAATGCAAAACTTGGTTAGTTGTACCTCTTCTTGTCCTTATTCTGACTCTGGTATCTCCGATGATTTGATTTGCTGGGTGATCTCTCTGATGTCTGATCACCAGATTTCTTGCATCATCCCTGATAACAGGTTCTTCTGCTTGTGGTACATCTTCAACTTCTTGAAGTTCTTCTTCTTCAGGAGTGATTGGATCACTTACTGAAATTGTCCATGGAGCATCCTCCTTGATGACTTCTTCCAAGTTTAGTTCTTTCAGTTTCAAACTGGCACCTGCATCTTCAACAAAAATACTGCAAGAGCTGTTGTGAAGCATACTCGTCTCATCAAATACAACATTTATTGATTCTTCTACGACCAGTGATTTCTTGTTGAAAATCCGATATGCCTTACTATGACTACTATAGCCTATGAAAATACCTTCAAAACACTTTTCCCTACACTTAGTTTTGTAATACTTCCCATTGTTAAGTACGAAACATTTACTGCCAAAAATTCTAAAATAAGATATAGTTGGTTTCCTGTCATTTAGAAGTTCATAAGGTGTCTTATGGTGGTTCTTGTTGATTAATGCTCTGTTTTGCACGCGACAAGCAGTGTTGACGGCTTCTGCCCGGAAATATTTCGGAAGAGAAGAATCATTCAATATTGTCCTGCTTGCCTCTATGAGTGTTCTGTTCTTTCTCTCAGCAACTCCATCTTGCTGTGGAGTACGAGGAGAGGAAAAATCATGAAAGATACCTAAGCTTTCACAAAATTTTGTCATGGCCCAAGACTTGAATTCTGTTCCATGGTCACTTCTGATTTTTACTACGGAGCAGTTTAGTTCATTCTAGATTTGCCTAACAAAATTAGTGAAAGACTCAAATGTATTTGACTTGTATTTTAGAAAGAATACCCAAGCAAACTGTGAGTAGTCATCAACAATAACCAACATATAAGCTTTACCTCCTAAAATTCTAACTGGCATGGGACCAAATCGATCCATATGGAGCAGATATAAGCATCTGGTAGAATCTTTGCCAATTATGCTCTTAAAGTTAGCCCGAGTTTGCTTGCCCATTTGGCATGCATGACAAGGTCTCTCTTTAATGAACTTAACATCAGGTGCGTCACGCACTAAGCTGTGAGAAAATAACATATTTATAGTTTTGAAATTAATATGTGCTAGTCTCTTGTGCCATTGATCACAAAGAGATGCAATATCTTTTGCTAGAAAGCAAACTGGTGTAGAAGAATCTAAATAGAGAAAATTCAAGCAGAAAATATTTCTACTCTTAGTGCCTGTTAAAATAGTTTCTGACGTATAGGACAACTTTATCAAGTACTTATCCTTGTAAAACTCAACCATATAGCCTTTGTCACAAAGTTGACTTATGGTAATGAGATTATGTTGTAATCCCTTAACATAACCTACATCTGTGAAAGAGACTATACCGTTGGTTATCATACCGTAGCCTTTTGTGATCCCCCAATCAAATCCACCAAAGATAACCTTTGGACCTTCCTTGACTAGGGTGAAGTTCTGCAATAGGCTTCTTGTTCCGGTCATGTGTCGCGAACATCCACTGTCAAAATACCATATAGGCGTGTTGTTGGCCTTTGGACATACCTGCAATCAATAATCAATTTCCCTTAGGAGCCCAAAATGATTTGGGTGCTTGGCTTCTTGCTATACAACTTCCACTTGGATTGTTAACATTGCGAGTGGTCGGACTTGCATTGTTAACTAGTGGAATTATAGCATTCTTGGGATTAAACCATCAATCCATGGAGAAGTGATCAACTTTGCCATAACACAAACAGTCGAAACTATTGTACCTTCTCTTACCCTCCTGCTTGACTTTTTGAATGGGAGGTCTAGCAGGGGCTACTGACTTGGAGGTAGAAGCCTCGTGATTGCAGCAAGCACATAGGTCCTTCTCAAGTGGTTTTGTCGCAATAGTTTTATCCTTTGGTGCTTTCTTTGCAGACGGTCCATGCACGAATGAACCATAGTCCTTGAGGACTATCTCATCGTAAGGTGCTTTGTAAGCAGTCGTTCCAAAGCTTCGGGGACGGCTACATCCTTGGTTTCCCACATTTGACTTAACGTTAGTTGGTCTCGTAAAGTGACCATACGATGTATCAATGTCATAAGTGTTTGTAGGAAACACTACCTTCTTGAATGAAGGTTGACTCTGATCAGCCTTACCGCTTGCACTTAACGACACTTTTCTTAGCTGCCTACTTTTCTCGGTCGGATGACCGATACCACTACCCTTTATAGGAGCAGAAAAGCCATCAATGAGAGGAAGGATGGTCTTTGGTTTAGAGAAGCTTTCCACTAGCTTTCTCTCTACCACTACCTTTCCTTTCAGCTCAGCTATGGATTTCTCCTTTTGCTTTAATAGTTCAGCATTGCTTAGGAGTTCATCCTTTAAGACTTGGACTTCATCTCTGAAGGGAAGTAATTTTTCAATTTCTTCTCTCAGATCCGATTCCACGATCTTGAGATACTCAATCTCCTTTGTATAAGACCCAATTTTTTTTCTTTTTCAACTCCGGGGTCTTATGCCCAAAACCGCCGTTTTGCGGTGACACCCTCACTCGGGAAGGTCGACACTACAAAATGCCGATTCTGCCGGCCTTATCGATCACAAAGAAGTTAAGCTTAAACAAACTCATAGAAGCCAAGTCCACATCACATAAATAGGAAATCATCACAAGAGAGGTCCACACAAACATTACTGAAATAAAAGATAGAAATAACAAGGGCTCCTGCCCGATACATCAAATCCTCACTACATAAACACTCGCGGAAGCAAATCAACTAGTAGCAACACTCACGGATCCCGACACTGGTGCTCCTGTGCTAGACTACCCCGCCTCCATCTGCTCCTGCCTCTAGTGCTGCTCCGTCCCTGTGGTCTCCTAAAATGATAAGGTCCATTGACCGTTAGTCAAAAGAATAAGCCAATCCCCCACACCTCCCCCGGTGACTCCTAGGCACCGAGCGGAAAGGATGAAGCGGAGGACAACAAGGGGTATAACAATAGCAGGTGACATGGTACATGGAATGTCTACACTACACACATATATATATATAATGGAAGCAGTAAAAGAGCATGGTAAGAGCAGGTAAAGAATAAGAAAAGTGCAGTAAAAAAAGACATGTATATAATAGAAAAGTAACCATTGATTTATAGGAAAACCCACACAAACCTATAGACCAAGGGGTCGTTTAGCAAGGCCTATCGTATAAGAAGTCCCATAACCGACTTATACGATAGGGGTAGGGGTTGAAATGTAATGTTTATGCTATGTCATGCAAGGTATGCTGTTAAATGTTATGTTTATACAAGTGCAACTCACACACTACGACTCTGTGCGCACAGACCTTTAGTTCCCCCTTTTTGGAGCTAGCAAGACTCCCAGGATACTCCCGTAGTGGAAAACGAAAGCGGTGGGTTGGGCCTCGCCCACCTCTAGGTTGGTATTTGCACTACCTAACCTAGACCTAACGTATATCTCAACGCTAAGAACACAATAACGGAGCTCCTGCGTACTCTTGCTGGTAGACCACCAGACTTGTCTTGGTAAAAGGGTTATCCACTCTTACCAAGCCCTAACATTAATGTCGGTGAAACGACCATCAACACTAAGGACCCACCACCTTATGCACATGCAAACATGTTTATCATCTATCTCCGAGCCATAAGCTCACCTGTTAATCCTCCTGGCACAACAACCACAAGCTCATCAGACTACTTAGTCTACTGCTACGACCACCGAGCCTACCACTCGTGAGACCAATCCGACTAAGCATCTGTGACGATGGAGTGTGAGTGAGTCTATTACTTAGTTAATCTTGTAAAACAACTTGCTCCTACGATTTAAGGTTAGTCTTGGACTTCCCGAGGATTACCCTGTTAGGGGCTCGCTACGGTACTCGGAGCTATAATGGGATGACACCCCAAAGTTCCCTTTCTCAAGACATTTAATATTGTGGGGTATCTACCCATATTCCTAAGCCTCTTATGTTTTCACTTGTATTAACCCTAGGTGGTTTATGACACGCTAGGGGAAAGACGATCTTTCGTCAATCCCAAGCACGACCTTACCCTTAGCCCACCTAACACTCTTATCTCCTAAACTCCTTTTGGTGACCTTCAATCTCCTCAACCTGACCATGTACACCAACTACATGCCACTCCACTTGATATGCCCCTAAATACCCAAGTTTCATATTTTACTAAACGCAGACCAAACTAACTATATGAAGCTTATAAGTAGAGGTACTCCAAATATTCAACCACATGACACAAGGTTTTTACTGGAGGTCTATCATTGCATTATAAGACTAAATCCAAAGACTCATATTTTTACTCAACATTTTAACATTTATTTAAATTTCTCCAATGTTTGCCAAGTACGAATATGAACATGAAGTGTAAGGTATTCTCAAGACATGATCCTCATAAAATTAAGATAAATCTATCATGCCAAAATAACAGTAAATAATGAATACCACAATTTTATAATAAGGAAATGTCCTCTATTTTTAATATTTAACTTCTATCCAAGTTTGAAGATTTATGAAGGAACTACCAAAAATACTTGTGCCAAAATTATAGAAAAATTACCAGATCTCTATATGTCCAGAAAAACTAAATTACAGAGTTTCACAATTTATGGGAATCATTTAATCACTGTAATAATTAATACAAATAATTCCTAATTTGCACATGTTGTGAAGTAGCCTACTGATAACAATTTCCATAAGTTTTATAAAAATTCACAGAGCCTCCTAGTGCTCTGAAATATCCTATCACCAAGTTGCACATTTTTCCAGAGAGTTTTGAGCCCTTAATTATATTTCTTAAGATTGAGACAAAATAGGTGTCTTGTAAATGAAGTACTGGTTAAATCATCTAATAAATTTCACAAAAAATACCAGAGGTCTATAACTTGATTATAAAGGCACTACCAAGATTTAATCTTCATCCAGGATCATTTGTGCATGTAAATGTCTCTTATAAGAACTTTACCTAAAGGGGTTATGACCTAATTTAGGGGGAATAAGTTCTCAAAAAATTCTAATAAAATTATCTAGGGCCCTATTACACCCTATGGACTTATCCACCAAGTTCCATGACCATACAAGAACATCTGACCCGATGTCCTTCACAAGGTTCAAGAGCAACCCTAAGGTTAAAACTAGGCTCCTAGGGCATACCCTCCTCTACACCACCCCATCTTACTCATGAAGGAGTATTAGGTGATCCTAAACCAGTGGCCAAGGTTTCAACTCATGGTGATGAGTTCTGACCACCATACCCCAAGATAAACCCCATGCCCTAACTTTGACCCAATATGACCTAACTTGGGTTGACAATTTACCCAACCAAATCAGTCCCAATTGGTCTGAGATTTTTACCAGGGCCATGTGATAACCCTAAGAAGTACCCACCAAAGTTTGGAGGAAATTGGAGGTCATTTGACCTAATAATTAATTAATGTTTAATTTATGAAATTATTACAAAAACCTTAGAAAAAGTTTCTCCTACAACTCCCATCTTTGGCTATGATGTGTGGGTAGGTGTAAGTAGCCTATGTTTCAATTTTCAAGTCAATCCCATAACCCAATTAAAAGTTATTCAAGATATGGTGGTTGTCCTACACTAGGGATCAGTCCCACCAAAATGGACCTACAGGGAGCTACAGAACTCCTTTTGTGGTGAAATTAATTTTAAAATAAACTAGACTCCAAAGGCTACAACCTTGGTGTTGACCACTTTTTCTTTTGATGGGTTCTATTAAATCTAAAAATTAAAACACAATACTGCAGGAATAATTAATTAAACTAAAATTCTGCATTCGACGAAATATGATATGCGTTCGACGAACTATGTTCTGCGTTCGACGAATGCCGTGCTTCAGTGCGCTCGAGGAAAGCCGGTCTTCATTCGCCGAACTAATCCAGTTCGATGAATTAATTCAGTTCGACGAAATCCGTGCTCAGTTCGTCGAACTCAACTATTAGATCAACGATCTCCAGGATGCATTCGACAAACGACATTCCGTTCGATGAACTCTGGTTTCAGTTCGACGAACTCAACCATTTTATTTTGTTTTTGGTGACTTAATTTCCGTTCGACGAACTCCGGGGTCGGTTCGACGAACTCAACAATCAGTTCGACGAACACCAGAGTGTGTTCGACGAATGAATTTCGTTCGACAAACTCTGGGTTCCGTTCGACGAACTCAACTATTAGTTCGGTGCCTTGATTTCGTTCGACGCATTAATTCTGTTCGACAAACTCGACTATTAGTTCGGTGAATTTCTCCTACTCTGATCGATGAATTAATTAAATAAGCATGTAACATAATCATTTACTCTGGGTTCAAAATGAAATAACATTATAGCATATAACATATTCACGACAAATCCGACAGCTCGCAGTCATCGTCCCCGTTGGATGGACGGTGCGCGACAGCCCATCCTGGGCTCCTTTGCGGGATGATTTCCGAGCCGCCTGAGTCGCTTCCCGGCTAGCCAATGCCACCACCACCTTCGTTGAAATGGTGGCCGGCGATAGGGGTTGTTTGGCCGGTTGGAGGTGGTCGGAATCAGAGTTTAGAGGAGGGGAAAGAGAGCTCGAAACGAGCCCTTTCGGAAGCGCGATCCGAGCCCCATGGGCTCGGACCAAACCCCAAATTATGAAAAGATCTAGCACTAAGGGAGAGGAGGCGGATTGGACCTGTGTGGGGGCTTGGTGGCGCATGTTCCGGCGAGTCGCCATGGCCGGAGGGGGAGCTTTCGGCGCCATCTCAATTCTTGCTTCTCGGGCTCAATTTCTTCGGAGAAGAGGGGGTTTTCACTCCTTTCCGTCCTCTGAAGGTGTTAAGGAGATCAATAGGGGGAGGGGAAGAGCCTTGGCATTAATTTCCGTAATCACCATTAATGGTGATTTTCGGTTTCTTATGGGAGGAAATGAATTGGTCATCAATTAGGCCGGAAAAAGGGCTGAAAATTTCTCCTCTCCTCAAGGGGAGATGAATGGTGCCATAAATTGGGTTTATTTGGCCATAAATGCCATTCTCCTCCTCTTCATCTCTCCGCCATTTTTGGGGGAAATGGAGCTTTCTCTCTCCTGGCCGACATCCTTCAAATTGAATGGCCAACTCAGCAGCATTCAATCTCCATTAGGTGGTGGACCACACCAATTGTGTCTAGCTCAAGTGTGTTGGGTTCAATTTGGGTAAAGTAGGTCATTTTGACCTAAATTTAGGCTAAAGTTGACTTTGGTCAAATTGACCACTTGGGTTGACCACAATGGGTGGGCAGTGTTAAAATTTACTGAATTGAATCGTTTAGGAGTAAGCAGGAGTTGCATCAACTGAGTTATAACCAAACAACCACAATGCCACACAGCAACACAAGAAACTTTATTGAAACACAAACTTCATTTACAGTGCGAGGTATACATGGCGAGACATGATTCATAAGAATCACGGAGAAGAGAAGAACAAAACACACCAAAACAAATCTAGCAGCTAGACAAGCTAAGACCGCACAAATCGCTCGACTCCAGAGATCGCCTGGCTTGACCTGAGACTGTGCGAACAGAAAACAGACATACCGCCTGTACTGCAAGACCGCCACCTCAGACCGCACGAGCTGGAGCTTTATTGGAACGAAGAACTGAAGCTGTCGCCAGACCACAACTCAGATCGCCTAACCGCTGAAGGTCGCCTGATCGCTGAGCTCGCTGCGAACAGCACAAGAATGAACATAAACCAGTTCGCAGACTGACCGCTGCCGAACTATTTATTCAAGCCATTGGGAATCACCAAGGAAGGAGACTGCAACCTGCTGACCGCAAACATGGGAACACAACAAACAGTCAACTCGCTTCCAAGACCGCCTGACCTCTAAGTTGAGACCGCACGAATTAACCCAGGCTCTAGTTCTTACAGTTTTTGTTATGAATGACGGGCCATGCACCCCTATTTATAGGCGAGTAGACGGATGTCGTCACCGCACAGGAGAGATACAATCACCACCCGTCAGATCGCCTGCAGTATCACAAGATAGACCGCACGATCACACCGCTTGGTCAACCGACCAAGACCGCAGATCAATAGGCAGATCGCGCACAAGTCGCGCGAACACGAGACCGCGCACAAGCCACGCGGGCACAAGAACGCTCCATCCTTAGATCACCAGGAGCAAACCAAGAACCAACTGGCCGACTTCAGACAAGTCGCCAGATCGCCAGCACAGGCCGCCCGGTCAGGCAGTTACATAAGAACAGACCGCCCGGTCTTCCAACAAAGAAGACAGGTCAACCAAGCAGAACAACTCGGGAACAGACCGCAGCAATCAGAACAGACCGACCAATCAGCAGACTGCCAGAATAGGCCGGCAGAGCCAGACCGGCAGATCACAAACACAGACCGCGCGGACTCGGCGGTCACCCAAATTGCAGACCGCCCGGACACCTCCACTTCACTTCAACAATTTCAACACTCCCCCTTGAAGTGGGAAGTGGAGACTAGCCCGAGTAAACTCCGCAACCGAGTAAATGGTCCCTTCGCCAGCGGCTTTGTGAAGATGTCTGCAACATTGTCTGCACTCTGAACATGCTTGACTAAAAGAGATCCTCCCAACACCTTTTCACGAATGAAATGGTGCTCAATCTCAATATGCTTGGTCCTCGCGTGACAAACTGGATTATTAACCAGCTTGAGAGCACTCTCATTGTCCCCGCATAGCACAGTGGGACCTCAAACCTCCTCATGAACGTCCTCCATCAACCTCCTGAGCCAAACAACTTCCTGAGCAGCCAAGGCCGAAGCCTTGTATTTCGCTTCTGTGGTAGATACGGACACCGAGTCCTGCTTTTTGCTGCACCAAGAAATAGCTGTGGGGCCCGTCATAAAGACAAAACCAGACGTTGATCTCTGATCATCCACATCTCCCCCGTAGTCAGCATCCATGTATCCATGCAACTCCAAGCTTGACCCTCTCCTAAATAGGAGACCCAAATCAGAGGTCGACTTCACATACTTCAAAATTCCTTTCGCCGCTAGAAGATGAGGCTTCCGTGGCTCCACCATGTACCAACTCACTTTGCCAACTGCATAAGAAATATCAGGCCTCGTGATGGTCAAGTAGATCAAGCTCCCAACCAGAGCTCGGAACACCAACGGATCAGATAGAACTCTTCCCTCATCCTTCCGAAGTTTATGATGTTGTTCCAGAGGTATAGAGCCGCTCTTCCCTTCCTCCATGCCGAATCATTGAACGATCCGCTCCGCATATCTAGCCTGAGAAACAAGCACTCCGCTCTCCCGCCTCTGAACTTCGAGTCCATGGAAATGGTGAAGCTCCCCCAGATCCTTCATCTCAAACCTGATAGCAAGCTCGGCCCTCAGCCTCGCTACTGCCTCCTTTGAGTTCCCGGTGAAAATCATGTCATCCACATACAGCAGAACAATAACCCGAAGCGCCCCCTCCTTCTTGACGAACAAGCTAGAATCAGAGTCTAAAGCAAAGAACCCGCAGAATAGAAGATACTCTGCGATCTTCCCATACCACGCCCGAGGCGCTTGCTTCAACCCATACAGGGCCTTCTTCAGTTTGCAGACGTAATCCGGATATTCCTCCGAAATGAAACCCAGCGGTTGGATCATGAAGATATCCTTGTCAATCTCTCCGTATAGAAAAGCATTCTTCACGTCGAGCTGCCAAATCTCCCATCCACTGGATGCCGCCAAAGCAATAACAAATCAAACCGAGGTCATCTTTGCCACTGTACTAAACGTCTCATCATAATCTTCTCCATACTACTGTGAGAACCCACGAGCCACAAGGAGAGCCTTGTATCGCTCGATCGTACCGTCAGCTTTCTTCTTGAGTTTATAAACCCATTTGCATGTCACAGGGGTAATGCCCTTGGGCCTGGGCACTAGAGACCAAGTCTCATTCTTCTTGAGAGCATCCATCTCCTCTTGCATAGCAATGTCCCACTGTTTCACGCCTTTGGCTTTCTCAAAGCTCGACGACTCACTTTCATCCAAGGGACCAGCGAAGAAACATGAGATGAAGCTCACCATGTTTCCTCCTGTGTATCGATCCGGTGGCTTGATAGTCCTCTTCGACCTCCTAAGAGGTTGCTCCTGACTAACCACCTCTTCAGCTGCTTCTTTTGTGCAAGCTCCTCTTCCATATGAACTTGGAGCATCGCTCCCCCTGCTTCCAGAGCCTGAAGCATCCATCTCAGAACTTGACAAAGCTGGAGCTCCTGGTGAGACAGGCAACTCCACTTGAAGACTTCCCGCAGCTTTCCCTTCTTCATCAACCCTGCTCTCTGGTAGTTCAACTCCTGAACTCCCCTTGTAGGAAGTCACTTCATCGAATACCACATCCCGAGATACCACTGATCTTCGTGTCTCAGGATCCATGCATCTCCATCCTTTCTTCCGCTCATCATACCCAACAAAGACTAGCTTCCTTGCTTTCGCATCTAGCTTTGTCCAAAGAGCATCAGGAATATGCACATAGCAGGTTGACCCGAACACCCGAAGGTGTGCAACACTCAGCTTCTCCTTGAACATCAGTTCGTGAGGGGTCTTCATGTTGATAGGACTTAGAGGCATCCTGTTGATGACGTAAGCTACACAAGACATTCCCTCCGCCCAAAAGGACTTTGGGATACTCTTGGCATGAAGCCAGCATTTGCAGGTTTCCGTTAGATGACAGATCTTCCTCTCCGCAACGCCATTTTGCTGTGGAGTGTGGGTACAAGTGAGCTCTCTCCGGACGCCGTGTTTCCTGCAAAAACTTGAGAACTCACCAGAGGTGAACTCCCCACCATTGTCAGTTCTCAACTTTTTCACCCGCAAGCCTAACAGACCTTCCACCAGCTCCTTGAACTCCACGAACTTCGCAAAGTCTTCCGACTTCTCTTTCAGAAAATACACCCAGACATATCTGGTGTAATCGTCGATCCACACCAACATATATCTGTTGCCTCCAAGGCTTGGGGTGGTAGTCGGTCCCATCAAATCACCGTGAATACACTCCAACAACGCTTTGCATCTTGTTTGCGATTTATCAAATGGAAGTCGATGAGACTTACCAAACTGACATCCCACACAAACATGACTGTCTCCATAAGAGGACAAGCTAGGCAAGCCCTTGACAAGGCCCCTTACCGCCATAGCCTTCTATTTGTCCATGCTAACATGCCCCAACCTTTCATGCCAGATAGCCGCGCTATCGTTGGTCCTCATCTTATCAACATAGGCACTTGTCGATAAAATGAACAAGTCCTTCACCCGCTTTCCAACATGGATAACATCTCCCTTTATCTCCGGTTGAGTTTTAAGAAACTTCACTTCTGTTGGGCCAAACAGAACGTCATAACCGGCATCGACCGCATTGGTCATAGAGAAGAGATTCTTCCTCATACCAGGCACGTGATAAACACTCCTCAATGTGAGTGGACCCTTATCACTGCTCAGGGAGACAACACCTTCTTGTTCTACTGCATGAACAGAATTATCACCCGTAATGATAGCATCGTTACCTGAGTAAGGCGCCAAAGAAGAGAACTTTGATTCATCCCCGGTGAGATGATGTCCACACCCTGAATCAACAATCTAATCCTCTTCGAAGTTGATGGCAGACAAGGCCTTAACGGGCATCGCCGTCATATTAGCCGCAAAGGCTCCTCCCCATCCAGCTTCATCAGACTTTGGCTTCTCCTTCTCCGCTACATGTCCCGACTGAAGGTTAACCCGGCAATCCTTCTTGAAGTGGCCGGTCTTATTACACCTGAAGCACCTTGGTCCCTCTCCCTTCTTCTTCCCATCAGACTTAGAAGCATAACCTCTATCCTGCTGACCTGAAGTAGAGGGTCCATCCTGACCTGGCTTCTTCTTCTCCCACTTCTTCTTCTTCCCAGAGAACAACACATCACTATCTCCCCCAGAGATAGAAGTCCCCGCCATCTGTCTTGACAAACTTTCAAGCGAAGCAAGTAACTTCTCCAGCTCCAACAGAGATGGTTTATTCGCCCAAACTTGAACTGAAGTCACAAAGGCAAGATACTCCTTCCACAACCCACGGATGATATGCCTATTCAGTTTTGCCTCCGAGATGGGCTCATTAGGGTCCAATGCAGAAATCTCTGCCGTGAGGTTCTTCAACTTGAGAAAGAAGGTAGAAATAGAAAGATCGCCTTGAGAGGCCTTCACCAACTCATTTTCAAGAAACTGTAGACGAGCTACATTCTTCTTATTGAACAACCTGTCCAAGGACGTCCAAATCTCAGCAGCAGATTTACATCTAATGATGTGATCAAACAGCTCCGGTGAGATAGCCCTCTTGAGTGTGAACTCTGCCTTAGCATTAGTCCTCCTCCAAAGTCTCACCTCTGCCATATTATCTCCTGCTAGAAATACCTCTTGTGTGTCTTCTCCTCCAACTATCTCCCATAGATCCTTGCCAAGTAAGTAGCTCTCCATACATGACCTCCATTTCTTATAGTTAGTCGATGTTAGGAGTTCAATACCAAGCCCTCTTGCGTATCCACCTTCCATGGAAATCTATGTGGTCTCTTCTTCACAAAGACGATGGCAACTCAAGTTGAACACTGCTTATCCACTCCAAGAACCTCGCTTTGATACCATGTTAAAATTTACTGAATTGAATCATTTAGGAGTATGCAAGAGTTGCATCAACTGAGTTATAACCAAACAACCACAATGCCACACAGCAACACAAGAAACTTTATTTAAACACAAACTTCATCTACAGAGCGAGGTATACATGGCGAGACATGATTCATAAGAATCACGGAGAAGAGAAGAACAAAACACACCAAAACAAATCTGGCGGCTAGACAAGCTGAGACCGCACAGATCGCTCGACTCTAGAGATCACCCGGCTTGACCTGAGATCGTGCGAACAGAAAACAGACAGACCGCCTGTACTGCAAGACCGCCACCTCAGACCGCACGAGCTGGAGCTTTATTGGAACGAAGAACTGAAGCTGTCGCTAGACCGCAACTCAGATCGCCTAACCGCTGAAGGTCGCCTGATCGCTGAGCTCATTGCGAACAGCATAAGAACGAACATAAACCAGTTCGCAAACTGACCGCTGCCAAACTGTTTATTCAAGCCACTGGGAATCACCAAGGAAGGAGACCGCAACCTGCTGACCGCAAACCTGCGAACACAACAAACAGTCAACTCGCTTCCGAGACCGCCCGACCTCTAAGTTGAGACCGCACGAATTAACCCAGGCTCTAGTTCTTACAGTTCTCGTTATGAATGACGGGCCATGCACCACTATTTATAGGCGGGTAGACGGATGTCGTCACCGCACAGGAGAGATACAATCACCACCCGTCAGATCACCAACGGTCTCACAAGGCAGACCGCGCGATCACACCGCTTGGTCAACCAACCGACCAAGACCGCACATCAGCAGGCAAATCACGCACAAGTCACACGAACACGAGACTGCGCACAAGCCGCACGGGCACAAGAATGCTCCTTCCTTAGATCACCAAGAGCAAACCAAGAACCAACTGGCCGACTTCAGACAAGTCGCCAGATCGCCAGCACAGGCCACCCGGTCAGGCGGTTACATAAGAACAGACCACCCGGTCTTCCAACAAAGAAGATAGGCCAACCAATCAGAACAACTCGGAAACAGACCGCAGCAATCAGAACAGACCGGCCAATCAGCAGACTGCCAGAACAGACCAGCAGATCACAAACACAGACCGCGCGGACTCGGCGGTCACCCAAAATGCAGACCGCCCGGACACCTCCACTTCACTTCAACAATTTCAACAGGTAGTGACCCATTTGACTCCCTTGTGAGTTAGGAAGGCTTAGGTGGAGTTAATTTGGCAAGGTGAGGGTGAATTTCCCCTTAATATTGTACTTTGACCAAATTAGGCCTAGAGTTGACTTAGGGTAAATTGACCAATTTAGAGGTCCCATGATGGGGCTTTTTGGTCCATTAGGTTCCTAATGACCCTATAAGGGTAGGGGAAAGATCAATTTGGCATGGTGGAGGCTAATTGACCCTAATTGAGTTAGTTTGCCCAGTTTTAGAGTTAAGGTTGACTCTAGCCAAATTGGCCTCTTTGGTTGACCCTAATGGCTCCCTATTGCTCCAAGGAGACCCCTAATGTGTTAGGGATACTATGGTGGAGTCAAGGTTCAAGGAAAGTCCCTAAAGTCCAACCCTAGGCTAGGTATCTGAAAACCGTTATATGCAAACCACTGGGGTTTCTCCTTCTCATCCAAGCTCACATGGTCCCAGAACAATTAAATTATACCTGTCGAAAAGAGCTCCGGGTACTTTTGCTGCATCAGGTCCAGTGGTTCCCAGGTATGCTCCTCTTGCCCATGATTCTTCCATAGGACCTTGACCAGCGCAACCTTCTTGCGTCGCAAGACTCGCAACTCCGTGTAGTCTATCCAAACCGGCTCCAGGTGAACCGACCGATCAGTAGCTACTGGCCCCTCCGCAGTAGATATATGCTGCTCTGGCCACAGTAGAGCCCTCTTAAGCGAGGAGACATGGAAAACGTCGTACAGTCCCTCTAACTCCGGCGGTAGCTCCAGTCTGTAACCTAGGGGACCGATCCGCTCCAGGATCCTGTAAGGCCCCATATATCTCGGACTGAGCTTCTTTCGCTCACGAACCCGCGAGACTCCATGCATCAGACGTATCTTCAAGAAGACCCGATCTCCTACCTGGAATTCCACCATATGATGACGCGCATCGTAATACTTGGCCTGCCTGCTCTGGGCCTCCAGCATCCTATCTCGAATCAGTCTCACCTGAGCCTCTGTGTCCTCCACGAACTCTGAGCCGAGTGCCTTGGGATCCTCATCCTGAACCCAAGACAATGGTGTCCTGCACCTCCATCCGTATAAAGCCTCGTAAGGTGCCCTGCCTATACTATCCTGGTGACTATTGTTGTATGAGAACTCGACTAATGGTAACGGTCTCTCCCATGGCTCCCCACGGTCCAAAATGCAAAGGCGTAGAAGATCCTCTAAGGTCCGGTTGGTACGCTCCGTTTGCCCGTCTATTTGGGGGTGGAAAGCTGTACTAAAAGTCAACTAGGTGCCCAGGTAGGCATGCACTACTCTCCACTCCCTTGACGTAAATCGTCCATCTCGATCCGACATCATCGTCCTCGACACACAATAATATCGAACAAACTGCTCTACGAACCTCCGCACCAAACCACCGACCGAATCGTCCTTCCTGATTGGAATGAACCTGGCCGCCTTCGTCAATCTGTCGATGATCACCCAAATCGAGTCATTTCCCGCACGTGATCAGGGAAGACCGTGAATAAAGTCCATAGCGATGTCGTTGAACTTCCACTCCGGTACCGGGAGTGGCTGCAATAATCCTGCTAGGTTCCGACACTCCGCCTTCACGAGTTGGCAAGACTCGCAGTGGGTCACAAAGTAGGTGATATCCTTCTTCATACCTGGCCAGTACATAGTTCTCTTCAGATCCGCTGTCATCATGGTGATACCCGGGTGCACGGAGTATCTACTACAATGAGCCTCTGTCATAATGTCCTCCCGAATTTGGCTTCCTGCTGGTATATACACTCGGCCTCTAAAACTCAACATGCCATCCTTCAACGAATAGTATCTAGCTGAGCCTGCCTCCAAGGATCTGAAAATCCGCTCTAGCTTGGCATCCTGCCTCTGCCCATCCTTGATGCGGTCTCGAATGTCGTAAGTGGTACCCATCGCCGCTAAATACACCTCATATAGTTCTAGATCGTCCCCGGATACTAAGGAGATATGCATGTCTTCGAACATCCTTACTAGCTCCATGGACATCAGCTTGGGCTCCGCTCCTGACACAGTAGCTCTCCTGCTCAGCGCTGTTGGATCTTACGGCGCCCTTAGAGGGGGGGGGGGGTGAATAAGGGAATAAAAATCCTTTTTATAATTTTAAGAAAATTACTAAATTGTTTTATAATATGAGAAGGTAAAATAACAATTTAGCTAAATGAATAGAAAATTATGATTTGCAATTTTTAGAAATAAGTACTAAATTGTTTTATGATGAAAGAGATTGAAATAAACAATTTAGATTTAGAATTGAAAACTTAGAACACAATATAATAAAGATTACGCCAAGTGATAGAAATCAAGTAAACATAAAAGAGACATGATTATATTATATGAAAAAGTGCTTACATAAATTTGATTTCTATATCGCTAGAAATCGGAGGCGTACAAATGTAAATTTATTTTCCTTTTCTATACCGACTTGTATCCCCACAAACCGGTTGGCTTTAGCCAATCCCTCCCTGGATATGGCCTCAAGCCGCTCTAGCCAATCCTTCCCCGGATATGGCCTCGAGCACCCCCTAGATCTAATCACCTAGACCTAGTCGCCAACACAAGGCGAATTTCCTCCTAAGTCCTACCCAGACCTAGTCGCCAACACAAGGCAAATTCTCTAAACGGTTACAAAAAGTATGGAATGGAAATAATGAAAACAATAATAAAAACTCCCTATATGAGATCTTCTGAAGTTGGAGATGAAGGATCGCTGTAGTATAAGCGAGGTCGAAGCGATCGTCCTTCGGATGTAGCGTGACGTAGTCCTCCTCCAGAATTCTCCTTAAGCTTTTTGTGGGTGATCCATCTTCGGCAGCATAACAGCACTGGAATTGTGGCACAAGCAACCTCTCTGGGATGGATCCTCAAAATGATCAAAGTTGGCTTCAATTTATAGAACTTGGAGCTAGCGCCTGCGGTATTACTTAGCGCCTGCGGTATCGTTCGTGTGGAGCGGTTGCAAAACTGTCGGTGGCGTGGCGCTGTGCACGATCTTCAGATAGCACCTGCGGTATCGCTAGCGCTGGCGGTAGCGTTAAGGAACCGCTGAGACTGAACCGCTGAGAGAAAAAATGATGAGATGATCTTGAGCTATCGCCTGGCGTTAGCGCTAGCGCCTGCGTTAATCCTCTAGCGCTGGCGGTAGTGCTCCATTCAGAAAGTTTGATTCCATGCTGCCTTCTACCTATGGAGTATTGCACCTATAGTTCCTGCACACTATAAACACACTACAAGCAATATCAAATACAATATGGGATTTGTTATTCTCAAACAAAGGGATGTGACACACATGTCCAACAATCTCCCCCTTTTGATAATAACAAATCCTCTAAGCAAGAAATCAACAATAGTGTTTATAGATAAGATAAGCAAGATAAAAGTGCAACTATAGTATATGATAAGCATGATGATGTGCATACTCCCCCTATCTTAATGCTCCCCCTACATAAATGCATTTTATGTGTTACTCCCCCTAAATGATAGATTTCATGAATTAGTCTCCCCTTATTTATCTATATTTCTCTCTATATACATTTCTTCAATTAATCTACCCCTTTTGGTATTATCAAAAGAAGGCGGGGTGAGGGTAGTAAGGAGACATTTATATATCATGATCGAGCTTTTCGAAATACATATAATGATAAAGAGTTTAAGCATAGCATATATAAGAGATTTCAAATATAAAGATAAGAGTTGCAAGCAAGCGGAAGATTATAATAAGCATCTTTTTGTAGGCATGAAAAGCATAAGTAAAAATATGAGTTTTAGTTCAAAAATTGAAAGATGTTTTAACCATTTTGAAATCTCAAAGTTTTTCATAAAAATACCAAGCATGAAATGAACATATCAAAGAGAGATTATACTACAATGTTACTTAATTCTAAGTTCAAGAAATACCAAAACATTGTAGAGATCATGCTAGGTTATCTAGTGCATTTTTTTATACAAAGAGTAGTATAGATAAAGCATTAGAATCCAATACTCATGAGAAGAAGTGTTATGAAAGATAATGATGTGCACGTAAGTGTATTTTGGGCAATGTTAATAATTGATTTAAATCAACAAAATACAAGACATATGTAAAGTAAAGTGCACAATAAAACACAAGTAAATTACTTTCACACACTTTAATGCACATAATTTTTTTTAACAAACTGGTGTAATAACTAAGGTTTGCACAAGACACTTTACTATTCTTTCCAAGGTGCTCAACCTCACAATGCTTATGAAGACTTATCAGGAGGTTCAAGTAGTGCTTGGTGGAGTTATATTTGTCTACATATATAATAAATTTTTTTTCATATTTGTGAGACAACATTCTCCGAATACACCTGTTTTGCAAACCAAAATTTTTAACTAAACCACTTTTCTAAATTTCATAAGTGCAATTCAAATGTAGTGTAGGCAATAAACTTATGCAAGCTTTAATTCATTGTACAAATACAATACACAAGCAAGCATTTTTAGATTTAGACACACATGTTGATTACCAAAATAAGTGAGTGAAATGTATCATTATCAATCATAAAACATTTACTCATACTTAGAGGCATGCTAAGCTTGGTTCTACACATTTTGCAATACAATTGATGCACTTTAAATAGATATATCAAAGCATGATAAAGAAAACAATGTTCATAGTAATTTGAAGGAATATGTTTTAACATTGTAAATAATTCTAAATAATAGAAATCATACATGCTTGATATTGGCAATAAAGATCATACAGTTCTTTTGTTTTGAATATGATAAGCATGATGAATTCCTTGAAACATAAATTTGAAATCCGTTTGTCCGTCATTCGTCGAGACTTCACGTGAACATTCGACGAATTGACTTAGCCATCATCGAGACTTCACGTGAACATTCGACGAATTGACTTAGCCATTGAAAAATACTGACCAAAGCTTGAAAATTGTCTTCTGTTTTCATTCGTCGGAATTCGTCGGGAGTTCTCGAGAACATTCGACAAATTGACTTAGCCGCACCATTTCCTTCACAAGTCTACCTTTTTGACTTCTGTCTGCGTTCGTCGATATTCGTCGAGACTTCACGTGAACATTCGACGAATAGACTTAGCCGCAAAAATTTCTTCTTTAAACTAGAAATTTGGCTTCTGTCTGGATTCGTCGAGATTCATCGGAACTTCACGAGACATCTCGACGAATTGATTTAGCAAAAAATTCTTTTCTTCTGAAAACCTGCTCCACTCCTCAAGTTTTTTTTGTTTAGAAATTTTTTTTTAATAAAAAAAAGAAAAATCACACAAACATATTTTTATATTTTTGAATTTTGAATTTTTGTAGTTGATTTTTCATAATATAAATAAAATGAAAATAATTAATATCAGAAATTCAAAAACAAATTAGTACATATAAACTAACATATTTTTAAGTATATTTAGAAATTTTAAAAATCAGAAAATTCACAAACCCACTATAGCGCCGGCGCTAGTGATAGCGCGGCAAACAGTACGTGATTTTTTTTAGAATTTTAAATTTTTGATTTTTGATATTTATTAAGTGTCCTTAGAGTAGTTCCATGCTGAAATTTCCGAATTTTTGGAGATCTCTAGGTGGATCAAATTTGCATGAAACTATGGCTTTTTCAAATTCTTGTGTTTTTCAAAAACATTTAATCATGAAAAGATAAATTATGAAGACACAAGAGGACATTTTTTATTAAACAACCCAAAATATGCATGATTTAAGTAATAAGTGAATAAAAATGTTCATGCAGTGAGTAATATAAGTATGTCCTATGATTAAAGACTACCCCGACTAAATGTCTACACCTTAGCCCCGTACTAAGTGACGGATGGGCATGAGGAGCTGCACACATGCCGTAGGTTGGGGTGTTAGTCCCATATGCACACACTAGAGAACACTCAACCTAGCACTCTTTCCCCCCAGTGCCTCGCAAGGCCCCACTAGAACCCTCCCCAGTTAAGGACAAGACATGACTTAGAGGTTAGGTCTATAATGCATACAATCCTACGCCCCCGCTATTGTGAGATATGAAGTCATAGGTGAAATAATCTTTTGGACAACCTATGCTTTTAAATCTAAGGGTTTATATATAAACTATGGGTTTTGTTTGATGTGATGAGTTATAAAGCCGCATAGTTTTTCTACTTTTATGAGATGACGATATGTGATAACTAGCATAATTACTAATATTCAATAAGTGACAATGCTAGTATGATGAGTTTTGGGTTTAATGTTATGTCATAAGATTAATATTGAAATTGTATGTATTCCAAAATAGAATTTCAAATTATAGATCTAGAATAGAGTGATGATTAAGTTTGATGTATTTTTATTATTCTTAGGTTGGTTCTAGAATCTATATATATGTGAGATACATGCAATCAATAGCAAAGCATATCAATACACCAAATAAGATATGAAACTATAATATCAATAGCCATCACATATTTCATAATTCCTAATGTTGATAATATTAGATGATTTAAGATGATTCTTGTTAGATCATGAATTATGATATATGATTATAGTGAATTTTAGCATATGATATTAATAGATCATGGTGGTGATTATATAGTTCATATTCATCCCTTTTAATATGTAGTGACTGCTTGTAAAGTGAATATTATACTACATATATATAAAGGACAAAATATTTTGGCTATTTTGAATTGTTTTGTAAATTTTTCTTTTTGATCTTAATACAAGATATCTGAAAGAAAAGGATAACGATACTTAACATAATTTTTCAGAAAATAATAATTAGAGAAATCGGAATTTTTTATAAAAATAGGCTACCGCCGGCGTTAGTGATAACGCCTGGCATTAGCAACTCATGGTTTTTGATTTACAATTTTGAGTTACAATTTTTGATTTAAAAACACATGGTTTCTTTTATATCATTTGATTCCGATATTTCTTGATTATGATTATTCAAAATAGGGGCTATCATATGCAACAAAGAAATTAGACAAGAATCAAAAACGTTGCGCATTTTAATTTTTAGCTTAAGCCCTTTAATAAACCATTTAAATCCATTTTTGAAAATAATTTCATTAGTCTTGAAAATAATTTATATATTCAAATTATAATGTTAAATCAAGACATAGATGGGTAAAGGATTTATAAGGATATATATATATATATAAGCAATTTTAAAAGACGAAAGGTAGGTCACATTTAAGATCATATGACTTTATGTTCAATTTTAATTCAATTTGATTTGATAAACATTTAGGCTTAATATATGAAAGTCATATTTCATGATATATAAATTGATCATAGCATGTTTGTTTAAAAAATAAAAATAAAGAAAAGAAAAGTGACAATAAGCATATCATGAAGTAGAGTAGTGATATTTCATTTTTATTTGTTTCTACTTCATGCAATTGGAAGATACTAAATGATAAGAGATTTAGGTATCCAAAGTTGACCATGTGTAATGGTTCCTTTGGGCACCCAAATATGACATGATGATTTTGTAGGAGACAAGGGTAAATGGGCCTTTTCAATTAAAGTTGATGTATCATTTTTCTTTAAGGGTCTCCATTCATACCTTGGTGGTTTATATTTTAAATTCATATTATGATTATGTGACATCTTTATATGATTATATTTGTTTGAAAAATAATTCATTTGTGATTTAAGTTTATTCAAATTATTTTTCAAAATAGATTGATGTTGATAATCATAATGAATTTTATTACATGGATTCTTTGAAATTTTATAAGAGTGATTGTCTTTCTTTAGAAGTGATTGTTGAAAGAATGGGTTACAATATGTTTTAAAAGATTGATTATTATTTTGATGATTTTCATTTCCACTCTTTCTTATAGACATACTCTTATAATATGAAGGATAATATTTTATATTTTGATTTTCATGAAAAGGAGTTTTTAAATTTGAGTCATGATTGAAAATATATTGAGACTTATAATAGTGACTCTTAAGAATTTTATGAGGATCATAATTCTTTTTGAAACCAAACTCCTTTTGATTTAATGTGTGAAAATGGTCCTTTTTATAAATGATTTTGTAAGTTAATCTATCCTTGTTATTCAAAATCTTATGATGAAATTCATTACATGACATTTGAAATTTTTCAACAAAAGATTTTAATTGTATTAACTTACAAGTTAAAGCATCATTTTCTACTATCAATTTTTCATTATGTTCTTTAGAAACTAAGAGCCCTTTTTCAATATCCTTGAATTTTTTTTAATAGATTACAATCTAAACAAGGAATATGAATTTTACCTAAAGAGCATGAAATAGAATTTAACACATCAATATTTGATTTTACATTATCGTTTGCTTTTAAAGATTTATTTTCTAAACGTAATTTGGAATTAGCAATTTTTAACTTTAAAATTTTACGTTTAGCAATTTTAAGCATAGGAGAAGTAGAAATAGAATTCGTTACAAAAAGAGAAGTTTTTGATTTTCTTACATTGATATGGGATGAGGCAAGATTTGAACCAACGATTCCTTTGACATCTTCTTTGCATTCCTCTTCCATAGTTGAATTTCGGTCTTCTCTTTTGCTTGATGTGTTGCCATCAAATGAGTCCAACATTGTGACTTTGTATTCTTCTTCCTTCAAGCATAAGTCCTCATCGATTTCTTCTCTTGGATCCATAAGGAATTCCTTGTCGATTTCTTCTCTTGGATCCATAAGGAATTCCTCGTCGATTTCTTCTCTTGGATCCAGAAGGAATTCCTCTTGTTCATCATATGTAGAAGGAAGACGATAAGTATTCTCAAGAAATTTCCAAACTTCATAAGCAGTAGGAAGTGTATAGATAAGTTTGAAAATATTTTGATCTAATGCACAATATAGACTATTCATAGATTTGACATTTAAAAACATTTCATTTTTATTTAAAATACTTGGGGCCATTTTAATTGTAATATTCCATACTTTAATATCCAAAGATTTAAGAAATTTTTCCATAAGAAATTTCCACCCATTATAATATTTACCTTCAAATAAAGGTGGTGCTAAAGATTTTTTATTTATAAGAAAATTTCCCTTACTAGTAGAAGCGAGATCATGAGACGCCATTATTCCCGGTTGTTAAACCGATTTGGAATAACCTGCTCTGATACCACTTGTTGGATCTTACGGCGCCCTTAGAGGGGGGGTGAATAAGGGAAAAATCCTTTTTATAATTTTAAGAAAATTACTAAATTGTTTTATAATATGAGAAGGTAAAATAACAATTTAGCTAAATGAATAGAAAATTATGATTTGCAATTTTTAGAAATAAGTACTAAATTGTTTTAGGATAAAAGAGATTGAAATAAACAATTTAGATTTAGAATTGAAAACTTAGAACACAATATAATAGAGATTACGCCAAGTGATAGAAATCAAGTAAACACAAAAGAGACATGATTATATTATATGAAAAAGTGTTTACATAAATTTGATTTCTATATCGCTAGAAATTGGAGGCGTACAAATGTAAATTTCTTTTCCTTTTCTATACCGACTTGTATCCCCACAAACCGGTTGGCTTTAGCCAATCCTTCCCCGGATATGGCCTCAAGCCGCTCTAGCCAATCCTTCCCCGGATATGGACTCGAGCACCCCCTAGATCTAATCACCTAGACCTAGTCGCCAACACAAGGCGAATTTCCCCCTAAGTCCTACCCAGACCTAGTCGCCAACACAAGGCGAATTCTCTAAACGGTTACAAAAAGTATGGAATGGAAATAATGAAAACAATAATAAAAACTCCCTATATGAGATCTTCTGAAGTTGGAGATGAAGGATCGCTGTAGTATAAGCGAGGTCGAAGCGATCGTCCTTCGGATGTAGCGTGACGTAGTCCTCCTCCAGAATTCTCCTTAAGCTTTTTATGGGAGATCCATCTTCGGCAACATAACAACACTGGAATTGTGGCACAAGCAACCTTTCTGGGATGGATCCTCAAAATGATCGAAGTTGGCTTCAATTTATAGAACTTGGAGCTAGCGCCTGCGGTAGTACTTAGCGCCTGCGGTATCGTTCTTGTGGAATGGTTGCGAAACCGTCGGCGGCGTGGCGCTGTGCATGATCTTCAGATAGCGCCTGCGGTATCGTTAGCGCTGGCGGTAGCGTTAAGGAACCGCTGAGACTGAACCGCTGAGACAAAAAATGCTGAGATGATCTTGAGCTATCGCCTGGCGTTAGCGCTAGCGCTGGCGGTAGCTCTAGCGCCTGCGTTAATCCTCTAGCGCTGGCGGTAGTGCTCCATTCAGAAAGTTTGATTCCATGCTGCCTTCTACCTATGGAGTATTGCACCTATAGTTCCTTCACACTATAAACACACTACAAGAAATATCAAATACAATATGGGATTTGTTATTCTCAAACAAAGGGATGTGACACACATGTCCAACAAGCGCATCCGTTACTACATTCTCCTTCCCTGGGTGGTAATGCATCGTGTACTGGTGGTCTGATAAAAACTCCAACCATCGCCTCTGCCGGATGTTCAGCTCCTTCTGCGTATCTACGTACTTCAGATTATTGTGATATGAGAATATGTCACAGTGGACACCGTAGAGATAGTGTCGCCAGATCTTGAGAGCGAATACGATTGCTCCCATCTCCAAGTCATGCACCGGGTAGTTCCGCTCGTGGTTCTTCAACTGGCGGGAGGCGTAAGCTATCGCATGCCCGTTCTGCATCAAAACGACACCCATCCCCTGATAAGACGCATCCGTGTACACCTGAAATCCTTCCCTCCCCGACAGAAGGGCCAGGATGGGAGCCGTAGTAAGTCGACCCTTCAGCTCCTGGAAGCTGCCTCACACTGCGGTGTCCATGTGAAAGCAGCATCCTTTTTTGTCAGGATGTGAGCGTGAGGGCTATCTGTGAAAACCCCTGCACGAACTTTCGGTAGTAGCCGGCAAGTCCCAAGAAACTCCTCACGTCGGTGGCCGTCTTCAACGACGGCCAATGCCGTACTGCCTGGATCTTTTCTGGGTCCACTACTAGACCAGCTCCACTGATGATATGGCCTAGGAAGGCCACCTCCTTCAGCCAAAACTGGCACTTGCTAAACTTCGCATACAAACGATGCTCCTGAAGATTCTCCAAGGTTAGTGCCAAATGTCGTTCATGCTCCTCCTCCGACTTTGAATAGATGAGGATGTCGTCAATGAACACAATGACAAAGATGTCGAGATAAGGCTCGAACACCCGGTTCATCAAACTCATAAATGTTGATGGTGCATTTGTGAGCCCGAACGGCATCACAGTGAACTCATATAATCCAAATCGGCTGCTGAAGGCCGTCTTCGGGATATCCTCTGTCACAACCCGCATTTTCCCAAAAATTTAATGCATATTATCAGAGCAAGGGGAAAATACGCGTCGTGATGCCACGTCCTGCAGGAGATGACTACAGACGCTCAGGCAAACACTCCTTACGATAAATTTATAAAAGACATATATATGTTTGAGATAAAAAAAGAAAATTTATATTTTTAGCATAGGACCGCGTCCCTCGGTCCGGTGGATCACTACTCCACGAGTAGAAAGCTATACATACGCAGCGGAAAATAAGTTCATTTTTAGCCTACATGAGCATGAAGATCCACATCCCAGAAATGATATGCACATGTCTATGTTTAGCATAGTAGGAAAGGATTTTCTACGATCTTCAAGGTATGTGACAATTAATAAAAATCATGATATGCAAAAATGACATTTTTATACCAATAAAGTAACTAATGCATCCTAGCATAAAGCTTCGTAGAGAGCAAGTAGGTAAACAACCTGAAAGTAACAACAAAACAACTAGCAAGTAAACTAGTACAAGAAAACTAAAGCTATGGGCGCCAACAACTGACACGAGCCCATAGAAAAGAAGGAAAAAAAACACCCAAAAGAGGGTAACATCTAAAGAACTGCCCCTTACCTAGAAGAGAGGAAGGGCCTCGACAGGAAAACTGAATGACACCGCTCTAACTCCTGCGGCAGCTAAAGACCTGAACCTGAGACATTCATAAGAAAAGAATGCCTCAGCCCAAAGGGTGCAAGAAAACCAAGATTAGCAACAATCAGAAATAAAAGATTGCAGAAAGGAGAACTGAGCAGATAAACATCAATAATCTTACAACAACTCGAGCTAGCTCAAACGAGTGCACTCGGTAAGAGGAAAAGAAAAGCCTGCACCAGAAGGTATTAGCCAAAAAATCAAAGCCCACCACGTGTCCTCCATTGCGGCTCAGATGTGATGGTCATACATATAATATCATAATACACATATATAAGCATATATGTTTATAAGAACTTGAGACTGATCAACTTGAAGGAAAAGCGTCCCCCAAAAGAAGGCACTGCGACGGTGGTATCTTCCACTAACGCCCGCAGCCCATAACCGGGTGGTGGTCCTTTATCCACTGCCACCCAAAAACCAAAATCGGGTGGTGGTACTCTATCCACTGCCACCCAAAAAGCCAATACCGGGTGGTGGTCCTTTATCCACTGCCACCCAAAACTACCCACCGTGCACGGCTTAAGACAAAGGTTCTAAATAATTGAATTAAGTTTCAATTAATACACGGGACATATCCTGAGATATCAGCACCATAACACCCTAAGAATAGGGTCACAAAGAAATAAACCCTACTCAATGATTCATTTGAAAACACTTGGTGAGTCCAAACTTGACTCCCAACGAACTTCCCGTAACAGTACGACGAATAAGGCACGAAACTATACCATAACCGGACACCAATCAATTACAGGACAACTCAAAGAATAAAGCATAGCTTCATCTTAAAAGTCTCAACGAAAAGACTAAAATGCTTGATAACACCGCTTTAGATACCCGGGAACACCCGACAAAAAGAACATATAAATATATGAGGAAACAATTCAGAATAAGCGAAGAAATCGACGAGAAAGACTTATGTTAAAGTCGACGAGAAAGACTTATATCAGAGTCGACGAGAAAGACTCATATCAAAGTCGACGAGAAACTTCATTAAAAAAGAAGTAATTGTACGATCTTAGGGCGAGCAAACTTTTCTAAACCTAGGGAAGCCTTATCAGACTACCTGGTAGCATAACTAAACAGGTAAGGAAGCTATCCCAATTCCAAGGTGATAACAGCAGGAATCAAGAACCCAGAACAGCAATCAAGACCCAAAAAGGGAAAACACAACAGCCACTAACCTAAAATCAACAGGTTAGGTAGACAAGGAAGAAGAAAGGACTAAAATGAAGGACTTCCAATCATCCAGCAAAATCAAGCCAAGGGGACTAATACTACTTGAAGGACACGACCAACAAGAGAGCCTAGCATAACTAAGCTTCAGGAAACAAAGTCATTAAGGAAAAAGACCGCTATTTGCAGCCCACAACCACTAAAAAGAAATCTTTACATTCAATCAGATAGCTAAGACAGTGAGGAGGAAGCATTACCCTTCACTGAGAAAGTTAACACCAAAAATTTACATAGAAGACTGAGTCTGAAAAGGTTTAAAATACTCAGAAATAAAAGACAGATTATACAGAAAACCATGGAGTTTTGGACAGAAATTCTGGACAAAAGGCTAGAAAATTCAGGAACTACACAGAGAGAACTTCTAAACAAGTCTAGGGTATAAACAAGAATCAAAATGCACAAGAAGAAACTTGATTTCCGAGAATACGCAAAAAGCGACTTTTCTGAGAGGACCTATCAGAACAACCAGGAAAACCACAACGAAACTTCACTTGCAGAAAAAGGGGGAGAAACAATCAAAAAGACATATATATATATATATGTATATTATATATATATATAAAGAAGATTTAGAGTTCTGAAGAAATACACGAGCCCAGGGAGGGGAAAAGAGCAAATAAATGACCTCAGCAGCTAGGCTACTAGTGCGAGACTATGAGTGCTTCAAGTTTAACAATTGCTAGCCTCGCAAAGTCATCGAGAACTAGCAAGGGAAATTCCCCAAACCGTCGAGGATTAGCAAGCGAGATTTCCGGAAATTTAATCAACAAAAACAAGAAACCCAAAACCACTGTGGTGAGGGCCCCTGCGTCCACCCACATTCCAGTCTAAAACCAGTTTTCAACATGAACTTAATGGCAACATGCGTGGGTTGATGCTCAAGGAGGGTCTTATAATTAATATAGGGTACAAATCTTTAGCATTTACACTAAAAGTGCGCAGTCGCTTAATAACAATTGATAGTGTTACCAAAAGAATGAAGCTGCCCTTAAGTGAAATGGATATAAGGCTCGAACCCGAAATACATCTACACAACTTTTAAGCTTGACAATTGCTAGCCTCGCTAAGTCAGCGAGAATTAGCAAGGAAAATTCCCAGGAAATTTAGCCCCTAATTCCCCAACCCGTCCAGAGTTAGGAAACGAACTTTCCGGGGAATTTATGATCTAATGCTCTCCGACCCATCTAGAGTTATCAACATAAATTTCCGGGAAGTTTAACCCACCAAACCGATATAACTTAGCCAACAAAAGAACAGTCCGGGATTGGAAATTTGGCAAGCAAGACCATCCATAATTAACCAAGTAGTATGTGAAATAAGCAGGGTTTATCAAGTAACCGCGATTCGGGACTAGCATAACCAAACTCAAGGAGCAGCCCCCAGGTAAGGAAAATAAAACCGACAGCTCCCATTGAACAAAAATCAAGGTGCAGCCCCCCATATAACCAACCAAGGAGCAGCCCCCATATCACCAACCAAGGAGCAGCCCCCATATAACCAACCAAGGAGCAGCCCCCATGAAACAGCCCTCATATACAGCCCCCATTAGACCAAAGGAAATAAGAGCAGCCCTTAATAAAATGCACAGGAATAAGAGCAGCCCCTACATAACTAAATAAAAAAATACAGGAGGTAGCCCTTAATCACCAAGGAGCAGCCCCCCCCCCCCCCCCCCCCCCCCCTAAATTGACAAAAATAAGTAGCAGCTCTTAGCAAAAGCATAACAGCCCCCGTTAAAACCAACTGGATGAACATACAACAGCCCCTAAAGAAAAAAATCAGGACTATACAAGCAGCAGCCAAAAAAAATGGAATATATGCAACCCAAGGCCAAGGTAGCATAACCCAAGCAGCAGCCCCAAATTAAACCCAATCAGGATGGTTATATAACAGCAGATAAAATAGATAAAAAAAATCCTATAACAGCAGCCTCCCTCGACAAGAAGCAGCACTAAAGCGGAACGACTAAGCAACCGCCAAGGTATAACCAACACAAGGAGTATGAATCATAAGCCCTCACAAACAAAGAACGAAGGGGGAAGAAGGGGAGGCAGTTTTCTTGCCTGAATTAGGAGCCGACACGACTTGCCGAAGCGAAGACCACGACCGGGAGGCCTCACCACCACTGCCGAAGCTAACAAGGGCCCTCCGCAACCCCACTCCCGCGACAAAACCAGCCTCCAGCGACCTTGACCCACCCTACCTCGACGGCTCCGGCGCCTCGCGACACCCGCCGACGGAAACCCTAACTTCCTTCACGGGGCAAGAGGGGGTGCGGGAAAAAGGAGAGGAAAGGAAGAACTGCTTTGCAATATTTCTCATCCCAAGGCCTAAAATAACAAAAAACTGAGCAATGAAAATATATATACACATATACGTGTGTATATATATATATATATGTATATACATATTTTCTTTTAGGAGTTCTAACAAGAAGAACGAAAAACTATACGCACATATACGAATATCCTATCGTCAAATTCATCGGACGACGACGTACATGAAACGGCAACGCCCTCCCGCATCAGTACCACGCAACGTAACATTAATATTTAAACTATTGATATTACCATAACCCTACTTAAAATTAATTATAAAAAATACCTGGGGCGTTACAGCCACCCCCTAACAAAAAGTTTTGCCCCGAAACTTTGAACCGAAACTTAGAAAACAACGAATGAAAAGAGCAAAGGGAGAGGTAAGCCCACACTCGCTAGATAGAAACGCTAACCGAAGAGGGCTAGGAAAATAGATGCGGGTAAGATTACCCAAAAGGAAAAGGACATTACCAATGAACTCGAAATGTCCAAGCCGAGAACAGAAAGCAGATCGCGGAACATCTGACTCGCGGATCCCCAACTAAAGGAAGCCTAAACGAAGATCAGCCTTCGTAAACACCAAACTACCACGCAACTGGTCAAGCAAAACACCAATCTGAGGCAACGACTATCTACTCTTGACGGTCACCTTGACCAGTTCTCGATAATCGAAACACAACCACACCGAACTATCTTTCTTCTTCACGAACAAGATGAAAGCACTCCGGGGCAAGGAACTAGGCCAGGAAAAAGCCACACTGCAACCACTCTCTAACTGAGTGTGCAACTCTCGCAACGCACACAGGGCCAAAGGGTACGGTGCCTTAGCAATAGGACGGGTACCCGACTCAAGGTCAGAAACAAACTCCGAAATTCTCACAGGCAGAAAAACTAGGGGGATTAACTGGGAAGACATCAGGGAACTCCCGCGCCACAGGAAAAACCTCGATATATGGTCAACTGATAACGGTTTCTAGCATAGAAATGAGGTAAGCATACCCACCGGGAACTAAAAGGTTCTGAGCATATGCCGCGGAAAGAAACGGAGGTAAAACCTAGCGCAAAAAGCCAACACACTCAAGGAAAGACCGATGTCCGGCTAAAGGACCAAACGCTTTACCTTGCGCGCACCCGAAGACTCGCCCTCTAACTGGGGAGTCGACTCCGACGAACTACGCTCTGGAGTCATCGACTGCAATTATGAACAAACACCCCAATAGACCTAGCTTAAGACACACCAGCTAGCAAACTATAATTTCCTAACTCGATACAGATCAGAAAAGTGTAGATACTTGCTCTTGTTGTTACCTTGCTCTGGGAATTCATGAAATGATGTTATGCTTAACTTAGGATGATATATCATCATCCTATCAACTTATGTGCATATAATATAAAAGCATGAATGCCAAATTTTATTTCAAATCATGTGTGTACGAGCGTCATCATGTATGTCTTTAGCATGGCACGTGTGCTAATGCTATGTTATGATGTATATGCAGTGCTATGCAATCTAAAAAGGCCTTAATGCATGCTATGAGCGGCGTACACATGCGATCTTATGCATCCCATACTACATATTATCGCATGTAACGAAAAAGAAAAATGAGCTAATGGACACGCATGCGACCTACGTTATGCATCCCATACTACATAACAGTCGTATGTTGTCACCTATGAGGATCCATATACAAACACATATTATGCATCCCATACAACATAATATGCCCCGTATACTTCTTATCATGCTATGAGTGTAGTGTTCATGCTTCAGCCAAGACATACTGATGACCCCTTGGTGTGTGTTTGCAATGAATAGCGATTCTCACCAGGCGGTTAACCGGGCCAACCAGACTATCCCAGCAACCCGGCTAACCTCCCTCTGATACCAACTGTCACAACCCACATTTTCCCAAGAATTTAATGCATATTATCAGAGCAAGGGGAAAATACGCGTCATGATGCCACGTCCTACAGGAGACGACTACAGACGCTCAGGCAAACACTCCTTACGATAAATTTATAAAAGACATATATATGTTTGAGATAAAAAAAGAAAATTTACATTTTTAGCTTAGGACCGCGTCCCTCGGTCCGGTGGATCACTACTCCACGAGTAGAAAGCTATACATACGCAGCGGAAAATAAGTTCATTTTAGCCTACATGAGCATGAAGATCCACATCCCAGAAATGATATGCACATGTCTATGTTTATTATAGTAGGAAAGGATTTTCTACGATCTTCAAGGTATGTGACAATTAATAAAAATCATGATATGCAAAAATGACATTTTTATACCAATAAAGTAACTAATGCATCCTAGCATAAAGCTTCCCAGAGAGCAAGTAGGTAAACAACCTGAAAGTAACAGCAAAACAACTAGCAAGTAAACTAGTACAAGAAAACTAAAGCTATGGGCGCCAACAACTGACACGAGCCCATAGAAAAGAAGGAAAAAAAACACCCAAAAGAGGGCAACATCTAAAGAACTGCCCCTTACCTAGAAGAGAGGAAGGGCCTCGACAGGAAAACTGAACGACACCGCTCTAACTCCTGCGGCAGCTAAAGACCTGAACCTGAGACTTTCATAAGAAAAGAATGCCTCAGCCCAAAGGGTGCAAGAAAACTAAGATTAACAGCAATCAGAAATAAAAGATTGCAGAAAGGAGAACTGAGCAGATAAACATCAATAATCTTACAACAACTCGAGCCAGCTCAAACGAGTGCACTCGGTAAGAGGAAAAGAAAAGCCTGCACCATAAGGTATTAGCCAAAACAATCAAAGCCCACCACGTGTCCGCCATTGCGGCTCAGAGGTGATGGTCATACATATAATATCATAATACACATATATAAGCATATATGTTTATAAGAACTTGAAACTGATCATCTCGAGGGAAAAGCGTCCCCCAAAAGAAGGCACTGCGATGGTGGTATCTTCCACTAACGCCCGCAGTCCAAAACTGGGTGGTGGTCCTTTATCCACTGCCACCCAAAAACCAAAACCGGGTGGTGGTACTCTATCCACTGCCACCCAAAAAGCCAATACTGGGTGGTGGTCCTTTATCCACTGCCACCCAAAACTACCCACCGTGCAAGGCTTAAGACAATGGTTCTAAATAATTGAATTAAGTTTCAATTAAGACACGGGACATATCCCGAGATATCAGCACCATAACACCCTAAGAATAGGGTCACAAAGAAATAAACCCTACTCAACGATTCATTTGAAAACACTTGGTGAGTCCAAACTTGACTCCCAATGAACTTCCTATAATAGTATGACGAATAAGGCACGAAACAATACCATAACCGGTCACCAATCAATTACAGGACAACTCAAAGAATAAAGCATAGCTTCATCTAAAAGTCTCAACGAAAAGACTAAAATGCGTGATAACACCGCTTAAGATACCCGAGAACACCCGACAAAAAGAACATATAAATATATGAGGAAACAATTCAGAATAAGCGAAGAAATCGACGAGAAAGACTTATATCAAAGTCAACGAGAAAGACTTATATCAAAGTCGACGAGAAAGACTTATATCAAAGTCGACGAGAAAGACTCATATCAAAGTCGACGAGAAACTTCATTAAAGAAGAAGTAATTGTACGATCTTAGGGCGAGCAAACTTTTCTAAACCTAGGGAAGCCTTATCAGACTACCTGGTAGCATAACTAAACAGGTAAGGAAGCTATCCCAATTCCAAGGGGATGACAGCTGGAATCAATAACCCAGAACACCAATCAAGACCCAAAAAAGGGAAAACACAACAGCCACTAACCTAAAATCAACAGGTTAGGCAGACAAGGAAGAAGAAAGGACTAAAATGAAGGACTTCCAATCATCCAGCAAAATCAAGCCAAGGGGACTAATACTACTTGAAGGACACGACCAACAAGAGAGCCTAGCATAACTAAGCTTCAGGAAACAAAGTCATTAAGGAAAAAGACCGCTATTTGCAGCCCACAACCACTAAAAAGAAATCTTTACATTCAATCAGATAGCTAAGACAGTGAGGAGGAAGCATTACCCTTCACTGAGAAAGTTAACACCAAAAATTTACATAGAAGGCTGAGTCTGAAAAGGTTTAAAATACTCAGAAATAAAAGACAAATTACACAGAAAACCAGGGAGTTCTGGACAGAAATTCTGGACAAAAGGCTAGAAAATTCAGGAACTACACAGAGAGAACTTCTAAACAAGTCTATGGTATAAACAGGAATCAAAATGCACAAGAAGAAACTTGATTTCCGAGAATACGCAGAAAGCGACTTTTCTGAGAGGACCTATCAGAACAACCAGGAAGACCACAACGAAACTTCACTTGCAGAAAAAGGGGGGAAACAATCAAAAAGACATATCTATATATGTATATATTATATATATAAAGAAGATTTAGAGTTCTGAAGAAATACACGAGCCCAGGGAGGGGAAAAGAGTAAATAAATGACCTTAACAGCTAGGCTACTAGTGCGAGACTATGAGTGCTTCAAGTTTAACAATTGCTAGCCTCGCAAAGTCATCGAGAACTAGCAAGGGAAATTCCCCAAACCGTCGAGGATTAGCAAGCGAGATTTCCGGAAATTTAATCAACAAAAAAAAGAAACCCAAAACCACTGTGGT
The DNA here is from genome assembly GCA_033032865.1 of Dactylorhiza incarnata. Lineage (NCBI taxonomy): Eukaryota > Viridiplantae > Streptophyta > Magnoliopsida > Asparagales > Orchidaceae > Dactylorhiza > Dactylorhiza incarnata. The sequence continues at coordinate 26,031,892 of JAWHQI010000002.1, forward strand.
GAGGGCCCCTGCGTCCACCCACACTCCAGTCTAAAACCAGTTTTCATCATGAACTTAACCGCAACATGCGTGGGTTGATGCTCAAGGAGGGTCTTATAATTAATATAGGGTACAAATCTTTAGCATTTACACTAAAAGTGCGCAGTCGCTTAATAGCAATTGATAGTGTTACCAAAAGAATGAAGCTGCCCTTAAGTGAAAAGGATATAGGGCTCGAACCCGAAATACATCTACACAACTTTTAAGCTTGACAATTGCTAGCCTCGCTAAGTCATCAAGAATTCGCAAGGAAAATTCCCAGGAAATTTAGTGCCTAATTCCCCAACCCGTCCGGAGTTAGGAAACGAACTTTTCGGGGAATTTATGATCTAATGCTCTCCGACCCATCTAGAGTTATCAACATAAATTTCAGGGAAGTTTAACCCACCAAACCGATATAACTTAGCCAACAAAAGAACAGCGCAGGATTGGAAATTTGGCGAGCAAGACCATCCATAATTAACCAAGTAGTATGTGAAATAAGCAGGGTTTAACAAGTAACCGCGATTCGGGACTAGCTTAACCAAACTCAAGGAGCAGCCCCCAGGTAAGGAAAGTAAAACAGACAGCTCCCATTGATCAAAAATCAAGGTGCAGGCCCCCCCCATATAACCAACCAAGGAGCAGCCCCCATATCACCAACCAAGGAGCAGCCCCCATATAACCAACCAAGGAGCAGCCCCCATGAAACAACCCTCATATACAGCCCCCATTAGACCAAAGGAAATAAGAGCAGCCCTTAATAAAATGCACAGGAATAAGAGCAGCCCTACATAACTAAATAAAAAAAATACAGGAGGTAGCCCTTAATCACCAAGGAGCCCCCAAATTAAACCCAATCAGGATGGTTATATAGCTGCAGATAAAATAGATAAAAAAATCCTATAACAACAGCCTCCCTCGACAAGAATCAACACTAAAGCGGAACGACTAAGCAACCGCCAAGGTATAACCAGCACAAGGAGTATGAATCATAAGCCCTCACAAATAAAGAACGAAGGGGGAAGAAGGGGAGGCGGTTTTCTTGCCTGAATTAGGAGCCGACACGACTTGCCGAAGAGAAGACCACGGCCGGGAGGCCTCACCACCACTGTCGAAGCTAATAAGGGGCCTCCGCAACCCCGCTCCGGCGACAAAACCAGCCTCCAGCGACCTTGAACCACCCTACCTCGACGGCTCCAGCGCCTCGCGACACCCGCCGACGAAAACCCTAACTTCCTTCACGGGGCAAGAGGGGGTGCGGGAAAAAGGAGAGGAAAGGAAGAACTGCTTTGCAATATTTCTCATCCCAAGGCCTAAAATAACAAAAATCTGAGCAATTAAAATATATATATACATACACGTGTATATATATATGTATATACATATTTTATTTTAGGAGTTCTAACAAGAAGAACGAAAAACTATACGCACATATACGAATATCCTATCGTCAAATTCATCGGACGACGACGTACATGAAACGGCAACGCCCTCCCGCATCAGTACCACGCAACGTAACATTAATATATAAACTGTTGATATTACCATAACCCTACTTAAAATTAATTATAAAAATAAACCTGGGGCGTTACATCCTCCTCCTGGATCCGCAACTGATAATACCCTGAGCTCAAATCCAGCTTCGAAAAGCAGTGGGCTCCCTCCAGCTGGTCAAACAGCTCGTCGATCCTTGGTAATGGGTACATATTCCGGACCATCAGTCGGTTCAGAGCTCTGTAGTCGATGCACAATCTGAGCGTCCCATCCTTCTTCTTCACGAACAACACCGGAGCTCCCCAAGGTGAGGAACTTGGCCTAACGAACCCAGCTTCCACCAGCTCCTGCAGCTGGCTCTGAAACTCCACTAGCTCCTTCGGGGCCATCCGGCAGGAGGCCCTGGATACCGGCTTAGCCCCCGGCACCAGTTAGATTTGGAAATCTTTCTCACGATGCGGAGGTAGTCTGGGTAGCTTCTCTGGCAATACGTCAGCAAAATCCCGCACGACCGAGATATTTAACACGGAGTCTTTGACTTCCATCGCCTCGAAGAGCACCTGATATACCTCGTCTCCCTGCAGGTGGGCCTTGATGGCCTGAACTGATGATAAAGGGATATAAGAGGCGGATTTAGTACCTTCGATCACTACTTCACCACCTTCATGCTTTAAAACGATCATCCTTGCCGGACAGTCAATCTTTGCATGGTTCCAGTGCACCCAGGTCATGCCAAAGATCAGATCAAAGTCCTTTATCTTCAAGCGTGTCGCCGACGCTTCGAATTCCCTCCAATCTCCACATTCATGTTGCACTTTGCATTTGTTAGAACTTCAGATCCATCCGGGAATCGCACTCTCCTGTAGATGCCCTCGAAGTGTTGTACTTGGCACAGATCATCTACGAACTCTTCCGAGATGAACGAGTGAGAGGAACCCGTATCGAATAAAGTGTATGCAGGCTTGCCACAGATGAGTACTATACCTGGGTGGTTTTTGTTTGTTTTGTTTAATGCTAAGGTAAATCTAATGTTTACTACATACTAATGAATCATAAAACAAAAGGCATCAAAAGTACCTATAATGACCCTTGCGGGGTCCCGGGGCTGTGCTAGGTCCAGGGCGTACATCTGCTCCCTGTTCTGCCTCCGATCTCTGCCCTGAAATCCACGGCCTCGTACACATCCTCGGCCCCCGAAATGCTGGCCCTGAGGTGAAGCCTGTAGTGCTGGTGGTGCTTTCCTCTAAGGCCAGTTTCTCGTGATATGGCCGGTCTGGTGGCAGTGGTAGCACTCAAGAGGTGGCCCACCTCCTCCAATCCTCGGCATCTCCCACATCTGTAGAGGCTGAGGAGCCAACACTACCCGATCCCTCTGCTCATGTCTCTCCTCCTGGCGGAGTCGGACCTCCGTCCTTCTTTCCCCAGCATCTCAACCTCTCGGCTGGTCCCTTCTGCCTCCCCGTCCCTGGTCTTCTGCCGGCCTCTTCCTTCCTCGAACAAGGTGCTGGTCGGCTTCTAGTTTCTTGGCCATCTCCAGGATCTTAGTCATACTGTCGTCGGAGATGAAGAGGAGGGCCTGCCTCAGCTCATCACGAAGGCCCGTATAGAACCTCTTTGCGTAACCTGCGTCGTCCAGCTGATATGAAACTGCAAACCGGGATAGGTGGGCAAACTCCCGGTGATACTCCAGAACTGTCATGTTCCCCTTCCTCAATTGTAGGAACATGTCTTCCAGCTTGTCTCTTGCAGACTGCGGCAAAAAATGCTCCAGCAGTGCTGCCTTGAACTCATCCCAACAAACATCTGCAGCCTCCAGTCCTACAAATGTCGTGTCCAGGAACCTCTTCCACCATCTCTTTGCATGGGACTCTAAGCACGAGACCACCAGTGGCACCTCCATATCTGTCGGGCACTGAATCCCTGTCAGCATCTCCTCCATGACGTCAACCCACTACTCAGTCCACACAACTGTCTCCGTCACGAGGTATGATGGGGGGAGAGACCTCGAAAGACGCTCAGCCAATTGGCCTCAGGGTTTTGCTGAGGAGTCGGTGCCTGTTGTGCCCTGAATGTTTCCAGTATGGCTGTCAGTGTTTGTCCCATCTCTGTCTGCTGGAACGGAGTAGGAGCCGGTGGGGGTGGAACGACGTTTGTAGTCGGTGGAACTCCATGCTGCGGTGTAGGGTTCATCATGGGCTACACAAGAAAATTACTCTCGTAAGGGACTTCGCTAAGGAATATTCAGTTAGAAGTGGACTTTTCATGTAATTTCCCTTATGGGCACACCATTGCTTCCGCTGCTAGTTTGTCCTCAAACTAAGCTCGTGCGGCGTGGCCCAGAGTTTGTGGACTTCTTTTATTTTCCCTGGATCGAGTTTTGCTCTGATACCACTTTGTAAGTCCCCATTTTTTTTCTTTTTTAACTCCGGGGTCTTATGCCCAGAACCGCCATTTTACGGTGACACCCTCACTCGGGAAGGTTGACACTACAAAACGCCGATCCTGCCGGCCTTATCGATCACAAAGAAGTTAAGCTTAAACAAACTCATAGAAGCCAAGTCCACATCACATAAATAGTAAATCATCACAAGAGAGGTCCACACAAACATAACTGAAACAAAAGATAGAAATAACAAGGGCTCCTGGCCGATACATCAAATCCTCACTACATAAACACTCACGGAAGCAAATCAACTAGTAGCAACACTCATGGATCCCGACACTGGTGCTCCTGTGCTAGACTGCCCCGCCTCCATCTGCTCCTGCCTCTTGTGCTACTCTGTCCCCGTGGTCTCCTAAAATGATAAGGTCCACCGACCGTTAGTCAAAAGACTAAGCCAATCCCCCACCCCTCCCCCGGTGACTCCTAGGCACCTAGCGGAAAGGATGAAGCGGAGGACAACAAGGGGTATAACAATAGTAGGTGATAGGGTACATGGAATGTCTACACTACACATGTATATATATATAATGGAAGCCGTAAAAGAGCATGGTAAGAGCAGGTAAAGAATAATTAAAGTGCAGTAAAAAAAGACATGTATATAATAGAAAAGTAACCATTGATTTATAGGAATGCCCACACAAACCTATAGACCAAGGGGTCGTTTAGCAAGGCCTATGGTATAAGAAGTCCCATAACCGACTTATACGATAGGGGTAGGGGTTGAAATGTAATGTTTATGCTATGTCAAGCAAGGTATGCTGTTAAATGTTATGTTCACACAAGTGCAACTCACACACTATGACTCTATGCGCACAGACCTTTAGTTCCCCCTTTTTGGAGCTAGCAAGACTCTCAGGATACTCCCGTAGTGGCAAACGGAAGCGGTGGGTTGGGCCTCACCCATCTCTAGGTTGGTATTTGCACTACCTAACCTAGACCTAACGTACGCCTCAACGCTAAAAACACAACAACGGAGCTCCTGCGTACTCTTGCTGGTCAGACCACCAGACTTGTCTTGGTAAAAGGGTTATCCACTCTTACCGAGCCCCATCATTAATGTCGGTGCAACGACCATCAACACTAAGGACCCACCACCTTATGCATATGCAAACATGTTTACCATCTATCTCCGAGCCAAAAGCTCACCGGCTAATCCTCCTGGCACAACAGCCACTACTGAGCCACAAGCTCATCAGACTAATTAGTCTACTGTTACGACCACCGAGCCTACCGCTCGTAAGACCAATCCGACTAAGCATCCGTGATGATGGAGTGTAAGTGAGTCTATTACTTAGTTAATCTTGTAAAACAACTTGCTCCTACGATTTATGGTTAGTTTTGGACTTCCCGATGATTACCCTGTTAGGGTCTCGCTACGGTACTAGGAGCTATAATGGGATGACACCCCAAAGTTCCCTTTCTAAGGACATTTAATATTGTGGGTATCTACCCATATGCCTAAGCCTCTTATGTTTTCACTTGTATTAACCCTAGGTGATTTATGACACGCTAGGGGAAAGACGATCTTTCGTCAATCCCAAGCACGACCTTACCCTTAGCCCACCTAACACTCTTATCTCCTAAACGTCTTTTGGTGACCTTCAATCTCTTCAACCTGACCATGTACACCAACTACATGCCACTCCACTTGATAGGCCCCTAAATACCAAAGTTTCATATTTTACTAAATGCAGACCAAACTAACTATATGAAGCTTATAAGTAGAGGTACTCCAAATATTCAACCACATGACACAAGGTTTTTACTGGAGGTCTATCATGGCATTATAAGACTAAATCCAAAGACTCATATTTTTCCTCAACATTTTAACATTTATTTAAATTTCTCCAATGTTTGCCAAGTATTATTATGAACATGAAGTGTAAGGTATTCTCAAGACATGATCCTCATAAAATTAAGATAAATCTATCATGCCAAAATAACAATAAATAATGAATACCCCAATTTTACAATAATGAAATGTCCTCTATTTTTAATATTTAACTTCTATCCAAGCTTGAAGATTTATGAAGGAACTACCTAAAATATTTGTGCCAAAATTATAGAAAATTTACCAGATCTCTAATATGTCCAGAAAAACTTAATTACAGAATTTCACAATTTATGGGAATCATTTACTCACTAAAATAATTAATCCAAATAATTCCTAATTTGCACATGTTGTGAAGTAACCTACTGATAACAATTTCCAAAAATTCTATAAAAATTCACAGAGCCTCCTAGTGCTCTGAAATGTCCTATCACCAAGTTGCATATTTTTCCAGAGAGTTTTGGTCCCTTAATTATATTTCTTAAGACTGAGACAAAATAGGTGCCTTGTAAATGAAGTACTGGTTAAATCATCTAATAAATTTCACAAAAATACCAGAGGTCTATAACTTGATTATAAAGGCACTACCAAGATTTCATCTTCATCCAGGATCATTTGTGCATGTAAATGTCTCTTACAAGAAGTGTACCTAAAGGGGTTATGACCTAATTTAGGGGGAATAAGTTCTCCAAAAATTCTCATAAAATTACCTAGGGCCCTATTACACCCTATGGACTTATCCACCAAGTTCCATGGCCATGCAAGAACATCTGACACTATGTCCTTCACAAGGTTCAAGAGCAACCCTAAGGTTAAAACTAGGGTCCTAGGGCATATCTGTTGGATCGATTAGCGCCCTTAGAGGGGGGTGAATAAGGGAATGAATTTCTTTATAAATTTTTAGACAATTTACTAAATTGATTAGAGAAAATTAGATCAAAATAACAACTTAACTTAAAGGAGGAAACAATTGTAATTTGCAATTCTATAAATTATGCCAAATGATGGAAATCAAGTAAACACAATAAGAGACATGATTATATTATATAAAAAAGGTGTTTACATAAATTTGATTTCAATATCGCTAAAAATCGGAGGCGTACAAAGTAAAATAATTTTTCCTTTTCAATACCGACTTGTATCCCCACAAACCGGTTGGCTTTAGCCTATCCTTTCCCGGATAAGGCCTCAAGCCGCTCTAGCCAATCCTTCCCCGGCTAAGGCCTCGAGCACCCCCTAGATCTAATCACCTTGAACTAGTCACCAACACAAGGCGAATTTCTCCCTAAGTCCTACCCAGACCTAGTCGCTAACACAAGGCGAATTCTCTAAACGGTTACAAAAATATATGGAATGAAAAATAAAGATAACAATAATAAAAACTCCCTATATAAGATTTCTGAAGTCGGAGATGAAGGATCGTTGTAGTATGAGCGAGGTCGAAGCGATCATCCTTCGGATGTAGCGTGATGTAGTCCTCCTCCAGAATTCTCCTTAAGCTTTTTGTGGGAGATCCTTCTTTAGCATAACATCAATGGAGTTTTGGCACAAGTATTTCTCTGCAAGCTCTCTCGAATTTCTGGAATTCAATCCTTCAAAAATCCATCAAGCCATCAGCAAAAACGAGATCAAGTCTTTAAATAACCATTGGAGCTAACGCGTGGCGTTAAGGCTATCGCCCAGCGTTAGTGAATCATGTACGACAGTTGCTGACATCGTGCATAAAGTCAGGAGCATGACAGAACCACATTTCGTCGAACGGGACAGATTTCGTCGAACACGCCTTCGTCGAACGCACCCTTCGTCGAACGGAAAACCGCAACCGTCAGGATCGTGCAAACTGCCGGGATCGTGGCAGAACAAACTTTCGTCGAACGGAATCAATTTCATCGAACGGAACTTCAAGTTCGTCGAACGCAGTTGTCAGGCGCAATGTCGTCGAGCGCAGGCTAAGTTCGTCGAACGAAACTCCTCGTTCGTCGAACGAAGTTTGTCGAGCGCAAGTTCGTCGAGCGCAGGAAATTTCGTCGAACGCAGATTCCTTCAGGTTTCATCGAGCGCCTTCAGAATTCGTCGAACGCAGGTTCCTTCAGATTTCATCGAGTGCCTTCAGAGTTCGTCGAACGCAGGTTCCTTCAGATTTTGTCGATCGCCTTCAGAGTTCCCAGGTTCCATTCGTCGAACGCAGTTTCCTTCTCAGTGGTTTTCGTCTCGGCGGTTTTCTTCTCGGCGGTTTTCGTCTCAGCGGTTTTCTTCTCAGCGGTTGATAACGCTGGGTGTTAACTACTAACGCGAGCGTTAGCACATATTCCAGAGAATCATCTCCAATCTATTTTATACCTATGGAGTATTGCACCTATAGTTCCTGCATACTCTAAACACACAAAATACAAGATCAAATACAATTTGGGATTTGTTATTCTCTAACAAAGGGATGTGACACACATGTCCAATAATCTCCCCCTTTTGATAATAACAAATCCTCTTAGTAAGAAATCATTAAAGTGCAACTATAGTATTTGAAATGCATGAAAATGTGCATACTCCCCGTATCTTAATGCTCCCCCTACATAAATGCAATTTATGTTTTACTCCCCCTAAATGATTGATTACATGAATTAGTCTCCTAATAGATTTCTGCAATTAATCTCCCCCTTTTGGTATTATCAAAAAAGGTAGGGTGAGGGTAGTAAGGAGACATTTCTTATAAATGATAAAGCATGATCGAGCTTTTGTAATATAGATAATGATAAAGATTTTAAGCATAGTATATAAAAGAGATTTCAAATAAGAAGATAAGAGTTGTAAGCAAGCGGAAGATTATAAGAAACATCTTTTTGTAAGCATGAAAAGCAAAAGTAAAAATATGAGTTTTAGTTCAAAATTGAAAGATGTTTTAACCTTTTTGAAATCTCAAAGTTTTTTATAAAGATACCAAGCATGAAATGATCATATCAAAGAGAGATTATACTACAATGTTACTTAATTTTAAGTTCAAGAGATACGAAAACATTGTAGAGATCATGCTAGGTTATCTAGTGCATTTCTTATATAAAGAGTAGTATAGATAAAGCATTAGAATCCAATACTCATGAGAAGAAGTGTTATGAAAGATAATGATGTGCACATAAGTGTATTTTGAGCAATGTTAACAATTGATTTAAATCACAAAAATACAAGACATATGTAGAGTAAAGTGCACAATAAAACACAAGTATATAACTTTCACACACTTTTAATGAACAAAATTTTTAACAAAGTGGTGTAATAACCAAGGTTTGCACAAGACACTTTACTATTCTTTCCAAGGTGCTCAACCTCACAATGCTTATGAAGACTTATCAGGAGGTTCAAGTAGTGCTTGGTGGAGTTATATTTGTCTATTTTTTGTTCACTTTTGTGAGACAACATTCTCCGAATACACTTGTTTTGCAAACCCAACAATACACAAGCAATTTTGTTTAACCACTTTTCTTAATTTTTAAGTGCAATTCAAATGTAGTGTAGATAATAAACTTATGCAAGTTTTAATTCATTGTACAATTACAATACACAAGCAAGCATTTTTAGATTTAAACACACATGTTGATTACCAAAATAAGTAAGTGAAAGGTATCATTATCAATCATAATACATTTACTCATACTTAGAGGCATGATAAGCTTGGTTCTACACATATTTTTCAATACAATTAATGCACTTTAAATAGATATATCAAAGCATGATAAACAAAATAATGTTCATAGTAATTTGAAGGAATAAATTTTAACATTGTAAATAATTCTAAATAGTAGAATTCATTCATGCTTGATATTAGCAATAAAGATCATACAGTTTTTTTTTGTTTTTTTGAAAAGTTTTAATGAAAGAAAAAACAAAAAACCATAAAAACATATTTTTGTATTTTTGAATTTTGAAGTTTTGTAGTTGATTTTTCATAATATGGATAAAAACAAAAATAACAAAGGTCAGAAACACAAAAACTAAGTAGTACATATAAAGTAACACATTTTTAAAGATTTTTTGAAATTTTGAAAAACACAAAATTCAAACACTCATGCTAGTGCTGTCGCTATCGCTAGCGCTGGAAACAGTACACGATTTTTTTTTGAGAATTATAAAAATCTTATTTTTGATATTTATTAGGAGCCTTAAGAGTAGTCTTATGCAGAAATTTTGTAATTTTTGGATATGTCTTGATTGCTCAAATTGCATAAAACATTAGCATTTTATATGTTATTCATCCTAAGATGTCTAAAACACCTAATTCCAACCTTAACATTTGAAACCTTGCATCGGGAAGATGTTTAGTAAATATATCAGCAAGTTGAGAGTCCGTGCCAATGAAACTTATCCTAACATTTTCCATTTTAATGTGATCCCTTATGAAATGATGATGCACATCTATGTGTTTGGATATAGAGTGGTGTACCAGATTATTTGTGAGATCAATGGCACTTTTGTTGTCACATTTTAATTCTATATGTTTTAGATGAAAACCAATGTCCTCTAAAGTTTGGCTCATCCATAGTGCTTGTGCACAACAACTCCCTAATGCAATGTATTCGGCCTCCGTGGTGGAGAGTGCAACCAAATTTTGTTTCCTACTAGACCGTGCAACTAATGAAGGTCCTAGAAAATGACAAGTACCACTAGTGCTTTTTCTATCAAGTGAACAACCAGCATAGTCCGAATCGGAGTAGCCGTGAAGTGTAAATGAATTATTGTGCGGGTACCATAATCCTAATCTAGATGACCCAATAAGATATCTAAAAGTTCGTTTTACCGCTTTTAAATGAGATTCTTTTGGATTGGCTTGAAATCGAGCACATAAGCATACGACAAACATAATATCAGGTCTAGTTGCACTAAGATAAAGTAGGGAACCTATCATACCTCTATATAAGGTTTGATCAATTGAAATTCCCGATTCATCTTTTCCTAATTTAAGTGATGCACTCATTGGTGTAGAAGCATGTTTAAGATTTTCAAATCCAAAGCGCTTAAGAATATCATAAACATATTTGGTTTGACATATAAAAATACCATCATTTCTTTGTGATATTTGAAAACCAAGAAAATAAGAAAGTTCTCCCACTAGACTCATTTCAAATTCATTTTTCATTACTTCAATAACTTCATTACACAACTCTTCATTAGTAGATCCAAAGATTATATCATCAACATATATTTGCAAAATAATTAAATCATCACTATTATGTTTAATGAAGAGAGTATTATCGGCACTTCCCATAATATAACCGTGCTTTAATAAAAATGATGTAAGTCTTTCATACCATGTACGTGGTGCTTGTTTTAAACCATAAAGCACTTTCTCTAGTTTATAAACATGATTGGGAAATTTTTCATTAATAAAACTGGGGGGTTGTTCAACATAAACTTCTTCTTTTACAAACTCATTGAGAAAAGCACTTTTTACATCCATTTGAAATAATTTTATTCTTGTAAAGCTTGCAAATGCTAGAAAAATTCTAATGGATTCCAACCTAGCAACGGGTGCAAAAGTTTCATCAAAATCTATCTCCTCGATTTGTGAATATCCTTGTGCTACTAAGCATGCCTTATTCCTAGTAATTCTAGACTCACCATCTAATTTATTTTTAAAAATCCATTTTACACCTACAACCGGGTGATTAGATGGTCTTTCTACTAATTTCCAAACATTATGTTGCTCAAATTGTTCTAACTCTTCATTCATAGCCAAAAACCAAAATTCATCATTTAAAGCGGTAGAAACGGTTTTTGGTTCAATTTCGGAAACAAAACAGATATTTGAATATGATTCATGAAGAGAAGAGCGAGTTCTTACCCCGATGGATGGTTCACCAATTATTAATTCCCGTGGATGATCCTTTGTGAATTTCAAGGCACTTGGAGGTACATATTCATCTTCCTTGGCCTCCTCTTCTTCTTCTTTGGAAGGTTCCTCATCACCATGCTCCAAAGGTTGTAAGAGATCATCCTCGTTGCCTGCAGAAAGTTTTTCTATACAAGGAACAAACTCATCAAATTTTACATTTATTGACTCTTCAACTCTACTAGTTCTTTTATTAAAAATTCTATAAGCTTTACTAGTTGAAGAGTACCCAAGAAAAGTTCCTTCATCACATTTTTCATCAAACTTTCCCAAGATATCTTTTATATTCAAAATAAAACATTTATAACCAAAAACATTGAAATAAGATACATTAGGCTTCTTTTGAAAATAGAGTTCATATGGTGTGAGATTAAGAGATGGGCGAAGCATGATTCTATTCAAAACATAACACGATGTACTTACGGCTTTGGCCCAAAAGGACTTAGGTAATTTATATTCACATAACATAGTGCGTGCTTGTTTTTGAAGTGTCCTATTCTTTCTTTCTACAACACCATTTTGTTGTGGTGCGCGTGGTGCAGAGAACTCATGTTTAATGCCTAACATATCACAAAAGGATGTAAATTTTTCATTTTCAAATTCTCCTCCATGATCCGAGCGAATGCATTTAATTTTTAAATCACTTTCATTTTTAATACGAGTATATAATTTTGCAAATTCACAAAACGCATCGGATTTGGAAGAGAGAAATAATGTCCAACAATACCTTGAAAAATCATCTATTAAAACATATGTATATAATCTACCACCAAGACTTGCAGTGCTAACGTGACCAAAAAGATCCATATGAATTATTTGCAAGGGTCTTGTAGTAGAAATGAAATTTTTACTTTTGAAAGAGGATCTAGAAAATTTACCTTTTTGACATGGTGAACAAAGTGAAGTAAAGTTCCATTTAATCTAGGCAATCCTCTAATTAAATTACTTTTGGCAAGTTTTACAATGAGCCTTGTGCTAGCATGTCCTAGTCTTCTATGCCAAAGTTCCAATTCATCATTTTTAGTGATAAAGCATTTTATAGAAGATTTAGAAAGATCATGAAAAGAAACTATATAAACATTATGTATTCTTGGTGCAGTTGAGTAAAATATCTTTTGTAGTAGGATTAGATATTTTGCATAAGTTAGTGAAAGATTCAAATAACACATCTAATCCTTTATCACATAATTGGCTAATATAAATTAAATTGTGTTTTAATCCTTTCACATAAAGAACATTAGATATTGTAAAGGATTTGTTACCAACTATACCAATTCCCATGATCCTTCCTTTTTCGTTGTCACCAAACGTCACGATCCCTCCCTTCTTCTTTTCTAGGCAAAGGAACTTAGCTTTATTGCCCATCATGTGCTTGGAGCATCCTGAATCCAAGTACCACACGTCTTCATTGTCCTTAGCCTGCCTGCACATCTAGAAAGAAGATGAGAGTAAAGATCCGGATATCCAAGTGGTACCACCCATAGAATAAGTGGAAGCCTTAGGTACCCAGATTTGTTTTAAGGCATTTTGTTTTATTTTCCTGTAAGAACTAGATGTGTGACCTAACCTATAGCAGTTTGCACACGAAATAAAGGGGGTTGAGACCCTTTTTTGGAAAATTTTCTTGCTGGAAGAAATTGGATTTACAGAAGAAAAACATTTTGAAAAAGAAAATTCAGGTTTCTGGTATGAGGTGCTAGCGCCGGCGGTAGTGGCTGACGTCGGGCGGTATCCCTCTCCTCGATATCTGAGCCCAAATTTTCTAGAACCATGGCGCTGGTACCCTAAAATCATTTCCAATGGTGAGATCATGAACTTGTGCTTTAAGTGAAGAATTTTCTTTCACAAGCATGACACACTTATTTTCAAAAACTTTTTTGTTATTTTTGATTTGCATAAGTGAGGCTTCTAATTTCCTTTCTAATTCCCCCTTCTCTTTTGTAAGAGTTTTGGCATGAGAGAGGGCTGTAGAAAGTGACTCTTCAATATCTTTTGCCAATTTAGTGGAGTGATCACACTCTTGGCAAGAAACCTTTCTTTTTTCTAAAACAATTGCCTTTTTGGAAAGCTTTTGATTTTCTGTAATAAGAGATTCATTTTCACGATTCAATAAAATATTATCTTTCATATTTTTATCAAAAGCTTTGCAAGTTTCAAGGAATTCATTAAAGAGTTCATCATAAGTGGGAGGAGTTACCTCAGTGTCGCTAAAAACACCGGTGTCATCGTCGTCGTTTCCATGTCCCATGAGGCACATGTTTGCTTCCTCATCTTTGCTTGATGAAGACCCGCTTGATTCTTCGGAGGAGGAGGAGGAGTCATCCCATGTTCTAGCTTTTAGCACCTTCTTCTTCTCCTTCCCTTTGTGCCGCTTTTCTATCTTCTCCTTCAAGAACGTTGGGCACTAGCTCCGAATGTGCCTGGTCTTCCTACAATGAAAGCACTCTGGTGGAGGTCTTTCTTCTTCATCGTCGCTCTCCTTTTTCTTATTTGAGGATGGCCTTTTCCATCTTGCATCCTTTTGGATAAATTTCAGGAGAGTTTTTCTCCTTTCCGGATTTCGCATGAATTTTTGGAAATTCTTCACCAAAAGGCTTTCTTCATCTTCATCCTCATCCTCTTGGCACACCATCTTCGATGTTAGTGTCAACGCCTTCTTCTTTGGATCCTTGTTGTATTCATCATATTGGATTTTGAGTTATACCTCATGGGTTTTGAGATTCCCAATGAGGCTCTCAACTTGGAGCGTTCTTAGATTGTGTGATTCTGAAATGGCCGTCACCTTTGGGTTGAATTTTGGTGGAAGAGAACGAAGAATCTTTCGGACCAAGTCGCCATTGGAGAAGGTATTTCCAAGAGCTTTGGAGGCATTGACGATCTTGGTGAAGCGCATGTACATGGCATCAACATCTTCACTTTCATCCATCCGGAATTTTTCATATTCCGACTCAAGTTGGAAAAGCTTTGAATCTTTAACCTGCGACGTACCTTCATGAGTAACTTCAAAATGATTCCAAATTTCATATGCAGTAGTACATGCAGATTCTATTAAATTCATTTCTATCTAACGCACAAAATAAAGCATTCATAGCCTTGGCGTTATTTTTGCATTTTAGCTTAACCCTATCATCTCATTTATCTTTTGGTTTATCTAAAGTTATCTCTCCAACTACTAATGTAGGAGGAGAGTATTCCTCTTCTACCATATTTCATACCTCAATATCTAGGGTCATAAGAAAACATCTCATCTTATTCTTCCAGTAATTATAATCTGACCCGGTAAAGAGTGGAGGTCTACTAATTCCCTGACCCTCGGAAAAAAGCGAGATCATAAGACGCCATTATTCCTGGTTTTTAAACCATTTGGATTAACCAATGCTCTGATACCACTTGTTGGATCGATTGGCGCCCTTAGAGGGGGGGGGGGGGTGAATAAGGGAATAAATTTCTGTATAAATTTTTAGACAATTTACTAAATTGTATAGAGAAAATTAGATCAAAATAACAATTTAACTTAAAGGAGGAAACAATTGTAATTTGCAATACTATAAATTATGACAAATGATGGAAATCAAGTAAACACAAAAAGAGACATGATTATATTATTTAAAAAAGGTGTTTACATAAATTTGATTTCAATTTCGCTAGAAATCGGAGACGTACAAAGTAAAACAAATTTTCCTTTTTATACCGACTTGTATCCCCACAAACTGGTTGGCTTTATCCTATCCTTCCCCGGATAAGGCCTCAAGCCGCTCTAGCCAATCCTTCCCCGGATATGGCCTCGAGCACCCCCTAGATCTAATCACCTAGAACTAGTTGCCAACACAAGGCAAATTTCTCCCAAAGTCATACCCAGACCTAGTCGCCAACACAATGCGAATTCTCTAAACGGTTACAAAAATATATGGAATGAAAAATAAAGATAACAATAATAAAAACTCCCTATATGAGATTTCTAAAGTCGGAGATGAAGGATCGCTGTAGTATGAGCGAGGTCGAAGCGATTGTCCTTCGGATTTAGCGTGACGTAGTCCTCCTCCAGAATTCTCCTTAAGCTTTTTGTGGGAGATCCTTCTTTAGCATAACATCAATGGAGTTTTGGCACAAGTATTTCTCTGGAAGCTCTCTCGAATTTTTGGAATTCAATCCATCAAAAATCCATCAAGCCATCAGCAAAAACAAGATCAAGTCTTTAAATAACCATTGGAGCTAACGCGTGGAGTTAAGGCTACCGAACGACATTAGTGAATCGTGTACGGCAGTTGCTGACATAGTGCATAAAGTCGGGAGCGTGACAAAACCAAATTTCATCGAACGGGACTGATTTTGTCGAACATGCCTTCGTCGAATGCACCCTTCGTCGAACAGAAAACCGCAACTGTCAGGATCGTGCAAACCACCGGGATTGTGGCAGAACAAACTTTCATCGAACGGAATCAATTTCGTCGAACGGAACTTCAAGTTCGTCGAACGTAGTTGTCGGGAACAATGTCATCGAGCGCAGGCTCAGTTCGTCGAACGGAACTCCTTGTTCGTCGAACGCAGCTTGTCGAGCGCAAGTTCATCGAGCGCAGGAAATTTCGTCGAACGGAACTCCTCATTCGTCAAACACAGCTTCCTTCAGGTTTCATCGAGCGCCTTCAAAGTTCGTCGAACGCAGGTTCCTTCAGATTTCATCGAGCACCTTCAGAGTTTGTCGAACGTAGGTTCCTTCAGATTTTGTCGAGCGCTTCAGAGTTCGCAGGTTCCATTCGTCGAACGCAGTTTCCTTCTCAGCGGTTTTCGTCTCAGCTGTTTTCTTCTCAGCGGTTTTCGTCTCAGCGGTTTTCTTCTCAGCGGTTGATAACGCTGGGCGTTAACTACTAACGCGAGTGTTAGCACATATTCCAGAGAATCATCTCCAATCTGTTTTATACCTATAGAGTATTGCACCGATAGTTCCTGCATACTCTAAACACACAAAATACAAGATCAAATACAATTTGGGATTTGTTATTCTCAAACAAAGGGATGTGACACACATGTCCAACAATATCCTCATCTACATGACCCCATCTTACTCATGAAGGTGTATTAGGTGATCCTAAACCAGTGGCCATGGTTTTAACTCATGGTGATGAGTTCTGACCACTATACCCCAAGATAAACACCATGCCATAACTTTGACCCAATATGACCTAACTTGAGTTGACAATTTACCCAACCAAATCAGTCCCGATTGGGCTGAGATTTTTACCAGGCCCATGTGATAACCCTAAGAAGTACCCACCAAAATTTGGAGGGCATTGGAGGTTATTTGACCCAATAATTAATTAATCTTTAATTTATGAAATTATTACAAAAACCTTAGAAAAGGTTTCTCCTACAACTCCCATCTTTGGGTATGATGTGTGGGTAGGTGTAAGTAGCCTATGTTTTAATTTTGAAGTCAATCCCATAACCCAATTAAAAGTTATTCAAGATATGGTGGATGTCCTACACTAGGGACCAGTCCCACCAAAATGGACCTATAGGGAGCTACATAACTCGTTTTGGGTGAAATCAATTTTAAAATAAACCAGACTCCAAGGGCTACAACCTTGGTGTTAACCACTTTTTCATTTGAGGGGTTCTAGTATCTCTAAAAATTAAAACAAAATACTGCAGGAATAATTAATTAAACTAAAATTCTGCGTTCGACGAAATATGATCTGCGTTCGACGAACTATGTTCTACGTTCGACGAACGTCGTGCTTCAGTGCGCTCGATGAAAGCCGATCTTCGTTCGACGAACTAATCCCGTTCGATGAATTAATTCCGTTCGACGAACTCCATGCTCAGTTCGTCGAACTCAACTATTAGATCGACGATCTCCAGGATGCGTTCGACAAATGACATTTCATTCGACGAACTCTGGTTTCAGTTCGACGAACTCAACCATTTTATTTTGTTTTTGATGAATTAATTTCCGTTCGATGAACTCCGGGGTCGGTTCGACGAACTCAACAATTAGTTCGACGAACACCAGCGTGTGTTCGACGAATGAATTCCGTTCGATGAACTCCGGGTTCCGTTCGACGAACTCAACTATTAGTTCGGTGCCTTGATTCCATTCGACGCATTAATTCTGTTCGACAAACTCGACTATTAGTTCGGTGAATTTCTCCTACTCTGATCAACGAATTAATTAAATAAGCATGTAACATAATCATTTACTCCAGATTCAAAATGAAATAGCATTATAGCATATAACATATTCATGATAAATCCGACGGCTCGCAGTCATCATCCCGGTTGGATGGACGACGCGCAATAACCCGTCCTAGGCTCCTTTGCGGGATGATTTCCCAACCACCTGAGTGGCTTTCCGGCCAGCCAATGCCACCACCACCTCCGTTGAAGTGGTGGTCGGCGATAGGGGGTGGTTGGCCGGCCGGAGGTGGTCGGAATAAGAGTTTAGAGGAGGGGAAAGAGAGCTCGAAATGAGCCCTTTCGGAAGCGCGATCTGATCCCAATTGGGATCGGACCAAACCCCAAATTATGAAAAGATCTAGCACTAAGGGAGAGGAGGCGGATCGGACCTGTGTGGGGGCTCGGTGGCGCGTGTTCTGGCGAGTTGCCATGGCCGGAGGGGGATCTTTCGGCGACATGTCAATTCTTGCTTCTCGGGCTCAATTTCTTTGGAGAAGAGGGGGTTTTCACTCCTTTCCGTCCTCTGAAGGTGTTAAGGAGATCAATAGGGGGAGGGGAAGAGCCTTGACATTAATTGTCGTAATCACCATTAATGGTGATTTTCGGTTTCTTATGGGAGGAAATGAATTGGTCATCAATTAGGCCGGAAAAAGGGCTGAAAACTTCTCCTCTCCTCAAGGGGAGATGAATGGTGCCATAAATTGCGTTTATTTGGCCATAAATGCCATTCTCCTCCTCTTCCTCTCTCCGTCATTTTTGGGGGAAATGGAGCTTTCTCTCTCCTGGCTGAAATCCTTCAAATTGAATGGCCAACTAAGCAGCATTCAATCTCCATTAGGTGGTGGACCACACTAATTGGGTCTAGCTCAAGTGTGTTGGGTTCAATTTGGGTAAAGTAGGTCATTTTGACCTAAATTTAGGCTAAGGTTGACTTTGGTCAAATTGACCACTTGGGTTGACCACAATGGGTGGGTAGTGACCCATTTGACTCCCTTGTGAGTTAGGAAGGCTTATGTGGAGTCAATTTGGCAAGGTGAGGGTGAATTTCCCCTTAATATGGTACTTTTACCAAATTAGGGCTAGAGTTGACTTAGGGTAAATTGACCAATTTAGAGGTCCCATGATGAGGCTTTTTGGTCCATTAGGTTCCTAATAACCCTATAAGGGTAGGGGCAAGGTCAATTTAGCATGGTGGAGGCCAATTGACCCTAATTGTGTTAGTTTGACCAATTTTAGAGTTAAGGTTGACTTTAGCCAAATTGGCCTCTTTGGTTGACCCCAATGGGTCCCTAGTGCTCCAAGGAGACCCCTAACGGGTTAGGGATACTATGGTGGAGTCAAGGTTCAAGAAAGGCCCTAATGTCCAACCCTAGGCTAGGTATCTGAAAACTGTTATATGCAGACCACTGTGTTTCTCCTTCTTATCCAAGCTCACATGGTCTTAAGCTCTTCCTATGGCTTTGTCATGACTTAGTCATGACAAAACCAACTTAGGGGGTCTAGTTGTTTGGGGGATGTTACACTTTGTCTGAGATTTGACTACCTTTCGACATTTTTCAAATCCTTTCAATAAGGCTTTGTACTGAACTAATATAGCAGAGTCTTCCTCCGAGGAGTAGCCTTCATACGTAATGGAATCCATCTCAGATTCAGAAAGAAGAGTATGAGAATTTACCTTCCCCTCATATGGGGTGTCGAAGTTTTCCGTATAGTTCTGAGCCATTGGACCGAAGTAGGCTTCTTCGTCTGAGGCTGACTCGTCGGAGTCGCCGTCGCTCAGAGTTTTTGACTTTTAGCCAAAAATCTCTTTCCCTCCTTCTTCTTACTTTTGAAGGATTTATTTTCTTCTTTTCTCGATCCATCCTTCTTTTTGTACAGGCACTCCATGATCACATGCCCTGGCTTGTTACAGCAATAGCAAATGATATCAGTCGAAGAATGTTTGTTTGGTTTAGATTTATACCTGTCATTGTTGTAACTCTTCTTGTGATGTTCGCCATCACGTCTCGATCTTCTGTGATCTGATGAGGAGGATTGATCTCTCCTCTGCTTTCTCTTGTTCAGCAATCTCTTGAATTGCTTGGAGAGTAAGGAGAATTCTCTGTCGGACATGTCTGAGCTTGAGGAGCAAGCCACAGACTCATCATCTTCCTCTGACGACTATGTCCTTACCGGTACCATGACCTTGCCTTTCTTTGAACCTTCGGCCTTCAGAGCTACAGACTTTTCCTTTCCATAAGTACTGCTGCATTCTTCCTCAGCTTTTCGGATGCTGAGCTTCAACTCATGGGAAAGAAGCTTCCCAAAAATAATTTGTGGCTCCATAGTAGCCAACTTCCCGAATTCTCTGATGGCAATGACCTTGGTATCCCATTCTTTCATCAAGGATCTCAAGAACTTGTCATTCAGTTCACCAACGGTGAATTCCCGATTAAAGTTCCTAAGACCGTTGACGATCTTGAAGAACTTCTCATACGTGTCAGAAATAGAGTCCCTTGGATCCTGCTTGAATGCTTCATATTCTTGATTGAGCAGAGATCTCCGATCATCCCTTACTTCTTCCGTACCTTCCATCAAGATGACTAGAGAATCCCACATCTCTTTAGCAGATTTGCAATGGAAGAGATTTTGTAGCATAGAATCATCCACAACACTGGCAATTATATTCTTCGCCTTCTTGTCCAAGGCGACAAGAGCAATATCGTCCTTTGTCAAATCAAGCATCTTCTTGGGAACTTAAACAGCAGGGTTGATAGTAGATGTCGTCATTGGAACATGAGGACCTTGTTCAACTATCTGAAAGATCCTTGGGTCGGCGGCTTCCATGTAGAACTTAACTATTTCCTTCCATACGGGGAAGTTCTCCTTCGTGCAAACCGGCAGCTTCATGGAAGAATCCTTGTTCTATCCACTCCAGACATAGTGTCTTTGAACAACTAGATGGAGGAGTTTGTTCAAGGTGTTAACCTCTTATCGAACAAACTGTCTCTGATACCAATTGAAAGTATCTAGTTGCTACCTAAAACACATAGAGGGGGGGGGGTGAATATGTGAGTTCTATGTCTTTTTATACGGAATTAAAATCTATAAATAAAAGCACACAGAAAACAAAGCACACACAAACACAAGGATTTTATAATGGTTCCCCAATGTGGGTACTCCACTTTCCCGCCTCACCTATCTAGCACGCCCGGCTAGACTAGGCTACTTCACTAATCTCAGATTATAAATAATCTTACAACTCGGAGTAAAACTCTACAAACTCGGAGAACACCTTCTCCTCCAAACTCGGAGAACAAAACTCTCATACAAACTCGATCCTCTAAACTAGGATCTACAAAGACTCGGAAGATAAAACTTCCTATAATAATATGTAAACGATTTTACAAGAACTTTGGATTGAAAATCCAATCTCTAAGAATCTCAAGTAGATTCTACTTCTTTAGATCTGGAATAATAGGTCTTCTTCTTCCTTGAAATAGATGAAATCCTGAACTTGAAAGAGGGAGAAGAAATCCTTTGTCTTGAAAACTTTGATTTGAATACTTATCGACCCAACAAGATCTAGAGAAAACTTGAATCAATCTAAGCACTGAGATCTTGTTGAATCGAGACTTGTAGAAGAAGGGTTTTTGATAAAAAGATAAGACATGACCGAGCTTTTAGAGGAAATGAAATGATAAGGAGTTTTGAGCATAAGAATTTTCATTGAAATAAATTATAGTTTTTAACATAAAAATAATATTCATGTTTAGAATAACAAATATAAATTTTACCAAGTAAGTCTATATTTGTTGAAGGAAAGGAATTTTAAGATTCAAGTGATGATGCGCAAAAAAAAGAAGACTTTAAATAAGTATGAAAGCGCAAGGTAAAAGTATATGGTAATGATGCGCAAGACTTATAAAAATACAAGAAACATCTTTTTGTAATCATGATGATTCATAAGAAGATAATATGAGTTTAAGTTCCAAAAAGCAAGATATTTTTGTAAATCATTATTCATTTAAAATCTTTAAGTTTGACAATAAAGTAACCAAGCATGAAAGAAGGATATTAAAAAGAGCTACAATGTTATTTTAATTCACAAATTCAAGACAATACCAAACATTGTAGAGATCATGCTTAGGTTATCTAGTTCATATATATATATATGAGAAGTAGTATAGAATTAACATTAGGATCCAATACTCATGAGAAGAAGTGTTATGGAAGATAATGATGTGCACATAAGTGTATTTTGAAGAGAGTAAACAAATGATTTTATCAAAAATACAAGACATATGTAGAGTAAAGTGCACAATAAAACACAAATAATTTTACTTCCACACTTCAATGCACAATGAAAATGTACAATTATCAAGGTGCTTTGCACACACAATGTTCATTAAGACTTATCAGGGTGCAAAGTAGTGTTTGGGGGATCACACACTTTAATTTTAAATATAGATTTTTGTGTGATCTGGTGTACTTAAGAATAAGTGTGTAAAGAGAAAGCTTATGGTTTGCACAAGGAACTTTACTGTTCTTTCCAAGGTGCTCAACCTCACAATGCTCATTAAGACTTATCAGGAGGTTCAAGTAGTGCTTGGTGGAGTTATCTTTGTCAATTTATTTCATGATTTTTTATTTTGTTCAAAGTTCTCCGAATACACTTGTTTTGCAAACCAATGTAATTTTGAAAGCACAACCACTTTTCTTAAATATTAAGAGTGCAAATAATAGTGGTGTAGGTAAGATACTTGTGCAATTTTAATTCATTGTACAATTACAATACACAAGCAAGCACTCTTAGATTAAAAGAACATGTAGACTTTGCCAAAATATGTGAGTAAATAAATATCATTATCAACCATAAAAACATTTACTCATACTTAGAGGCATGTTATGCTTGGTTTTACACAAACTTTTCAATACAATTGATGCACTCGTGATTAGATATATCAAAGCATGATAAGAACAATGTTCAAAGTAGTTTGAAAAGATGAATTGCAACATTGTAGAAGGTATAAATGATAGATTAAACCATGCATGATATTAACAATAAAGTCCATACAGCTTTTTTTTTTGTATTTTGAAAAATGATTTTGTTTAAAATTTTGAACTCTTATTATTGATCTTTGACTTCCAGAGGTCTACCCTGTGGAGGGTTCACACCGGTACTAGGAGATGTGATAGGATAACATCCCAAATATCCCTTTTGCAAGATAAATGTAAATAGAAAAGTTAAGTTCAAAAAATAATTTTTGATAATTCTTTGTTTTATATTTTGTGTTTGATTTTTGCATATAGAAATAGAAATGAGACAAATAAACAAAGAAAAAAAGAGAAAACAAATTTTTTTGTGATTTGGCTTTTGTAATTTTGTATTTTAATTTTTCAAAAATCAATTAAAGGCATAAATGCAAGAATATGTAGTACATATGAAAGAACAAATTTGTAGTGATTTTTTGAAATTTTAAAAATACAAAAAATTTGGCACTCGAGCTAGCGCCGGCGCTAGTGCTAGCGCGGGTGACAGTGAGCAAAATATTGAGATTTTGAAAATTTTGTTTTATAATTTTGATGAAGTGTCCAAAGATTAGTTTCATGTAGAGATTTCAGAATTTTTGGAGATGTTTAGATAGAAAAAATGCATGAAACGATTGGGTTTATGAATATGACTTAAATAAAACGTCTAATCCTTTATCCCTTCTTCTTTTCTAGGCTAAGGAGCTTTGCATTGTTGCCCGTCAAGTACTTGGAGCAGCCCGAGTCCAAGTACCATACATCCTCCTTGTTCTTAGCCTTCCTGCAAATCGATGAGGGTAAAGATCCGGATACCCAAGTGGTACCACCCATAGAATAAGTGGATGCCTTAGGTACTCAGATTTTCTTTGGAGATCCCTGTTATATTTTCCTGCAAGAGCTAAATGTGTGTCCAAATCTATGACAGTTTGCACATGAAATAAAAGGGGTTGAGACCCTTTTCTAAAATTTTACATTGCTCTCACTGGTTAAGGTTTGATTTTTGGAATAAATAGAACATTTTTTATATGATGGGCTACCGCTGACGTTAGTGGCTAGCGCTGGGCGGCAGCTGTCACTTTGATATCCGAGTCCATATTTTCCAGAACCATAACATTGGTTCCCTAGAATCATGTCCAGAGATTTTTGACCAATTCCAAATTTTTTGATGGCCATATTGAGGTCATGAGTTTGTTTTTTAAGAGATGAATTTTCTTATACAAGCATTACACATTTATTTTCAAAAACCTTTTTGTTATTTTCAATTTGTAAGAGAGAGGTTTTTAGTTTTCTTTCTAAGTCCCCCTTTTCTTTTGTAAGAGTTTTGATTTGAGAGAGGGCTTTAGAAAGAGAAACTTTTCTCTTTTCTAGGGTTTTAGGGTGAATTCAACCTTTTTCATGCACTCCGTGATCGTTGCCATGATACTACTAAAATATCAAATGAATCGGCGGTAAAAAGTAGCTAGACCGTGAAAACTCCTAACTTCCCTTATATTAGAGGGTTCCAGCCAATCCTTAATGGCTTGGACCTTCTTAGGATCCACATGTTTGCCTTCCGAACTCACGATATATCCAAGGAATTCTACGGACATCACATAGAAAGTACACTTCTTGATATTGACGAATAATTTTCTGATCTCAATGTATTAAGGATAGTCCTCAAGTACGACTCATGATCGGTCGTAGAAGTACTAAACATGAGGTTGTCATCAAAATACACTACTATGAACTTTCCCATGAAAGGTTGGAAGACATGAGTCATCATCCTAGAAAAAGTACTCGGGGCATTCGAAAGCCAAAACGGCATCACCAACCACTCGTAGAGCCCTTCCTTAGACTTGAAGGCGGTCTTCCACTCGTCACCATCACTAATTCAGATCTGGTGGTAGCCACTCCTAAGGTCCAGTTTCGAGAAGATCGTGGCTCCTGCTATTATATCCAATAAGTCGTCCATGCGAGGGATGAGAAATCGATATTTAATAGTAATTTTATTTATGGCCTGACTATCCACACACATCCTCCAAGAACCATCTTTCTTGGGAGCATGTAAAGTGGGTACGACACACAAACTCTTGCTATGACGGATGAACCCCTTTTGTAGTAAATCAGAAATTTTAGTTTGCAACTCTAAGTGTGCGGAAGGGTTTAACCGACGGTGAGGAAGGTTGGGTAACGAGGAACCTAGAATGAAATCAATTGCATGTTGGATGTCCCGCAAGGGGGGTAACATGGACGGTAACTCGTCTGGATACACATCCTTGTACTCTTCTAAGAGTTTACTCAATGCTAGTGGTAATTTCTCAAAAGAGGACACATCTTCCTTGACTTGTAAGCAAACTAACGCATACATGACACCATCCAAAAATATATCACGCATGAACTCCTTCTTAGCTATCAGACTTAACATTTTCTTCTCTACCGAAATAATCGTGTCCTTAGAAAGGACCGACAAATCTTTAGGCAGAGTGGGTTTAAAGATGATGGTCTTGCAATTAAATTTGAACTCATACGTGTTAGCTCGCTCCAAGTAAGTAACATCATGGTCATAAAGCCATGGGCGTCCTAGTAAAACATTAGAGGCATCCATGGGGATGACGTCACACCAAACCTTTTCAGTGTAAGCCTTGATGGTAAGGGGTACCAAGCAACGCTTCAAAACCGGAAGGGATGTCTTATTTACCCACACAACCTTATAGGGGTGAGGGTGCGGTTCAGTGGTTAACAACATTCGGATCACCATATTTTCTAAAATCACATTCATACAGCTACCACTATCTATAATCAATTTACACCACTCTCTCCGCTTTTAAATTTAACGAGAAAATATTCGTCCTATTCCAATCATCTGAAACACGCGGAGTGACCAAAATACACCTTGTCACCATCATATTAACATCATCCTCTATATCGCTAGGCACTCCTTCCGAATCAGATTCATCCCCAGCCTGATACACCAGCTTGGCGGACCCAGGCGGAGTATCTAAAAGGGCTAAGGGCTTGGGCTTGGTAGGGCATTCACTAGCATAATGACCCCGAATTCCACAAGTAAAGCAAGTAGCATTCATTTTACTAATCCTACCAATGGGCACTCTCTCACCAGTTGGGTTTCTTATATTCCTAGCCGTAATGACAACAGAGTTCGAGTCAACGGGCTGGAACTTACCCTTATCCTTATGGGTGGATGGGGGGGAGGTCCTAAGATGGACTTTACATTCTGAAAAGATCGAGTCTTGGACTTGTGAGCATTGTGCTTCTCGATGTCCAATGCGGCATTAAAGGTGGTGTTTAAGTCGGTGTGGCCATAACGGAGGAGTTTGCCCTGAATTTCGGGGTTAATACCCTTATGGAACCTAGAGAGGGTGATCTATGACATCTCTCTAACATCGCAGCTGACCATCATGTCCTTGAGATGGCTAATGTAATCAGCGACCGACCTATTCCCTTGCCTAAGGGTAGCTAAATCGTCAAACATTTGAGTCTGATGGTACGCAGGGACGTACTGGTCTGTCAACATTGCCTTCATGCCTGCCCAACCAATTGGTGGTATACATCTCACCGCACCTAGACGACGTTCCTCATTCAACCAGAATATCTTAGCCTGCCTAACAACATCATCCCCGCAACTCGCACCTTATCCAAGTCGGCCAGATTGTGCCACTCAAAGTAGCACTCTATTTCCATAACCCAGTCTAAAAAACTTGGGGTTCACCCAGTCGATCGTACGATGGGGGTTTGACCCGGATGTCCCTAGTGATATAGAACTCGTATGGTGCATGATGCGCAAATCTTAGCACACCGCTATAGGCGGTAGCAAGACTGCGGCATGAAACGGCAGTGTACCGATCGTTCAAGTAATATAAAATGTGGGAGTGAATCCCCAAGTAACGATCTCGAAGGAACACAGTAAGGTGGAGTTTACTATTGAGGCAGGACTTGAGATTGAAGTCCTTTATGTCGGATGGGTTGCGGAAACGGGAGTTTTGGTTGGTGGAAATAAAGAGAAATACTACAACTACTCCTATGCAATGCAGCTATGCAATGCTTCGCGAGGCGGGATGGAGACTAGGTAGGCCTTGAGCGCGCTACTTCGCAAGGACGGATGGACGAGTAGGCTAGCGGAATGAGGGTCGCAAGCACCTCGTCGACAAGCACGCCACTAGCAATTGCTAGTGCGGCACACGAATGCCACGACGGAATGGAAATGGATGGCGGCGCACCTCATACACACAAATAGATAAAAAGTTGCATTCACATAGACATGAAATACTTTATAAAATAAGATCTATAGTGCTCATCATCAAAGTATGAAAGATCTAGCTATTACAACACAAAATACAAAGAGAGAGAGCAAGTAAAAAATCGACCGAATCTGAAGTCTCGTTGAGGGTTCACGGTTGGAATCGCTGGGTTGTCAATCCGCGTCCAAGCCCGGTCCTCGACTGCGTCCGGGGTAGAGAAGGTTGTCACTACCCTCCAATGGCCCGTCATTTTCGTCTCACAATCCGGTAGCACCACCTAGCTTCCTTCTCTTTGAATAATGACGGATGAAGAGCTGGATCCTTCTCCTTGAAGCTTAAGGATGATGGAGGAGTCCTAGGGACAAGCTCTGATGGAGTGGTGGAAGGGGTACAGAGCTGGGATGTCCTTTGCGGCGGAAAAGGCGGAAAAAGTACGATCGCCGGTTAGGTCGAATGCTGCATCTTTTATAGAAACAGATCAGAAAATTGGTCACGCACGGTCGAACGCAAGACCGTGCGTAGACCGGGCGAAACTTATTGTAAAGACAGCGCAGGAAGACGACCTGGACCGCCCGTGCGATTTACTCACGCACGGGCAAATCCGCCCGTGCGTCAAAACGCACGGGTAAATTCGAAAAGGGAAAAATGAGGCCAAGCAGGCAGAACGTGCGATTCCTTCACGCACGGGCGCTGCCCGTGCGCAGAGACGCACGACTAACGACAGATCATTAGTTTCCTCCTCAGCAAAGGACGCACGACCGAAACCGACCGTGCGCCAACAAAACGCACGACCGTGCGATATGCACAGATCAGAACTCAGGCCGAAACTGATGAAATGTCCACCTGCATAGCAATGACAGGGCTGGGAATACACTTCCATCACAGGAAATAAAGCACAAAAAGGCCGAGGAGCACGCTGTGCTTACCCTCAACACTAAAACAAGAAAACACACACCACTACGGGCCTAAATGTGCACTTAGCAAGGAATAATAATTATGAACTAAAATAAGCCTAAAGTGTAGTGCAAAGATTAGAAATACGGCCCAGATGAGCCCATAAATGTATATATAAATGAGACTCATCACACCCCCAGACTTACCTGTTTGCGCGTCCCGAGCAAACAAATCCGGCGGAGTATGAAAAAGGTAGCTAAAGTAGAAAATTGCAAAGACAGAGTAAGATGCGAAGTATCATACATATGCACATAAAATTTTTGTAAAAGAAGATTCTAACTATACTAATATATTTACAAAAGTATAAATGCGTAAATAGAGATTTAGTTGTACTCAGATGGTGATTCGTGAAGAATTCTTGCAGTCGTGCCCGGTGTGAAAGTAAACAAGCCACTCAGGAGGGTGTTGCGAAAGACCAGAATTAGGGAATAACTCCGCTGAAATCCATCAACGACGAGAACCATAAGCTTGCCCGGTTACACTCTCTCCACGGCGCTAGCAAACTCACAAGTTAAATCAATAGGGCTTTACGGTTATAATGGGGCTTAGGTTACGGTATGATATTCAATGATAAACGAGACGGCTACGCAACCCAATTGAGTCTAAGGATAACGCTGAACCCAAAACAAGACCACAAGCGATGCTAGTGTGACACACCCCCAGACTTAGCTTGAAAACTGGGTGTGCACACAGCCTACTCCAGCAAATACCAACTGAATTTTCTATTACGCTCAAGGGGATTTCTTTTCATTCTAAATCTTTTTTTGATTTTTTTCTTTTAACTCCATTATTTTCTTTTTCTTTTTCTTTTTCTTTTGTCCCCGGTTGGTTTACAAAAAGGAGTTCAGCAAATAATATAGATCATTCTTTCACATCGCAAAGGTTCCAAGCATCACATCCAAATATGAAATGTAATTTCAGTTAACACATTTTTTGTTGCGACAATTGGATAAGCTTCAGGCTTTGGTGATTGAAAGAGGAGCTGAAACAAAGGAGGGGTAGGCACAAACTTGGCTTGCAAAGGTAAGCGCATAGGACATGGAAAACAAGGCTCAAACTAGCCAAAACAAAGGCCTACATCATATTTAACAAGATGAGTTGCTCTCACCCATGCTTCAAGAGTCGCTTGGGGCAAGTTCTTAGCCCACGAGAAAGGTAAACCTTCCTTCTGACTCGAGCAACACACAACTAGCGCTCGCTTATAAACAACACCGTGCTACCGTAAATTTCAGTCACATTCACCAAATGAGTAAAGTAAATCAAAGATTACGCAAGAATACTAATTGTAAATTAAAAGCATAGAGATAATCTAATTTTACTCAAGTTTCTATGGAAGCATGCAAATGCGACTAGAGCACTACAAGAGTCAACATTATACTCCGAATTGCAATTCCTAAGCTAACATCCTATTTCACATTCCAACCAAAATAAGTATGAACGGAAATACACATACAAGTTAGTTCGCTCTCAAGTGGGTGCTTTGTGTGCAGACAAAATGAACAAAAATATTTGAAATAAGACTTCTAGCATGCTAAATAAATGTGCACGTGAGTGGGTACACGGAAATATCTCCCCCTGACTTAAAATATGCATTAAGATATTCTAAAACAAAGTTAGGGGAAGAGGGTACCCAATGCTCAGCAAGTAAGCATTCTGGAAGCGTGTAGTGAAGCTGTATAAAGAATCACGACCACCGCCTTCACAAATAGAAAATACCTGCAAAGGGTGGTCTCCGCACAAGAAAACTAAAATAACACCTAACTAACTCGTTAGAGTGGGCGATAAAATAAAAGACAAGAAAAAGTAAGATAACTACTGGGGTTATTGTCCTCCCAGCACGACTTATTTAAAAACATAACAGTTCTAGCTAATGGGCGTATGAAAGAGAAAATGAACAGGTAACTGTTCTAATATGCGTGTCGATAGAGGGTACCGATACGGTGACAGAACAGTTACTCCCCTACCTAAATAAAAATACCTGCTGAACACAGGTAGCGTGAATAGGAAGTAAGAAGAGGAGGAAAGTTGGTCCTCACTCGTCTCACAACAAAATAAATCCTTGCCCAGCAAGGTGTCATCTCCAGGGAGGTAGCAGGAGGAGAAGGCAATGAGTGGAGCTTCCTCTACTGAGGAGGGATCAACCTCCTCACATAAAAGGATGCTCTCATCATTGACTTGAGCATAATGCTCCAAGTCCTCCTGAAGTACCTATGAAGACTCAACCTGCACAGGCTCAGATGAAGAAGGGGGATCAAGAAATAAACAAGAAGAAGAACATGAATAAAAATCAAACGGGGGAGTGGTCCCGGTATCACTCCCATCAGGTTGGGAAAGTAAAATAATGTTTGCATTGTCA
Source organism: Dactylorhiza incarnata (assembly GCA_033032865.1). Classification (NCBI taxonomy): domain Eukaryota; kingdom Viridiplantae; phylum Streptophyta; class Magnoliopsida; order Asparagales; family Orchidaceae; genus Dactylorhiza; species Dactylorhiza incarnata. The sequence continues at coordinate 26,062,288 of JAWHQI010000002.1, forward strand.
TCAATGCTACAAGGTTCGGCGGGATCAATAGTGGCCATGCCCAAGATTTGGACTTCCTCCACCGGTGCTGATGAAAGCTCCTCTTTACCTAGAAGGTTGTCCTCCTCCATAGGAACAAGCACAACACATAGATCGCTAGCCTCATCCTGCGACACATCCTCAACAATGTCGTCTGAGACGAGTATAGTAGTATGCACAACAGGGGGAGGAATGGTGCTTGGATAAATGTCAAGCACCGATTCCTCACAAAGAATCAAATTCATGCATGGTGATATATGGACAGGGGAGATGGGCTCAGTCATGTCAGAGCCTAGATCATCCACACATCTGGTGACTGTGTCCACATCATACCCTTCAAAGCTTGAAGGTGAAATGGGCACATAACCAGATGTTGAAGGTGTGCTGCCAGAAGTAGGAGTCGGGACGATCTGGATATCCGGCTCGTCATCCTCATCCAATTGGCGAAGATATGCAGTACAATCCTTCAAGGCATGATCCGTGCTCTGACAAAACAAGCACTGCCTTACGGGCTTCTTTGGCACAGCAGGTGCTGAAGCCGAAAAGAGGTATGACGGTAATGGCTCGGCAGAATAGCCATAGGACTTACGCGCACCATATGGAGTACCAGACGAAGTCGGTGCTCCATATGCTGGGCCTTGAGTGCTAGGGCTATTATCTCCCTTTGAACATCTATCACTAGCGTGCGATATATCTCCACAAAAGCGGCAACGAATATTAAAAGAAGCCCACATAGTGTGAAAGATAAAAATGATTTAAAATAAAGAGAACTAGTGTGCACAATACTACAACTAACAATATTTACTAAAGCAACCTAATAAAAACAGGAAAACAGAATAAGAAGAGATAAAGTAAAAGAATGCAATACACAAATGGAAGGGATTTAATCTCAGATTCTCCCTCTCCAGAAAACTCACACGACTGTGTTCCCTGGCAACGGAGCCAAAAACTTGATGCGCAAATCTTAGCACACCGCTATAGGCGGTAGCAAGACTGCGGCACGAAACGGCTGTGTACCAATCGTTCAAGTAATATAAAATGTGGGAGTGAATCCCTAAGTATCGATCTCGAAGAAACACATTAGGGTGGAGTTTACTATTGAGGCAGGACTTGAGATTGAAGTCCTTTATGTCGGATGGGTTGCGGAAATGGGTGTTTTGGTTGGTGGAAATAAAGAGAAATATTACAACTACTCCTATGCAATGCCGCTATGCAATGCTTCGCGAGGCGGGATGGAGACTAGGTAGGCCTTGAGCGCGCTACTTCGCAAGGGCAGATGGACGAGTAGGCTAGCGGAATGAGGTTCGCAAGCACCTCGTCGACAAGCACGCCACTAGCAATTGCTAGTGCGGCACACGAACGCGATGGCGGAATGGAAATGGATGGCAGCGCACCTCATACACACAAATAGATAAAAAGTTGCATTCACATAGACATGAAATACTGTATAAAATAAGATCTATAGTGCTCATCATCAAAGTATGAAAATCTAGCTATTACAACACAAAATACAAAGAGAGAGAGCAAGTAAAAAATTGACCGAATTCGAAGTCTCGTTGAGGGTTCACGGTTGGAATCGCTGGGTTGTCAATCAGCATCCAAGCTCGGTTCTCGACTGCGTCCGGGGTAGAGAAGGCTGTCACTACCCTCCAATGGCCCGTCTTCTTCGTCTCACGATCCGGTAGCACCACCTAGCTTCCTTCTCTTTGAATAATGGCGGATGAAGAGCTGGATCCTTCTCCTTGAAGCTCATGGATGATGGAGGAGGCCTAGGGACAAGCCCTGATGGAGTGGTGGAAGGGGTACGGAGCTGGGATGTCCTTTGCGGCGGAAAAGGCAGAAAAAGTACGATCGCCCGTTAGGTCGAATGCTGCAGCTTTATAGAAACAGATCAGAAAATTGGTCACGCACGGTCGAACGCACGACCGTGCGTAGACCGTGCGAAACTTATTGTAAAGACAGCGCAGGAAGACGACCTGGACCGCCCGTGCGATTTACTCACGCACGGGCAAATCCGCCCGTGCGTCAAAACGCACGGGTAAATTCGGAAAGGGAAAAATGAGGCCAAGCAGGCAGAACGTGCGATTCCTTCACGCACGGGCGCTGCCCATGCGCAGAGACGCACGACTAATGACAGATCATTATTTTCCTCCTCAGCAAAGGGTGCACGACCAAAACTGACTGTGCGCCAACAAAATGCACGACCATGCGATATGCACAGATCAGAACTCAGGCCGAAACTGATGAAATGTCCACCTGCATAGCAATGACAGGGCTGGGAATACACTTCCATCACAGGAAATAAAGCACAAAAAGGCCGAGGAGCACGCTGTGCTTACCCTCAACACTAAAATAAGAAAACACATACCACTACGGGCCTAAATGTGCACTTAGCAAGGAATAACAATTATTGACTAAAATAAGCCTAAAGTGTAGTGCAAAGATTAGAAATACGGCCCAGATGAGCCCATAAATGTATATATAAATGGGACTCATCAGTGCACGCGGGATATGCTCATTATTATGATTTGCACGCGGGACTTGTTCATTAATATTATTATTATGGTTATTCCCTTCTTCACGTTGGTTGGCGGCTTGATTATGGGGAGCCACTTAATGTAACCTTAGCTCGTAAAGCATCTCCCTAATGTCCGTCAACTGATACGTGAACTCTTGGAGGAGTTCATCAATCACTGTTGGACTGTGACCCATGTCTCTCTCATCCTCCATATTGGAGGAGGATGCAGTATACTCCGTGCCTAATCTCGTGTGCATGAACTGATAGAAAATAGATTCTGACCTGATAAATTTTACGAAAGGTAGATTTAGTCCTGCTTAATAACCAGGGTAAATAAAATAATTTTTTTATTTTATTGCTGAAAAAAGTATGGAGATTTTCCAGAATTTTTTTTATTTACGCTGAAAAATGAGAATTTTAGGCCGCTATTCACAGACCAACAATTAAAAGTTTTGTTGTTTTGACAATGGATCGTGCAAGACAAGGGTGTGTCAGCGTCCTAAGAAAATAAAAGGATAGCGTCAATTAAGAAATTGACACGAACCTCCCTCTGATACCAAATTGATGTAGGCTCGCCCTAAGACACGGCTACGGTGGACAAACACGAGAACCTCTCAACGAACAATTCTACGATAGCACGCACAAATGCAGTGCACACATTATGTAATTTTATTGGTTCGATGCTAACATATGGGTAGCCACACCGTTGAAGATCAAATAAAGGTTATAGGCCAATATTTTCTCAAGCTAAAAGGACCTACCCGGTCCGATCGTGCAAGTGTTATACCAAAAGAGATCCACCGAAAATTAATGATTTCAGAAAAGGTAGATCTCTCCCAACAAAAAGAAAATGAGGTTTGCCAATCCACTCGAACTTAAATGAAATCAATATGAACAACAAAATCGATCAAAGAAAACCACGATAATTCAACGTTGCCGGAGATCACGCAAAAGTAAATCTACCACAAGAATAATCTAGAGGGAAAACACAAAGGTAGATATTTTTGTTACCCACTTGGAAAATGATTGAATCTGAGACTCAATCACTCTTCAACGGATCCACTGGAGCCGCACCGAATGGAGAGAAACTCGTTCGCTTTCCTCGCTTTATGCCGGATTTGATTACACGAGATTACGGATCTCTTTACCGTGGACGAGATCCACCAAGAGGGAGGACCTAGGGTGGCCGAATTCTTCAGGGAGGAGAGGCAACCGTCGACTTGCAAGATTGGAGAGATGGTGGGGAAACGGATGGGAGATCTTGAGAAGAGGAGGATGAGAGAAAAGAGAGGGGGCTGGCCAAAATCTCCTAGGAGAATAAGGAGGGGGGGGGCTAGGGAAAAAAGAGAGAGGGAGCAAGAGGAGGAATTCAAAAGTTTAGGGTTTCCTAATTTCAATTCTATTCTTCCTAATCCTTCAATAATCATGGCCTTATATAAGGCTTACAAAAATCCGGGCTATATGCAGCCCAATTAAAATAAACATAACAACATGGCTAAACGCAAGCCATAATGAAATTCCGTCTCAAATTTAAAACTATGTTACTAGGAAATAAATAAATATAAATAACATTATAATTATTAAATCTGAGTCTTGCGCCGAGGGCGGAGGTTGTAGCGTCGATCAAAAAGTTGTTGCGGCGCCGCAAGTCTTTGGATGGAGAGGGCGAAAGATCTTCCGTAAGCATGTCGGCTCCATCATCATCAACATGTTGGGGGTCATCGTCTCCATCAGGGTATTTTTTTTAAGTATGGGGGTATTTGATAATACATATTTTATATATTTATTTATTATAGTTTATGTTTTCTTTTTAGTAATTTATTAGTATTTTTATTTGATTCTATGTCTAATTTACTTTGTTTTTAGGGCTTTGGAGAGATCCTGGAGAATTTTTTGCATTTTGGTCTGTGAATAGAAAAAATTCTGAATTTTGGTCTGCTAATAGTAAATTTTAAATTTTAAATTTACATGCCCTAGGTCATGCCCGTGACCAAGGGGCATATAGTCAAGTTATGGGCATGAACAAAGGGTGTGTACAGTCCAGAAACAACTAAAAGGCCATTTTGATTGCTGAATTTTCAAATGGCCTTAATTTTCAATCCAGGAAGAGTAACGGGGCGTGCCACCCCATTTCGAGACGAGAACGATGTGATCTACAATCTAGAAAAGTTTCTCAAGAACAAGCCCTGGAACACGGGTGTGACCAATGGTTCCCAGGCGTGACAAATGGTTCACAGGCATGACCATAGGGCGCGTAACACATTTTATGATGAAAATTTGCAATTTTGATTGTAGAATTTCAAATTCCCGTAACTTTCAATCCAGGAAGAGTTACAGGACGTGTCATACCATTTAGGGATGAGAACGACGTCATCTACAATCTGGGAATAGTTTCAAAGTTTTCACTAGACATGCCCTTGGTCAGGGACATGACCTAGGCCGTGACCCGTCTAGAGACCATAGAAAACAGCCAGTTTCGCCCATTTCACGCCCGTTTCATCTCATGTTAGATATGCCCTCGAACACGGGCGTGACCTATGGCGTGACCAATTAATTATGATAGATTTTGGAAGTTTTTCTCCAACGTTCCCAAGGTTTGTAATGTTTTCTCGGAATTCCCGCGACCTCTTTTCTAGCCAGAATGGACCCTTCCCAGCGGTCTCAGGTTTTGGAGACTGCCCAGATCGCTAGTTGCCCTCTCCTGGATTTCATCCAAGTCCCAGCGGTCAGACGTTAGAGATCACCGAGATCGGGCGGTCTGCTTCATTTTCCTCTTATCTCTGCCCCGGTTCTCCTGTACCCCGGGCAACCCGTAATTTTTGGATCTACCTGTTTGGGCAGCCTCCGCATCTATAAATAGAGGGGTAGGGGTACCTAAAAAGGACTTTTGCTTCGAGCCTCCAGCTTACAACCTGTGTAAGCGGTCTCGATTTTTGTAACTTTTCTACCTCTCCCCCTGGCCAGTTTTTGACCCCCCTTTGTAATCCTTTTTTGAGATCAATAAAAGAAGTTTCTCTCAGAGTTCCCTTTTCTGACATCATTCGTCCTATGTAACCTACACTCCACAATTCCTTTCTCTCTTCTTTTAAGTGTGAGTCTTGGAGGTACATTTTTTGTACCAATAGAACAAACACGCGACCTTCAGATCAGAGTGGTTAGGTGAAGTCTGTGGACCTTCAAGATGTTAGATCGCACTCACTATTCTCCCAGGTGTCTCCCAGCTGTCGCTCGAGCTCGCCATGAGATCACATAGGTTCAGCAAGAGCCTGCCGGGCAGTTTGAGGTTTCGAATCAAACCATAGATGCGACCTCTCAGAGGCTCCTCCCCAACCGAGTCAGGTCGCCACCCCAGATCGCTTGGATGGCGGTCACCCTTTTGATCAGGCGACCTCCCAGCCCGCAAATTTTGCGGGACCTCAAGTTGAGGAGTTCGCAGCTTATCAGTTTTCCTTCAGAGAAACATCTCAACTCCTTGATCAGGTCAATGTAGCGGAAGAGGTAGAAGAAGATGCAAGAGATATGGCTCGCTTGGAACCTGCACAAGCAATTCAAGCAGTGCCCGTCAGCGAAGAAGATGAAAGTAAAAAGCGTTCGATCAATGCTGAGTTACCTAAAGATGATAAGGATCAGCTCATCACCTGCCTCCAAAAGAACCTGGATATCTTTGCTTGGTCGGCAGATGACACGTCAGGAGTTAATCCAGATGTTGCCTGCCACCATCTCAACATTGACCCTTACTCTTTTCTGATCAAACAATAGAAAAGAGAAGTAGCAAGTACCCTAGCCCAACCGATTCGAGAGGAGGTAGAGAAATTGCTGATGGCTAAATTTATTAAGGAGATTCGATACCCTGATTGGGTGTCGAATGTTGTGATGGTCAAAAAGGCCGGTGGGAAGTGGCGTATGTGTGTAGACTTCACCAAACTCAACAAAGCTTGCCCCAAAGATTGCTACCCCTTGCCTCAAATAGATTCTTTAGTTGATTCGGCAGTGGGGTTTTCCTGTATGAGTTTTCTGGATGCATTTTCCGGTTATCATCAAAAAAGAATGCATAAGCCAGATATTCCTCATACTTAATTCATCACAAATGACGGATGTTTTTGTTATCTCGTGATGCCTTTTGGGCTAAAGAATGCTGGTGCAACTTATTAGAAAATGATGGACACCGTTTTTAAAACCCAACAAGGGAGGAATTTGGAAGTCTACGTCGATGATCTCTTAATCAAAAGCAAGCTTTTCTCAGCTCATCTCAACGATCTAAATGAAACGTTTCAACCCTCCGAGCCTTTAATATGAGGTTGAATCCATTAAAATGCATTTTTGGAGCTAGCGAAGGGAAGTTTCTTGGCCATCTCCTTACTCCGGATGGGCTAGAGCCAAATCCCGATAAGGTAAAGGCTATCTTAGAAATGTCACCTCCTAAGACCCCTAAGGAAGTTCAACAGCTGGGTGGGAGGATGGCAGGTTTGAGCCGCTTCATCTCCCGCTCTGGAGATAAGAGTGCCCCCTTTTTCAAAACTCTCCGTGGAGGAGCCAAGTTTGAATGGACAAAAGAGTGTGACGATGCCTTCAATCAGATCAAGAAGCAGCTGATGTCAACTCCCTTGCTCCAAATCCCTAGGGAGGGAGAAGACCTTTTTCTATATCTTGGAGTTGGTTCTGATGCCATAAGTTTGGTCTTGGTCAGGGAAGAAAAGAAGAAGCAGTTTCCAGTTTATTATGTAAGCAAAATTTTGAATAGTGCGGAAACTCGATATCCAATTCTTGAGAAGTTGGCTCTAATGCTCGTGACTTCAGCACGAAGTTTGAGACCTTATTTCCAAGCATATATAATTCAAGTTGTCACCGATCTCCCATTAAAAAATGTTTTAGAAAAGCCGAAGCATTCAAGAAGATTGGCAAAATGGGTAATAGAACTCAGCGAGTTCGACATTTGTTACATTCCCAGAGTATCTATCAAAGCACAAGTTTTAGCGGACTTCATAATCGAAGCAAAGGAGGTTAACTCAGAAAGAGATGTTTGAACTCCTCTCGCATGGACAATTTTTGTTGATGGAGCCTCGGGAAGGAATTCTTCCGGGGCTGGAGTTATATTGATCAATCCAAATGGAGTTAGGTTGGACCAAGCTCTGAAGTTTTACTTTCCAACGACAAATAATCAAGCAGAATACGAAGCCTTGCTCGCCGGTCTTAGATTCATAAGAGAGTTGGGAATCGAAGATGTTCAAGTTAAAATAGACTCTTTGGTAATGGCGTCTCAAATAAATGGAAACTTCAAAACCAGAGATCTCACTTTGAAGCAATATCAAGCCCTAGTAAAAATCGAGATAAGCGGGTTCAAGAGCTTCACCATCCAGCACATCCCGAGAGAAGAAAATAAAGAAGCAGATGGGCTAGCAAAATTTGGTCTTCTTTCGGGAGGAACTACCTCAGAATTATTTCATCCAGCTATCGAGGAGGGAGAAATTATGCAAATAGATCGATGTCCATCTTTGATGGACCCTTTCATACTCTACCTCTCAACTAGAGATCTTCACTCAACGGTAAAATATAAGAAAAGGATTAAACATAAAGCGGCCCATTATTATCTTGTTGCAGGAAATTTTTATAGGAAAACTTTTCTTTCGCCATTGGCACGATGTGTTTCTGAAGAAGAAATTCAAATTATACTTCAAGAGGTTCATTCGGGAGAATGTGGTAGTCATTCGGGAGCTAGAACCTTGGAAAATAGGATTTTAAGACAAGGATATTTCTGGCCACAAATGTGGAAGGATGCAGAAAAATTTGCAAAGAAATGCGTCCAATGCAAGAAGTTTGCCCCCTTCAACATCAGTCGTCTCAGCAGCTTAGGTCAATAGCCACCCCTTGGCCATTTGCAGTATGGGGAAGGGATTTTATTGGACCTTTTCCCTTGGCAAGCGGGCAGCGCAGATTCATTTTAGTCATGATTGATTATTTCAATAAATGGATTGAAGCAAAGGCATTGGCAAAGACTACTACTCAGGTAGTGAAGAATTTCATTTGGGGGGAGATAGTTTGTAGACATGAAATTCCTATGACAATCATCACAGATAATGGCCCACGATTCAATAACTCAAATCTTATAAATTTTTGTGATCAAATTGGTACTGAGCTGCGATTCGCTTCTGTACATCGCCCTTGGAGCAATGGTCAGGTAGAATCCGCCAATAAGCTTATAATCAACCTCCTGAAGAAGAAAGTAGAGAATCTCAGAGGTAATTGGGCGGATCAATTACCTTCAGTCTTATGGACTTTGAGGACAACTCCAACTTCGGCTACTGGAGAGACTCCTTTCAAATTATCTCATGGCTCAGAAGCCCTCATTCCTGTTGAATTTGAAGTAAAGAGCCCAAGAGTGTTATTATCTCAACAAGGACAAGATAGCTTGATGGAAGAAAATGCTGAGGAGTTAAAATATAGCCTCAATCTCATTGAAGAACAAAGGTATGCGGCAACTATCAGGCAAGAAGAAGTGAAGAGAAGAATGGCCAGGTTTTTCAATAAAAATGTCAGAGTTAAAGAATTCGTGGCTGGAGACCTGGTCCTTAAGAAAGTTGATTCAGCAACAAGATCTGGCTCGGTTGGAAAACTTAATCCAAATTGAGTGGGGCCATTCATTGTTAAGGAAGTACTAAAAAATGGAGCGTACCGCCTCCAATCTTATGAAGGGGAAGATTTACCTCACACTTGGAGTGGGGATGACCTCAAGCGTTTCTTTTCCTAAAAACTTGTACTTTTCTCATTATTTTTTCTTTCTTTCTTTCTTTTTACAAATGTTGTGATGATTTGGATGTAAACTCCTGCTTTATGCATATTAGAAAGAAATCTCTGAGATGTATTGTTTAAAGTTTGAAGGCTAAGATCCTGCCAAAAGAGGTATCGACGGATCCTACTTCATTCCCCCTCGACTTGAAGCTCGAGTTGTAAATCTGCGAGGACCACAGGTAGCTGGGCGATTTCGCATCTGTGTAGCAGTAGCTCATCAAGCTCGTGCGGAGGAGCTTTAGGATGTCGGGTCCTATTGATATCTGACACACCTCTGCATCAAGGGAAGTCTGGGTGAATGTTCAGCTCTGTCATGCATTATAGGACATCGTTACTGTCCCGATGATCTTTCCGGGGAAAGCAATGTCGGTGTAACCCCTGCGGTATGATCGCACCTGCCCTATGGATCATCCTGTTCTGTGAACCTCGAATGCTCATTGGTGTGAGGATAGTCAAGAGGATGTTGGTTGCATGATTTTGAATGATCTTTCAAGGAAAGCAATGTTGGTATAGCCTCTGCGGCATAACCACACTTGCGTTTTTGATCAATTTTAAGATATTAATCTCCATATCTCTTTAAAGTGATGGAATTATAATGGTCTCTTGAGGAAAGCAATACTGGCATGGCCGCATTTGCCCTTTAGATCATCACAAATTATATCTATCAAGCTCTTATTATGCAATGGAGGTCTGAGGTTTTTTGAAGACCGCTAGTTTTTCTATATTGGATTGTCGAGCATCGGGCGGTCTGAGGTTTTTGAAGATCGTCAGTTTTTTGCATTGGATTGTTGCATGGGGCGGTTTGAAGTATCTGAGACCGCTATCTAAAAGTCTTTAAGATCTTAACTTTCAAATGGCCGAGCCTTACAACGTGTTTGTGGTTCCGAGCCAAGGAAGGGACGGTCTAAATCATTGGAAGATAGCCGTTCTCACTTTCATTAAAGGCTATTCATGGAATGCATGGATTATGACTATTAATCTCTAAAAATCTTGCAGATTCAAGATCGCTAATTTTAAAGGCAGCCTGTGAAACTTTGAAGATCACATTCTATGTTTATTCATTTGAGAATTAGCATCAACGAATTGTTAAATTTTTGAAGTGGAAAAGAAGTGTCCGGGCGGTCTATTTTTTTGAGACCGCAGAGACCGCGTGACTTGTGTTGCGGTTTACCTCTGGTAACCGCAAGCTCGGTGAGGCGACCTGGCTAGTGTGGTCGCGCATCTATGATGTTGGCGGCCTGTGTTTAGTGTGCCTGCTTTGCCCAAGTATCTCTGTTTGGTTTAGACCGGGCGGTCTATTATTGGAGGTCGCTTCTGTGGTCTCGTATTGCGGTCTTCATGAGTTCATTCTTGCTGACAGCTTGGTGTGTCAGGATGTTCATGTGGCGCCGATCTTATAAGAGTTCGGGCAGGTTGTATGAGCTTTTTCTGACGGTCTGCTCCAGATCGGTCAGATGCTCATGTCTGTCCTTATAAGAGACCGGGCAGTCTGTCGGTTTGTTCTTGGCAAGCTGCCTTACTTGGACAGTTTTGCTTAAGTGTAATAAGGTCTTGAAGAGGCCGCGCGGTCTAGTACTAAAGACCGTGTGCTTCAATAAGCAAGGTGAATGTATCCCTTGGTGCGGTGACAACATCCATTCGTTTGCCTATAAATAGAGACGTCGGGGTAGTCATACATACGTAAGAACTGTAAGAACTAAAGTTGGCTTGATTGTGCCGGTCTTTCCTTGAGGTCGTGCGGTTTGAGTTGTCTGACCGGTTTGTTTTTGTTCGCAGGTTAGCGGCTAGCAGTCACCGTCAGCATTCTCCCTTCTTTCTAGCTTTGAATAAACCAGTTCGGCAGCGGTCTATCTGTGCGGACTGTGTTTAGGAGTTCTTAGACTATGCTGCGTACTCAATTGATCAGGTGGCCATAAGTGGTTGGGCGATCTTGAGTTGCGGTCTTGCAGCAGGAAGCAGTTCTTCGTCAAGTGTTTGCAGGTTCTTCTGTGATCTTGAGACCGTGCGGTCTGGGCGATCAAGAAGTGCGGACAATTGTTTTCAGCAGTTGAATAAAGCAGCGAGTTGTGTGGTATGTGGTTGAAGTCTGACAGCAGCGGCTTGTGCTCTATTCGTGCGGTCTCAGGGATAGCCGTGCGGCTTGCCTGTTTGAGCGGTCTGGCAGTCTCTGCTTTGGCAGTTCGCTGGTGGCTTGTTTTTATGTCTTATGCTTCTCTCCTTTGTGATTCTTATGAATCATGTCTCGCCATGTATGTCTCGAGCTGTAAAGAGATGGTAAATAACAAGAGCACAATTCTGTCTTCCCATTGTCACTGATTGCCATTCTTGTGGATTGTGTTGAAGTGTTCCGCATTTTTTACTTCATTTCGGACCTCTAAAGTTTTTTAACATGGTATCAGAGGAGTTTCTTGAGGAGTAATCAACGTTGTCTTCTTCTTGGTTTCTACAAGTCAGTTGTCAATCAGCGAGATAGCAATGGAAGGAGGATATGCTAGATGTCTTAGTATTGAGCTCCTTATGCAGACTAACTTTATAAAGTGGAAGTCATGCATGGAGAGATATCTGCTTGGCGAGGACTTATGGGAGGTAGTAGGAGGAGAAGCAAGATAAGTTGTTGTTCCTGCTGAGATGAATGTTGAGCTCGTGAAGGCTTGGAAGAGAACAAATGCGAAGGCAGAGTTCACTCTCAAGTGAGCTATCATTCCGGAGTTGATTGACCACATCATCGGGTGTAGGTCAGCTGCTGAAATTTGGACAGCCTTAGATGGTTTGTTTAATAAGAAGAATGTAGATCGGCTATTGTTCTTGGAAAATGAGTTGGCGAAAGAAACTCAAGGAGACTTGTCAATCCCAACGTTCTTCTTGAAGATGAAGAACCTTTGCGTGGAGATATCAACTTTGGACCCGGATGAGCCAATTTCAGAAGCTAAGTTGAAGAGGCACATAATCCGCGGCTTGCAGAGGGAGTATGTGGCCTTTGTCACTTCTGTTCAAGGTTGGGACAATCAGCCATCGTTGCTAGAGCTGGAGAACTTGCTGGTGTCGCAAGAGAGCTTAGCAAAGCAAATGGCTGGGATTTCTGTCTCTAAAGAAGAGAGCAAGGTTCTTTATTCAGGCAAGAAGAAGAGATGGGACAAGAAGAAGAAGTCATCTGGTAACGATGGTCCATCTACTTCATATCAGCAAGAGAGGAGTTATGCTCCTAAGTCTGAAGGGAAGAAGAAGGAAGGGATGAGATGTTACAGGTGCAACAAGCTTGGTCATTTCAAGAGAGACTGCAAGGTCAATCTTCAGCCAGGGCATGCTGCAGGAAAGGAGGAGGTTGGTTCCAATGCAGATGATAGATGGTGTGATGGAGCTTTCATGACAGGCACGTGTGTTCGGGCTATGACTTCCATCAACTATCAGGATGATTGGATGGTGGACTCGGGTTGTGGTCATCACCTAACAGGAGATGAGTCGAAGTTCTCTTCTTTGCAGGCATATATAGGCAATGATACTATCATTACGGCTGATGATACTATACATGCAGTAGAGAAGGAGGGTGTAGTTTCTTTGAATGATGATAGAGGTACACTTATGTTGAAGAGTGTCTATCATGTTCCGGGGATGAAGAAAAACCTATTCTCGGTGACCAATGTTGTGGACGCTGGCTATCACATTTTGTTTGGTCCAACAGAAGTGAAGTTTCTTAGAAATGTGTCAGCAATGGAGGCTAAAGTCACTCATGTCGGCAGAAGGGTGAAGGACTTCTTTGTGTTATCTACAAGTTCCTATGTTGATAAGATGAGGACTAATGATAGCGCTGCTATCTGGCATGAAAGACTCAGACATGTTGGGATGGACAAGTTGAAAGTTATGGCAGGGAGAAGCCTTGTGAGAGGTTTTTGTTGGAACAACCCAATTTCTAATTTGGGCTAGGATCACTATATGTTGACTAGGATCAAGTTGACCCCAATGTATAGTCAATGGGTCAAGGTTTTAGGCTGTTAGAACTCAAGAAAATATTCAGGTTCTGCGTTCGACGAACTCCACTCTGCGTTCGACAAACGGCTTGCTCTCTGCGTTCGACGAACGGCTTGCTCTCTGTGTTCGACGAACGGCTTGCTCTCTGCGTTCGACGAACGACATGCTTTAATCTGTGATCGACGATTTTATTCAGTCTCAGCGGTCGACGATTTTATCCATTCTCAGCGGTCGATGATTTTATCCAGTCTCAGCGGTCGACGATTTTATCCAGTCTCAGCGGTCGACGATATTATCCAGTCTCAGCGGTCGACGATTTTATTCAGTCTCAGCGGTCGACGATTTTGCTCAGTTCAGCGGTCGACGAATTTATCAACTCAGTCTGCGTTCGACGAATATCTTCTGATCGACGAACACTACTCTGAGATCGACGAATCCAATTCTGTTCGACGAACTTGTTTCTCAGGTCGACGAATTAAATGACAGCAGATTTAATTTGAGAAGATTAGTTATAATATTATCTGAACTCATATCGTCTACAGCAACGGATTTATATTCCAGATAAGACAAGATTTCTGCCTTACTTATTATATTCCTTTCTATTCTCTTATTCCGAGATTATAGCCGTTGACATTTAATGGAAAAGGAACATTTCACGGAAAAGGAATTAAGTATTCTGCAGAATCGTTTTGGTTACTTTTGCAGTCCCAAGAAGGATTTATTACAGATTATTCTACTCCTTATTCTGTTGATTTGATTTTTCAAATCAGACATATTGTAAAAAGGAAAAAAGGAAAAAGATTATTACAATACAGCAATACAGTATAGAGAAGAACAACCGACAGAGACGAATACTATTCTTCAAAAAGTTACAGGAAGAAGAAGAAGAACAAAAAAAGTTTTACAGATCATCTTCATCTTCTTCCACAAGCAGCACTCACTCACTGAGAACATCATCAACTCTATTCTCTCAGTATTTCTGCAGCTAGATCAGATCTTCAAAGAGCAACAATAATCAGATGAACTTATTCTTTCAGATTCATCAGCTACAGGAAGATTAGTATATTCAAGTGAAAGCTCCAGCCATCTACTGTCAAACATTTTCAATCAGACAGAGGAGCTTTACACCACTAATCCACTAGAGTCTTCTCTCAGATTATTGACAGAGAAGAACTTCATAACCCTTCCTTACCTCATCTTGTATAGGGTTATAACTCCCTTCAAAAGTTAACCCCTTGGTGGCAGGGCACCTGAACAAAAACCTGTGGTTTGGTTAGAGCACCTGATCGAAAGCTCCTTGGTGTGTGGACACCTGATCAAAAACCGCTTGGTGATAGGGCACCTGATCAAAAACCTAGTGGATCCTACCAAGTGTGGTAGAAGAGTAGACGTACCCAATTTTATTGGGGAATTACTATAAAAATCCTTGTTTCCTCTGTGTTGTGATTTTCTGTGTGATGTGTTGTGTGCTGATTTGTTTTATTTAGTTTTATAACTCACTTTGCAATACACCTATAAGTATCACTATTTTAATTCCGCTATAAAAATAATTGAAAAGTTTTTAATACTGTATTCACCCCCCCCCCCCCTAGAGTAAATCAAAGATCTAACCTCACTTTCAATTGGTATCAAAGCGTGGTTGATTATATCAACTAACTTTCAACTGATATTCAATTGACTTTCAATTGGTATCATAGGGTAGTTGATTCTTTACAGGCTAACACCTGAATCATAAAGATTGATTAGATCTTAAACTTATTTTAGAGTTTCTTTTTGTTAAAAACTCATGGCGCAGAACAAAGAATATTCTAGCACAAGACCTCCTATGTGCAATCTCAGTAAGTTTGCACTATGGAAGGCAAGGATTGGAATGTACATGAATTCTATTGACGAAGAAATTTTTAATGTTATTTTGACAGGACCCCCAACACCTACAGCAGCAAGAAGTGCTGAAACCACAACAAACAACAATGTTGTTCCACCTCCTGAGTGGACAGAAGCACAGACGAAGCAGAGAAGTGTTGAGGCCAAAGCTATGAATATTTTGGCACAAACAATGTCTGATGACATTTTCCAAAGAGTGGTGGAATGCACCTCCACAAGAGAAATCTGGATCTCACTCAACAATATGGTTGAAGGATCAGCTGATGAAAGAAAGGACAGAAGATCTAACCTTATTTCTCTGTATGAAAATTTCAAAAAGGGAGAAAATGAAAGTGTAGCTGATATGTATAACAGGCTCAGCCTCATAATCAATGAGCTGAAGACCTTGGAAAAAGTGATTTCCATCACTGAGATCAATGATAAGATCCTTATGTGCTTCCCCAACACATGGCACTCTAGGATCTGGCCAATCAAGGAAGCCAGAAGCCTTAATGAGATCTCAACTGAGAGCTTGTTAGGCAAACTCAAATCCTATGAGAAGCTTATCAAATCCAGAGAAGCTGAACAATCAACATCATCTTCAGCATCCAATAAGGAGAAAAGTATAGCTTTCCAAGCTACTGAAGAAGAAGATAAAGCTCCAGGAGAAGTGGAGTTCATGAGCCTTCTAGCCAAAAGGTTCTACAAAATGGCTAGAAAGGATTTCAGAAAGAAGGATTCCAGATCAAGAGAAAAGCCAAGGTATGATAAGTCAAATTCTAAAGAAATTATCTGTTTTGGCTGCAGGAAACCTGGACACATTCTGCCAGAGTGTCCAGAGAATCAGAAGAAGGAGAAGAGAAAAGAGAAAGAAGATAAAAGACACTGCAGCAAGTCTTCCTCCCACAAACACAAGCATAAGGGAAGAGGATTTGTAGCAGAAACATGGAGTGAAACTGAATCAGAATCATCATCCAACTCATCTGATGATGAAGAAGAATCAAAGGAGAATGACCAATGCTTGATGGCCATTTATGACTCAAGCAGTGTGTCAGAGAATGCATCTTCATCCAGCTCTTCTGATGATGAGGATGATGAAGAAGAAAGAAACTTCTATATGATGGCTATCAATGCCTCAGCAAACAACTCAGATGAAGAAGAATCAGAATCAGAAGCTGACAATGATACAGATCAGGAAATATCTAATTTTAAATTCAATTCAATTGAAATCAAAGATGAATTCAAAGTTCTTTGCTTAGACTTAATTAAATCTGAGAAGGAAATAATCTCTCTCAGAAATAAGTTGGCTGAAATGAACAAATTAAGTGAAGATAATGCTATTCTTAAGAAAGAATTGGATGCCTCCAGAGAACATATTATTCTCATTGAGAATAAACTATCTGAGGCTAAGAAATTTGAAGAATCCCTAAATGGGAGAAGCATCAAACTGATGGACATTACAAGCACAGTAAATGCCAGATTAAGTGGCAAACTAGGCTTGGGTGCATCATCAAGTGAGCCACCTCTGATTAAGAAAAACATACTTTCTACACCTATAAAATTCATTTCTGCTAAGAGCAAAGAGGTTGTAGATGAAAATAAAAACAATTCAAGCAAGGCTGTTAAGAATAAAGGAATTCAGCAGAATTCGTCAAACCGAGCTCGACGAAATGAATTCACTTCGTCGAACGGATATCGACGAACTCTGAAGCCAGAATTTCAGTATATTCATTATTCGAACGGCGCTCGACGAAAGCATGTCCATTCGTCGAACGACGATCGATGAACTCAGCCCAGTTCGTCGAATGGAAAATATATAGAAAATTTGAAACATTCTTATTCTTCACATACTTTCAATCCTTTTACTGAATGGATAATTCCTCCAAGGAGATATCATCCACAAGGTTATAAGGATAAACCTGAAATGTCTTTTATTTCAGATTTTTGTGGTAATACAAAAAGACCCAAGGTAGTCTGGGTCAAAAACAACTAGTTTATTTTTCTATTTTGCAGTACACAGCTATCCAAGCAAGAATGAACAATGGTATTTGGATAGTGGCTGTTCAAAACACATGATAGGGAACAAGGCCAACCTGAGCAACTATAAGGCAAAGCTTGGACCCAAGGTGATCTTTGGAGACTCCAACTATGGACAAACCAAAGGCTATGGACAGATCAAAGTTGGAGCAGTGACCTTCAAGGAGGTAGCCTATGTCAAGGGTCTGAAGCACAACCTCATCAGCATAAGTTAGTTATGTGATGAAGGTTATCAGGTAACTTTCAATCATTCCTTATGTCTTATTACCAATAATAAAAACATTAATGTGTTATCTGGTATTAGACATGGAAATATTTATTTAGTCAATTTTGACTCTGCCAATTCTGATAATTGCTTATTCAATTCTATAAGTAAAATAAATGAATTATGGCATAAAAGGCTTGGACACATTAACCTTAGAACTATATCTAAGCTTTCTAAGGACAATTGATGCGTGTTCGGCAAGTGCACCGGTCGCTGTCAAGTAATAAAATTGGGAATAGCTTCCCCGAATATCGTCTCTCAAGGAATGCAGATTCTGGTGAACGAAATGCGTGGTGAGTCGATTGTTATGACGAGTAAAAGAAAGTAAAAACAAGGGCGTTGTGGTTGGCGTCCTAAGTTACTACACGGAAATGAGATGCGGGTCAAAACTCCGCTTCGCAAGGCGGGATGGATGCAACGGCCGCGATGCCGTGCTTCGGAAGGCGTGTGGACGGAAAGTAACTATGACGGGTGAGGGTCGCACACACCTCTTCGCAAAGTGGGGGTGAGTGCAGCGGCGGCGATGCCGCGCTTCGGTAAGCGGGTGAAATGGCCACAGTGCGGGGTTTTGTGAGGGTCGTATTCACCTCTTCGCCAAAGTCACCACTAGCATTTGCTAGATGGCTATTTGGAATGTGTGTGTGGACATAGAGCGGGGGCGGAGCACATCACAGCAAAGCATCAAGTGAAAGATAAAACAAGAGTGTATTTCATTCATAGACAAATAGAAATCACACTAGTTCAATACAAAAGTTAAGCATACATTTCCAAGAGAGAGGGGGTAGAGGAAACCACGAGATGAGAAGCCTCGCCGTAGATCTTGGTCGGAATGGGGGGTTGTCAAGCCTCCTCCGAGCTCAGTCCTTGGTTGCTTCCGGGGTTCAGAGGCTGTCACTACCTCCAACCATCATCCGTCTTCTTCTCAGAGATGGGTCTCTTCCCCTTGGCCCAATGGAGATACCGCACCTTGAAATGCTTGTTGTAGATGGCGGGGAAAGCTTCCGGAACCCTAGATGGACCTTAGGATCAATGGATGAAGCTTTCCCCAAGGGAGGAATGGAAGGGGGGACCTTGGAGAGGTGGAACGGCGGATTCGCGCGCAGAAATCGCGCCCAAAATCGTGTCCGAATCCCCAAATTCGCGGAACAGCGGCTTAAATAGGGAGCAGAATAAGTACTGCGCACGATCAGTGGCGCACAACCAATGGTCGTGCACGAAGGAATGCCTGTGATCGTGCGCAGTCAACCTGTAGCAAAGAAAAAGATAGAAAACAATGCACGGTCAGGGGCGCACGACCAATGGTCGTGCGCGAAGAAATGCCTGTGATCGTGCGCATACCTTCGCGTCGATCTCGATCTGGGTCGGGAATTAACGCACTACCAATGCTCGTGCGCCTGATCGTGCGCGAAGGAATGCGCACGATCAGAGGCTTTTTAGGCCAAAAATCGCCCCGCACCATCCCGAACGTGCACACGATCCCAGGACCTGTAGGAAAAGTACAAATAACCCCGATCCGTGCACACCACCGGATCCATAACACAGGCATACAGTAATATATAGGAAAAATATGCCACAAAGGGGGAAGGATTGCACAAAAAGCGCAGAAACGCCATGCTATCAATATAAGCGTATATGAACAGCAAATGAAGTGCAATGACACTAAAACAAACCCAAATGAGGCCAGAATTCACTGTATAAACCAGACTCATCACACCCCAAGACTTACCTGTTTGCGCGTCCCGAGCAAACAAATCCGGCAGAGCGAGAAAAGACATAGCTGGGTTAGAAATTGCAAGGGCGGAGTAATATGCGAAGTCTCATACGCATGTGCATAGAAATCTAGTAGACAAAATTTCTAATTATGCATATTAGTTTCTAATTTTCTAAGAGCGTATTTATATATTCGGTTTACTCAAAAAGTGAATCACGGTGAATCATAACGTCGTACATAGGAAGAAAGTAAACTGAACGCTGAGGCGAGCGTTGCCAAAGATCGGGACTCGGGACAACTCCATTGAAATCCATCAATGTCGGTGACCATAGGCTTACCCGTTCGCACTCTCTCCACGACACTGGTATGACTCAAATGCGTGAATCAATAGGACTTTAGGTTTGAGATGAGGCTTGGGTTTAGGTGAGGTAAACAAAGATAAAAGCGACGGCTCAGACACTAAACCCAAATGAGCTAGCACAGAAAACTATCCTCATCACCACACAAACATGCGGGTACACTACACCCCCAGACTTGGACTTAACACATGGGTGCGTGCACCGCCTACTCCCAAACTTATACTTATACAAATGAATTTTTCATTCAAACTCATATCTTTTTCTTTTCTTCTCACTTCTTTTCTCTTTTTCATTTTTTTTCTTTTCTTTTCTTATCATTTTCAGCAAATAAACAATAAAACACATCCACAACTTCACAAACATGTCACCACATCAACAACCCAACTCATAAAAATAAAGAACAGCTAAAGCTCAGATTTGGGTGTGTGACTAGGATTGGCTTTTGGGCTTTGGTGCAATAAAAGTGGGGCTGAATCAAAGAACGGTTAGGCACAATTGGGCTAACGAGGATATATCGATAGGAAAGGGTGCAAAGGCTCAACCGGGCCAACATGATGGCCTATATCACATTCACGCAATTGACTAACCGTATACCCATGCTTCAAGAATCTCTTGGGGCGAGTTCTAGCCACCGAGAAAGATAATCCTTCCTCCTGATTCGGGCAACACGAGACTAATGAACGTCTACACACATTCCTATGCTACCGTTTGATTCACGCCGGATTCACCAAATTTTGAGTAGAGTAAACAATATTTACTCTAGTAGAAAAATATAAACTAAAAGCATAAAAAGAAATTAAATCTACACGAATTCCTACGAGACATGAGCACTCGACTAGGAGCACTACAGGAGTCAACAAAGTACTTCGTCTCGCAATCCTAACCCAGCACCGTGATTTCCCATTCACACAACCGAGACGAGTTAGACTCGTCGCGCGCCTACAGTTAAGTGCGCTCACGTGGGTGTCGTGGTGTGCCATGAGATGAGTAATGCTACAATATAACACATGGTAAATCCTAGTATGCTGTGCACTGTGCATGTGCACGAGGTAGTGCTAACTCTCTCTCCCCCATACTTACACTAAGCAAAAAGCATGTTCGATAGCGGCATAAGCTTAAGAAGGCTAGGATGAGAGATTACCCCATGCTCAGAAATGAGCATACAAGAAGATATGGCGTTTTGTTCAGAAGGCGGTGATCCCGCCTTGCTCCAAGAAATACGGACCTGTGATTAAAGAGTACCCAGGCACAACAAAAATATAATAAGGAAAATAAAGAAGAACGAAGGAGCGGAACCAAGCGGTCCCCAATCTGTTGTCTCCCAAGAGCCCTTTTGTTTAACGTCCTTAAAGGTGGACCAAATACCTATATTAAAGCAGTTTATAAAGTCTACAAACAAGCAAAAGTCAAAAGATCCTAATTATTATTACACAACTATATGGAGGAATCAACTATACGTTGATTTAAAATAATAACTGCAGATAGAAGAAAAAGGTCTGAAGACTCTGTAGTAGGGGTGGAAAACAAGTAAGATGCTCAGCCTCCAACCCCAAATCTCCTTCTTTTTCGCTCTCTTCTTCTCCTCCAGTATTACATCTTCAAAGAAAAACCGCTTGCCCCCTTGTAACCAATCCTCAAGGGGAAGCACCAACGAAGATGAGGACACAAGATGTTCCTTCACTGTATCTTCCTCATCCCGCCAGGCTTTCAGCTCCTCCATGCATAAGGTCTGATCAACTGGAGGAGGGGAATCCTGCATCCTTGTACATAAAGAAAGGGGGTCAGGAAATAAATTGGAAGATAAACTAAAATAAATCTCATCTGAGGGGATAATCCCGGCTTCATCCCCCATGTGGTGCGGCAATAATAAACTGATGAGATCATCGACGACTTCATTAGACTCAACAGCGCACGCAATGGCCTCCTCTATAATTTGGACTTCCTCGCACTGGACCGAAACGGTTGCTTCAGCACAATCGAGGCTGTCCTCCTCCATGCGAGTGGGCACAACATTGTGCAGCCCTGCAACATCCTACAAAGTGACCTCAATGATAATATCAGAAATAGATGTGGTTTCGTGTGTAGTGGGAGAAGACGTGCTTTTTAAGAGTTCGGGCTCACTCTCCACACAAGGGCACAAAGCCACGCAAAGTGGTACATGAACCGAAGAAGTATGAGGTGTCGCATCAGAAACGGAGTCATGAGGGACACTGACGTACGTGTCTATTCCAAAGCCTTCAAAAGGTGAAGGTGGAAGTGACACGTAATCAGAGGAAGAAGCTGTGCTCGCAGAATTTGAAGATGGGATGATCCGGATATCCAGCTCATCGTCATCCGCCAATTCGCGAAGATAAGCAGCACAGTCCTTCAAGGCGTGCTCTCTACTTTTGCAAAATAGGCACTGCTTTGTCGGCTTTGCCGGCACAAAAGGTGCGGCAGTCGTGTAAAGGTGCGATAACGAAGGTGCAATAGAGTAGCCAAAAGACTTATGGGCTCCGCACGGTTTCTGAACAACACCATACTCCTTGGGACACCTATCACTGGCGTGGGATGTGTCCCCACACCAACGACATCGGATATTCAAATGCACCCACATGATATAGAAGAAGAAAATAGCATCAAAAGGAATAAATTAAAAAGAATAAAAGACTCACTCGAAAATAATCGACTCACAAACAACATCTCATCACGCCTGCATTCCCCGGCAACGGCGCCAAAAACTTGATGCGTGTTCGGCAAGTGCACCAGTCGCTATCAAGTAATAAATTGGGAATAGCTTCCCCGAATATCGTCTCTCAAGGAATGCAGATTCTGGTGAACGAAATGCGTGGTGAGTCGATTGTTACGACGAGTAAAAGAAAGTAAAAACAAGGGCGATGTGGTTGGCGTCCTAAGTTACTACACAGAAATGAGATGTGGGTCAAAACTCCGCTTCGCAAGGCGGGATGGATGCAACGGCCGCGATGTCGTGCTTCGTAAGGCGCGTGGACGGAAAGTAACTATGACGGGTGAGGGTCGCACACACCTCTTGGCAAAGTGGGGGTGAGTGCAGCGGCCGCGATGCCGCGCTTCGGTAAGCGGGTGAAATGGCCATAGTGCGGGGTTTTGTGAGGGTCGTATTCACCTCTTCGCCAAAGTCACCACTAGCATTTGCTAGATGGCTAGCTGGAATGTGTGTGTGGACATGGAGCGGGGGCGGAGCGCATCACAACAAAGCATCAAGTGAAAGATAAAACAAGAGTGTATTTCATTCATAGACAAATAGAAATCACACTAGTTCAATACAAAAGTTAAGCATACATTTCCAAAAGAGAGAGGGTAGAGGAAACCACGAGATGAGAAGCCTCGCCGTAGATCTTGGTCGGAATGGGGGGTTGTCAAGCCTCCTCCGAGCTAAGTCCTTGGTTGCTTCCGGGGTTCAGAGGCTGTCACTACCTCCAACCATCATCCATCTTCTTCTCAGAGCTGGGTCTCTTCCCCTTGGCCCAATGGAGATGCCGCACCTTGAAATGCTTGCTGTAGATGGCGGGGAAAGCTTCCGGAACCCTAGATGGACCTTAGGATCAATGGATAAAGCTTTCCCCAATGGAGGAATGGAAGGGGGGACCTTGGAGAGGTGGAACGGCGGAGTCGCGCGCAGAAATCGCGCCCAAAATCGTGTCTGAATCCCTAAATTCGTGGAACAGCGGCTTAAATAGGGAGCAGAATAAGTACTGCGCACGATCAGTGGCGCACGACCAATGGTCGTGCGCGAAGGAATGCCTGTGATCGTGCGCAGTCAACCTGTAGCAAAGAAAAAGATAGAAAACAACGCACGGTCAGGGGCGCACGACCAATGGTCGTGCGCGAAGAAATACCTGTGATCGTGCGCATACCTTCGCGCCGATCTCGATCTGGGCCGGGAATTAACGCATGACCAATGGTCGTGCGCCTGATCGTGCGCGAAGGAATGCGCACGATCAGAGGCTTTTTAGGCCAAAAATCGCCCCGCACCATCCCGAACGTGCACACGATCCCAGGACCTGTAGGAAAAGTACAAATAACCCCGATCCGTGCACACCACCAGATCCATAACACAGGCATACAGTAATATATAGGAAAAATATGCCACAAAGGGGGAAGGATTGCACAAAAAGCACAGAAACGCCATGCTATCAATATAAGCGTATATGAACAGCAAATGAAGTGCAATGACACTAAAACAATCCCAAATGAGGCCGGAAATCACTGTATAAACCAGACTCATCAACAATCTTGTTAGAGGACTGCCTTTTGGTTCTTACAAGAAGGAAGGACTATGCAGGGCTTGTCAATTAGGTAAGCAAACTAGAAGTAGTTTTAAATCTTTATCCAAGAGTGATTCACCTAGGATTTTTTATTTACTGCATTTGGACCTTTTTGGACCTACTGCAATACAAAGTCTAGGAGCGAGGTATTACTCTCTAGTTATTGTAGATGACTTCTCAAGATTCACTTGGGTGTTCTTTCTTAGGAACAAGTCTGACACCTTCAGTGTTCTGACAGACTTTCTCAGGTCCATCAAGATTGAGTACTCTACTCTAGTTGCATTTATCAGAAGTGATTGGCACTGAGTTTGAATCTCTTCTGATGAGAGAATTCTGTGGAATAGAAGGGATCAGGCAATGTTTCTCTGCTCCTAGAACTCCTCAACAAAATGGGGTAGCTGAAAGGAAAAATAGAACCCTTATTGAATCAGCAACTACATTGCTTGCTGATGCTCACTTGCCACTCTCCTTTTGGGCGGAGGCAGTGAACACAGCAAATTATGTGTTGAATAGAATCCTGATACATAAACTTAAGGGCAAAACTCCCTATGAATTACTCAAGAATAAAAAGCATAAGGTTAACTATTTTAAGATATTTGGATGTAAATGCTATGTGCACAACAATGATAAGAAGTATCTCTTTCTAGTAAGGCATACAGAGTTTACAACAAATCTACTCTTAAGATAGAAGAGTCCATGCATGTATCTTTTGATGAGACTAATATGTTAAATGAGGAGAGGAATACCACCTCTACCAAAAATACTTTGCAGGTACCAGCTCAATGTGAAGAGCTCAATGGATTAGATCTACAGAAAGAAGATTCTACACTTCCATCAACTCAAAATCTTGAAGATAGTGAAGAAGAAGATCATCCAGATCTTGTTGACAGTTCAAATCAAGTGACAGCTGAACAAGTTCCCCAAGTGGATATCATTGCTGACCAACTCCAACTGTTGACCACATCACAGTTAGAGATCATCCAATATCCCAAGTCATTGGTGATATTTCAGCAGGTGTTCAAATAAGGCATCAACTACACCAAAATCAGATGCACACTTGTTTCCTATCACAAGTTGAACCTTAAACCATACAAGATGCAGAACAAGATCCAAACTAGATTCTTGCAATGCAAGAGGAGCTCAATCAATTTGAAAGGAACAAGGTGTGGGATTTGGTTCCAAGACCAAAAGGCCATCCAGTTATTGGCACCAAGTGGGTCTTCAGGAACAAGCTTGATGATCAAGGCAACATAGTCAAAAACAAAGCAAGATCGGTAGCTCAAGGATATTCACAGGAAGAAGGAATTGACTATGATCAGACCTTTTCTCCTGTTGCAAGACTTGAAGCTATACAGATCTTTCTGTCCTTTACTGCATTCAAGAAATTCAAGGTATATCAGATGGATGTGAAAAGTGCATTTCTTAATGGAGACATCAAAGAAGAAGTCTATGTGGAACAACCACCAAGTTTTATCTCTCCAACTCACTCCTCTTATGTATTTAAGCTTAATAAAGCTCTCTATGGTCTCAAACAAGCTCCCAGAGCATGGTATGAGACCTTAGCTAATTTTCTTTTAGAGAACAATTTCTGTAGAGGCATAGTTGATAAAACCCTATTTTTCAGGATACATAAAAATCAAACTTTACTAGTTCAAATATATGTAGATGATATTATTTTTGGCTCTACTGATTCAAATTTATGCAAAAGGTTCTCTAACCTGATGCAATCTAAATTTGAAATGAGTAGTATGGGTGAATTTCATACTTCCTTGGTCTTCAAGTGAAGCAAACTCCAAATGGCATATTCATATCACAATCTACGTATGCTAAGGAATTAGTGAAAAGGTTTGGTATGTCTGATGCATCCACCATGAAAACACCCATGCCCTCAAATGTTGTTGTTGATACTGATGAATCAGGGAAACCTGTTGATCAGAAAGTATATAGAGCAATTGTTGGCTCATTACTTTATCTAACAACAAGTAGGCCTGATATAATGTTTGCTATTTGTATTTGTGTTAGGTTCCAAGTTAACCCCAAAGAATCTCATCTAATTTTATCAAAAAGAATTTTGAGATATATAAAGTGTTGTCCTAATCTAGGACTCTGGTATCCAACAACATCAGAATTTGAATTAACTGGATTCTCAGATTCTGATTATGCTGGATGCAGAGTAGACAGGAAAAGCACATCAGGAACTTGCCAGTTTCTTGGTGATAGGCTTGTGTCTTGGTTTTGTAAGAAACGAACATCTGTGTCTACATCAATAACTGAAGCTGAATACATAGCTACAGGCAGTTGCTGCTCACAGATATTGTGGATACAAAATCAGCTTCTAGACTATGGTGTCAATCTAAATAATTCAATTATATTTTGTGACAATACTAGTGCAATATCTATAGTACAAAAACCAGTTCTCCATAGTAGGACTAAACACATAGAAATTAGGAACCACTTTATCAGAGATAATGTGGATAAAAATAAAATTTGCCTATAATTCATCTCTACTGATTTGCAAAGAGCTGACATTTTCACCAAGCCCTTGGATGAAAAGAAACATATCTTCTTTATAAATCAGCTAGGTATGATAGATGGAGATTCAATCTGCTAAAAATTAAGTTTTCTACTTATCCCATCTCTTCATCGAACTGAGATCGACGAAATCTAGTTTTTCGTCGAATGGAGATCGACGAAGTAATCAAGTTCATCGAACCGAGATCGACGAAAACTCATTTTTCGTCGAACCCAGTTTTGATGAAGTTTTTATTTCTGACCTGTCATTATAATCAAATCTTTTTTTTAACTGAATGTCTACATAAATTACTTCTCTTTTCAGTTCCTTTGCACTTGATCTCTATTTTATTTTGCAGGAATAGTAGCAATATAAAGATTGTATCCTTCCCTACCTCCTCAAAAGTTCCTTCTTCTAGGGGCCTAGCTCTAGGTCTTCCTGAAACTAGGCAGGGGGAGATGAATTGAAGAAGCTCCTTTTTGTCAGGGGGAGATACTTTCCTTTTTGACAGGGGGAGTTGTTTTCTGAAGATGCTCAAGCTTCAAGAGGAAATGCTGATGAAGAAACATGTTTCCAGTTCTATGAAAAAGCTCCATATGATGCAGTTTTTGCTCAGGGGGAGATGTTATATGAACTAGGCAAGGGGAGAAAGCTGAAGAAGCTCCAGTCTCAGGGGGAGATGCTCTCAGGCTAACATATTTTATGAAAGAGGGAAATGATGCATGAAGAAGCTACATATGTTGCAATTTCAGATGCAGTGTTTTCATGCAGAATCTGATACAACTTTTGACATAGAAGAAGCAACAGATACAGATTCAGATTATGACAGATTTAGGGGAAGATGTTATGACATATTCAAATTCTAATTGGTAGCAAAGAAGATTAAGAAAAAACTTCTGTTAGAGCAGATATCAAATTCAGATTATAAAGCTACAGTTCAGATCAACAATTCAGAAAGCTGAAATATAGCAGATACAGTTCAGCTAATCAGAAATCAGAATTCAGAAAGTCAGAAATGTCAGAATTTAGAGAAAGACAAAGGTCTTATTTATTTGTTAGTTTTTCTAATGTTTCAGAACTCAGAGTATCATATTTTATATCTGATGAAATATTTAAAATCTATCAGATGTATATACTCTGTGTTTTGTTATTTTAAATTTTTGTCAAATAGTGTCCTAACCCAAATATGGGGAGATTGTTGGAACAACCCTATTTCTGATTTGGGCTAGGATCACTATCTATTGACTAGGATCAAGTTGACCCCAATGTATAGTCAATGGGTCAAGGTTTTAGGCAGTTAGAACTCAAGAAAATATTCAGGTTCTGCGTTCGACGAACTCCACTCTACATTCAACGACCAGCTTGCTCTATGCGTTCGACGAATGGCTTGCTCTCTGCGTTCGATGAACGGCTTGCTCTCTGCGTTTGACGAATGGCTTGCTCTCTGCATTTGAAAAACGGCGTGCTTCAATCTGCGATTGACGATTTTATCCAGTCTCAACGGTCGACGATTTTATCCAGTCTCAGCGGTCGACGATTTTATCCAGTCTCAGCGGTCGACGATTTTATCCAGTCTCAGCGGTCGATGATATTATCCAGTCTCAGCGGTCGACGATTTTATTCAGTATCAGCGGTCGACGATTTTGCTCAGTTCAGCGGCCGACGAATTTGTCAACTCAGTCTGCGTTCGACGAATATCTTCAGATCGATGAACACAGCTATGAGATTGACGAATCCAATTCTGTTCGACGAACTTGTTTCTCAGGTCGACGAATTAAATGACAGCAGATTTAATTTAAGAAGATCAGTTATAATATTCTCTGAACTCAGATCGTCTACAGCAACGGATCTATATTCCAGATAAGACAAGATTTCTGCCTTACTTATTATATTCCTTTCTATTCTCTTCTTATGAGATTATAGGCGTTGACATTTAATGGAAAAGGAACATTTCATGGAAAAGGAATTAAGTATTCTACAGAATCATTTTGGTTACTTTTGCAGCCCCAAGAAGGATTTATTACAGATTATTCTATTCCTTATTCTGTTGATTTGATTTTTTAAATCAGACATATTGTAAAAAGGAAAAAGGAAAAAGATTACTACAGTACAACAATACAGTATAGAGAAGAACAGCCGACAGAGAAGAATACTATTCTTCAAAAAGTTACAGGAAGAAAAAGAAGAACAAAAAAAAGTTTTACAGATCATCTTCATCTTCTTCCTCAAGCAGCACTCACTCACTGAGAACATCATCAACTCTATTCTATCAGTATTTCTGCTGCTAGATTAGATCTTCAAAGAGCAATAATAATCTGAAGAACTTATTCTTTCAGATTCATCGGCTACAGGAAGATCAGTATATTCAAGAGAAATCTCCAGCCATCTACTGTCAAACATTTTCAATCAGACAGAGGAGATTTACACCACCAATCCACTAGAGTCTTCTCTCAGAATATTGACAAAGAAGAACTTCATAACCCTTCCTTACCTCATCTTGTACAGGGTTATAACTCCCTTCAATAGTTAACCCCTTGGTGGCAGGGCACCTGAACAAAAACCTGTGGTTTGGTTAGAGCACCTGATTAAAAGCTCCTTGGTGTGTGGACACCTGATCAAAAACCCCTTGGTGATAGGGCACCTGATCAAAAACCTAGTGGATCCTACCAAGTGTGGTAGAAGAGTAGATGTACCCAGGTTTATTGGGGAACTACTATAAAAATCCTTATGTCCTGTGTTGTGATTTTCTGTGTGTTGTGGTGTGTGCTGATTTGTTTTATTTAGTTTTATAACTCACTTTGCAATACACCTATAAGTATCACTATTTTAATTCCGCTATAAAAATAAGTGAAAAGTTTTTAATACTCTATTCACCCCCCCTCTAGAGTAAATCTAAGATCTAACCTCACTTTCAATTGGTATCAAAGCGTGGTTGATTATATCAACTCACTTTCAACTGATATTCAATTGACTTTCAGTTTTCCTAGCTTGTCATCCTTCAGCGAAGGTCATGTTTGTGCAGGTTGTCAATATGGTAAGGCTCAACGTCTTCCATTTGATAAGTCGCAAAGAAGATGTAAAGCACCATTGGAGTGTATTCATGGTGATCTGTTTGGGCCTACCGCAACTGTCAGTCTTGGAGGCAGCAGGTATATGTTGGTTTTGATTGATGGCTTCACTAGATATACTTGGGTATATTTTCTGAAGGAGAAGTTGGAAGCATTTGCGATGTTTGTGGAGTTCAAGGAGCTTGTGGAGGGTCGGCTCAACTTGCGGATCAAGAAGTTCAGAACTGACAATGGAGGGGAGTTTACCTCCAAAGCTTTCTTTAACTTCTGCAGGAAGCATGGCATCCATAGAAAGCTCTCTTGTGCTCACACTCCACAATATTGCAGAGCGGAATATCCATCATCTGACGGAGACCTGCAAATGTTGGCTTCATGCCAAGAGTATCCCAAAGTCCTTCTGGGCGGTGGGAATGTCTTGTGCAACCTATGTCATCAATCAGATGCCTCTCAGTCCCATCAACATGAAGACCCCTCATGAGTTAATGTTCAAGATAAATACTACGGCGGAACACCTTCGAGTGTTCGGATCTAACTGCTACGTGCATGTTCCTAATGCCCTCAGAATGAAGCTAGATGCGAAAGCAAGGAATCTAGTCTTCGTCGGTTATGATGACTAGAAGAGGGGTTGGAGATGCATGGATCCAGAGACACGGAGAGCTGTGGTCTCAAGGGATGTGTTATTTGACGAGCTGACGTCATACCAGGGTAGCTCTTTTTTTTGAGTTACAAGGGAGTAGGGTAAATGGTGGACCAGGAGAAGCTACTAAGGAGGTTCTGGTGGAGTTGCCTATTTCTCCAGGTGCTCTAGGTGCTTCTAGCTCTAGGTCAGGTGCTTCAGGTTTTGGAAGCATGGAGAGCGATGCTCCAAGTATGCCTGAAAGGAGAGCTAGTCTAGAACAAGTAGCTGAAGAGGTGGATCAGAGTAAAGCTCTGAGGAGGTCCAAGAGGACCATTATTCCACCAGATCGGTATATGGGGGGAAACTTGGTGAGATTTGTCTCATGTTTCTTCGCAGGTCCCCTGGATGAGAGAGAGCCATCTTGTTTTGAAAATGTTGTTGGAGTCAAGGAGTGGGAAGGGTCCATGGATGAAGCGATGGCTTCCCTCAGGAAGAATGAGACTTGGGACTTGGTGCCTAAGGTTGAGGTTGTTACTCTGGTGACTTGCAAGTGGGTTTTCAAGCTGAAGTAGAAAGCTGATGGTAGCATTGAGCGGTACAAGGCTCTCCTTGTAGCTCGAAGCTTGTCTCAGAAGTATGGGGAGGATTACGAAGACCTTTAGCCTCGTTGCCAAAATGACTTCGGTTCGGGTGGTGATCGCATTGGCAGCTTGCCAAGGATGGAAGATTTGGCAACTCGACGTAAAGAATGCTTTCTTGTATGGCGAGATTGACAAGGATATCTTCATGTGTCAACCACCTGGTTATGCTTCCTAAGAGCACCCAAGATATGTGTGCAAGCTCAAGAAGGCTCTTTATGGCTTGAAGCAGGCACCTCGGGCGTGGTATAACAAGATAGCAGAATACCTCCATTTCTACGGTTACTTTGCTTCTGATTCAGATTCAAGCATATTCGAAAAGAAGACGGGGGAGCTTCAGATCTTGGTGTTATTATACGTTGATGATATGATCATCATGGGAAATTCTGAGTTGGAGGTAGCTAGGCTTCGAGCTGAGCTAGCTATCAGATTTGAGATGAAGGACTTGGGTGAGCTCCACCATTTCCTTGGACTCGAAGTGGAGAGGAAAGAGGGCGGAATGCTTGTTTCCCAAAAGGGCTATACAGAACGAATTGTGAAGCGATTCAGCATGGAAGGGGGGAAGAGCAGCTCTACTCCACTGGAGATTGGTATTCATCTATGACGAGATGATGGGAAGGTTCTTTCTGATCCTTTGGTGTTCCGGGCTTTGGTCGGGAGTCTGATATATTTGACGATCACGAGGCCGGATATT
This sequence comes from Dactylorhiza incarnata, assembly GCA_033032865.1. Lineage (NCBI taxonomy): Eukaryota > Viridiplantae > Streptophyta > Magnoliopsida > Asparagales > Orchidaceae > Dactylorhiza > Dactylorhiza incarnata. The sequence continues at coordinate 26,093,628 of JAWHQI010000002.1, forward strand.
GCTTATGTGGTTGGCCGGGTGAGACGGTATATGGAAGAGCCATGGAAACCTCATCTGATGGCATCGAGGAGTATTTTGAAGTATGTCAAGACCACCTCGGATTTGGGTCTCTTCTATGGGAAGGACTCGGGCTATTGCTTGCATGGTTACATGGATGCTGATTATGGAGGAGATTCAGATGATCGGGTATCGACATCTGGATACGTCTTTATGATGGGCTCTACATCTATATCATGGTGCAGCAAGAAGCAGGATTCTATGTCTGTCTCTACAACGGAAGCGGAGTACAAAGCTTCGACTTTGGCAGCTCAGGAAGCCATCTGGCTTAGGAGGCTTGTGGAGGACATTCATAGGGAGGTGCATGGTCCTACTCTGCTTCGGGGTGACAATGAGAGTGCCCTCAAACTGGTGAACAATCCAGTTTGTCATGCGCAAACCAAGCACATAGAGATTCAACATCATTTCATTCGGGAGAAGGTGTTCGAGGGATCTCTTATGGTTGAGCTTATGCAGAGCAAGGAAAATGTCGCAGACATATTTACAAAGCCGTTGTCGAAGGAACCGTTTACACGGTTGAGAAGGTTACTTGGGCTGACTACTTCTTCCCACTTCAAGGGGGAGTGTTAAATTTTTGAAGTGGAAGAGAAGTGTCTGGGCGGTCTGTTTTTTGGATACCGCAGAGACCGCGCGACTTATGTTGCAGTTTACCTCTGGTAACCGTGAGCTTGGTGTGGCGACTTGGCTGGTGTGGTCGCGCATCTCTAGTGTTGGCGGCCTGTGTTTGGTCTGCCTTCTTTGCCCAAGTATCTCTGTTTGGTTTAGACCGGGCGGTCTAGTATTTGTGGTCGCGCATCTCTAGTATTCGCGGGTTCTTCTGTGATCTTGAGACCGTGCGGTCTGGGTGATCAAGAAGTGCGCACAGTTGTTTTCAGCAGTTGAATAAAGCAGTGAGTTATGCGGTCTGTGGTTGCGGTCTGACAGCAGCATCTTGTGCTATGTTCACGCTGTCTCAGGGATAGCCGTGCGGCTTGCGTGTTCGAGCTGTCTGGCGGTCTCTGCTTTGGCAGTTCGCTGGCGGCTTGTTTTTGTGTCTTGTGGTTCTCTCCTTTGTGATTCTTATGAATCATGTCTCGTTATGTATGTCTCGAGCTATAAAGAGATAATAAATAACAAGAGCACTATTCTGTCTTCCCATTGTCACTGATTGTCATTCTTGTGGATTGTGTTGAAGTGTTCCGCATTTTTTACTTCATTCCGGACCTCTAAAGTTTTTTAACACGAATTCACTCTCTATCTTAACAAGTGTTTAGAATCAGAGATCGCAAAAGTGTTAAACGGCCTCTTGAAGAGATCAGGGATTCAACTTATTTATCTTATATGGGAGACCGCTGGTTATCACGAAAGAATCTTTTCTAAATATCTAAGGAATGGCCTGAAGAGTTAAAGATCGCGTATTTTCTATCAAAGGGCTGTACTTTTCAAGAAGCGGTCTTAATCGTGGAGGATCATCTCATGTTCCCGTTCGAAATTATTAGGGATCAACATCTATGAACTTCTTATTAGATCATAAAAGTCGTAGACCGCAAATATGATAAGCGGTCTCATATAGGTATGATATATCGAGAGACCACTAGTATTAAGAGATCGTGTCCATCCTTAGCTCGCGATTCCATTCTTGCTTGATTAGAATCAATACTTCACCATCCATTAATGCGATCTGAAATACATGAGATCGTCGCTATTGAATCGTTCAGTATGAAATATGCAGAGTAATTATCCTGAGTTGGGTAACATCTGGGGCATCGAGATCGAATGCCATATCTATTTTATTACAACAAGATCGTAAATAATACAACCAATATTTGAAAGAAAGGTACAAAAAGACATTCATTCACAGAGAAGACAGGTATACCAAACTTCTATTCAATTTTTCAATCATTCATACATTAGTTCACGCGGTCATAAAATCCGCAGACGCAAAAGTTAAAAATTACAAATGGATCTATTGGCTTCTTGATCTTTTGGGAGACCGCTCATCATCTGAGGAAGAGCCGGTCTCATCTGAGGACTCTTCTGAATTCGAGGGAGGAACTTTGGAACCTGAACTTGAGTCCGCTGCCAAGCTCGTATCATCACCTGCAGCATACTGACTTCCACTCATTTCATCAGCATTTCCTTCGATGTTAACATCAGCGATCTCACCGGTCGTGATCGATTGTTCATCAATTACCCTGGCTGCATCAGGGAAAAGATCGGCGAACTTAAAATCTTTATATTCATCAACAAAAGCATCACGAGCATGGAGCTCGGAGATCGTCTGCTCCGAGGTCTCTTTCACATGGTGCATCAGGGCATTTTGGAAATCTTCATTATCCGCATTGTATGCTTCCTTTTTTAATCGTTGTAGATGGAGAAATGATCAGATCGCGCGGTCATAATACGAATTTAAAATAGAGGTCGCAAGTAAAAGTCTTACTTTTAACTTTTCCTGCAGGCATTCATTCTCCCTCAGGGCACCATGAAGAGATCGCCCCATATGATGGTTCAGGATTGTACTATTGGCGGTCGCTTGCACACAAATATCAGGGAGCATATCGGTCTCAATGTCAAAGATTTCGCTGGCATTGTTTTTCCCATAAAGGGCAGCAGTGACCGCGAAAGCGTGGCGAGTTAACTTTCCACCCCAAAGAGGGAGGTTGGTTGAGACTTTGACACTTTTGCCTTTTGCGCCCCATTTGAGAAGGGGCTTTCCTTTTGTATATTTCATTTTTTTGCCGAGCAAAGGAAACGGCGCATCGGCGGTCTCAGAATTATCACCCAGACCCGCGGACTCGCGTTCGCTGTATCTTTTCTTCCTTTGTTCTCTTTGGGTAAGTATCTCGGCCGGTGCCACCGGTTCGTTCGCAGGAACGATAAAGGCCGCTAAAGAAGTAAGAGAATTAGAAGAAATAAGAGAAAAATTGTGAAGAAATTGCAATAAGTCACAGTCATAAAGTGCCTACTCTCTTCCGGCAAGATCACAGCGATCTGAGCCCAGATCGCCAAGTAATGAACAAGGTTAAGGCGTTTGCCCTCCAAAAAAGCCAAGACCTCGAGCTTGCCTTCCATAAAAACTTTAACTTTCTTAAAACCCTCTCTGCTCGCGGAGATGGTTGGTTGAGAAGACCTCCAAGATCGCCTTCAAAGACTAGATATCTCTCCATCCAAAAAGGAATTTTGTTGGAAAGATTCAAAACCTTTATCCCATCGCATGAAAAATAAACCAATCCTTTAAGTTCTTCCTTGTTCCGACCTTCTTTTAATGATTTTATGGTAAAGATAGCGCGAAAAAGGGCCATAGAAAACCGTATCTTCTCTGATCGCAGGTAATTTGTAAAAACAGTTATCAAGGCAATTGAGTTCGAAGGCAGTTGGGCAAGCACGAAACCATAATATTCCATCACTTCCAATATTTCCCAAGGAATATGAAATTTCAGACCGTACTCGAAGTGATCGATGGGGATTATGTATTTATTTCCTTCTCCAAAGTTTACACCCTCATTCTCCAATGGTGGTCTCACTACGATTTGGCTTTGAATCATATGTTTCGCTAGAAAAGTCAAATATTCATCCTTTGAAAGTTGTGAAGGCTTGTGACCGGCGGCTAAGAAAGTTACAGCTGCGGAAGCCCAGAAAGACACCATTTTACGAGGCCGCTGAGATCGGTGCTTTGGTCGCATTCAAGAAAGCATGGAATGAAAGAACGGCTGTTTATAGGAAAGGAAGGGTTGTCTCGTAATCATTACAACTTTCCGAGACCGCCCAGAAAATATGTCGAGATCGCTGAGCCCGCTGATGAAATAAAATGCAACACGTAACAGCTCCAATTTCCAAAAAAAGGGAATCACAACAATTATCTAGCAAGCAGCACAAAAATAAGCAAAGTAAAGAGATCGACGTCACAACATTCAGAAAGATCACACCAATTAAAAACAAATTGTCAGACTTATTACAAAGACAAATTGTTCAATACTCAAGACCGCTTAAAACAAAAAGATGAAAGTTTATCTCCTTTCCTGGCGTTTTCTTCTGATAAAGGCCGCGACATCCTGCATTTTGTTAACGACGGACAGAGCGGTCGCTATGCTTTGATTTGCTGACATTGCAGCACGAGGGATTTTGGCGACCTCCCTATCTACCTACTCCATGGGGATAACCATGATTTCTGAGGTCGGTCTAATTTCAGAGTGACCTCCAGAAGCCCCTGGCTTCATTACCATAGGAGCAGGGCCAGATTTGAAAAAAGCGACCTCGGCAATCAAAGCAGTAGATTTTCCTCTATAATATTCTGCATCTTTTTCAGCCTCGCGGAGCGCCCTGGTAAGGTCTCCAATCTTTAGTTCACTTTCGTCACGAACTTGCTTCTCTTTAGCACGCAGCTTGTCTTCAAAATCAGTGGACAGCATCCGAATCTGATCCTCAAGAGCCCGCTCCTGAGCTCGCATTATCCTAACATCCTATGTAGGAGGAGATGGATGCTCTCAAGAAAAATGAGACTTGGTCTCTAGTGCCCAGGCCTAAGGGCATTACCCCTGTGACATGCAAGTGGGTCTATAAGCTCAAGAAGAAAGCTGAAGGCACGATCGAGCGATACAAGGCTCGCCTTGTGGCTCGTGGGTTCTCACAGCAGTATAGAGAGGATTATGATGAGACATTCAGTCCAGTGGCAAAGATGACTTCAGTTCGATTTGTTATTGCTTTGGCGGCATCGTGCGATTGGGAGAATTGGCAGCTCGACGTGAAGAATGTCTTCTTATACGGCGAGATTGACAAGGATATCTTCATGATCCAACCGCCAGGATTCATCTCGGAGGATTGTCCGAACTATGTCTGCAAGCTGAAGAAAGCCTTGTATGGGTTGAAGCAAGCGCCTCGGGCGTGGTATGGAAAGATCGCAGAGTATCTTCTATTCTGCGAATTCTTTGCTTCAGACTCTGACTCCAGCTTGTTCGTCAAGAAGGAGGGGGTGCTTGAGTTGATTGTTCTGCTGTATGTGGATGACATGATTGTCACCGGGAACTCGAAGGAGGCAGTAGCAAGGCTGAGAGCCGAGCTTGCTATCAGATTTGAAATGAAGGATCTGGGTGAGCTTCACCATTTCTTTGGACTCGAGGTGCAGAGGCGGGAGAGCATAGTGCTCATTTCTAAGGCTGGATATGTGGAGCGGATCGTTCAACGATTTGGCATGGAGGAAGGGAAGAGCAGCTCTATACCTCTGGAACAACATCATAAACTTTGGAAGGATGAGGGGAGAGTTCTTTCTGAACCGTTGGTGTTCCGAGCTCTGGTTGGGAGCTTGATCTACTTGACGATCACGAGGCCTAATATTTCTTATGTAGTTGGCAAGGTGAGTCAGTACATGGCGGAACCACGGAAGCCTCATCTTTTGGCGGCAAAAGGAATTTTGAAGTATGTGAAGTCAACCTCTGCTCTGGGTCTCCTATATAGGAAAGGGTCAAGCTTGGAGTTGCATGGTTACATGGATGCTGATTATGGGGGAGACGTGGATGATCGGAGATCAATGTCTGGTTATGTCTTTATGGCGGGCCCCACAACTATTTCTTGGTGCAGCAAAAAGCAGGACTCGCTGTCTGTATCTACCACAAAAGCGGAATAAAAGGCTTCGGCCTTTGCAGCTCAGGAAGCCTTTTGGCTCAGGAGGTTGGTGGAGGATTTTCATGAGGAGGTTAGAGATCCCACTATGCTATGCGGGGATAATGAGAGTGCTCTCAAGCTGGTTAATAATCCAGTCTGTCACGCGAGGACCAAGCACATTGAGATTGAGCACCATTTTATTCGTGAGAAGGTGTTGGGAGGATCTCTTATGGTCGAGCATGTTTGAAGTGTGGACAATGTTGCAGACATCTTCACAAAACCACTGGCGAAGGGACCGTTCACACGGTTGCGGAGTTTACTTGGACTAGTTTCCACTTCCCACTTCAAGGGGGAGTGTTGAAATTATTGAAGTGAAGTGGAAGTTGGCCGGCGGTCTGTATATTGGTGACCGCAGAGACTGCGCGGTCTCTGTGATGGTACTCTGTCGGTCTGGCTCTGGCAGCCTGCTGTGATTGGCCAGGTTGTTCTAGCCTGTTTCGGTCTCTTCTCGGTCTGATCTGCTTGGTTGGTCTATCTTCTTTTTAGAATACCGGGCGGTCTGTTCTTGACTAACCGCTGTGACCGGGCGGCTTATGCAGGTTGATCTGGTGACTTGTTTGAAGTCAGCCAGATGTTCTTGGTTTGCTCTAGGCGGTCTAAGGAAGGAGTGATCCGTGTCCGCGCGGCTTGTGCGCGGTCTGCTGCTGATTTGCGCTCTTTGATAGGATGTTTTCCAAGTGGTGTGATCGCGCGGTCTTCTCTGTGAGACCGCTCGCGATCTGATGGGTGGTGACTGTACCTCTCATGCGGCGGTGACGACATCCATCCTCTCGCCTATAAATAGGGGTGCAGGGCCCGTCATTTACAACGAGAACTGTAAGAACTTGAGCCTAGGTTGTTTTGTGCGGTCTCAACTTTGAGGTCGGGCGGTCTTGGAAGCTAGTTGATTGTTTGTTGTGTTCGCAGGTTTGCAGTCAGCAGGTTGCGGTCTCCTTCCTTGGTGATTTACTAGTGGCTTGAATAAATAGTTCGGCTGCGGCTTGTCTGCGAACTGGTTTATGTTGTTCTTGTGCTGTTCGCAGCGAGCTCGGCGATCAGGCGACATTCTATGGTTAGGCGATCTGAGTTGCGGTCTGGCGACAGCTTCTGTTCTTTGTTCAGTTCAATAAGCTCCAGTTCGTGTGGTCTGAGGTGGCGGTCTTGTAGTGTAGGTCATCTTGCCTGTATTCTATTTGTACGGTCTCAGGACAAGCTGGGCGGTCTGTGGAGTGCAGCGGTCTGTGCGGTCTCTGCTTTGTCAGGTCACCAGATTCGTGGTTTTTGGTGTGCTTTGTTCTTCTCTCCTTCGTGATTCTTATGAATCATGTCTCGCCATGTATGTCTCGAAATGTAATGAAGTTTATTGATTCAATAAAGACTATTGTGTTGTTGTGTGGCATTGTGGTTGTTTGGCTATTACTCAGTTGATGCAACTCCTGCTTACTCCTAAACGATTCAAATCAAAAATTTTAACACCCTTATCTGACATCCTTCGTCCTAAGTAACCTACACTCCAGGGTTCCTTTCTCTCTTCTTTTAAGTGTGAGTCTTGGAGGTACATTTTGTGTACCAACATGTAAGAAGACAATTATTCCCATACACGCCCTAGGATACGGGCGTGACCAAGGACGTGACTTCCCAATTTTTAAACTATAAAAGGCAGTTGCTACCAAAGGATTCTCCATCCAGTCCCTGTTATAGATTGGATCATTTTCTGTCATTTTATTTGTATTTTCTTTCATGCAATTTTATTTTATTTCTTGCACCTATAATTCTAAGTTTAGAATTTACCTTCCTTGCATTTGTAATTTTGTTTCTTATTAATAAAAATGTTCTTCTTTTAAATTATGTGTAACTAGTTTTATTGCATTCGATTGGAAAGATTCTTAAATCTCTTATTTTGTAATCTCACATTTTTCGTAGCTGTAGTTTTAGAATTATTACGATTCACTTTTGATTTTATTTGATTGATTTCATATTTCCAGTATATGAATATTAATTCTTGATCCATTTTCTAGTTGATCGAGAGATCCGTGAATTTGTGTAGATCATTCATTGGTGGAAGGAGTTGTGTGCACTCCTCGAGAGAGGATGACATAAATCTTCCAGATTTGAGTCAAATTCAATAGTGGGGTTCCCCACCTAAAGCAAGCTTAGTGGTTTCGACTAGCCGAGGGGTCTTAATCGATCATCCTAAGGTTAGTTGGTAGTGTATTCTCGAGAGAGGCGCTTTCATAATTTGGGAACCTCCAAGGTCGAATTATTTTATCATATTTGTTATAAATTTAGATTTTACAATTTATTCAACTTAAGAAAGATTTTTCATCGAATGCTCTCTTCTTCCTTTTCTTTTTTATTATTCTAAATATCTTTTTATATTTATGTAAAATAATATTAATTTGCGTGAGTAGACGTAATCAACAGATCCATGGAATACGACACTTGATATTTATTTTTTAATATCCTATACTATGAACGATAGGTGCTCTTGCCTATAGTTCGTAGAATTTGGAAAATAATTATATCGTAAATTTAACGTATCGTAGACCATCTCTTGAAGGTATCACACTTCAATCCGAACCGGAAAGTTGAATCTGTGGAAAGTTGGCAAAGGTTTATGTTGATAACAAAGTAAGATTACACAGCGTTCCCCATAGTATCATAAGCGACCGTGATGGGCGCTTTACATCGAACGACTGGAGACTTATCAATCAACTATTGGGTACAAGCTGAAATTTAGCACGACCTTCCACCCGCAAATGGATGGACAGACTGAAAGGACCAATAGAACTATGGAGGATATGGTCTGGATGTGCGCCTTGGATTTCGGAAAGAAATTTGAGGACCATCTTTATAAGATAGAATTTGCTTAGAACAATAGATAAAAAGCAAGTATTCAAATGATGCCATTTGAGGCCTTATATGGTTGAAGGTGTCTTTTGTCCTTGGCTTGGGCAGAAACGAGCGACACAAAACTATTGAAGCAAAAAGACGTGAAAGAGGCAAATTTGTCGATTCTAGCAATACGAGAACAATTGATAATTGCTCAGGATAAGCAGAGAAAGTATTACAACACCAAATATTGGAACATATAGTGCGTCTTTGGCGACTGGGTTTACTTAAAGATCAATCCATTCAGAGGTGTATCGAGGATTCAACACTTGAAAAATTTATGTTTGAGGTACCTTGGACCGTTTGAGATCTTGGAGCGTGTTGGTGAAGCTGCATACCGACATGCGCTATCAACATAGTTAAGTGATGCTAAAGTGCCTATCAATGGATGTGGATGCTAAAGTGCCTATCAATGGTGGGCTAACGACGAAAGTCAAGCCCATTCACATTGAAGACACTAAAGTACGGTAGTTGCAGAGCAAAGCGATCAGACTAGTCAAAGTCCGCTGGGATAATTGTGGTCGAGAGGATATTTCATGGGAGTGAGAGCAAAACCATGTGTAACATCCCGACTTTAAAAAGCGGTCTAATTGGTTAAATTTAACCCTTGGAGGAACTTAGGTTGGGTCAAAGAAAACCACGGCCCAACCTCTACTATATAATGGTGGTCATTTAGAGAAATGACTGTTTTGGGTAGCATTGTGCTTCGCCACAGCGCCAAAGTAGTATAGAAGCATACGTGTGATGAGTCCCATTTATATACACATTTATGGGCTCATCTGGGCCGATTATCTAGACTATGCACTACACTTTAGGGATGTTTTTATTCATATTCGTTATTCCATGCTAAGTGCACTCTTAGGCCCATTTTGGTGTGCGTTTGAGCTCCATGTTATTGGGGGTAAGCACATGGTACTCCCCAATCCTTTTTATTTGTTTGATTGGTGCTGGAGGTGTATTCCCGCTGGATTGCTATGCTTGCAGGTGGTTGGATCATCTCCTTTTTGCCCAGAATTCATGAATGTGTATATCGCACGGTCGTGCGTTTTCTTGACGCACGGACGGCTACGGTCGTGCGCTTTCATCTGGGGAGAAAACCAGTGATCTGAATTTGATCGTGCGTTTTATGCACGGGCGGATTCGCCCGTGCGCGAAGGAATCGCACGATCACCCTGTTTAGCCTTGATTTTAGCCATTCTGAGTTTGTCTGTGCATTTTTACGCACGAGCAGATTTGCCCGTGCATGAGTAAAATGCACGGGCGCGAATGCTTCTTCCTCAAGTCTATTTTTATCGTAAATAATGCACGGGCAGCACACGGTCGTGCGTTTGCCCGCGCGTGACCAAAAATCTGACTGTTTAGTATTTAAGGCAGGGAATCAACTGCAGTCAGGGAGGACGATTCCCCTCGCGGAAAAAGCCAGAAAAGCCCGCCATTTTCACCGTTTCCACCATAGGAGACCACATCTGGTGATCTCCTCCACCATACTTCCATCTGGGATCGTTTGCAAGCTTTCTCCACCACGAGTTCAAGCATTCTTCATCTTGGAGACCATAGAAGTGTTGTAGATCGCTGGAGAAGTGACAGTCTCCTTCGAGTCCGCACACCATCTGAGGGCCGAGCCAGGAGAGAGCCCGACAACCTCTCATTCCGGCCGAGAACCCAGGATACAGTGACATCCTCTGTTGGGTCCTTTCTAAACCTTGAGCTTGTGCTTCTTTTAGTGTTGTTGTAATGAACTCTTGTTAGATTAATGTTATAGATCCTTTGTTTGATGTTCATTTGCAATGATGCTATGGTTGTGAGAATCTCTTTGCTTCTCGTTGTGATATTCTGAGTTGCTTGCGTGTGAAGCCATCTAGCAATTGCTAGTGGTGATGTTGGCGAAGAGGTGAATATGACCCTCGCAAAACCTCGCTCTGTGGTCATTTCTCCCGCTTACCGAAGCGCGGCATCGCGGTCGCTGCACTCACCCCCACTCTGCGAAGCGGTGCTTTCGACCCGCATTTCTCTTATTTTTGCAATAGCTTATGACACCAATCACAACGCCCTTTGTTCTTACTTTCTTCGCTCGTGTAACAATTGACTCACAACGTAATTCATTCACCATATCCTGCATTCCTCAAGAGATTGACATTCGGGGAAACTATTCCCATAATTATTACTTGACAGCGACCGGTGCACTTGCCGAACACGCATCAAGTTTTTGGCGTCGTTGTCGGGGAATGCAGGCGTGTAATGTTTTGTGTTGTGAACCATTGTTATAGGAGCAGTTGTTTTTATTTTTGTTTTTCTTTTTGTCTTCTTTTTTTGCATGCAGAGACAAGCCGGAAGGGAAGTAGTACCCTTCGATCATGAAATTGAACGGACTGCTCGCGCACTAAGGCGTGCTGCAGCCGTGTAAGCGGCAATGGGAGATAACCTGAACCCCAGAGGTGAACCTAGAGCACCCAATGATAGAGAGGACGTGAATCTTAGAGTGCCCCATGTGGGGCAGAATCATCTGGGGGATGAGCAGGAGGCGGTTAGACCGAGACCTCGAACAATGAGAGATTATACCACTCCAACAGTTGGGAGTGTGTATCCAGGGTTCGGGCCTAACATCATAAACAACCAGTTTGAGATCAAACCGGCCATCCTGAACATCATCCGCAACAATACTCAATTCTCTGGGATGCCTAGTGAAGACCCACATCATCACTTGGCGGAGTTCGCCGATATTTGCCGGACCTTCCGTTACGCAGGAATTCCTGATGATGCAGTCAAGCTAAGACTGTTCCCATTCTCGTTGCGTGATAAAGCAAAGGTCTGGCTCCACACTATTCCCCAGGAACTGCTACAACATGGGATGCTCTCGCATCCAAATTTCTCGCTAAATTCCACCCGGTAGACAAAATTGTGAGCCTTCAGCGGGAGATCGCCACTTTCCGTCAAGCAGATCAAGGAACTCTCGCAGAGGCTTGGGAGCGTCTTAGTGACCTTCTTCGCAGATGCCCGAATCACGAGCTCCAGCCATGGAACATTGTGGAAACCTTCTACTTTGCCATTGAGCCCAACCACCGGGCAATGACTGACGCTGCTGCTGGAGGGACCTTGATGAACCATACGCCGGAGGAAGCTCTTAGGATTCTGCAGGACACCGCCTCTCACAACACCTTCTGGACTGCGGGGAGAAATGCACCGAGAAACGCTCGGGGACTTTTTGTGGTGGATTCATTACCTCCTGCAGCTCCTCCCGCTACTAGAATTACTTGCGAAGGATGCGGAGGTGGTGGTCACCACGCATATGAATGCCCACATAGTGAGCTGTCAGGTGAATTTTCACATTTTAATTTAAATGAATCTGTTAATTATGTTGGAAATCAAGCTAGGGGCACCCTATGCCAATGTTTATAATCCGGGTGTGAGGAATCACCCGAATTTCTCATGGAACCCAAACGCGGCAGGCCAACGATGGCAACCGGGGCATCAGCAAAATGATGCTTTTGCCTCCGGAAGTCAACCGAGGCCGCCTCATCCGGGTTATAATCAAGGCGCCCCGGCCCCCAAGAAAAGTTATCTAGAAGAAAAGATGGAGAGATTTATGGAAGCTGCCAACTCTAATATGGCTAACCAAACCGCGTCCATGCCAAACTTGGAGACGCAATTGGGCCAATTGGCTCAAGTGCTGACCGAGCGTTCGCAAGGGACCCTTCCCAGCAACACTGAAAAGAATCCAATCAATCAAGGGAAGAGTCTCGCCGATGTGGAAGTAAGTGACCCTAGTGAGTTGGTAATCACATGCTCCATCAATAATGTTGAAACTACTGCCTTGTGTGATTCTGATTCATCCCGCAATGTCCTTGCATTGCAGGATGTTGCTAAATTGCATCTTGAAATGAATACAGATGACAAGAAGTCCTTAGTGCTTGCTAACGGGACTGTCATTCAGGCAGAGGAAGAAGTGAGAAATGTTGAAGTCATAATCGAAGGGACGGTGGTGGTCTGTCATTTTCATGTATTGGGACCCCGTGAAAATCCATCCATTCCCATCTTGGGAATACTGTTCTTGAAAGAGAGCAGTGCCACCTTGGATTTCTCTAAGGGGTGTGTTATCTTACCTGGTAAGGTGACACCCCCTACTTGCCCCAAGATTGCAACCAAAACATTAATTCACTCTCCCCGCTTTATTATTGATGAATCATTTAGTAATGCAGAAAACAGGGGAGACAAAAGATTGTTTGATGAAAAAAGGAAGAGGATCAATTGAGCGGAGAAGAGGTGAAGACGGCAAGGGAAAGCAACGAGACTGAAGTTTGGAACGATAAGGGAGAAGGCGGAGCGATGCACCTTACAAACAATTTACTTAGTCGTAATGGGATATGTAAACAATTTAAACAGGTCCACTGGGCTGATCTAGTCGCCACGGCGGAAACGGAAGTGATGCCACCCACCACCATGGTGGGAAATTCTGAAGTCTATCAACGTTGGCGCTCTCCAACAGTGGAGAAGCTTAAACAAGAATGACTGTTGCGTGGTGCACGCTCCACTGCCCTCCGGCGCAAGAAGTAGGAGGTTAGGGGCAAGGAGGAGACATCCTCCTTGGGCCCTAAAGCCTTCACCTCCCTTCCATCTCGTGTGGCTTGGGAGAACCACCACAAATCAGCATATAGTTGATACGTGATGGGGTCTCCGGGTTTTGGTTGTGCTGTGTCTTCTGCTCTGATTTTTGTGCTTCGTTAATCTGCCATGTTGTGTTGTGTCTTTATTTAGTTTGGAACATTTTTCATAACTGCTGCTATCAAACATTATTTCAGGTATTTGGTCTACCTTTAAGGACGTTAAACAAAAGGGCTTCTTGGGATACAACCCATGGGAACCACCTGGTTCCATGTGCTTATTTAATCTCTATTATGTTTTGTTTGTTTGTTTTTATGCTAACAATGCAGGTGTGAACTCGCTTGGAGGAAGAGGAAGGAGAACCTTAAAGATGGATTTGACCGCACTTCTGGCATGCTTATTCATGTGCATAGGTCCACTCTACCCCTTTTATCTTTATTCATGAATTCTCTATTTTATTTGGTGTTGATCAAGTCTGAGGGAGAGATCGGTTATGCACGTGCACGCACTTTGCATAGCATGTTAGAATGTGCTGAGTTAGGATTTTTAATTTTGTTGCACACATTGCATACACTTGCACCTAGTTCACGCGTACTTGATCACACGCGCTTATTGGGTATTGCTGTGAGGTTCCCCGCTCGTAAGAATTGGATTGTTAGTGTAGGAGTGAAGGGTGGAGAAAAATGTTGACTTGAGTAGTGCTCTAGTCGAGTGCTCCCGACGCGCCTAGAAATTCAATTAGAATAGAATAAAATTCAATGTTATAATTTAATTATTTCTATTATAGTAGTTGCAATTTATTTTACTCTAGCGGTGAATCTGGTGAATCCAACGGTGGCATAGGATCGAGTGTAGCTGGATTAGTAGTAGCTTATTACTAGGGTCAGAAGGAAGGATAACCTTTCTCGGTGGCTAGAACTTGCACTAGGAGACTCTTGAAACGATTGTGTTGAATAGCTCGATATATGGCGTGATATAGGTCCTCTCTTGATCCGTTTGTGCTTTTGAAATCCCAACCATTTTAATCACCTTTGCAAGCCCACTTGAGCCGACCTTTCCTCCTTGTTTAGCTCCACTTAAATTTCACCAAAGCCATATGGCCAAACCTATTTTCGCACCAACAAATGAGTTGAAAGAAATATATATATCTTTCGTTTGTTGTTATCTCTGAGTTGTATGGTAGCGTTGAAAAAGCTAAAGGAGAAGTTTATATTGTGCCTACAAAAGATATACTGTCGAGAAGAGAAAAGAAAAGAAAACAAAATTTGTGAAAAAAGAACTTTCAAATACTTTCTCTCTCGACAAAAACAATGTATGATCGGCTTAGCACACACCTAGTGTCCAGTTGTAGTCTGGGGGTGTTGTGTAGTTCTTTAACTTGTTGTTTTGGGGATTTTACACTCTTGAGTATTCAGGCTATGTTGTGTGCGATGCCCATCGTTCTTCTACTTATCTAACCTGAACTCAACCTAAGCCAAGTCCTAACCTATAAGTCCTATTGATTTCAGATATGAGTCATCTCATGCAGTAGAGAGAGTGCGAGCGTGCAAGCCTATGGACACCGACTTTGATGGATTTCTTAGGAGATTGTCCCGAGCTTTGATTCGAGTAATACTCTACTCATTAGTCACGCTATTTTCCCTTGTACGCGACCGAAAGATTTACCAGGATTCACCATCCGAGTAAACTAGATTTTGAATTACTATTCTAGAAATAGTTAAATATAATCTTGAGTTAAATTCTATTCTAACGTATTTCTACGCACGTGAGCATGCGACTTCGCATGGGTCTCTACCGCTCAAACTCACTCTAACACCCAATTGTTCCGACGGGAGAGCTGAGTAGTTTGCCCGAGACGTGCAAATGGTTAAGTCTGGGTGTATGATGAGTCCCATTTATATACACATTTATTGGCTCATCTGGGCCGATTATCTCTTCTATGCACTACAGTTTAGGGATGTTTTTATTCATATTCGTTATTCCATGCTAAGTGCGCTCTTAGGCCCATTTTGGTGTGCGTTTGCGCTCCATGTTATTGGGGGTAAGCACATGGTGCTCCCCAATCCTTTTTCTTTATTTGATTGGTGCTGGAGGTGTATTCCTAGCTGGATTGCTGTGCTTGCAGGTGGTTGGATCATCTCCTTTTTGCCCAGAATTCATGAATGTGTATATCGCACGATCGTGCATTTTCTTGACGCACGGACGGCTGCGGTCGTGCGCTTTCATCTGGGGAGAAAACTGGTGATCTGAATTTAATCGTGCGTTTTACACACGGGCGGATTCGCTCGTGCGCGAAGGAATCGCACGATCACCCTGTTTAGCCTTATTTTTAGCCATTCTGAGTTTGTCAGTGCGTTTTTACGCACGGGCAAATTTGCCCGTGCGTGAGTAAAACTCACGGGCGCGGCTGCTTCTTCCTCAAGTCTATTTTTATCGTAAATAACGCACGGGCAGCGCACGGGCATGCGTTCACCCGTGCGTGACCAAAAATCTGACTGTTTAGTATTTAAGGCATGGAATCAGCTGCAGTCGGGGTGGGCGATTCCACTCGCGGGAAAAGCCAGAAAAGCCCGCCATTTTCACCCTTTCCACCATAGGAGACCACATCCGGTGATCTCCTCCACCATACTTCCATCCGGGATCATTTGCAAGCTTTCTCCGCCACGAGTTCAAGCATTCTTTGTAACACCCTCCCTGTTACATAGCATATAACAGTAGGTCCGGCCGGGATCCCACGCCATATGAAATGAACAGAAGAGCGCGTTACTAAAATTAGTGTCTAAACAGTTACAAATATAACTATCTCAGCATCAGAGTCACAACAGAAGCATAATTAGAATTTCATGTTAAACCAGTTTATAACAAGTCCACAGTACTACTAGGAATGAAATACAACAAGCGTTATTTTCAAGAGTTTGTTTACAGCATCTAAGTGGCTTCCGAACATCGGCACGCAGGCCGTCCACACATGAACAAAAGTAAAAAAAAGCTTTGGCCTTCAAGGGCCAGCACAGCACAGCAGCAGGGGCTTCAGCCCGCTATCTCCCGCTAGTCTCACCGGGACCTGTATAAGCAAATCCACCAATTGGTGGGAAAACAAGCAACCGGTCAGCTTTAGCTGACCAAGATTTATAACGACCCCGCCCCACACTCGGGACGGCGGTGCTCCTTCCCTGCAAGTAAGAGTCAGCATCATATAAATATATATCCGTAAACAACACCAACGGAGGCAAACCAAGCCACCCGCTTCGTGCTCTCAAGGCACACTTTGGCATACTCCCTGAGTTACGCCCTTACGCTAAGTCCTATTTCAACTTAGACAAGCAAATTGAGCTAGCCCGTAAACGAAGTTACGGCACTCTTCCATAGCCCGGTGCAACGAGGGGCGACCTCTTCACCACCACTATAGGGGGTTTGGTTCAGCTAGGCCCGTGCTCAATCATCGCGATATATGCGATACGAGTAAGCTTCACCCTATACCCATCTCTTAAAGCTGGGTTTTGCAAGTTCCACAGCTTTTCCTGCTACGCATCCAGTCTCCAGGAATTTAGGTAGCACGGAAACACACAATCTGTGTGCTGGGCGCTACCGCCGGCGCTAACACTAGCGCCCGGCGCTAACAACAGAACTTAGTTCTGCCCGGCACTGGTAACAAAAATCTGTACTGCCACCTCTGGGAAACCACCTCCAGACATCAACACTAGTAGCTCACCTGGAGCTACCGCCGGCGCTAACGCTAGCGCCCGGCGCTAGTGACATAACTCAGTTCTGCCACCCAATCTCGAGTATAGCATGGGAAACACCTCCAGGTCCTATTTTCTGTACAACAACAGTCACATGACCCGTATCACAGCACGTACACAGAATTGTTTCTGGCACTTTACACGCACTAATCATCACCAATCCGCCTCGACCTGTACGGATGGGCTTCACACATCATGCCTATGTCCGTTATACCGTTTCGGACTCTATATGCAATTTGTGGGGGAAATCACTTCATCCCAACGGGAGATCCAATCTACTATTTCGTAGAAGTCTCCCTAAATAGATGCTAATTAAAGGACGTTCATGCCCAAGGCTGAGGGAGGAGAATCGTTACCTTGTAGGCCGTTTCGGTGCCATAGGATTGAGAGGGAGGTGGCTGGAATCCGCGGTGGCACACGCACGAAGACGATGCTTCACAAATCCCTCCTGGCACGATGAACGCACAACTCCAAAGGCTTCCCTTCCCTTCTCCCAGCTCTCAGCCCTCAGTACTCCACAGGAAATCAGAAGGAATGGGCTGAAGAGTTGGGATTTGGGGGTTTTATGTTTTATCGCTACCGCCGGCGCTAGTGGCTAGCGCCTGGCGCTAGTCTGAGTCGGTACTGCTAAGAGACGCTACCGCCGGCGCTAGCGCTAGCGCCTGGCGTTAGCTCATATGTTTCAGCCTGTTCCATTTCTCGGGAGTTCTCGGAACCATTTCTCAGGATGTCTCGGGAGTTCTCGGGACGCTACCGCCGGCGCTATCACTAGCGCCTGGCGCTAGCTCCCTGATTTCAGCTCATGCTCATTTTTGGTATTTTGGGTGCACATGCCATTTGGGGTCTTACAGGTCTTCCCCCCTTTAATGAATTTCGTCCCGAAATTCTAACAGTGCAAATAAACAAAACGATACAAAATACAATTTGTACCTTAAAGGAACAGCTCGGGGAACTCCTCACGCATAGTTTGCTCACGCTCCCATGTAAGTTCCTCACGACCGCAGTTGTTCCAGTGGACTTTGACCATCTTGATCAATTTATTCCGTAGCTGTTTGACCTCAGTGTCTTCGATGCTAATAGGTATGACCTTTGTCTTCAACCCATCATCGACCGGCACCTGAGTAGCCACAAGCACTTGGCTAGGCTCTGGTACAGCTTTCCTCAATACTGATATGTGGAATACATCGTGCAGACCACTCAACTCTGTCGAAAGAGCGAGTCGATAGGCAGCTTCGCCAACACGTTCCAGTATCTCAAATGGTCCAAGGTATCTTGGACTCAGCTTTTTCAAGCGCCGAATCCTGGACACACCCTTGAAAGGTTTGATCTTGAGATAAACCCAGTCACCCACGACGAACTCGACGTTTCTGTGCTTGGCATTGTAGTATTTCGCCTGCCTATCTTGCGCAATTAACAATCTCTCCCGGATTGTTTGAATAGCCAAATTTGCCTCTTCGACTTCCTTTCGCTTAAACAGCTTCGTTTCACCTGTCTCCGCCCAAGATAAGGGAGTGCGACAAGCTCTACCATAGAGGGCCTCGAAGGGGGCCATCTTTATACTTGCCTGATAGCTGTTATTGTAAGCGAATTCGATCATGAAAAGATGATCTTCCCACTTTTTACCGAAGTCCAGGACTCACATTCGGAGCATATCCTCCATGGTTCTGTTCGTACGTTCAGTCTGTCCATCCGTCTGAGGGTGGAAGGCAGTACTAAACTTCAGTTTTGTACCTAACAGCTGGTGGATTAGCTTCCAATCTTTCGAAGTGAAGCGCCCATCTCGGTCACTGACGATGCTACGGGGCACACCGTGCAATCGTACAATGCTATCAACATAAAGTTTTGCTAACTTTTCAACGGAATCGTCCTTCCGATTTGGAATAAAGTGGGCTACCTTTGTCAAGCGATCCACGATCACCCATACGGCATCATTCCCACTCTGTGATCTCGGCAAACCGTGCACGAAATCCATCGAAATGTCATCAAATTTCCATTCCTGTATAGGCAACGACTTCAGGAAACCTCCAGGTTTCTGACATTCCGCCTTTACCTGTGCGCAAGTTTTGCATTTTGCCACATACAAGGCGATGTCTTTCTTTAATCCTGGCCACCAAAACAGCTTTTTCATGTCCTGGTACAATTTTGTGCTCCCTGGGTGAATTGAGTATTTGGTAAAATGTGCTTCGTACATTAATTCCTCCCGCAACTTACCCACATTTGGGACGCACAACCGACCGTCTTTCCACATCAGACCGTCGTCCATCACAAACTCTGCATCAGTCCCAACCCCAGACTCTGCCAAATAGCTTTGCATGCTCGAATCAAGCTCCAGGGCCTGTCATATTCTGTCCGCGAGGTCATACTGCACCTCCGTCCAGTTTAAGCATGCATTCGCACTAGAACTCCTCTCTACACAGGAGATCTCCAAGGCTTCCAAGTCCCTGATCAGACGTGGATCATACATCTGAATCCAGTTGGCCTGGGAAAAAGCCCTCCTGCTCAATGCATCTGCGACGACATTCCCCTTTCCGGGAGTATAATGTATAACAAACGTGTAGTCCCCCAGGAACTCCATCCACCTTCGTTGTCGCATATTGAGCTCTTTCTGCGTTAACAGATACTTAAGGCTCTTATGGTCTGTAAAGATGTCAACCTTCACACCATATAAGTAGTGCTGCCACAGCTTTAGAGCGAATATCACGGCCGCCAACTCCAAATCGTGGACCGGATAGTTCCGCTCATGCACTTTCAACTGTCGAGAGCCATAAGCTATCACCTGACCGTGCTGAAGAAGTACGCAGCCTAAGTCGTTCCCTGACGCATCACTATAAATTTCATAACCCTCTGCACCTGATGGCAAATACAAAATTGGTGCTGTGATCAGACGCCTCTTTAATTCCTCAAAAGCCCGTGCACACTCCAATGACCAAACAAACTTCTGATCCTTCCTCGTCAAGGTGGTGAGAGGTAGAGCGATCCGCGAAAAGTTTTCCACGAAGCGCCGATAGTAGCCGGCAAGTCCAAGAAAACTCCTGACTTCTGCTACTGTTGCCAAAACGGGCCACTTCTGGATTGCATCAATCTTTGCCGGATCCACTGCGATACCCTCGCCACTAACAACATGACCAAGGAACGCCACTAAGGCTAGCCAGACTCGCACTTAGAGAACTTGGCATATAACTGACTACGTCGCAGGATTTCCAAAACTTCACGCAAATGAATCGCGTGTTCTTCTTCAGACTGAGAGTACACCAAGATATCGTCAATGAAGACAATAACAAACCGATCAAGGCACTCTCGAAAGGTCCTATTCATCAGATCCATAAATACTGACGGTGCATTCATCAATCCAAACGGCATCACTGTAAACTCGTAGTGTCCATAGCGAGTACTGAATGCTGTCTTAGGAATATCACAATCCCGAATTCGTAACTGGTAATAGCCGGACTTGAGATCCAACTTTGAATATACCGTTGACCCAACTAGCTGGTCGAATAAGTCATCGATTCGAGGAATCGGATACTTGTTCTTCTCGGTCAGCTTGTTCAATTCTCGGTAGTCAATGCATAGACGCAGGCTTCCGTCCTTCTTTTTCACAAAAAGGACCGGAGCACCCCAAGGGGAGGTACTTGGACGTATATAACCCTGCTCTAGCAACTCCTGTAATTGAACTTTCAATTCCGCCATCTCCTTTGGCGCAATTCGGTACGGAGAGCGTGAAACAGGTTTGGCACCTGGCACCAGTTCTATAGTGAAGTCAATCTCTCGCTGAGGTGGCGCCCCAGGGAGATCTTTCGGAAACACATCTGGATACTCTGAAATCACAGGAACATCACTCAAACTGGGTTGAGGCTTTGCATCCCCCACTAGCACAACACATAGCTCTGCGCCCTGCCGAACCGCCTTGACCACTTGGACAGCAGACATCAGTGTCTTGCTCGATCCACGCAAACAAGAAAACGTAGTCGCACGTTCGGTATTTCGCACCAGTGTGACCTCCTTAGAAGTGCAATCAATGTAGGCCTGCTGCGCTGACAGCCAGTCCATACCAAAGATTACATCGAATTCCAAAAGTGGGAGTATCAGTGCTTCCAAATCAAAGTCTTGACTCCCTATTCGTACCTTTACTACACAACCTCGATCCGCACGCATCGAACACCCATTGGGTAGCATCACATCTAATCGTTCCTGTCTAAACAACGAAGGCACTCCAAGTTGTTGTATGAAGGCCTCCGATAGAAAGGAATGTGAAGCACCCGTATCAAATAGTGCTCTCGCCGGGTAGTTAAAGATCATGACAAATCCTAGGACATCAATGGTTACCAAGCAAGGTATAAGGTATGAAGTATATAAGAAGCAACAAAAGCTATATACTATCGCATACCTGTCACCACATCATTCTGTTTGATGGCCTCCTGTTGGCCAAGGTTGTAAACCCTAGGTTGGGCTGGAGCAGCGTGGGATGC